>CM035837.1:488544026-489144026 GCA_020510985.1 Pholidichthys leucotaenia
TTTGAGTCCCTGGAGGCGTAATGTGTTACTGATGTAGCCTTTGTTACTTTGGTCCCAGCTCTCTGCAGGTCATTCACTAGGTCCCCCCGTGTGGTTCTGGGATTTTTGCTCACCGTTCTCGTGATCATTTTGACCCCACGGGGTGAGATCTTGCGTGGAGCCCCAGATCAAGGGAGATTATCAGTGGTCTTGTATGTCTTCCATTTCTAATAATTGCTCCCACAGTTGATTTCTTCACACCAAGCTGCTTACCTATTGCAGATTCAGTCTTCCCAGCTTGGTGCAGGTCTACAATTTTGTTTCTGGTGTCCTTTCACAGCTCTTTGGTCTTGGCCATAGTGGAGTTTGGAGTCTGACTGTTTGAGGTTGTGGACAGGTGTCTTTTATACTGATAACGAGTTCAAACAGGTGCCATTAATACAGGTAACGAGTGGAGGACAGAGGAGCCTCTTAAAGAAGAAGTTACATGTCTGTGAGAGCCAGAAATCTTGCTTGTTTGTAGGTGACCAAATACTTATTTTACTGAGGAATTTACCAATTAATTCATTAAAAATCCTTCAATGTGATTTTCTGGATTTTTTTTTCTCATTTTGTCTCTCATAGTTGAGGTATACCTATGATGGAAATTGGAGACCTCTCTCATCTTTTAAATGGGAAAACTTGCACAATTGGTGGCTGACTAAATACTTTTTTGCCCCACTGTATATATACGTATATATGTATATATATATATATATATATATATATATATATATATATATACACTACCGTTCAAAAGTTTGGGGTCACCCAGACAATTATTTTGTGTTTTCCATGAAGAGTCACACTTATTTACCACCATGAGTTGTAAAATGAATAGAAAATATAGTCAAGACATTGACAAGGTTAGAAATAATGATTTGTATTTGAAATAATAATTTTTTCCAGATACTCAACCTGCTCAAAGGAAGGTCAGTTTTATAGCTTCTCTAACCAGCTAAACTGTTTTCAGCTGTGCTAACATGATTGCACAAGGGTTTTCTAATCATCCATTAGCCTTCTGATGCAATGAGCAAACACATTGTACCATTAGAACACTGGAGTGATAGTTGCTGGAAATGGGCCTCTATACACCTATGTAGATATTGCACCAAAAACCAGACATTTGCAGCTAGAATAGTCATTTACCACATTAGCAATGTATATTAGATATTAGAGTGTATTTCTGATTAGTTTAAAGATATCTTCATTGAAAAAAGCAGTGCTTTTCTTTCAAAAATGAGGAAATTTCTAAGTGACCCCAAACTTTTGAACGGTAGTGTATATAAATATATATGTGTGTGTGTGTGTGTGTGTGTGTGTACATATGTATATTCATTTACTGCTTTGGCTAACCAGTTCTTATTATCTTATTAACTATTGCTCTGAGTGCTGCTATCCTTTTGCTGCTGTAATCCTGGAATTTCCCCATTGTGGGACTAATAAAGGCTTATCTTATCTTAAAAGATTCAGAGAATGTGGAGACATTTCTACACATAAGTAACAAGGCCGGTTTGGGGACATGTTCCCCCATTTCCCCCTTTATTTGTGCATATGGTGTGCTGAGAGGGATCCATGCCACCAAGCTGTCTTTGCCATGGAAGAACCCAAATGAATAAAACAACTTTTTTATGGTGCCTGTGCTCTCTAATCAGAGGAAAATGCTCTTGGCTTTCTGACTGAACATAACCTGCATACATCCTGACTGCTCATTCAGCCACAGCACAGCATGGTGGTTACGGTTGGTGGTAGAAACGATAGCCGTTGCATTGGAGCTGCTGTGTACAGGGGTATGATGGATGTTTTCTGTCATCACCTCGAGGTTCTGTGCATGGTTCTGTTTGGGATGCCTATGTTTGGTCTCAGGGTGACATGTTGTACTGCTGGAAAGCAGCCATGTAGTAAATTGACAAGAAACTACTGAGCGAGGCATGCTTCCATGGGGGGGCCAGTCAGTTTCTGACAAACCATCACTTTTTGGCACGGCAACTGTGTAGACGGGTGTGCTCACAATCAACTGGTTGGGTGCCCCTCAAAGATGATGATTTCTCATTACCTCCTCCAAAGAGGTTTTGTTGTTGGTTGGTTTGTGTGCAAGATTACACAAAAACTACTGGATGGAGTTTGATGAAATTTTCCCCATATGGCCTATGGATGAAGCCTTTAGATCTTGGAGGTGATCCAGGTCAGGACGCAGATTCTGGAACAGTTTTTCACATTCTTTAACACTGCAAAATTTGGCCTTGGTGGAAGTATGCACTCTCTGATTGCCTTCTCCTTTTCCCATCTTCGTCTTGTTCTGCTCCCAACTATCTGAATTTTCGGAATCTACAAATTGTATTCAAATTGGATCATATTTAGTTTTTGTCATGCATGTATTTGTCTAATATTTGATTTGTTATTTGTTTTCTTTCTTCTAATTTCATGAGTGATGGAAGAAATATTTAGATTCAGTGTTAACTTTGAATTTTTTTAAATTTATGATCTATCAGTGGTTCTTTCAATTTGTCTATCCTGGTTGTGGTGGTAGTTTTTAAGTCCCTAGAGGTTTCTTTTCCTCCCCTGCACTAAAGTGCTTTCTATTGTTTTGAATTTCTGTATATTGTTTTAAATCTGTGCAAATAAAATCTTCCAAGTCACTCCTTTGTTTTATTGACTTTAACACAGTGAGCACTTGGCACCATCTAGTGGACAGAAAAGTCTCCTGGTAGAAAAAATCCATTTATTATTATTTTCTCTTTCGGCTGCTCCCTTATGGTGCCGCCACACTAAACACTGGCAAACAGCACAAACAACTTTTGTTCAGGACATATTACTAACCAGTGTTGTGTTGGGTTCTTTTATAAATAAAGACTGCTGCTTTGGGTGAACACGGAGCCTCCTTTATTAACTGGCTGGAACAACATTAACACACGAACTCCGCCATATTAATATCTGTCATGCTGTACACCTGACAACATCCGGTCTGTGTCGCCCCCTAGTGGCTCCACATATGTAATCCTTAGATTACACCACATCCCCCTTACTGAAGCCAAGTTGACCCCTTTTAGCTGAAAACACAAAATATAACATTTCTTTTTTTTTTTTTCTCTTCAACACTGTTTTCACAAATATTAACATGCAACTCTACAGATCCAGTCTCTTTGGTTTAATCACTTCTCTACCAGACCTGGTTCTAACACCACCTGGTGTTTCCTGTGCATTGGGCTCAGAAACAGTTTCTGTAGGAGTGTCTTTTCCATTTGACTGGGTCCGTTGTGGTTCCATCTCAGTCTCTGGTATCGACATAGGCACAAGATGAGTGCGATTCCTCCTGATTGTCCCTTGTGGTCCACTAATGACATAGGACCGTGGGGTTTTGTGGACAGATGTCACTGTGCCCTGTGCTTTTGCATCTGTAATCCAAACAGAGTTTCCGGGTAACAGTTTATCCAAATCTCTCGTTCTGTGTCTTTTGTTGAAACATTCTGTTTGCCTCATCCGTCTCTCCTTTTCCACGTGACGAATTTGTTGCAGATTTGGCACGCATGGCTGCAAGGCCTCTGGAAGCATTGGCAGGGTGGTACGAAGCCTACGCCCCATGAGAAGCTGTGCTGGGCTGTAGCCATTTGCCAACGCTGTGGTTCTGTAGGCTCACAGTGCTCGGTATGGATCACTGGCTTTTTTAATTAGGTTTTTGACTGTTCTGACAGCTCTTTCTGCCTCACCGTTACTTTGGGGGTACCTGGGACTACTGGTCACGTGCTCAAAACAGTACTCCTTTGCAAAGTCTTCCATTTCCTGACTTGCAAACTGCGGGCCGTTATCCGTGATCAGTATCTCTGGTATTCCGTGACGTGCAAACATTGACTTTAAATGCACAATGATATTGGCAGAGCGAGTTGGGCTGAGCTGGGCAATCTCTATATACCTAGAGAAGTAGTCCACTAATAACAGGTAGTTTTTGTCTTGTAGCGTGAACAAATCAGCTCCCAACTTCTGCCATGGCCTTTCTGGTAAATCTGTGGGCATTAAAGGCTCTCTCACATCAACTCTTTCCTGTATGCACTTTCTGCATTTGAGTACAACTTCGCTGATCTGGTTGCTTAAACCTGGCCACCATACAGCCTGACGGGCGCGCTCTCTGTATTTAACCACCCCCTGGTGGCCCTCATGTATCTTGTCCAAAACTGCATTTCTCATGTTAGCAGGGATAACTAACCTCGTGCCTCTCAGTAGTAGTCTGTTATGCACACTCAAAACGGCTCTCTCAGACCAGTAGTGCTTCACCGCTCCCTGTAGCTGGTTACGATCCGGCCAGCCTTCTGTGCAGTATTTCATGACTTGTGAACAGACGCTGTCGGACTGCAGTTGCTCTTGGAGATCTGCAAGATATTTGCTGCTTGTAGGGAGTCCCTCTAGCACAGAGTCAACATAAATGTTAGTGTCCTCCATAAGATCTGTGTCTGTGTGAGTAACACTGTTTGTGAGCGGTAAGCGTGAGAGCGTGTCGGCAGTGGTTAGACTTTTGCCAGGAATGTGCTTTATAGTGTATGAGTACCTCATTAGGCGCATACGAAATCTCTGTATACGCGGTGGAAGCGCATCCAAAGCTTGTCCTCCCAGCAGGCTCACTAGTGGCTTATGATCAGTTTCTAGTTCAAAGTGCAGACCCAGGATAAAGTCATTGAATCTTTCACAGGCCCACGTGAGAGCCAGCGCTTCTTTTTCCAGCTGGGCGTAGCGCTGCTCTGTAGGTGTCAATGATCGGGAAGCGTAAGCAACTGGTGACCACACGTCTCTCTCTTTCTGTAGCATGACTGCCCCCACTCCATATGAAGAGGCATCTGCAGATATTTTCTGTGGTTTGTTTGGGTCATAGAGCTGCAATACAGGAGCAGAGGACAGTTCTTGTTTGAGATTACAAAACGCATTTTGTTGTTCATGGCCCCAGTACCACATGTTCTTTGTTGAAAGCAAGTCTCTCAATGGTTTGTCCTTTTCAGAAAGGTTCGGAATGAACTTCCCCAGCTGGTTCACCATTCCGAGAAAGCTCCTGAGCTCACTCACGTTGCTTGGCTCTTTCATGTCCTGAACAGCTTTGGTTTTGTCTGGATCAGGCCTCATTCCTTCTGCTGAAACAATAAACCCAAGAAATTTAACCTCTCTTTTGCCAAACTCACATTTTGACATATTCAATGTAACGCCGGCTTTCTCCGCGCGCTTCAAGACAGCGTGCAGTCTTGCGTCGTGCTGCTCCTTGGTGGATCCCCAGACCAGGATATCGTCCATGTGACAGACGACTCCGTTGAGACCCGCTGTAACCTCTGTTACCATCATGTTTTGGAAATGTTCAGGAGCACTGGAAATACCAAATGGCAAACGGTTGAAGTGGTATCTGCCAAATGGCGTAATGAATGTGGTGAGAAAGGCCGACTCTTTAGACAGTGGTATCTGCCAAAATCCCATATTTGCATCAAGCTTTGAAAAATACTGAGCACCTGTGAGCATGCCTAGCGTTTGGTCCACAGACGGGAGGATGTATCTTTCGCGACACACTGACTCGTTTAAAGGTGTCATGTCCACACAGATACGCACCTTTTCTTTGTCCTTTTTGGGAGCTACAACCATGCCACAGCACCAATCTGTTGGCTGCTCCACGCGACTGATGACTCCCAACTTTTCCATCCTCTCGAGCTCTTCTTTCACTTTAGCCATGAGCGGCAGTGGCACACGCCTTGGCACCTTGAGCGAAAAGGGCTTAGCATCAGGTTTCAGTTTAATTGTGTATGGCTTTTGAACAAGCCCAAGTCCATCGCATAACTTGGGGTACGCTTTTCTCACTGTCTCTTGGTCTATAGTGTCAATTCTGGCAATTAGTTTCAGTCTCACGGAAGCTGTTCTACTCAGTAGTGCCATGCGCAGATTTTTGACAATATAGATTTTCTCAGTAGCGCTCTTGTCACCGTATGTAATAGTCTCTGTCATAGACCCTAACACAGTTAGTGCAGTTCCACCCGGTCCGTAGAGTGGTTTTTGTGCCTTTTCCAACTGTTCATTTTTCTTCTTGAAGATTTCGAATGTTTGGTCAGAAACCGCTGTGACGTCCGCTCCGGAATCTAACTTAAAAGTCACTTTATTTCCTCTCACGTTTATGTCTGCCAGCCACGGATCCTCTCCTAGATCCACTTCACCCAGAAAAAGTCTGTCTGCATTGTCAGCGACCTCATTCACAGTTGGGTTGGACCTACAGACTCTAATATAGTGTCCACGTTTTTTACAGTTATGGCATTCCGCGTTTTTAGCTGGGCACCGTACTGCTGCATGTGCTGGTGCTTTGCCACACTTGGAACAAACTTTACTGTCTTGTTTTGTCTGCTGAGGCCTTGAGGACTTAATCTGTTTTTGTTCCTTGATTATGAACTTGTTTGGCTTGGCTTTTCTGATGTGTACCGCATCCACGGCTGTTCTGTTAACGCTAGTTTCACCTCTTAGGTCAGTTTGTTGTCGTTTTATTTCTTCAGATTGTCTTGCCATTGTTATAGCTTTAGCTAGGGTAAGATCTTTGTCAAGCTGCATTCTTTCTGACAGCGACGAATCTTTTAGACCCACTACAAGCCTGTCTCTCAAAAGGTCATCATGAAGTGCACCGTACTCACAGTTTTCTGCCAGTGCATAGAGTGCTGTTATGAATAAGTCTACTGGTTCTGCCGGCTGTTGCACTCGCTTGTTGAATTTTGCTCGTTCATAAATCACGTTCTTTCTGGGAACGAAATGTCTATCAAAGCCTGTTTTAACGGCATCGTACTGCTGGCGCTGCACACTCGTTAGCTCGAGCCCTCTTAGCACGTCGTCAGCCTCATCTCCCATGCAATAAACCAGCGTATTAACTTGGTTCGCCTCAGATGAGTTATTCAGGTTACTTGCCAGTCTAAAACGCTCAAAACGTCTTATCCACTTTTCCCACTCTTGGGGTCTCGCAAAGTCGAAGGGCTCCGGTGGTTTAATGGTGAAGGTTGCCGCTGGAGTAGCCGCCGCCATTACTGGATCAATTGGCGCAGCTGCTGCTCTTTGAACTTCGTCTGTCATAGCCGCTAGCCGGTTGCAAAGCTGACTTTTCTCACCTCAAAGCGCACCAACTTCTGACACCATGTTGTGTTGGGTTCTTTTTTAAATAAAGACTGCTGCTTTGGGTGAACACGGAGCCTCCTTTATTAACTGGCTGGAACAACATTAACACACGAACTCCGCCATATTAATATCTGTCATGCTGTACACCTGACAACATCCGGTCTGTGTCGCCCCCTAGTGGCTCCACATATGTAATCCTTAGATTACACCACAACCAGCTGGACTATCTCTTCTTTTCATTTCCTGCCTGTTTTGGCAACATCTATATGTCTGGACAACAGATGGAAACCAGCCTCTGGTTATAATTTGGCATGTTTACATTGATTGTTACTGATGTGCGTTAACTTGCACTGTCCTTTAAAAAATTTGAAACGGAAGTTATTTCAAGAAAGTAGCTGAGCCAGCTTCGTGAACATTTTCATCAGTAGTCTTAATCCCCACTCACTTTTGAACAATTGTGTTTTAGGCAACAGTGGAATAAAATCCTTAGTGGGAGTAGGGCTGGGCGATATGGCTTTGAACATGCATCATGATACATTTAAGGTTTTATATAATATATATCACGATATCTTGATATCTCCTCCAAACCACTGTATAAATGTAAAACCTTTACATAAAATGACACCGACATAGTAATAGAAAGAGACCCGTGTATTGCAATATTTTTAATTGCATACAAAAGGGGGGGTAGTGAATAAAATCAAGTTAAATTTAGCAAACTTTATCGAACCAGTCAACACCCAAGCACTTGCCTTTAAACAGGGGTCTGTTTCTGAGCTACAGGTTGCCACAAAAGAGCTGAAGTCCGAAATTTTAAGAGCAAAACAGAATTATAAATCAGAATTGGAAAGCAAGATGGCAACAAAGAAACTTGGTTCAGCCTGGGCCAGTATGAAAACTATTGCAGGCCTACAGAGCGCAGTAATCGTGTGTTTTTAGATGGTTTTAATTCAGACACAGAGCTGGCTAATGCTCTTAATTGTTTTTATGGTCCTTTTGATTCCTCTGATTTTAGCACAGAAACTGAAGATTTGAAACAGAAACTCAAAGACAATCAGCACTTTAATATTGAGGTGCAGGATGTTTATAGGGAGTTCTGTGCTGTAAAAGTGAACAAAAGTCAGGGCCCTGATAATATATGTGGGCGCTTGGTAAAGTCCTGTGCACATGAACTGAGTCCTATATTTCATTACATTTTCAATAAGTCCTTACAGACACAACATGTGCCTAAGATCTGGAAAGAAGCCGCGGTTGTTCCCGTTCCAAAAGCCAGCTGTCCTAAAACAGTAAACAACTTTAGACCAGCTGCTTTGACTTCAATTTTAATGAAAATTTTTGAAAAACTGGTCAGATTTGAGGTCCTAAAGCAGACTGAACATGCATCGGATCCTCTGCAGTTTGCCTATAGGCCTCACAGAGGAGTGGGGACGCCACTGTCACTCTGTTTAACATGCTTTTTAAACATCTGGATTTTAATGGGACACACGCCAGACTTTTATTTGTGGACTTTTCTTCCGCCTTTAATACAATCCAACCTCATATTTTAGTTGAAAGGCTCCTGCAACAATTTGATTTGAGCAATAATCTGGTGGGTTGGATTCTGGATTTTTTAACCAACAGGACGCAGAGAGTAAGGGTCAATGGTACATTGTCTGACCAAAAGTGCTCTTCTACTGGCTCTCCTCAGGGGTGTGTGTTGTCACCACTACTCTTCATCCTGTACACAAACATGTGTCGGAGCAGACATGACAACAGACACATTATAAAGTATGCTGATGATTCAGTTGTTGTCAGTCTCCTCCAGGATGGTGAGAGTGGCCACGGCCCAGTAGTTGATGATTTTGTTCACTAGTGTGAGGATTCCTACCTGCAGCTGAATACGACAAAAACTAAAGATATGATTATTGACTTTAGGAGGAAAACTACCAGGCACGAAGTCACCGTACTAAAAAGCCAGACCACTGATTGTGTACAATTCTACAAATATCTTGGGACGATTATTGATAGTAACTTGATAACTTGATTGATAGAAACTTGCACGCTTCCAAATTGACCGAACCATAATGACAATGTTTTATCGGGCTTTTATTGAATCTGTTTTATCCTTTTCTTTAGTGTCATGGTTTGGTCAGATAAACTGAAACAGAGGAAATCCTTGGATCAGGTAGTTAGATGGTCCAGTCGTTTGCTTGGTGAGTCACAGCTGAGCCTGACATCCCTGTACACCAGACAGGTACAGAGGATGGCTGCCTCCATTTTAAATGATGACTCCCACCCTTTGCACTGCAACTTTCAGCTTCTTCCCTCCAGACGGAGGTTTGCTGTCCCAAAAAGTAGAACCCAGGGCTACAAAAACAGCTTTGTTCCTGCTGCTGTCAAAGAGTTGAACAAGATGTAACAATATATCGCACATAATTTAGTTACCTATTTATTAATTTCATTTTATATTTACTTATTTTTGTAGTTTTTTTTATTGGGGTTCTAAATCTTTTATTGGGTTTTAGACCTTTGAGTTTTTAACCTCTTTGACTAGTCTTTAACTTTTTAATATGACCCTTCTCTCTTATCTCTGGTTTTTCTCTCATCTTTTTGTCTTATGTCCTGATTGGTGGAGTCTTGAGTATTTTTATCATGTTCATAGTCAGCTTCATGTGTGCCTGTGTTTGTGTTCATGTTGAATGTAATTGTGGTTTGTAAATATGGATGTCACCAGACTGCAAAACAAATCTACCTACGGGTACAAATAAAGGAACCTGAACCTGAACCTGAACCTCATTCATCAATTTGCACCAAATCAGAATAAATAATGGTAGGCCTTCCTATTATGGCCTGTAATAAAACCAATAAAACTAAAACCAAAAAAAAGGACTCAACACAATAAAAAGTGCATTAAGCAGAAATTCTAGAGAAAGACATTTTAAAACCATATAAATTAAAGTCCACTTTTTCTGTTTGGTCATATTTTTAACAATAAGGGCCATGTCTTTGGCAGTATAATTTGTGACTGCAGCTGTGATCTCTTTCCATTTTGCACTTTTGTTGTATGGGATAAATTTACCAAATGAAGCCATATAGTCATTTTCTTAGGGCTGTTAGAAAGGAGATACCTGGGATGCTGAGAGTAGATTTTAATGCATTCTTCATATTATAGTGGATGACATCTCAAGTGGTGGAACAAATTAGAAGTACTTTGCACAAAACTGTATTTTGTTCAGTTTGTACCTTCTTAAGTTCAAACCGCTGCAGGACAACAGAGCCAGTGCCTTTTTTCTCTTTGGAATGATCTCGTTCAACTCTGTTTCCACTGCAGCCAACGTGTGTGTGGGTCGCTGCACCTTTTTTCCCTCTCTCCGCACTCTGCCAGTGTTGCCAGATCATGCATAAAAAACAAGCGTCTCCGCTCCACGAAAATGGGCTAAAAAAAAAAAGCAGTTTCTAAAGAAAAAAAAAATGCAGGAAAAGAAAGCAGACCTGGCAATGATCCTGATTTGAACCACAGAGGGAGGGAGTGTGACTGAGCTGCAGTGCAGAGAGGAAGGGGAAGTGGAACTTCAACTGGACAAATAAATGCTGACAGCTTACAGTGCCACAACAATTTCCGCTCGATATCTGCGATAAAGGCTTTTAATGTATCTCACGTAGTAGAATGTATCAATATAACAAATATATTCGGTGCATCGCCCAGCCCTAAGTGGGAGATAAGTCATGTTTTACATGAGCTTTGATTCTCAGCCATGTCTGTTCGGTGGGGGGGGGGGGGCACATGATTGACACTGGAAGATCATAGAAACAGTGACATTCAAACAACTTCTAATCAGACACCAAACGCTCCTTTCTGTGCTTCTATATTTCTAGCAAACACATGGCTTCAGTGCAAAACAAATAGATACAAAACATAAAATAAGAGACTGAGTTAAGTCAGAGTGATGGATCTGTACATAAATATGTGCAAATAAGGCCAAACCAAAACATAGGTCAGGGTAAGGCACCGCAGTCACAGATGATTTAACAGGAGATCAGCAGAGCGTAGCTGCTGGTTTGGAGCTCTGATAGTGGAGGCAGGAGTTCCTCTTTGATCCCTCCCCCTCCTCCACCTCTGTCACCCGTTCCTCCGTCTCCAAGGAACCCACCGGAGGACAGGTGGATGCAGACAGCGTCAGAGACCCAAAGGACCTGGGACGGACCTAGATGAGGAATACAGGTGGAAACATGAGGCAGTGAGCAACGTTAAAACATTTCTTTTAAAGGAGAACACATACCATGTTCTTTTTACTTATATGGATGCCTAGAGAAACATAATTTCATCTTGCCTGCACTACAGTTGTATGTACAGCAACATGACAATAAAAGTTGATTTGATTTGATTTGATTAGTTAGCTAAAACTCCTGAATCCAGCATTGGCTTTTGAATAAGGGTTTAATTACAGCAGTTTTAAAAGCCTGCGGTACATGGCCTAATGTTAATGAAGAATTGATTGTTTGAAGAATAGAGCTGCCAATAAATGGGAAAACTTCTTTAAGTAACCTGGAAGGAATAAGGTCTAAAAGACAAGTTGTAGGCTTGGACGAGGAAGTTATTTGATCTAACTCTGAAAGGTCAATTGGAGTAAACTCATCCAAACAGATATCAATTGAAGGAGTTGTAGTAGTTACAGTATTTAAGTTAATGGCGGGAAGAATCTGACTGATTTTATCTCTGACAGATGAACTTTTATTATTGAAGAAGTTCATAAAGTCCTGACTAGTAAGCTCTAAGGGAATGCTAGGTTTGACAGAGTCCTGACTCTTTGTCAGCCTGGCTACAGTGCTGAAAAGAAACCTGGCATTATTTTTGTTCTCTTCTGTTAATGCGGAATAATAACTTGTTCTAGCTTTCCTAAGAGATTTTTCATAAATTAGAAGTTGATTTCTCCAAGCTAGATAGATTTCATTTAATTTAGTGGAGCGCCATTTTCTTTCTAATTGACGAGTCTTCTGTTTTAAGCTACGAGTTTCTGTGTTGAACCAAGCAGTCAGAAATCTCTGATTAGACTTTTTCTTCTTTAAAGGGGCCACCATGTCTAGAGTCTGATGCAGAGAAGCTGTAACACTGTCTACCATGCTATCAATTACAGAAGAAGCAAGCTCGCCATAGCTTATCTCCGTTGTGTTGACACATGGCATTGAGGAAACATTCTGCTTAAATTTAGTAACAGCATTATCTGAAAGACATTTACTGTAGTAATGTTTTCTTTAGGAGGCAAATAGCCAGAAACAGTAAGATCAAAAGTTAACAGACAATGGTCTGACAGTACAGGGTTATGAGGAGACACTACCAGATTTTCTATTTCTATGCCATATGTCAGAACAAGGTCCAACGTGTGGCGGAGATACTTTCTGAGAAAACCCCATCAAGTCCAATATTGAAATAAATGCCATATTAAGGCATTCACTATCTACATCTGCATGTATATTAAAGTCCCCTACTCTAGTTATTCTATCCGATTTCAGCACTAAATCAGCTAAGAACTCAGCAAATTCAGATAAAAACTCTGAGTAGGCTGAGGGACAACGATAAACTATGGCAAATAAATTGGGTTTAACCTAAAACTGCTAAAATGCCCAATACTGAGAACCAGGCCTTCAAAGGAATTATAACATGTTTTTTTGCTTTACATTCATTAGTAATTTGGAATGGTGGAACTGGTGCTGGACTACCAAATCATCAAAAGGCACCTTCATAAGGTATCCATGGGTGTTGTTGGGGTTGAACTTCTCTGATTGCTGTGAGGTTCCTCACACTCAGAGGCATTTTAAATTCTTAAATTGGTACTTCACATTTCACCCTGCACCTGATAGTCCTGCATTGTACAGCCGGTATGATTCATGTATCTATGCAGGTCATCATCTATTCATCGACAATGTATATAAGTTATTTAGGCAATTTTACTTTCCTGGGTAATTCCTTTGTCTATTATGCTGTGTCATGTTAGTCGTCTACTCTCATGCTGCTGTTATGCTGTAATTTCCCAGTTTGGGATCAATAAAGTACATCTATCTATCTATCTATCTATCTATCTATCTATCTATCTATCTATCTATCTATCTATCTATCTATCTATCTATCTATCTATCTATCTATCTATCTATCTATCTATCGATCTATCTGTCTATCTATCTATCTATCTATCTAAAACCAGTTTTACAGTGGCCCAGAGAGTTAAGAAAGTAACTGCAAAATAGACAAAGAGCCAAAGCATCTGCATCAAAACTGCAACACACACCTGCTGGAAATACTCATGGCAACTGCAAACGCAGAAATGCACTGCAAAACCAACTGTAAGGAGGACACAATAATAATAATGGTTTGCATTTATATAGCGCCTTTCAAGAAACCCAAAGTGCTTTACAATGAAAATCCATTATTCATTCACTCCACAGACATTGATAGCGGTAAGCTCCTACTGTAGCCACAGCTGTCCTGGGGCAGACTGATGGAAACGTGGCGTGGCTGCCAACAGCCTCTCCGACCACTACTGAACATTTATACCCAGTGTCATGGACAATGGAGGCAAGGCGGGTAAAGTGTCTCGCCCAGGGACACAACAGCAGGATGGCTGGATAGAGTGGGATTCAAATCACCAACCCTCTGGTTACTGGATGACCTGCTCTACCTCCTGAGCCACTGCCACCACCCACATTTCCCTCCTCCATTCCATTTTTGCTGAGCACCTAGCTGGATGGCAGAAAGTTTCACTTTTACATGGTCTTTGACATGACCCAGCTAGGACTTGAACCCCAACCTCCCGGTTGCGGGGTGGATGCTCTATGTATACTCTACCCCTAGACCAGATGGACCAGATCAGGAAATGATTTCAGACACACTATAAAAAGCGATCACAATAAGATGCCTTTTTTTAAAATAATAACTTTATGGAGCACTTGCACAGTGTCGAGAGAGTAGTTTGCTTCCTAGTCTCCCTGGGATATATATATACCCACTACTTGGGCAGCATGGTGGTGCAGTGGTTAGCACTGTTGCTTAACAGCTAGAAGGTTCCAGGTTCGAATCCCCAGGCTGGCAGGGGTAGGAACCTTTCTGTGTGGAGTTTGCATGTTTTCCCTGTGCTGTGTGGGTTTACTCCGGGGGCTCCGGTTTCCTCCCACAATCCAAAGAAATGCATGTTAGGTTAATTGGTTGTTCTAAATTGTCCCTAGATATCTGTCTCCTACAGGCCCTTAGAATAGAGGGTTAGTACTAGTGAAGCGCTTTGAGTGGTCTTTGAGACTAGAAAAAGCGCTATATAAGTACAGATCCTTACTTAGTGCTTTCTCATCCATAAATTAAATCTTTCACTTATCACTGCACACACTGGAAATGGTGCATTGGCAGATAAAGTATTTATTTAAATTCCAAATACCACTCTATGAGCTATTGTCATTAGCCTAGTTAGCTTCCAGTTGCTAGCGTGTTATTGATTCTCTTATTAAACTTTGACTCATTCTTACTTAGAGTTCCAAGGAGCTATGCTGCAGGAAACCAAATGATTTTGTTATTCTTCCTCTTCTTTTTCTCCACTAAAAGTGCATGTGGAGCAAAAACGATAATACTGTCATATTTGGGGTCGTTCACCCCATCCATGACCTGTGGCTGTAGGTTTTGATTACGTCTTATTAATTCCAGCTGGCAGATTGAGTCTTGTTCTCTGCCAGTCCTACAGTCACGGCTCCTCCTCTCATCAGACATTCACCAGCTATATGGTTCACCACACACACACAGTTTAAATCAGGCACGCACCTGCTTGCCACACGGCTGTGCCCACTTGCCTTCGTTAGTGTTTTGTGTACTAATAGGGAGGTAGTGTGACCAGTCATTGTGGCAGCTTGAGTCAGCAATGGACATCCTGACTCACCGATGCCTGGCTTTCTTCCCCTGGACGTATCGTGTTGTACCTTGAGCCTTTCCGCTCCAACATATGTGTAAGTCCTTATTTTTGTGCATTTTCCTCCACTCCTGACTGTTCGGAGCGCATCAGGCATTTCCTTTAAGCCTATGTGGTTTGCAGCGGGTTGTCTCCCATCATCATCTCTCAACAGTGACTGTTATTTGGACATTTTTCTGTACATTTTTCCACTGTAAATAAACACGTTACTTACACTGTGTTTTGGGCTCGCCGCCAATTTCTATGTTCACTGCAAAATTACGCAGTGGACATGACAGTAAGCTGCCACCAAAAAAGCCCAAGCAGTAAGTAGTGTGTTACTCATTTTTTGTTTTTTCACCAACCTGTTCGGAGCGTGATGTCCTGGTCTAGCCGTTCCCACACTGGTTTTAGTGGATGGGCAGCAGGACATCCCAGTGCGGAGGCGCAGCGGGCAGCCTGGAAAATCTGGGAATTGCTGGAGGACGCGTACATCTCCATCGGGCCCGGAGAGTGTTTGCCGTGCCTTGACGGAGTAATACGTATCCTGGGGACTCACCAGGGCCTCTGAGATTACTCCGAGTAGTCCAAGCTGCTGTCCGGTGTCTGTGCGCTCAAGCAGGCTTTCCCCGATCTGAAGAGAAGGACTTTCCGGATGAAACCCAAACGGAAACGCTCTTCTCCGCCGGTGGCCATCATTCCCTCTCCTCCATCACCCACTCCAAGATGGCCGCGATCAGGTCAGCATTGGCGACGTCACCCGGAATCCCCGAAGAATGATCCAGCCCCGCTAACTGCTCCTGCTCCTACACTGAGCCCAGTTACCCCCGCAGCGGATTATCAGTTCCAAACAGTCCCATCTGCAGAATCTCCCTCCATATCCGCTGAGAGGTCTGCTTCCTCTGTCTGTTCACCGGCTGCAGAGGGGCGCTTGTTTTCCTCACCGGGGTCTCCTGTTCCTGTGGCGAGAGGAGCGGCTCCCATATGTTCTACAGATGAGCCTAGCACCGCCTTTCCCAGACGGACAGGTGATGACATCCAAGCAGCAGCAACCAACATCATAATCCGGGAAAACAGGCAAGTGATTTTTCATTTGACTCACTTTAATAATGAAATGTTTTGCCTACTTCCGCCCTCCCAAGAGAGCAGACGCTTTTTTCTTCTCTCCTGCTGATTTTTTCCTCCCCTCCTGTTATTACTAGATCCCAGCTTGCTGTTGTCTGCCTGCGTCTAACTGCGACCGCCGAAAAGAAATTATGGAGTTAATAAGCTGGGCTTTGAACACAATTGACACTATTTTTTCAACAAGGAAAAGTGCTCCGGGGGAAGCTGTCTGCCCCGCTGGAACGGCTCCAGTGGGCTATCTATGTGACACGGGTAAATGGAAAATGCTGTGTCTCTCTAATCTTTCTATCGAAGATATTGAAGATCTGTTTATCTTCGTAATCTTGGTGATTGGGATAATTCTGATTGGGACAGGAATTGTCTTGGTTTACCGCAAATTGCTGAAGATGGATTCAACCTATCAAAATGCTGGCCAGGCGAGGTGCATCCAACAAATTGAGAAACTGGAGAAGACCATGATAGCGACTACTGGAGAACTGTCTCGTAAGGTGGATTACATCATGGGTTCGCTCAGGTCTTTCCACGACGAATTCAAAGCTGCGCAATGAAGGATTAATGTACTGAATCTACAGAAGAAATACAAGTCTTCTCTGTGATCAGTCCTATTTGGCACTATTATTCCCCATGAAAATTCCTCCTGGCTGTCTGCAGTCTGTGTTTTTTTCAAAATCATGAGCACAAGGCCTTGGACAGCCAGCTGCAGCGCCAGATAAGACTGGGCGCCAGACAGACAAAACATCTTCTGCCAAGGGTCCTTGGGTCTCTCTTATTATCATCAACACTGCTCAACACCGCACACACATTGATTCATGAACTGATTAAAGATACTGTACACTGCTCTCTTGTGTCTTGTGAATTCTATTGTATGCTAATGCATGAGGGTTTTTTTCTGTGTAGTCAAAATTTGGCTCACATATGAGCGTTTATTCTGATTACTATGTTTTTTCTCTCTCCTATTGTGTTTTCCTCCCCCTCCTCCCCCCTCTTTACCTCCACTGTTGACAGGCGCCTTGTATGGCGACGCGTCATTGGATGCGCCTAACGTGCGCGTCTTATGTCAAGTCAAATTCCTTGTGTGTTTACTTGTAAATATACTTGGCAATAAAGCTGATTCTGATTCTGATTCTGATTCCTGGTAGGGAGGCTCAGGGAAAGCAGTACCCTGAGCTCTCTCCACCTGCTGCTGTTAAAAACTGTTCACCAGCCCTCTCGCCGCTCTCCTTTATTTGCCTGCCGGAACCAGAGCCGGGCAGTCGGGATCAGGAGGAGCCAGAGGTCTGGGAGGAGTGTCCTCCTGCAGCAATGGTGAACTGGATCCCAGCCGCCACGCCAGAGGAGTCACCAGCATGGATCATGGCAGCTGGGGAAGATAAGACTGCAGTGATCATCACACCTGCTGTGAAGGCCGCCACAGCAGAGTCAGCACCCGAGCGGAACCTCTTGGAGGCCGAACCTGCGGAGACATCGCCCGGCTCGCCGAAGTCCTGGACGGTGGTAGAGCTTGAGCTAAGGCAAGTGCTCTCTTGTCTTTCTCTTTTCTTTTTTTTTTTTTGTAATTTGAATTTTATTGGGTTTTCTATTTAGAAAATAAAGCAAACAAACAAACAAAAAGGAAAAAAAACAAAAAAAACCCCAACAACATCAAAAACAAATATACCCAGTGAGAGGATAAAACATTCCATTTCCAGTGTGTGAGACGCGGGCAGTGAGTGAGACGCGGGAGTGAGACGCGGGCAGTGAAGATGGCTGCTTAGGTGAGGAGCACCGCAGTGCAGACAGTCTTTTTTTCTTCTACAAGGGCGTTTTTCTCTTGTTTCCTCAGCTGAAACTATTACTACTACTACACTTTGCATTGAGACTGGATTTGTGGAGAACAGGATTAAAATGCCAACGCAAGAACAGAAACTAAATATTCGCTCCAAAGCCAGTGCTAGCAAGGAAAATCTAGCTTAAGCTGGTGATACCACAACAAGCCCTCAAGAAAAGGCAGAACAAGAAACATTAAAATCAGCAATATCAGATCACTGCAAAAGAAATAATCACATCATGGACTGGGACAACGCAAAAATTATTGGATCGGAGAGCAACAGACACAAATGCTGGATCAAGGAGGCCATAGACATCAGGAAGCAGGGAAAAGATACCATGAACCGGGATGAGGGGGCCTTTATGCTTTCCCACACCTGGGACCACATTCTCCAGAGACCATCGGACGGCGGAAAGCGGGGCCGGCTCGGTGGATCTGACAGGTCTGCTGAGCTGGCCCTGCCTACAAAAGTCAGCTGATAAAATGACACCTAGCAGCAATCAGCTGACTCTTCTGATGAAGGCTGCAGTGAACAGCCGAAACATGTAAAGAAGGTAAAAACATCTCCTTTCTATTTTTGTCTTTAATAAGAACAAAAGGTAAATAATTCGGCCATTAAGCTGAAGAAGGAGTCCTATCAAGCTTGGTTGGCTTGTGGGACTCCCGAAGCAGCTGAGGTGTACCGGCAGGCCAAGCGGAGTGCAGCTCGGGTGGTTGCTGAAGCAAAAACCCGGGTATGGGAGGAGTTCGGTGAGGCCATGGAACAAGACTTTCGGTCGGCTTCAAAGAGATTCTGGCAAACTGTTCGGCGGCTCAGGAGGGGAAAGCAGCTCCCCGTCCACACTGTGTATGGTGCGGATGGGACACTGTTGACTTCAACTGGGGATATCGTCGGGCGGTGGAAGGAATACTTTGAGGATCTCCTCAATCCCACTGATACGCCTTCCACAGAGGAAGCAGGGTTTGGGGACGAGGGGGATGACTCGCCTATCACAGGGGCTGAGGTCGCCAAGGTGGTTAAAAATCTCCTTGGTGGCCGGGCCCCGGGGGTGGACGAGATTCGCCCCGAGTACCTCAAGGCCCTGGATGTTGTTGGGTTGTCATGGTTGACACGCCTCTGCAACATTGCGTGGAGGTCGGGGGCAGTGCCTTTGGCATGGCAAACCGGGGTGGTGGTTCCTCTCTTCAAAAAAGGGGACCGGAGGGTGTGCTCCAACTTTAGAGGGATCACACTCCTCAGCCTCCCTGGGAAGGTCTATGCCAAGGTACTGGAGAGGAGAGTCCGGCCGTTGGTCGAACCTCGGATTCAGGAGGAGCAATGTGGTTTTCGTCCTGGCCGTGGCACATCGGACCAGCTCTTTACCCTCTCGAGAATTCTTGAGGGTTCGTGGGAGTTTGCCCAACCAGTTTACATGTGTTTTGTGGACTTGGAGAAGGCATTTGACCGCGTCCCTCGTGGATTTTTGTGGGGGGTGCTTCGGGAGTATGGGGTATCGGGCTTGTTGTTACGAGCTATTCGGTCTCTGTACGACCGTTGTGAGAGTTTAGTTCGCATTGCCAACACTCGGTCGGAGTCATTCCCAGTGAGAGTTGGACTCCGCCAGGGCTGCCCTTTGTCACCGGTCCTGTTCATAATTTTTATGGACAGGATTTCTAGGCGCAGCCAGGGAATGGAGGGTGTCATGCTTGGTGACCACAGGATCTCATCTCTGTTGTTTGCAGATGATGTTGTCCTGTTGGCTTCATCCAGCAATGACCTACAGCTCTTGCTGGGACAGTTTGCCGCTGAGTGTGAAGCGGCTGGGATGAGAATCAGCACCTCCAAGTCCGAGTCCATGGTCCTCAGCCGGAAAAAGGTGGATTGTCCTCTCCGGGTTGGGGACAGGCTCCTGCCCCAAGTGGAGGAGTTTAAGTATCTTGGGGTCTTGTTCACGAGTGAGGGGAAAATGGAGCGAGAGATCGACAGACGGATTGGAGCAGCATCTGCAGTGATGCGGACGTTGTACCGGTCTGTTGTGGTGAAGAGGGAGCTTAGTTCTAAGGCAAAGCTGTCGATTTACCAGTCAATCTACGTTCCTACTCTCACCTATGGTCACGAGCTTTGGGTAATGACCGAAAGAACGAGATCGCGGATACAAGCGGCTGAAATGAGCTTTCTCCGTAGGATTGCTGGACTCACCCTCAGAGATAGGGTGAGGAGCTCAGTCATCCGGGAGAGGCTCAGAGTAGAACCGCTGCTCCTCCACATTGAAAGGAGTCAGTTGAGGTGGTATGGGCATCTGATTAGGATGCCTCCTGGACGCCTCCCACTTGAGGTGTTTCAGGCACGTCCCACTGGGAGGAGACCCCGGGGCAGACCCAGGACTCGGTGGAGAGACTATGTCTCCCAGCTAGTCTGGGAACGCCTTGGTATCCCCTCTGAAGAGCTGGAGCAGGTGGCTGGGGAGAGGGAAGTCTGGGCTTCTCTGCTTGAACTGCTGCCTCCGCGACCCGGACCTCCGGAAAAGCGGTAGAAGATGGATGGATGGATGGATGGTAAATAATCACAAAAACCTGGTATTTCAACAGGGGTGTGTAGACTTTTTATATATTCACTGTACCTGAGACAGGCTATATGCAACAAATTCAAATCATAAACGCATATTGTGATTGTTATTTCTGTAAATATGGCCATTGTTTGGTCATATCTTCTTCTTCTTTTGGCTGCTCCCTTCAGGGGTCTCCACAGTGGATCATCTGCCTCCATCTCACCCTGTCCCTTCATCTTCCTCTGTAACACCAAACCTCTCCATGTCCTCCTTCACTACATCCATCAATCTTCTCTGTGGTCTTCCTCTTTTCCTCCTGCCTGGCAGCTCCATCTTCAACATCCTCTGTCAAATATCTCCACTATCCCTCCTCTGCACATGTCCAAACCATCTCAGCCTTGACCCTCTTACTTTGCCTCCAAACCACTCAACCTGAGCTGTTGCTCTGATATACTCATTTCTAATCTTGTCCCTCCTAGTCACTCCCAATGAGAATCTTAGCATCTTCAACTCTGCCACTTCCAACTCTGAATCCTTTTTGTCTGCGCCACCATCTCCAAACCATACATCATAGCAGGTCTCATTACCGTCTTGTAAATCTTCCCTTTTACTCTTGCTGCTACCTTTCTGTCACAGATCACCCTGACACTCGTCTCCACCCACTCCACCCTGCCTGTACTCTCTTCTTCACCAATCTTGTGCATTTTCTATTGCTTTGGATGGTTGACCCCAGGTATTTTAACTCATCTACTTTCACTACTGCTACTCCTTCCATCTTCAACATTACACCTGCCTTCCTCTCATTCACACTCATGTATTCTGTCTTGCTTTGATTGACTTTCATTCCTCTTCTCTCCAGAGCATACCCCCACCTCTCCAGGTTCTCTCCCACCTGCTCCCTACTCTTACTACAGATCACAGTGTCGTCTGCAAACATCGTGGTCCACGGAGACTCCTGCCTGACCTCGTCTGTCAGCCTATCCATCACCATGGCAAACAAGAAGGGGCTTAGAGACGATCCCTGATGTAATCCCACCCCCACCTTGAATCCATATGGCACTCCTACAGCACACCTCACCACAGTCTCACTGTCCTCATCCATGTCCTGCACCACACTCACATACTTCTCTGCCGCTCCTGATTTTCTCATACAGTACCACACTTCCCCTCTTTACCACCTATAGCCACAAAGACACAGTGCAACTCCTTCTGACCTTTTCTATACTTTTCCATCAACACTCTTAGAGCAAACATTGCATCTGTAGTACTCTTTCTTGGCATGAAACCGTACTGCTGCTCATTGATTGCCACCTCTCCTCTTAACCTGGCTTCAACACCTCTTTCCCATCTCTTCATAGTGTGGCTGATCAGCTTTATGCCTCTGTAGTAACGACAGCTCTGAGCATCACCTTTGCTCTTGAAAATTGTTACCAAAACACTTCTTCTCCACTCCTCAGGCATCCTCTCACTCTCCAAGATTGTGTCAAACAATGTGGTTAAAAAGTCCCCTGCCATCTTTCCTAAACATCTCCATACCTCCTCAGGTATGTCATCTGGACCAGCCACCTTTCCATTCTTCATCCTCTTCAAAGCTGCCCTCACTTCTGCCTTGCTGACCCTCGGGACTTCCTTGTTCACCAGCTTTCCTTCATCCGTCCTCCTCTCTGTCTCTCATTTTCTTTATTCATCAGCTCTTCAAAGTTCTCCTTCCACCTTCACAACTCACTCTCCTCATTTGTTAGTACATTACCATTTCTGTCCTTAATCAACCTAACCTGCTGTACATCCTTTCCAGCTCCATCTCTCTGTCCAGCCAGTCGATATAAATCCTTTTCTCTGTCCTTAATGTTTAGCCTCTCATACAACTCACTGTATGCCTTTTCCTTTGCCACCTCTCTCTTTGCCATGCGTCTAGATTCCAAGTACTCCACAACCATCTGTCCTTCCACATTTCTCTCCTTAAGACCACACCTACCCAGGACCTCCTCATCACCTCTCTTCCCTTCACCTACATGCCCATTAAAGTCCGCTCCAATCACCACTCTCTCCCCCCTGGCAACACTCGCTACCATTTCCTCCAACTTACTCCAGAATTCCTCTCTCTTCTACCTGACATCCATCTTGTGGGGCATACGCACTGACAGCAAATATATGAGTAAATAAAATCAAAATTTTCTAGAAAAAAGATACAAATGTATGAGAAAAAAGTTACATTTATGAGAAAGTTTCAACTTTTCAACAAAAATGTCTCAAATTTATGGGAATAAATTCACAGATTTGCAAGAAAATAGCACATTTGTGAGAAAATAAGTTGAAAATAGGTAAACATGTAAAGTCCATGTGGGCAAACACAGATAGGGCCAACAATGAACCTGTGGACAAACCCACTTGGGACCCATAAGACAGCTCAGATTTAACTTGTGGTGGAGCCCACATGGACATGCTGGCTGGGAAGGTTCCACTTACAGTATCTCACAAAAGTGAGTACACCCCTCACATTTTTGTAAATATTTTATTATATCTTTTCATGGGACAACACTGAAGATATGACACTTTGATACAATGCAAAGTAGTCAGTGTACAGCTTGTATAACAGTGTAAACTTGCTGTCCCCTCAAAATAACTCAACACACAGCCATTAATGTCTAAACCGCTGGCAACAAAAGTGAGTAAACCCCTAAGTGAAAATGTCCAAATTGTGCCCAAAGTGTCAACATTTTGTGTGGCCACCATTATTTTCCAGCACTGCCTTAACTCTCTTGGGCATGGAGTTCACTAGAGCTTCACAGGTTGCCACTGGAATCCTCTTCCACTCCTCCATGACGACAACTACAAAACCAACAACCAGCTACAGCAAACTGAGAAATCAGGAAGGGGGCCGACACTTTTTCGCACCACTGTACCTGCTCACATCCTTGGCATGTCCACTGTTCATAACGCTCTAGTGCAGGAGCACTAGCTGTTGATGGTGTATGGGGTTTTGGATTCCTGCCAGTTTTGCTCATAAAGTCTTTGTAACTTGGCTCTTTGTGAGTGTTCAGTCCATGTCCTCGAGGCAAAGTGTACTGACCTCGCCACTGGCTTGGCATTTCTGGTGAATGAGCTCTACAGTGTCTAGTTGTAGTCACACTCGAGTCCAGTTCAAAGAAAGAACAGTATAATTCAGGATGGACAGAGTGAAGGTGACAAGTGCCACAAGGTAGCTACCCTGATTATTGAGGAGTTACTGTGCCTCTCCCGAAAGTGTACCAGTAATTCTCCGCCGAAAAATGGAGAGGATTAGCTTAAACTTTATTTATTTATAGAGCACCTTTCATACAACAAAGTGCTTTACAGTTAAAAAACATTTCCAGATAAAACACAAACGAAGCAATTAAAGGACAAAGCGAGCCCTCCCCAAGCTCCCCCCCGTCCCCACTCTCATCCAAGGCATCCGTCCACCTGACCACCAACCCACCCCAGAGCCCATCTCCTCCCACCCTGCCCCCCCCCCCAACACACACAAGTAATAATAGACATACTGTAGTAAAACATGGCTGAGGATTGAGGACGAAGTGAGGACACGCCATCGTGGGGGGACCGTCAGCACCAGTAGCCAGTCTCAGCCCACGGCTGCAGAGACACGGCCGCAGGGGCCACCCCAGCCCAGGCAGACAGAGGAGTCCACACCACAACCAACAGGCTGCGACTGAACCACAGCAGCATCCCCACCACCAGAGCCAATTACAGCTCCCAGTGCTGCGAGCCCCCTAATGAGGAAACACTAGAGCTACAAATACCATAAGACAAAATCAAATAAAATACAATAGAATACAATATGAAGCAGAGTAAGATCATGATTAAAATAAATGAAAAGAGAATAAAATGGTTAAAGGAATAATAAATATACCTATATATGTATATTGTAATGCAAAACTGAATTGAAATATCTAAAAAATATAAAGATATATAAATAAATAAATAAAATAGCCAAATAAGTATATAAACATGAAGGATTAAATTAGTTAAAAGCTAAACTTAAAAAGGTGGGTCTTGAGCCTCCTTTTAAAAACATCAACGCTCTCTGCAGCTCTGAGCTCCTCTGCAGGCCGTTCCACAGATGTGGGCCGAAAAACTCCCAACGATGCCTCACCGTGGGTTTTTGTCCTAACTTTAGGCATCATTAAAAGGCCAGTACCAGAGGACCTCAGGGTCCATGAGGGACGGTATGTAAAAGCTGATCAAATAAATACAGTGGTGTGAAAAAGTGTTTGCCCCCTTCCTGATTTCTCATTTTTTTTGTATGTCACACTTAAATGTTTCAGATCATCAAACAAATTGAAATATTACACAAAGATAACACAAGTAAACACAAAATGCAGTTTTTAAGTGAAGGTGTTTATTATTAAGGGGAAAAAAATCCAAACCTACATGGCTCTGTGTGAAAAAGTGATTGCCCCCTAAACCTAATAACTGGTTGGGCCACCCTTAGCAGCAACAACTGCAATGAAGCGTTTGCGATAACTGGCAATGAGTCTTTTACAGCACTGTGGAGGAATTTTGGCCCACTCATCTTTGCAGAATTGTCGTAATTCAGCCACATTGAAGGGTTTTTGAGCATGAACCGCCTTTTTAATGTCATGCCACAGCATCTCAGTCAGATTTCGGTCAGGACTTTGACGTGGCCACTCCAAAGTCTTCATTTTGTTTTTCTTAAGCCATTCAGAGGTGGACTTACTGGTGTGTTTTGGATCATTGTCCTGCTGCAGAACCCAAGTGCGCTTCAGCTTGAGGTCACAAACAGATTGCCGGACATTCTCCTTCAGGATTTTTTGGTAGACAGCAGAATTCATGGTTCCATTTACCACAGCAAGTCTTCCAGGTCCTGAAGCAGCAAAACAGCCCCAGACCATCACACTACCGCCACCATATTTTATTGTTGGTATGATGTTCCTTTTCTGAAATGCTGTGTTACTTTTACTCCGGATGTAATGGGACACACACCTTCCAAAAAGTTCAGCTTTTGTCTCATCAGTCCACAGAGTATTTTCCCAAAAGTCTTGGGGATCATCAAGATGTTTTCTGGCAAAACTGAGACGAGCCTGTGTGTTCTTTTTTGCTGGCAGTGGTTTTCATCTATGCCATGCAGGCCATTTTTGCCCAGTCTCTTTCTTATGGTGGAGTCATGAACACTGACCTTAACCATGAATACTGAATGAGGCAGGTGAGGCCTGCAGTTCTTTGGATGTTGTTTGGGGTCTTTTGTGACCTCTTAGATGAGGTAATTTTGGACGGCCGACCACTCCTGGGAAGGCTCACCACTGTTCCTTGTTTTCACCATTTGTGGATAATGGCTCTCACTGTGGTTCGCTGGAGTCCCAAAGCTTTAGAAAAGGCTTTATAACCTTTTCCAGACTGATAGATCCCACTTACTTTGTTTCTCATTTGTTTCTGAATTTCTTTGGATCGCAGCATGATGTCTAGCTTAAGTGATTTCTTGATTGAGAACAGGTATGGCAGTAATCAGGCCTGGGTGTTGCTAGAGAAATTGAACGCAGCTTTCCAAAGATGTGATAAACCACAGTTAATTTATCTTTTAACATGGGGGAGGGGGGGCAATCACTTTTTCACACAGGGCCATATAGGTTTGGATTGTTTTTTACCCTTAATAATAAACATCTTCACTTAAAAACTGCATTTTGTGTTTACTTGTGTTATCTTTGTGTAATATTTAAATTTGTTTGCTGATCTGAAACACTTAGGTGTGACAAACATACAAAAAAATGAGAAATCAGGAAGGGGGCAAACACTTTTTCACACCACTGTAGGCTTAGCATGTTAGCATTAGCCTAACAGCAGGTTTGATGCTAGACTAATTGCTGCTCTGACTACCGGTGACTTCATTTTTCTTCATGTATATTTTACACCGCAGGTGCAGTTATACCACAACTACACAATAATCCCTCCTTGATCCTAGTTTACCCCAAGTTGAAGTTGGAGCCACCAGCAGGTATCACTTGCCAGCAATGCTAGGAGGGGTATGAGAATGCTGTCATACTGGGCCTATACAGGCTATCGGCTGGCACTCCCAAGACTCACTCCCAGCTTAGCCCGCTAACCGGGCAGCTCGGTGGCGCAGTGATTAGTACTGTGTCAGTACAGTAAGAAGGTCGTGAGTTTGATCCCACCCCCTGACCATCAGTGACCCTTCTGTGTTGAGTTTGCATGTTCTCCCCGTGTCTGTGTGGGTTTACCCCGGGTACTCCGGTTTCCCCCCACAGGCCAAAAACATCCAAGTTAGGTTAACTGAAGACTCTAATGTGGCCCTAAGTGTCAATGTGTGTGTGAATGTGAAGGGATTGGCGCCGCACCGTGGCTGCCTCATCCATCCAGGTGGATGTCCTGGATTTCCCTCTGGGATTAATAACGTATACAAAATAAAAATAAACAACACCCAGAGCTCCTCACCGTAACACTGACTGACCAGGATGGGACCCACGGACAAGTGTAAGACGCTTTGGTGAAAGTTGGCACCCTCGGTTCTCAAGCTTCTCAGGCTCAAAAGTCCTCCAGCTCCAGAGCTAGCTCAGACCATCAGCATTAGCCTGGTTCAGTGAGTGCTGATGTGAGGAATGACTGTGGAGTTGTGAGGCATTTCGTGGCACACAAAGGGAAAGAGTGTGTGCAAGTGCTGTGATCATAGTGTGGCTGATCAACCTTATGCCTCTGTAGTTACTACAGCTCTGAACATCACCTTTGGTCTTGAAAATTGGTACCAAAACACTTCTTCTCCACTCCTCAGGCATCCTCTCACTCTCCAAGATTGTGTTAAACAGTCTGGTTAAAAAGTCCACTGCCATCTCTCCTAAACATCTCCATACCTCCACAGGTATGTCATCTGGACCAACCACCTTTCCATTCTTCTCTCTCTTTCCTAAGCCCCATGGTCTCACAAACCTGCCGGGTTGGCTGCCCTCGTTTTGGTCTTTCAGAGCTGTCTGTTCATGGCTTCTTCTGGTGTCACTTGGAAGTGGTCCATATCTTTCCTAACATTAGCTATCCATCTCTTCTTTGTTCTTCCTCTTGGATTTCTTCCTTCAGTTTTGATGTTCATCACACTCTTCACTGAGTTTCCATCATCCATCCTCATCACATGGCCATACCATCTCATCCTGATCTCCCTCACCTGCTCATTAACCTTTCCATTCTTCATCCTCTTCAAAGCTGCCCTCACTTCTGCCTTGCTAATCCTCGGGACTTCCTTGTTCACCATCTTTCCATTATCCATCCTCCTCTCTCTCTCATTTTCTTCATTCATCAGCTCTTCAAAGTACTCCTTCCACCTTCTCAACACACTCTCGTCACATTACCATTTCTGTCCTTAATCAGAATAACCTTTCCAGCTCGATCTTTCTGTCTAGCTAATTGATACACGTCCTTTTGTCCTTCATTAGTGTCCAGTCGCTCATGCAACTCACTATATGCCTTTTCCTTTGCCTTTTCTACATCTCTCTTAGCCATGTGCCCAAATCATCAAATGATAGAGTACAAAATGGGGCTGAAAATTTCATAGGCTGGCTAAGAAGGAGTTATGTCTTTGAGGATCAAGAAGAGAGCTTCTATACCACATGGATCCAAGCGCTGCAACACCGATGGAAGAAGTGTTTGGACCAAAGGGGAGACTATGTTGAAAAATAAACCACATTTGGTCAAATTTGACCACTGCATCATGGTCAGCCTATTGACTTTTCAGCCCCCCCCCCATTGTACATTATAAATTTGTTCATAGATTTAATTTTACACCTCAGAAATTGTATCAGTTGAAAATGAGAGCTAATCCATTTTGTGACTTCTGTTCGATCAATACTGTCGGCATTTTGTATCATATGATTTGGGAGTGCCCGAGGGTTAACAGGTTTCGGGCAGATGTTTGTAACATTATAACAGGTATAATGGAGAAGGCCATTCCTCACTCACTGTGTTTGCTATCACTTAATAATGATACCTTTTCTTTTGAACTCAATATAAATGATAAATGTTTTCTGTTGGCTGGTCTTACAGCTGCTAAGAAACTGATAGCTTGTTGCTGGAAACTTTCACATACATGGTCTGTATCAGAATGGCTCTCTTATAGAGATATTGCACAACTGGAACACTCTACTGCTCGGTTACATTTTGCAACAACAAAAAATATTATTTATTGGTCAAGACTGAGTCATTAACTCAGCCACAGGGGGTGCACAAGCCAGTGTACTCCTAGTGCCGGTCCCAAGCCCGGGTAAATGGGGAAGGTTGTGTCATGAAAAGCATCCAACGTAAAACCTTTGCCAAATCAAACATGTGGATCATGACGAATGAAACTTTCATACTGGATACGTTGAGACCCTGGTTAATAACGATCGCCACCGGTGCTGTTAACTGACAGGGTGCCGGTGGAAATTGGGCTACTGTTGGTTGAAGATTGAGGAAGAGGAGAGGGAGAAGGTGTGTTAGGAGGGAGAGAGAGAAAAGAAAAGGTGGAAGTGTGGAGGTGAAAGTAGGGAAGTTAAATGTAAGGACTATGACTGGTAAAGGCAGAGTTGGCTGATATGATGGAGAAGAAAGGTAGATATACTGTGTGTTCAAGAAACCAAATGGAAGGGAAGCGAGGCTAGGAGCATTGGAGGTGGATTTAAACTGTTCTACCATGGTGTAGATAGGAAGAGAAATGGAGTAGGTTTAATCTTGAAGGAAGAGTATGTGAAGAGTATTCAGGAGGTAAAGAGGGAGTTAGACAGAATCCTAAGTTTGAAGCTAGAAGTCAAAGGTGTGATGTTGAATGCTGTTAGTGCATATGCCCCACAAGTTGGATGTCAGGTAGAAGAGAAAGAGGAATTCTGGAGTAAGTTAGATGAAGTGGTAGAGAGTGTTCACAGGTATAAGGGAGCGGTGATGGGGGCTGACTTTAATGGGCATGCAGGTGAAGGGAACAGAGGGGATGAGGAGGTCCTGGATAGGTATGGCCTTAAGGAGAGAAATGTGGAAGGACAGATGGTTGTGGATTTTGCTAAAATTATGGAAATGGCTGTGGTGAACATATACTTCTAGAAGAGAGAGGAACATAAGGTGACTTGCAAGAGTGGAGGAAGGTGCACACAGGTGGACTACATCTTATGCAGAAGGAGAAATCTGAAAGAGATAGGAGACGGCAAGGTGTTGGCAGGAGAGAATGTAGCAAGACAGCATGGGATGGTAGTCTGTATGATGACTTTGCAAAGCAAAAAGAGGGAAACAGTGAAGGAAGAGCCAAAGATTAAAGTGGGGAAGTTACAGAAGGAAACAGGTCGCACAGAGTTCAGGAAGGAGTTGATACAGGCTCTGGGTGGTAGGGAAGAATTACCAGATGACTGGGAAAGTACAGCAAAAGTACTGAGGGAAATGGGTAGAAAGGTATGTGGTGTATCCTCTAGACAGAGGAAGGAAGACAAGGAGACTTGGTGATGGAATGAGGAGGTACAGAAAAGTATTCAAAAGAAGAGTTTAGCAAAGAAAAAGTAGGATAGTCAGGGAGATGAAGAAAGTAGACAGGAGTATTTGGAATCTAGGCACTTGGCAAAGAGAGAAGTGGCAAAGGCAAGGCAAGTTTATTTGTACAGCACATTTCATGTACAAGACAATTCAAAGTGCTTTACATAAAAACAAAGTATTACAGCAAGTTGCAAAAGGAATACATAAGAATTTAAGAGCAAACTTTAAAGTAAATTAAAGAGAAACAAAAACAAGCTGAAATAGAATACGACAGAAATAAAAGTTACAGTACATTGTAGGAGATTAACAGTTGTTCTACTGAAAGGTCACGGCAAATAGGAGAGTTTTTCCACCTCGATTTAAAGCAGCTGAGAGTTTCAGCAGTCCTGATGCTTTCTGGGAGTTTGTTCCATATGTGAGGGGCATAAAAACTGAACGCTGCCTCACCATGTTTGGTTCTTGTAGAGTTTACCTCCGGCCACTAGGGGCCACAAAGGAATATATTATGGAACGACAGGGGATAGTCATCCATTTTGTTTGTTGTTCTGTCTCATGCTTCCCCATTGTTCATGACACAACCTCTGCATCAAGTTACCGACTTTGTTACTGTAAGTTTCTCTGCTTCATTACTTATTCTGTTAGTTATATTCAGTTATGTTGGTTTCTTTATTACATATCTCCACATTTAGTTGCCGCGGTCATTTTATATTTGTATATTTGTATCCCTGCAGGGCTCCTTCATCTTTGTCATTAAAACATAAATTGACATCGAGGAGTGTATTTCTTCATGAAGGAGCCATGGTCGTCGTTGAATGCACTGTCCCTGGTTGTGATTTCAAGACGGGCGACGTGTCTGAAGCCCTCGCCATTGCTTTGCTGACAAATCATGGATTTAATCATCAGAGCCCTTCTATCCAGGCGCCCGTCCAACCCCCATCTTTTCATGGTCCGAAGTTAGATCGCCCTAGAGTTGACGTGGGCATATCGGCAGAGGAATGGAATATATTCACTCGTCGTTGGGATGTTTTCCGCACCGGTTCGAGCACAGAGGATGAACAAGCTCCTTTCCAGCTGTTCCAGTGCGCCGGTCCAGAGCTTGGGGACAACCTGTTGAAAGCCAATCCCAACGCAGCTTCCGGACCCCTGCCAGATCTTTTCGCCGCCATGCGCTCCCTGGCTGTCATTCCAGTAGCTACCTCTGTCCTACGCACTGAGCTGCTTCAATTACACCAGGAACGTGATGAAGCGTTTCGTGCGTTCTCTGCCAGGGTGTGAGGCAAGGCGGAGACGTGCGCCTACAACGCGGTATGTGAGTGTGGCAAAAATGTGAACTACACCGACCATGTCATCCGCGATGTTTTGGTTAATGGTATATATGACTTGGACATACGCCGCGAGACACTGGGGACACCAGACGTACTGTGCAAGCCAGTTAATGATGTGATTGCGCTTGTCGAAAACAAGGAAATGGCCCGCAACGCTCTTCCATCACCTACCCTATCAGCTGTGTCTTCATTCCAGCGCCTGAGGAAAAGTCCGCCATTGGGTGCCGCCCCATCCCCAGTTGACAAGGCCAGACAAGCCGTGTGCCTGGACTGCAAATGCTCCTTCAAGGCCTTTACTGAGGGATCCCGCGGATGGAACACTAAGCCCTACCGAGTTTGTATTGACTGCTACAAGGCCCGCCGGCGTAGGAATCGTAACACACCTGCTATAGACAGTCAGCACGCCGCCGTCGAGTGTGAGCCAATCTCCCAGATTTCTTCGGTTCATGCTGGGGCCCGTACCGGCCGACGCCCTATCCCGAAGACCCGTGTCAGTGTCCCCGAACCCTCACCCGTTAAACTCGGGCACCACATTTTTTCGAGGGGTGAGTGGCGGCGTGCCAGGCTGAGAGACCACCCCCGTGTGTCAATCATTGTCGCTGTTGATGAGCCGGATGGACAGGGCAGCGGCACTAGCACCCGTGATTCAGTTAACGAGGCAAGGATATCTGCCATCGCGGACACTGGCGCGCAGTCCGACCTCTGGTCCCTGCAGGAGTTCCTGGCTTGTGGATTCCCACGCAATGTCTTGCACCCTGTCAATCTTAGCCTGTCTGCAGCCAACCGGTCCCCTATCGCCATTGAAGGGGCATTTTTTGCAAGGCTCTCAACAGGCCCCAGCTGTGGTGTGGGATCGTCCTGCCGCTCCATGATATATGTGAGTAGCTCTGTCCAAGCCATGTACCTCTCCCATGAGTCATTACTCAACCTTGGCCTCTTGCCTTTGGACTTCTCGTTAGGTAGCTGTGGGGTGAAACACGACGGTACACGGAGTTCTGACAACCCTAGCACGTGTGACCAGCCCTCGTCCTCTAATGCTACACGGTCCACGATCAGTGGCTGTATGGGTCCGGCTAGTCCTCAGAGCGCTCAGTGTTCGTGTCCCCAGCGTACGGTACCCCCACCACGCCCTACAGAGCTACCGTCCCCCTGCACCCCAGAGAATAATGGTCGGATGAAAGAATGGCTGCTCAAAAGATATGCTTCGTCTACATTCAATACATGCCCTCATCAAGCGTTGCCGTGCATGGAAGGGCCACCCACCGAAATACATGTGGACCCGGCTGCCACACCGAGAGCGTGCCACACAGCTGCCGTCGTCCCCATACACTGGCAGCAGAGGGTCTATGATGACCTCCTTCGGAATGAGGCCCTTGGTGTCATTGAGCGTGTCCCATACGGTGAGCCAGTGACTTGGTGCCATCGTATGGTAGTCACTCGTAAACATGACGGCTCCCCGCGGAGAACGGTGGATCTCTCGCCTCTTAACAAGTTTTGTCAAAGGGAGACCTTTGCCACTGAATCCCCATTCCACCTCGTGCGACGTATCCCGAAAGACACCTGTAAGACTGTCACCGACGCCTGGAATGGCTACCACAGTGTACCCCTACGGGAATCTGACCGTCACCTTACCACCTTTATCACACCCTTCGGACGGTGGCGGTACACCAGGACACCACAAGGTTTCCTGTCATCGGGGGATGGGTACAACCGGCGTTTCGATGCTGTCCTCTCAGACTTTGAGCGCAAAGAACGTTGTGTGGATGATACTGTCCACTATGACACTGACCTAGCGCAGCACTGGTGGAGGACCATTGACTTTCTCACACGTGTTGGCCGATCAGGCATCATTTTGAATGCAGACAAGTTCCAGTTTGCGGAGAAGGCCGTCGACTTTGCAGGTTTCAGGGTCTCAGACACCACTATCGAGCCGCTCCCGAAGTATTTGGATGCTATCAGAGACTTCCCCACCCCGGAATCCACGACAGATATTAGGAGCTGGTTTGGCCTCGTCAACCAAGTGACCAACTATGCTCAGCTACGTGACACGATGGCGCCATTCAAACCGTTCCTCAGCCCACGTTGTAAGTTTTCATGGTCGTCTGAACTGGAGGAGGCTTTCCAAAAATCCAAAGAAGCCATTGTTGGTGCCATCTGCAAGGGCGTGGAGATCTACAACATGGAGAAACGTACCTGTCTCCGCCCAGACTGGTCCAGGCGAGGTATCGGTTACTTCCTTCTACAACAACATTGTAACTGTACCTCTGGCGCACCGGACTGTTGCTTGGGGGGTTGGAGGATTACCCTGGCTGGTTCCCGATTTCTATCCTCAGCGGAACAACGTTATGCTGCCATCGAGGGTGAGGCCCTGGCGGTGGCTGGGGCCTTGAGCAGACAAGGTACTTCACACAGGGCTGTGACAACCTCGTCGTGGTCACCGATCACAAGCCGCTAGTGAAGATTTTCGGTGACCGTACGCTGGATGAGATCACAAACTCTCGTCTCTTCAGACTCAAGCAACGTACCCTTCCGTGGCGCTTTGACATAGTGCACCTGCCTGGCAAGAGTAACCATGCTGCTGATGCCGCCTCAAGGCATCCCTCGCCCTTGGGATCGGCGGACGTGCTCTCGTTAGGGTCATGGAGCGTGCCCGATGCCGTGGAATCAGTGTTGATGGCTTCCATCCGTGATGACGCTCAGGAACTTGGAGCAATCTCCTGGCATCTCCTAGCACAAGAGACGGCTGCGGACACATGCTTTGCCCGGCTACTACACCTCATTGAACACGATGGTGTGGTCGATGCAAATGACCCTGCCCTGGCGGACCTATCTCCAGTGTGTGAGGCCATCTATGCTCAGGATGGTGTGCTGCTGTATCGTGACCGTGTGGTGGTCCCTCCGTCCCTCCGGGACAGAATCCTTCGGCTCCTCCATGCGGCTCACCAAGGCGTTTCTGCTATGGAAAACCGTGCCTGTGCTATAGTCTATTGGCCTGGAATGTCCAAAGACATTCAGGCCACCAGATATGGATGTGCTGACTGCAATCGGAATGCCCCTTCGCAGGCGGCTACGCCCCCCCTGCCATCCCCACCTCCATCCACACCTTTTGAGGCGGTGTTCGCTGACTTTTTTGACTATGGGGGCTGCCACTACTTGGTTGTTGGCGATCGACTGTCAGGCTGGGTGGAAGTTCTTAGCTCTTCAGCTGGCACAGACCTGGGAGGCTCGGCAGGCTTAGTTCGCCACCTCCGCTCCTTCTTCGCTACCTTTGGCGTTCCTGAGGAACTTTCCAGCGACGGTGGTCCAGAGTTTATGGCAGGCCACACAGAGAACTTCCTGCGCTTATGGCATGTCAGGCATCGTGTCTCTTCAGTTGGTTTTCCACAGTCAAATGGGAGAGCGGAGGTTGCTGTGAAGACTGCTAAGCGTCTTTTGATGTCCAATACTGGCCCGACAGGCAGCCTCGATCACGACCGCTTTCTGCGTGCTATATTGCAATTGCGCAACACGCCCGACCCTGACTGCCACCTCTCCCCGGCGCAAATCATTTTTGGTCGCCCCCTTCGCGATTCCTTCCCCTTTGTCAACCGGCTGGAGAAGTTCTCTAACCCGTATGTCCGACCACTCTGGCGCCAGGCGTGGCTGGCAAAGGAGGATGCCCTCCGGACCCACCTGTCCCGTACGACTGAGTCCCTACGGACACACTCGAGACCACTCCGACCACTGGCACTTGGCGAGTCGGTGTTCCTCCAGAATCAGTTGGGTCCGAGCCCTAACAAGTGGGACAGATCAGGAGTGGTGGTGGAGTCTCTGGGTCATGATCAGTATCGCGTCAAGGTTGACGGATCGGGACGTCTCACTTTACGCAACCGGCGGTTCCTTCGTGCCTTCACACCAGCGACCCCCCATTCCCATGTGCAACCGGCTGCCCCATTGCCGACACCCTATGCCCTGGCGGGAGAGTATCCACATATCCGCCCGGGCTCTCAGCTGTCAGCGGACGAGCACCCTAACTCGGCTCGGGACACATCTGTGCCGGAACCCTGCGATGAGGCTGCCCCTGCAACCGACACCCAAGTGGCGCCTGCCCCGACGGTCTCAACCCCGACCGTTCCATCTCCTGCGTCACGGTCACCATCAGCATCGCCCCGACCCCGTCAGCTGTGCCGCCCGAGGAGGCCGCCCAAGCGCTATGAACCTGAGACGGGCCATTGGGTATAGGATTGAGTCCGTCTACCTCTTCCAGTTTGTTGGTTTCCGGACTGGGGGGGATGTAGAGTTTACCTCCGGCCACTAGGGGCCACAAAGGAATATATTATGGAACGACAGGGGATAGTCATCCATTTTGTTTGTTGTTCTGTCTCATGCTTCCCCATTGTTCATGACACAACCTCTGCATCAAGTTACCGACTTTGTTACTGTAAGTTTCTCTGCTTCATTACTTATTCTGTTAGTTATATTCAGTTATGTTGGTTTCTTTATTACATATCTCCACATTTAGTTGCCGCAGTCATTTTATATTTGTATATTTGTATCCCTGCAGGGCTCCTTCATCTTTGTCATTAAAACATAAATTGACATCGAGGAGTGTATTTCTTCAGTTCTAACTCTGGGCACACTGTCACGAGCTGAGCATGGGGGGGGGGGGGGTTCCACCTTGCTTGGTCTTTTTGCCTTTTGTTTTTCCTTATTTGTATAGTATTGTATTTTGGAGCTCTTGGCCAGTGATGTTATTTCTAGTTTGTTTTCATGTATTTGGTATTGTATGATTTATTTTCCTGTTTACGTTCAATGCAGTTTTGTTATTTACATATTTGGGTTTTTTGTTTCCGCTTTTATTTTTCCAGTGTCTTCTCTTTTCTTTCTCTCTCTGGAGTTGCAGTTGTCAGGAGCACTTCCAGGCTTCTCCCTGGTTGTGGGCGGTGCTCCTGTCAAACTGTCAGCTCTGTCTCCTCTCCTCATGACTCACAGCTGATTGTCATTTTCTCCCCAGCCCACTCATGTGAATCACACAGGTTACTTTTTGTGTTAATTGTTTCTAATCCTATTTAAGGGCTGTTATTTTCATTTCCCGTGGCCGGAGTCTTAAGTTTCCTTCTCCCATCTCCACCAGAACCCAGCCCCTGTTCTGGTGCGGTATCTGTAAATTTATTTTGTATTTCGTTTTGAGCACTGTTTTGATCTTTGTGTTTGTTTAATAAATTTCACAAACTGCAGTCCTGTGGGTGGGTCTCACCTCTCTGCCCTGAAAGGCAATTCATGACACACACATAGTAGGCCTGACCCTGATGAACCTGAGGGCTCTGGGTGGTTCATTATAGACTAGCAGATCTGAAATGTATTTTGGCCGTAGACCATTCAGACCTTTATAAACCAACAGCAGTATTTTGAAATCTATTCTTTGACACACAGTAACCCAGTGTAAAGATCTGAGAACTGGAGTTGTATGATCCACTTTCTTGGTCTTAGTGAGGACTCAAGCTGCAGCTTCTGAACCAACTGCAGCAGTCTGATGAACTTTTAAGGGAGACCTGTGAGGTCAGCATTACAGTAGTCCAGTTTACTGAAGATAAATGCATGGACAAGTTTTTCTAGATCCTGCTGAGACATCAGACCTTCAATCCTCGCTATGTTGTTGAAGTTATAATAAGCTGACTTCAATACTGTCTTAATGTAGCTGTTAAAATTCCGGTCTGAGTCCAGATCCACACCCAGATTTCTGGCTTGGCTGTTGATTGTCTGCAAAGGCAAAGGAAAAAGCATATAGTGAGTTGTATGAGAGGCTAAACACTAAGGAAGGAGAAAAGGACTTGTATCGATTGGCTAGACAGAGCGCTCAAGCTGGAAAAGATGTGCAGCAAGTTAGGCTGATTAAGGACAGAAATGGTAATGTACTAAAAAATGATGAGAACATCTTGAGAAGGTGGAAGGAGTACTTTAAAGACCTGATGAAGAAAGAAAATGAGAGAGAGAGGAGGATGGATGAAGGAAAGATGGTGAACAAGGAAGTCCCGAGGATTAGCAAGGTGGAAGTGAGGGGAGCTTTGAAGGAGATGAAGAATGGAAAGGCGGTTGGTCCAGATGACCTACCTGTGGAGGTATGGAATTGTTTAGGAAAGATGGCAGATTGTTTAACACAATCTTGGAGAGTGAGAGGATGCCTGATGAGTGGAGAAGAAGTGTTTTGATAACAATTTTCAAGAACAAAGGTGATGCTCAGAGCTGTAGTTACTACAGAGGCATAAAGTTGATCAGTCACACTATGAAGATATGGGAAAGAGTTGTTGAAGCCAGGTTAAGAGGAGAGGTGACAATCATTGAGCAGCAGTACGGTTTCATGCCAAGAAAGAGTACTACAGATGCAATGTTTGCTCTAAGAGTGTTGATGGAGAAGTATAGAGAAGGTCAGAAGGAGTTGCACTGTCTTTGTGGATCTAGAGAAAGCATATGATAGGTCCCCAAGAGACGAAATGTGGTACTGTATGAGAAAGTCAGGAGTGGCAGAGAAGTGCATGAGGGTGGAGCAGGACAGTGAGATGGTGGTGAGGTCTGTTGTAGGAGTGACAGATGGGTTCAATGTGGGGGTGGGGTTAAATCAGGGATCGGCTCTGAGCCCCTTTTTGTTTGCCATGGTGATTGACAGGCTGACAGACGAAGTCAGGCAGGAGTCTCCATGGACCATGATGTTTGCAGACGACATTGTGATCTGCAGTGAGAGTAAGGAATAGGTGGAAGAGAACCTTAACATGTGGAGGTATGCTCTGGAGAGAAGAGAAATGAAAGTCAGTAGAAGCAAGACAGAATACATGAGTGTGAATGAGAGGAAGGCAGGTGTAATGTTGAAGATGGAAGGAGTAGCGGTAGTGAAAGTAGATGAGTTTAAGTACCTGGGATCAACCATCCAAAGCAATGGAAAATGCACAAGAGAGGTGAAGAAGAGAGTACAGGCAGGGTGGAGTGGGTGAAGAGGAGGATAAGGGGTGATTTGTGACAGAAAGGTAGCAGCAAGAGTGAAAGTGAACATTTACAAGACGGTAGTGAGACCTGCTGTGATGTATGGTTTGGAGATGGTGGTGCTGACAAAAAGACAGGTGGTGGCAGAATTGAAGATGCAAAGATTTTCATTGGGAGTGACTAGGAGGGACGAGAGGCTGAGATGGCTTGGACATATGCAGAGGAGGGATAGTGGAGATATTGGACAAAGGATGTTGAAGATAGAGCTGCCAGGCAGGAGGAAAAGAGGAAGACCACAGAGAAGATTCATGGATGTAGTGAAGGAAAACATGGAGAGGGTTGGTGTTACAGAGGAAGACAAAGGGATAAGGTGAGATGGAGGCAAATGATCCACTGTGGAGACCCCTAAACAGAACAGCAAGAAGAAGAAGACTGACTCATTAAAGTGACAGGTGTGTCACTTTAATGAGTCATAACCCCCAAAATATTGGGTAATTCCGCAAACAATGTTACATTGATATCACTTCTACTGCTAAATAACAAAAGTACATAGCCTACTTCTAATTTGCCTTAAGGTAAAATAAAGCACTCCTGAAATTTCTGAAAACTTATTAAAACCAGAGCGTTGTTAATGATTCAAATCAAAGCACCACAGCAAAATTAAGATATTTGTGCATTGTGTAATAAATCTGACATGATTCAGAGTAGTCTGACACTGTCAGAGTGGAATTTCACCTCTCATCTGTCCTGATGATCAGCCTTGGAACTTCACAGGGCTGTGCTCTGGGTCTTCAAGTACAAATACAGTCATCAAGGGATGAAGTCCACAAACTAACAGCTGAGTGTCACTCACAACCTATAGAAGCTAAGATAGGCTGGATGGTGTTAAAGGCACTGGAGAAATCAAAGAACGTGATTCTCACAGTGTCTCCTCTACTATCCAGGTGCAGATTTTTTTTGTATACTTTATTAATCTTTAATAGCTTTATTCATTTTTTTAAGGTAGCGTAAGTAGAGGTGGCCGTATCAGCAGCAGCTCTCTTGTGTCTTGGCTCGGTAGAAAGACTCAGATTAATGACTGGACCAAGTTTTTTTTTCAATTTTAGCCCCGGTCTTGCTCTTATTTTTTCTTTCTTCCTCGGGGCAATGGTGAACAACGGAGGTGGGGCCGAATGCATTGTTTACACACGTGAACAGCTGATTGCGATGAGGAGGCCGGCGTCACTACCTGGAGCGAAGCCCCTCATCCCGCATGAGCTCAGGAGGAAACACCGTGGAAGAAGGGCTGGAACTAAAGTAAGGATGAGAAGAAGAAAGCATAAACCGTCCGTACCGATGTTCATCACTGGGAACGTGAGGTCGCTGGGAAACAAAGCAGATGAGCTCACAGCGCTGGTCAAGACGCAAAGGGAATACCGTGAGTGTAGTATCATGTCTTTTACAGAGACGTGGTTACACTCACAGATCCCGGATATCAACGTAGCGATACCTGGCTTTAAGACTATCCAATGGGACAGGGACGCTGTAAGTAGCGGGAAAAAGAGGGGACGATGATTGGCGCTTCTTGTGAATGAAAGGTGATGTAATCCCGGATACATTTATGTGAAGGAAAAGCACTACAACCCAGACATTGAACTGCTTGTTGTGAGTATGCGACCCTATTATATGCACCGTAAATTTACGTGTGCCAAGGTAATTATCATCTACGTCCCTCCGTCAGCTGACGCAGCGGTGGCCTGTGACATCATCAGCTCCACTATGGCCACATTACTGGAGAAGCACCCTGACGCATTTATGGCCATCACAGGTGATTTTAATAATGTCTCACTGGGAAAAACACTGCCAAACCTAAATGAGTTTATTGACTGTCCCACCAGAGAAAATAAAACACTGGATCTACTGTATGCCAATGCAAGAGATGCATATAGTGCCGCAGCTTCTGGTTGGTCAAATCTACCTACGGGTACAAATAAAGTAACCTGAACCTGAACCTGGTCACCAGCAACGAGATGGCGGCGCCTAGACGCAGCGGCCCCTCTTGGCATCAGCGAGTGTGAGAGTTTTGATCATCCCAGATGTACATTCTGTAAAACTTACAACCGTGAGACCTTATTAAACATCAAGGTACTGCACGCTGCAAGAATCGTGGCGCTTGGTTGTGACTTGGACATTCTACGCCAGCATGGAATTCTGGCGGAGTCCCCGCTGGAGGCTACCTGGGAGAGGAGGAAGCGGAAGCGGAGGGAACGCAAGCAAAAGCGTGGAAAAAGGGCCGAGATTCATGCTAGGCTAAAGGCTAACCCCTCCAGACCAGCAGTACCATCGCTCCTTCTCTCTAACGTCCGCTTCCTCGACAACAAGCTGGACGAGTTGCGTCTGCTGAGAGAAACCTGGAGAGAGTGTAGGGACTGCTGTGTGCTTGTGTTCACGGAGACATGGCTTCATGACAACATCCCTGACGAGGCCATTCAACTAGAAGATACGACGGTGTTCTGGGCAGACAGAGAAATGGCGAGCTCCTGTAAGAGCCATGGGGGTGGGCTATGCATCTATGTTAACAAGAACTGGTGCGTTAACGCCACGTTAGTATCTAAACACTGCTCTCCGTTGATGGAGTTCCTTATTGTAAATTGTCAGCCATATTATCTGCTGAGGGAATTCAGCAACGTGTTCGTAGCGGCTGTTTACATAGCGCCGAGCACTAATGCTAACGCTAATGCTAAGAAGGCGCTCGGGGAACTGCACAATGCTATTAGTGAAATCCAAACTTCACACTTGGGCAGTTTTGTGGTGGTTGTGGGGGATTTTAACGACACCGAGTGGCGATATCCACTCCCAGTCTCTTCAGTTCATTATTGATGATGGCAGTCTTCCTGGTGTCGTTGATGTCCTTGAGGTTAGCAGAGAGTCCTGTCATCATAGTGCGGACGTTCCAAGTTCCCAGTTTTAGAGTTGGTCTCTTTTGTTTTATTGTCTTGCCTGGTGCGAAGGTTCTCAGACTGCTGTTCGGACTTCTCCTCATCCCCATGCACCCAATGAGGAAAGCAAGCTGTGGCGGGACAACACCTTATTGGCTGGGGGCTGCCCAGCTTGAGGCGGGCGGTAGCTGTCCAGTGAGATCCGATGATCCCTCCCACCGTCGGGAACAACCCCTGGCGCCGCGCTCAACGCCAATTGAGCGGTGGCTTATAACCGGTAACTGTCATTCCCCGTGTTTTGTCTACGCCAAAGGCGAAGCTGGAGTGTCCTCTCCAGTGATCCGGTGTTCTACCTTCCAGCGTTGGCGTTGGTAGGATTCAAGCCTGGGCAGGAAGATATGGAGGACAAGATGTTGCCCATGCAGCATGTCCCCCCTCTCCACGTCACTGATGAATCCAAAGGAACAGCAGGGCTGCTACAGTTTGGCACCAGCGCCGTTGCAGGAGCTGCCAGAACGATGTTGAGCACAACATAGAACTGCCTTAGGGGCTCCGACTCCGGATTTTTCCTCAGGGTTGACTCCTGAAGCCTTTCCCGTGACCGGGTATGCCGCAAGGCAGCGGAGGTTTGAAATCAGGGTTTACCTTCCCCTAGATGGGCTACCTTCCCAGGTTGACGAGCCACCATCTACCCGAAGCATCTGGTTTTAAGGCGCCAGAGATCCACCCTCGCCCCTTCTCCTATTAGTAAAAGCAGTTCCACCGGGCTTAGAGACTAAACCACAGGGGCAGGCTAGGAGTTGAACTTAGTTGTCAGAGGCTTTTCGAGACGCACGCCATAAGGAGCATTTTATGAGCACTGGGAGCTTAACCCCAGTGCCGCTCCTGGCTATGACAACCTTGGAACCGGAGCCACCACCCATAGTACACACAATATGACATGTATCATATTTGATGCATCAGAGCTTGGCCACCGAAAGCCAGTTATCCCTGTGGTAAGTGTTTTGACACCTCCAGCTTAAAACCCAGAAAGTCAGAACGATCGTGAGGCCTGCTTTCACAGTCTGTATTCATACTGAAAATCAAGATCAAGTAAGCTTTTGCCCTTGTGCTCCATGGAAAGTTTCTGTCCTCTGTGAACTCGTTAGGACACCTGCGTTACAGCGCATGTCCTGGTACCAGTGTTATATCAGCAGCTAATAGCTCAAGGGGCTAATAGGCTACCTACAGATGCAAATTAGCAGTATTGCTAAATCTGGCATACTTACATTTTTATTAATCTTCATTAGTATGCAATGTCCCTTTCAAATAAACATTAAAATAAAATAAAATGAACACCAGAGTGGTGGCCTAGTTGGTAGAGCATCTGCCCCACAACCAGGAGGTTGTGGGTTCAAATCCCGGCAGAGTCATACCAAAGACCATATAAAAATGGTACTTTCCATCGTTTAGCTTGGTGGTCAGCATAATAGAACGAGGAAAGGAAAGTTAACGCACAGAGCTACCAGAGGACTGAGCCCCCACTGTAGCTTTCACTACTCACAGTAGCTGTGTGGCCTAGTGTAAACTGCAGGTTAACCCTGCATGACTGTGTGGCTTATTCTGCCACAACTGAATTAGTCATGCTCTGTCTAAACAGTACAAAACAGAGTCATTTTCAACAGTTCACCTTCAAGGGCTTCAGTTGAGCCCACAGTGGGCGCTCCTCCGGAGGCGCCACCTGCAGCAGACCTTGGTGCCATCTCGCTGGATTCATGGCTCGCTTGTCCGTAATGTCCCAGCCCAGGTCCCATACCAGCTGGGTTGGCTCCAGTGCTGCGTCTTGATTGGAGGCAGTTGCTCTTACCTTCCGCAGACGGCTGGCGTGCCATCTTGGACCATCGGCCATCTGGACGGCGGCTGGCCTTTTATGTGTGGCGGTTCTCATCCACGATGACAGGACCGTCTGTAGGTCCAGGCGGTCAGATCGTTGGACCCGAACCCACTCAAGTAGTGCGTGCAGCGATCGGTTTGGCTGCACTCAGTGCTGCTGCTCTCTCGTCTCTGATGCTGGTTGCTGCTGTGGTGGCATGCGTTTCACGCTGATGGCAAAACATACCCCCAGTTGGCGTTGCTCTGCTGGGTTCTGCTGGGCCACGAACTCTCCATTCTGCTGTGCTGTGGTGTCTCCCTGAGGCTGATACTCAGTGAGGATGTGGGATGAGTTTGACTTCTCTCTCTCTCCTGGTGCTGGTTGTGGTGCGATAATATGTCGCTGTCGTTGGTGACAGAACGCATGCTGGGTTGTCTTCATTCACTGGGGTCCCCTTTCTCCACAAACTCCATCTCCTGTGGCTCCACAGTGGCTGCTTGAAGCCTGTGCTGGGGGAGGATCAGAGGCGAGTCCGGTCTGTGCTCTGTCTCTGCATTGTTTTCACTCTCTGTGCTGAGTTCTCTCTCCACACTGTGTTCACTCTCTGCTGTGCTCTTTAGCTGTACGCACATCGGCAAAATCACACTCCCTCTTGTGATGAGGCTGCAGCTTGCGAACCCTTGTGCTGCACGGAGACCGGCTCCAGGTCCCACATGGCTGCGGACTGGGGCTCCTGTGGCAGCTCCGGTACCTGCATGGGTGTGGTCTGGGGCTACTGCTGCTGCTCCAGTTTTTCTGGGTTCTGTCCGGCGTGCGGTGCGAGACAGGGAGTGGCTGCGTCCATGTCTGAGTGCAATGGATCTGGACCATTGTCGGTCCACACGGGGTCTATGATGGAGAGGCCCATTTCACAGAACAAATACCACCCCATAAGGTTATTGTCCTGGCATGTCACCTGGAACCGGAATGCTGGGATTGTTCTGTCACCGTATTGTACTGCAAAGGCGATGTTTCTGCTGGTCATGGAGCAGCAGCCGTCAGGCAGCTCCACCCCTTCAGGATGCCAGGGAGTAAGCCTTCTAACCATGGCCTCGTTTATCAGGGACCTTGAGGCAGTGGTGGCCATCATCATTGATACACTGACACCGTCCAGCTTCACTACACACTGCAGTCCTGACCAGTTCTAGGGGCCCACAATGTTGATGTCATCCATGTCAAACGTGCGGTCGACGGGCTCAGCAATTGGGACAACCATCTGCACCAGTGGAGATGATTGCAGGGAGTGCAGGCTGGTACCCACTAGCTGGAAAGCTAACTGAGCAGCCTTTTCGCACTCTAGCTGGGACGCTATCTCCAGGGCTTCAGCTAGCATCAGGTCGTTCGGTGCCGTGAACAACTTCTCCCGCAGCTTCCAACTCGTAGCGTTCTCCGCCAACTTGTCACGCACAATCCAAGTATCCAAGTTTCCAAATTCACATACATTGGCCAAACTGCAGAGGTCGGTGACAAACTGCTGGACCAACTCACCCGCTTGTTGTCGGCGCTGACGAAACCTGGCTCGCTTAGCCGCCAAACTCTCCAGCCGGGGTGCCCGACACGCGCCTCTCTTCTGGAAAAGCGTTGTTTTCCTTTGGAAGGCCAATGTTTCTCCTCATTGCTATTTGTTATGTCTGGAAAGCAGGGTGTTATGTATGTAAACCATGACCCAATGACGAGACTGAGTGGTGAACTAGATAGGACTTTATTACAGACTCACTGAATACACAGAGATGCTCCCACTAGGCTGAGAGGTGGTCAAAGAGACCGCCCCTCTCCCACACAGCCCTCTTATACTCCAGGTGGTGACAGAACCGCAAAAGTGGAGCCGTCACCCGTGTCACACCATAACATGTCCTAATAACAACATAACACTTCCCCCCTTCAAAAAAATGGGCCAAACACACACATACCATCGAGACCCTCCCCAATTTGAAACCCGAATCACGCGCTACAACTAAACAAAATATATCAAGGCCTATAACATTCACACAAAACAACTAACGCTAGGGGAAGATAGGTAGACTACCATCCCACCCCCACACGGCTAGACGGATTATTCTGCCGTCTCTGCTAAAACACAGTCTTTTAAACACAAAATCGCTGTGCTCCTAAAATAAATAACAAAATAATCCCCATAAACAGAACATATATACAAACAAGTTAAACCACCATCAACAAATCCCATAAACAACTTAAATAATTCTTATTTCCAATCATGCATAACCACTATAACCTGGGCAATTTACATACTAACAACATGCATTGAACACATTGCCCCCCAAACTACCAGTCAGTCCCAGTGGAGAGACCACCCCCCGGAGACCCGTCAGGAGGGTCCCAACCAGAGCATCTTCTTCTCTTTGCGCCCGGAGATGACCCACATCGAAGCCCAGACATCTCCTTCTCATCATTGGCATGCTGCAGCTCGTTGGGATGTCTCCATGAGCCGTCAGACAGCTGAAGGTAACCGTCCTCCCGAGCAGTCACCACGTGCAGCTGCCCCTGGTCCTCCTGTCATTTACGCTGTCCACGAACCCCTCTCGACCGGGCTTCCTCTCTGGGCCAGACCACATCAGCAACCCCCAGAGGAGCCTGACTAGGCTTCCAGTGTCCCTGAGTGGCATGTCGTTTCACCATGGCAGCCGGTCCTGCCCTGCTCGCTTTCATTTTAAATGCCAGTGAAGCCGTTGTGGCTCCTTGCTTCTTGGTACCTCCCAGCCAAACTCCGGAAGCAGAATAGGCCAGCCACTCGGCTCCACCTGCCGTCACGGGCATCCCACCACGCCGCCCAGTTCCCTCAGCTAGGGTAACTTGGGCTTTGGCGCAGGAACCCTCCCACGATGGCCCTGGGTGGGGTTGGTCCTGCTCATCTCCCAGAAGACTAGACCAAGGTTCGTCCCATACAGCATCGTCCACCACTCACGGAACCAGCTGGTCCCACAAGCCACGGCCCAACCATTCCTCTCCAAACACCGCTGGTGATTGTAAAGCCCAGTCCATAAAAGAGGTCACAGCCCATCATGTTCGCACCACTGGTGGTCACCAGAAACTGCAGATTGGATACCTCCGCTGACTTGTACCTAGCCGTTAGTTCCAGCGAACCCACAATGGCCAGTCTGTTTCCTCCATATCCACACAATGGTGTTGAAAGACCTCTCACTCGGTAGTATGGGAAAAAATTCTTCACAGTAGGCCAATTCAACACAGACCTCACTGCGCCCGTGTCAATCAGCAATGGCACCTCTATTCCGTCCAATTCCACTATACAGTACGTACGGCCATCTGTGCTCAGAGAGACGGTGTGAATTATTGTAGGAGTTGGAGCAGGGGTGTCCGCTTTGCGCCGGCATTCCCTTCGCTCGAACCTATTACAGGTCCTGGAAAATGATGCAGGAGTCTGCACTTGCCGCAGTGTTTACCTCTTGCCGGACACTCTAGCGTTGTACCAGTGCTTATTGGACCCACAACCCAAACACTTGGGCCATCCCGGGGCGGACCTTATCTTCACAGCCGTAGCGTATTCCTCCTTTTCCTGCTCGCTATCATCACTGTCCAGGTCCACATCCTGCGTTGTTGATTGTGATTCAGAGTGGTGCAGCGTAGCTTTCTCACCGAGGTCACGTGATAGTTCATCTGCTGCTTCACACTGTTGGGCTATCTCGACAGCCATGGCTAACGACAATTCACCGGAGTGTGTGAGGAGCCTCGACCGCGCCGCTGAGCAAAGCGTGTGCTCCGCCAACTGGTCGTAGACCATCTCTTCCTCCAAAGCCCCAAACTGGCAGTCCCTGGCCAGTTGATGCAGGTCCGCAACATAATGTTGCACCGACTCGCCGGTCCGCTGGTGGAGCTGCAGAGACTGAATCCTCCGGATGATGACATTCACAGGGGCGCGAAAATGTCGCGCCATTAGCTCAACAACGTCCTCGAAGCTATTGCTAGCACCCAAGGTAGCAAGGATACGCTGTCCCGCCATACCTAAATTATGGACCAGAATTGCCTGAGCTTGTATCTTCTTCAGTTCACCAAGGTTCAGAGCCACCAAGTAATTTTGGAATGCGGCGAACCACCTCGCCCAAGGGACCGGAGGCTGTCCTGGAGACTCCAAAAATGGCTGAATTGTAAACACACCAGCATCCATACTTTACCCTTGTTGTCAAATGTTATGTATGTAAACCGTGACCCAATGATGTGACCGAGTAGTGAACAAGATAGGACTTTATTACAGACTTGTGGCCGCACATGGGGAAAACATAATGTGTAGCATCTTAGATAAGAACAAAGGGCAGAGTTTCCTTGGAGATAACAGGAAGCTGTGAAAGTGTGATCTTTTGTGTGTCAGAGACTGCTAGGAGGATCCTTTGTGTGCCAGAGACTGCGAGGGGGATGTTAAGGGATTAAGGAAGTGCATGCAATGTGACCTTTGATGTGAATGCAATGTGACCTTTGTTATGTAGAAGGACCTGAGTATTTAAGGAAGAGTTCTGTCTGAGATGTCCTCTTGCTACTAAGCTCATGTGTGAGATGTGTAATAAACTGCCTGAGACAAATCTGCCTCGTCATTTACACACTCCACACTGGTGACCCAAGACGAAGCATGCAACACAAAGTTCTACCATGTGGTCGCAAAGCTCGACACCCTCACGGCTCAGCATGTGGAGAGCCTGCTGGACCAGCCACCAACTAGCGACAAATACGGCGCGTTGAAGGCCGCACTTATCCAGCACTACACACTCTCGGTTGAGGAGAGAGCAGAGAGACTCCTGATGCGGACCGGGTTAGGAGATTGCACGGCTATTGACCTGATGGAGAGGATGCTGAGATCGAAAGGCTCGGACGACGACCACTTCATTTTTACCCACCTCTTCCTCCGGAACCTTCCGTCAGCGACGAGAGCGGCCCTGGCCAGTTCGCCGTTGCTAGCCAAGCGGGACTACCGTGCGCTGGCACACCGGATCATCATGGCCAGCAGAGAGCTCACGACCACGGAGGCAGCGACGGAGCTCGGCGCGACGGCCGGAGGAGGCGAGGAGCCATTGACGGCGGTAGCAGAACCACCGACGACAGCGGCGGCCGGGGCCAAGGAACACGGAGGAGACATCCTTTGTTTCTACCATCGCCGCTTTGCAGAGAAGGCACGCAAATGTATAACACCGTGCCAGTTCAAGCGCTCGGGAAACGCCAAGACCGGGGGTCGGTAGCAGCTGCGGCCTTCGGGGAGGAGAACAAGCTGCTCTACTTGACGGACGCACGCTCGGGGAGGCATTTCCTTGTGGACACCGGCGCCCAGTTGAGTTTCATCATGCCACCCTACGCCGACCGGCTGGCAGGTTCCAGCGGCCCCCAGATGGCAGCAGCAAACGGCTCGGAGATTAAGACCTTTGGTGAGAGGACTCTACTTCTGTCGCTACACGGCCGTGCATTTGAGTGGACTTTTGTCATAGCAGCATTGAATTTCAATATATTGGGGGCTGATTTTTTTGTGCTCACATGGTTTGTTGGTTGATGTCGCTAACAGGCGCTTGGTTAATGCACTGTCTTTTGATTCTATTCCCTGTACAGCTCGAGCGTCCCGGCCAACAGCACAAGCCAATGTCACAGCTGCAAGCGGTAAGTTCCACACACTGCTCACTCAGTTCCCAGCACTCACGGTCCCAACATTTTCAGCAGCCGTCGCTAAACACGGGGAGGAACATTTTATTACCACCACCGGGCCGCCCGTTTTTGCAAAACCTCGGTGCTTGGACGCAGCTAAACTGGCCATAGCGTGCGAGGAGTTCGCCAACCTGGAGAGGTTGGGCATCATCAGGCATTCAAACAGCCCATGGGCATCCCCGCTACACATGGTCCCTAAAGCTGACGGTTCGTGGCGACCTTGCGGGGATTTCCGCAGGTTGATCAACCCCACAATGCACGACCGCTACCCAATTCACTGTCTTTTGATTCTATTCCCTGTACAGCTCGAGCGTCCCGGCCAACAGCACAAGCCAATGTCACAGCTGCAAGCGGTAAGTTCCACACACTGCTCACTCAGTTCCCAGCACTCACGGTCCCAACATTTTCAGCAGCCGTCGCTAAACACGGGGAGGAACATTTTATTACCACCACCGGGCCGCCCGTTTTTGCAAAACCTCGGTGCTTGGACGCAGCTAAACTGGCCATAGCGTGCGAGGAGTTCGCCAACCTGGAGAGGTTGGGCATCATCAGGCATTCAAACAGCCCATGGGCATCCCCGCTACACATGGTCCCTAAAGCTGACGGTTCGTGGCGACCTTGCGGGGATTTCCGCAGGTTGATCAACCCCACAATGCACGACCGCTACCCAATTCCTCACATCCAGGATTTTTCCGTTCACTTGGCAGGGGCACGCATTTTTTCTAAAATAGACTTGGTCCGCGGTTACCACCAAGTCCCAGTGTGCGCTGAGGACATACCCAAAACAGCGGTGATAACTCCGTTTGGCCTATTCGAGTTTTTGCGCATGCCATTCGGGCTTAAAGGGGCTGCACAGACGTTCCAGCGCATGATGGATGCGGTGCTGCGCGATCTCCTTTTCGTATTCGTCTACCTGGACGATATCTTGGTAGCCAGCGCGTCTGAAGACGAACACGAAACCCTCCTGACGGTGGCTTTCCAGAGGTTGGGAGAGCACGGTTTAATAATCAATCCAGAAAAGTGTCAGTTCGGGGTGACGCAGATTGATTTTTTGGGGCACCGCGTCTCTCCCGAAGGAGCGGTTCCGCTGCCTGACAAAGTGCGCGTGGTAGCAGATTTTCCCTGACCGCAAACGGTCAGGGCATTACAGGAGTTTTTGGGAATGGTGAATTTTTATAACCTCCCCCGATCCTCCCCCGAGCAGCACAGCTCATGCAGCCGCTGTACGCCGCGCTCAAAAAACAGAAACCCGCGAATAAGATTGAATGGTCCCCAGAGCGAGAGCGAGCATTCTCGGAAGTCAAGGCAGCCCTGGCAAACACTGCGTTGTTGGCACATCCAGACCCAATGGCCCGCATAGCGCTCACTACTGACGCGTCAGATGTGGCCATTGGGGCGGTTGTGGAGCAGCGTGTAGCCGGGGCTTGGCAGCCGCTCGCCTTTTTCAGCAGGACTTTGCGCGATAGTGAACGTAAATACAGCGCGTTCGACAGGGAGTTGCTGGCTCTCCACTTGGCCATTCGCCACTTCCAGTTCTGGCTGGAAGGACGCTGTTTCACTGCGTTCGTTGACCACAAGCCACTAACATTCGCGATGGCCAAGGTTTCAGAACTGTGGTCAGGCCGGCAGCAGAGACAGCTGGCCACGATCTCAGAGTTTACTACCGATATTCAGCATGTGTCGGGTAAACTGAATGTAGTGGCAGACTGCCTCTCACGCACCGTGGTGGCCCCGGTCCGCGTGGGGATAGATTACACAGCCATGGCCGCGGAGAAGGTTAGTGACGCGGATGTGCGCGTGCTCCAGTCTGGACCAACAGGGTTAAGGCTGGAGAACAGGGTGCTGCAAGACGGTATGCCCCCCTAATCTGCGATGTCTCCATGGGGCGACCGCGTCCCGTGGTACCGGCCGCGTGGCGCCGCCACGTTTTTGACTCGATTCATTCTTTAGCGCACCCGGGAGTGTGCGCGTCGGTCAAAATGGTAGGAGAGAAATTTGTGTGGCCGAGCCTTCGCAAACAAGTGAAAGACTCGGCAGCAGCCTGGATGGCTTGTCAATGAGCCAAAGTACACAGACACACGAGAGCTCCCTTGGAGCCGTTTCACATCCCGGCTAAGAGGTTCGACCATGTTCACGTGGACCTCGTGGGCCCCCTCCCACCATCACAGGGGTGCACGCACCTTCTGACAATGGTGGACCGCACCACGCGCTGGCCTGAGGTGGTTCCACTAGCGTCAACCACAGCTGAGGAGGTGGCGCGCGCGTTTTTAACAGCATGGGTGGCGCGTTTTGGAGTCCTGTCAGACATTACGTCCGACAGAGGTCTTCAATTTGTTTCCGAACTTTGGTCAACAATGGCCCGCAGCCTGGGTGCCACAATTCACCGCACAACCGCGTACAATCCACAGGCTAATGGGTTATGCGAACGTTTTCATAGGTCATTGAAAGCGGCTCTCAGGGCGTCACTGACGGATGCAAATTGGGTAGACAAGCTACCGTGGGTTTTACTGGGGTTACGTTCTGCGCCTAAAGAGGACTTGGAAGCTTCCCCGGCTGAACTCGTTTTTGCGTAGCTGCTTCGGCTGCCCGGGGAGTTTCTCCCAGATAATCCTGCGCCGGGCAGCTCCCTGTGTCAGCTGTTGCAGCGTAGCATTGACACAGGCATGCTGCCGGGCCCTGTTCACCACAGTTTTCCGCGCGTTTTTGTGCCTAAGACTTTGAAAAACGCGGAGTTTGTTTTTGTCAGACACGACGCACATCGCCCCCCACTGCGACCACCTTATGATGGGCTGTTCAGAGTGCTGGAAACAGGGGACAAGCATTTTTTGCTAGATTTGGGGGGTAGGAGGGAAAAGGTTGGCATTAACAGACTCAAACCCGCTTTTGTGGTGGCGGACGAGCAAGTGCTGTTGGCGAGGGCCCCTCGGCGTGGAAGACCCCCACGGGGAGCTTCCCAGAGTAAAATTTCCCCAGAACACCCACAGGGACAGACAAAAGGTTTTCACCCCCAAACAGCAGTTCCCCAGCATGACAGCGCCGCGGAGGCGGTGAATCCTGGTTACAGCAGATACGGGAGAAGACTGAAGCCCAAGCAGCATGTGGATTGATGTGTAATGATTCTGTTTATTCTTTTGTTCGATCCAATATGCTCGGGGGTGTGGGGGTGTGGCCGCACATGGGGAAAACGTAATGTGTAGCATTTTAGATAAGAACAAAGGGCAGAGTTTCCTTGGAGATAACAGGAAGCTGTGAAAGTGTGATCTTTTGTGTGTCAGAGACTGCTAGTGTAACGGATGCCAACTAGTACTGTTCGGCGTAGAACGTTAATAAACCTCCCTCCCGAAAAGCCTCATACAGTATCAGTAGCGCTGAGCTACCGGTCGGACCTTTAGCTCAGCGTGATCGTGCTGTGTCTCCCATGCTCGAACTGTGTAGTTGACTGAGAGGTCGCGGGTTCGTGTCCCGTGTGGGGCGAACTGCGCAGGAGGATCTCTGTCACACTAGGAGGATCCTTTGTGTGCCAGAGACTGCGAGGGGGATGTTAAGGGATTAAGGAAGTGCATGCAATGCGACCTTTGATGTGAATGCAATGTGACCTTTGTTATGTAGAAGGACCTGAGTATTTAAGGGAAGAGTTCTGTCATATAATGTGATATTTATATGTGGTGTGTCTTTAAGACTGTGGTGACGTCACAGGTCAGAGTTGACCTTCACCGAGTGATATGTATGAAAATGGCGATGTGTTGATGTTGCCGCCTGTTAATGTTCCCGCTCCTAGTTTTAAAAGAGAACTTTGTTGAAACCACTATTCGTGTGGACCTCAGTTCTTTACATGGTGTCAGAAGTGCTTGACGGACGCTCTGCTTCAGTAAGATGGCCAAGTTTAATCCCCCGGAAAGTTTTCCTTTTCATCATCCAAATGAATGGGCGGGCTGGAAAGAGCGCTTTCTGTGTTTCCGGACGGCTATAAAACTGAATAAAGAGGACGGCGAAGTTCAGGTCAGTTCACTGATTTACGCCATGGGCCCCGAAGCTGAAAACATCTTCAAATCATTCTCATTTACTGAGGAAGCGGATCAAAAGAAGTTTGACGTTGTGTTAGGAAAATACGACGAGTACTTCCTTCTAGATGTGGAAAATTAAAACACAGAGATCCTGAAAAGTGCCCAGCCATGAAGTCAACATGCAACAAGTGTAAAAAGATGGGTCACTGGGAAAAGAAATGTCACAGTAAATCAGTCAGAGAAGTCACTGAAGAGACAGTTTCCCAGACACCATTTTTTTTGGGCGCAGTCACAAAAACAGACAGAAATGATGACCCATGGACCATACAGCTTACAACTGGAACAACACCAGTCAATTTTAAAATTGATACGGGTGCAGATGCAAACATTATGGGACAAAAGACATTTAACGAACTAGTTCCTAAGAAGGAATTAGAGCCATCTAATGTCACACTGTGCAGCCCGGGTGGTCAGTTGGACTGTATAGGGAAATTTCAAGCCTTCACAGAATACAAAGAAAAACCATATACTTTTCCTGTGTATGTCATCAGTGGCAATAACGCAAACAATTTGCTGGGCAGAGATACAGCAATGTCGATGGGGCTTGTGAAGCGTGTCGAAGAAGTACACAAAGCATTTGGTGAGCATGGAACACTTAAAACAGAACCAGTTAAAATCCTGTTAAAAGAGAATGCTCAGCCATACACAGTGCACACTGCCCGTCGTGTCCCTTTGCCACTTTTGCAGAAGGTTAAAGAGGAATTGCAGCGTATGGAGGAGAATAATGTGATTGAAGCTGTGATTGATCCTACAGATTGGTGCGCGCCAATGGTACCAGTCCCAAGGAAAAATGGAAAAGTACGGATCTGTGTCGATTTAAAGAGGTTAAATGAAGCTGTACGAAGAGAGAGGTATGTTCTTCCTACTGCAGAGGAAATCACTGCAAAACTTAGTGGAGCAACCACATTCACATCATTGGATGCTGCCTCCGGGTTTTGGCAGATTCCTCTCCATCCAGAAAGCAGTAAATTAACAACCTTTATCACACCCTTTGGGAGATATGCATTCAAATGTCTTCCATTTGGGATCACAAGCGCTCCTGAAATTTTTCAGCGCAAAATGACAGAAACCCTCAACGGCCTGGAAGGCGTGGCTATCTACATGGATGACATACTGGTGTATGGCGACACTCCTGAACAGCACGACCAGCGTCTCAGCAAGGTAATGGAAAGGATTGAGTCAGCCGGACTTAAACTGAACAGAGAAAAATGTAAGTTTAGACAAAACAAGCTTCACTTCTTGGGCCAAGAAATTGACAAATCAGGCGTGAGACCCGACCCTGATAAAGTCAAGGCAATCCGCGAGCTCCCTCCACCACAGAACGTGCATGACCTCAAGCGTGTCCTGGGCATGTTTAACTACCTAGGGAAATATATCCCAAATCTGTCGACAGTGGGCCAGCCACTATATGAACTGTTGAAATCCAAGTCAGTGTGGATGTGGGACCATTCTCAGCAGGAGGCATTTCAACGCATCAAAGACATTCTGTCTACTTCTCCAGTTCTGAAATTCTATGATGTGAATCGACCTACTGCCGTATCAGCCGATGCCAGCAGCTATGGTATAGGTGGAGTACTACTGCAACTGCACGATGGAAACTGGAAACCTGTGGCATACTGCTCACGTCGTCTGTCAGAGGCCGAGACTAGATATGCACAGATAGATAAGGAGTGTTTGGCGAGTGTCTGGGCATGTGAGAGATTCGAGAAGTACCTCTGTGGTCTGGAAGATTTTAAGTTGGTCACAGATCACAAACCCTTGGTGCCTCTCATGAACAAAAAGGACCTGGACAATGTGCCAATACGGTGCCAAAGGCTACTTATGAGACTTATGAGGTTCAAACCGACAGCCGAATATGCTCCGGGAAAGACCTTGGTAGTAGCTGATACACTCTCAAGAAGTCCACTACAGTGCGTAGAAAACGAGACTGATTCTCACTCTGATGTAGCGTGCTACATAGCAGCAGTTATTGATAACTTGCCAGCTACTACACATAAAATAGACACTATAAAGACTGCTACAGCAGCTGACTGTAACCTACAGTTGGTGTTGTGGTACATCAAGTCAGGATGGCCAGAATACATAGGCAATGTCCCAGCAGCTATCAGAGACTATTTTCCCATTAAAAATGAACTGTCTGAATGCGATGGAATTATCACCAGAGGAAGCCGCATGCTGATTCCGGATGTGCTCAGAGCAGACATCTTGGATCGAATACATGATGGACATCAAGATCTGACAAAATGCAGAGAGCGGGCCTGCACATCTGTGTGGTGGCCTGGCATCTCATCTGAAATCAAACGCAAAGTCCAGTCCTGTCAGGTGTGTCGTGAGATGAGACCAGCTCAGCGAAAAGAGCCTCTCTTGTCAACCCCTCTACCTGATCGACCCTGGAAGAGACTTGCTGTTGACCTGTGTGAGCATAACAAGCACACTTACCTTGTTGTGTCAGACTATTTCTCTCGGTTCCTCGAGATACTTCATCTGCCAGTAACCACTGCTTCTCAGATGATCTTAAAGCTGAAGGCAGTGTTCGCGAGGTTTGGTTGTCCAGATGTGGTTGTATCTGACAATGGGCCTCAATTCTCATGCCAAGAATTTAAAAAGTTTGCAAGGGAGTTTGACTTTTTGCACATCACCTCAAGTCCACATAACCTCCAAGGAAACGGACATGCAGAGAGGGGAGTTCAAACAGCAAAAAGAATCTTAAAGCAGCAAGATCCTTTGCTCGCCCTCATGTGCTTTCGATCAACGCCCTGCACCACCACAGGCGTGAGTCCTGCAGAGCTACTTATGGGTCGAAAGATCAAAACAACTCTTCCTACACTCGAAGTGAATCTTCAGCCCCGATGGCCAGATCTGGAAGTCGTCAGGAATAAGGATGCAATGGAGAAACAGAAACAAGCATTCTACTTCAATCAGCGCCATGGAGCTAAACCCCTACCTTCGTTGAAGCCAGGAGATTCAGTCCTCACAAAGCTGGACCATCAGAAATCCTGGAAAACACCCGCTGTTGTCACAGGAGAAAGCAGCACACCTCGCTCCTTTCTTATTGAAACACCCCAAGGAGCAACTTTGCGACGCAACCGCCGTCACTTGCAACATGATCCTGAATCAGCCAGAGAGATACCCTCTTCAGCTCCAAATGACCTGCAGCCAGAGATTGTCGATCAGCAGCCTGAAACTGCAGCTGCTGCTGACACTATTTTACCAGAATCCAGTGTCAAACTGCCAGACAAAGCAAGGACTGTTGTTTACCCGGTCTGGTAGAATGATTAAACCTGTGCAAAGACTAGATTTGTAGAAAAAAAAAAAATGAATGAAAAAATAGAGAAATTCACGTGTTCACTGTGATAAGTGTGGTTATATGTGGTTCAAGGATTAAGCCATGGGCTGTGGGGAAGGGTGAAATGGAAATGAAAAATGTTTGAATTGAAAATTGTTTTGTTCTGAGAAAAAAAAAAAAAAGCTAAAAAAGGGGGAGATGTCATATAATGTGATATTTATATGTGGTGTGTCTTTAAGACTGTGGTGACGTCACAGAGTCAGAGTTGACCTTCACCGAGTGATATGTATGAAAATGGCGATGTGTTGATGTTGCCGCCTGTTAATGTTCCCGCTCCTAGTTTTAAAAGAGAACTTTGTTGAAACCACTATTCGTGTGGACCTCAGTTCTTTACAAGTTCTGTCTGAGATGTCCTCTTGCTACTAAGCTCATGTGTGAGATGTGTAATAAACTGCCTGAGACACATCTGCCTTGTCATTTACACACTCCACAGACTCACTGAATACACAGAGACGCTCCTGCTAGGCTGAGAGGTTTATATATTGCTTTTATTCTCATCTCTTGATGACCAAAGCGCTTTACAGATCCTGCTATCCACCCATTCACACACACATTCACACACTGATGGCGGCATCATCATAATATGTCCTAATAACAACATAACACAGGGCAGCGGAGGCAGGAGTTGTGCTGAACTCGAACTTTATTACAGGCACACAATGAGATACACGTGTTGCAGTGTATAACATACAAGCTAACTCCAACTATACAGGCTGTGGATCATATGGAGGCAGAGCGCCAAAGAGGACAGTTCTGCCAATAGTTCTCCTAAATGGGCACAGCGCGCTGACATCACGCCTGCGCTGTTTATTTGCCGCCATGTTAGTATGGGGAAATACCAAACAAAAAGCTGTTTTTTAAGAGAATTGACTGCTTTGAAAATTTTTGATAATTATGTGACCAGTGGACTGATTTCAGACAGTTAAAACCTACAAACACACCATTTTTCAGTCAATGACCCCTTTAAGGTGACAGGGTTGAAAGGAAGCTGTTTCGGAACAACTAAAAAAAAAAAAATCTGCAATAATTAAATAAAGAAAATTTGAACAAAGTATGTTATAAACATTTCATTATGGCATGTGTGAGCTGTTAATTGTGGGGAAAAGTGCAATCAATAACTCCATTCAAATAAACAAGTTTCTGCCTCCACTTTGTGACTTTTTTGGTGAAAAACAAAGGGGAGTCTGGCTTCTTGGTTTTCAGCAGGCGCTCAAATTTCCACTAGCCAGTGAACGCGTCCGTATTTCCTGTTCGGAAGATACCGTCAGTGGGAGACGGAAACACTTTAATTCAGATGTTTTGTTTTTAATGCTTTGGGCGGGTTTCATGACAACTCTGACTGGAACTTATGTCCCGAGCCATGGCAGCGTAGGGAGCTCACCGGAGATGTTTCGGCAGAAAAGTCGACGCGGCTCGAGGACAAGGAAAACCAGCGGGCTGCGCGAGTGAGGTAACGTTAGCACGGGGAGCTAACGCCGAGCTAACGGCTAACCAACAGTTAGCAAAATAACAGCAGAGCTCCGATTTGTGCCTTTATGTCCGCGGTAGACATGGCTGGAGCTCCGCGGCTCCACTGTGACGCTTAACGTGCTGTCAGGTCCGTGTAGGAAACTATCCTCGGGTGACATCAACAAGTGTCTGTTATTGAACACCGTGTGTGAGCTGGGCACTCTGAGGGAAAACGGTCACGAAAGCGTGGATCTGATTTTAATGAGTGAACGCCTTTATAGGACCGATGTTATCGGCAGAGATAACAGTTGCTGTAATGTCAGACGTTACATAACTTGCAGTGTTAATCTTCTGCCCTGGCAGCAGTTTGGGGGTCTGTCCTGTTTCTGCTGTTTTACATAAACACACTTGGTATTAAAATAATAATAATAATAATAATAAAGAAGTATTAATCAGCCAATTATTATAGCAGCTTGGACCAGTGTCATTGGTCAGTATTAACATTTCCAATTAAAATCGTGATGTTGAAATTTGGAATAAAATAATCTGGGGATACACATCGCTATCAGCCAATATTCACCGTGTTGACTGATATCTGCTGTTGGTAAATAAGAGATCAGTTGTGGCAGGAATTTACCAGGTGTGACCTAGTTGTGTGGCATTGATTTTGCCTTGAAACGGACAGCGGTAGATTACAGCTGAAACCAGAACTTTACATCTACTCTATAAAAAGACACACGGCCTTTTTTCCCCTCGCTATTGTGACATTAAATCAGGCTAAACATTTCCTGTTTTAGGTTGTTAGGATTACCAAAATTATTTCTGTTTGAGTACTAATTTTCTGGAGAATTTTTTATGACTTTCTTCAAAGTCAGAAGTTTCCATCCATCTCAGTATTTGGTAGCATTGCCTTTAAACCGTCTGACTTGGGTCAAACGTTTTGGATCTCCTTCCACAACCTTCTCACAGTAGCTTGCTGGAATTTTGGCCCATTCCTCCCGACAGAACTGGTGGAACTGAGTCAGGTTTGCAGGCTGCCTTGCTCTCACATATTTTTAGCTCTGCCCACAAATTTTTTATGGAACAGAGATCAGGGCTTTGTGATGGCCACTACAACACATTGACTTTGTTGTCCTTAAGCCACATTGTAACTAATTTGGCAGCATGCTTAGGATCATTGTCCATCTGGAAGACCCATTTGAGTCTAAGCTTTAACTTCCTGGCTGATGTTTTAAGATGTTGCTTCAATATTTCCACCTAATCTTCTTTCCTCATGATGCCGTCTGTTTTGATTGATCGAGTGATTGATTCCTGGCTGTGCCTAGAAATCCTGTCCATAAAAATTATGAACAGGATTGGTGACAAGGGGTTGCCCTGGCGGAGTCCAACTCTCACTTGGAATGAGGATGTCATGCTCGATGACCACAGGATCTCATCTCTGTTTGCAGATGATGTTGTCCTGTTGGCTTCATCCAGCAGTGACTGACTGGTCTTACTTGGATGGTTTGCTGTTGAGTGTTAAGTGGCTGGGATGAGAATCAGCACCTCCAAGTCCATGGTCCTCAGCCGGAGAAAGGTGGATTGTCCTCTCCAGGTTGGAGACGAGCTCCTGCCCCAAGTAGAGGAGTTTAAGTATCTCGGGGTCTTATTCACGAGCAAGGGGAGAATGGAGTGAGAGATTAACAGATGGATCGGAGCAGCATCTGCAGTGATGTGGATGCTGTACCGGTCTGTCATGGTGAAGAGGGAGCTGAGCTCTAAGGCAAAGCTGTCGCTTTACCGCTCAATCTACATTCCTACCCAAACCTATGGTCATGCGGTACTTCCTCTGGCTTAAAGACCTTGGCGCGCTGGCAACATATTTTTCCGGGAGGGGCAGAAAACACATGACACAGTTGTAATGGGAATATGTTTTAATTTTACACAGTAATATTGTGTTAGAAAAATTCTTGTAAACCTTCAGTCAAAAACCAGGCTGGATCACAGTTTCAGCAAATTTAATTACACTGGCCAGTGGAGAACAATACAAAAATAGTCTCAGAGCCTATTCGTGCACCATTCTGACTCAAACACACATCACTCAGTTCTTTAAGCCCTTTGTTATCTGAGAGGTGGAGGGGCAAATTATCCATTATGATTGGTCGAGTACATCTGGTCAAAACTTGGTGTACAGATTATGTTTTCTCAGGAACCATGACGCTCACTCTGTACCAGTCACACAGGAGCCACACAGGCTGGACTAAAAACAAGATGATAACTAGTGCAGCTGCAACCTGGACACTTTTACACAGACTCTGAGACAAAGCAATTCACAAATATAAGACAAATTTCTTATAGTTTTCTACTTTTCTCTGTAAATTTATCTAAATTTGAAACCATTTTCCTCAAATTTGTAATTTTCTCTTGTAAATTTATGACTTGTACATTTGAGACTATTATATAAATGTGTGGATTATTTTATGGCTAATTTTTATCGTTTTTTAATCCAATCCAGCTTTATTTATAAAGCTCTTTAAAAACAGTGGCAGTTGACACAAAGTGCTGGACATCAACAATAAATCAAACATAAAATAGTAAAATACAGCTAAAAAAGTACAAAACAATAGTCATCAGAATTTGGCAAAATTTTTACTTTTTTCCTCATACAATTTAAACTTTTGACCATAAATTTGTAGAGCCAGAACATAACAATAATTTAAACTCTGAATTCAAAGAAATATAATTATTAAAATTGTATTTAAAGAAATAAATTAACTTAAATGAGCAAAGATGCAGTTATTTCTGTTATAATATTTCTGTATATTTATTGTTTTTTAGAAATCTCCTCACCACCCAGACAGCAGAAAAACCTCCCTTACTTTGAAATCCAAATGTTTGTCTGAAGGCTGCTGACGGATTAAAGCCATTGACTTCGTGAATTTCGGTCATCTTAACTTGCCAGGTACATAATGATGAACATAAATTATTAGTTAATATTGCAGTAGCTGGTGAAGTAAATCTTCAGCGATTCATCAGTCACTCTTGCCTTTCCCTGCAATGAAGCCTAACCAGACCTGTTAGCTAAGCGATTCCTCATTGTTGTTCCAGTTACCAGTGGGTTAAAACCACCATGAATGCCTCCAGTGCTTATATACCTCTTGTACTTTTTTCCACGTTTAAGGTACTTCCATACTTTAATAAGCTCATGCTTCTCTGTGTGTTCTTTCAGAGTGTCTCTCAGCAACCAGAGACACTCTGCCTGCAGACTACGGTCACGTGGGCGCTGGGTGGGTGGGGGCGCTTCCGTGCGGATGAGTCACACGCGTTGTTTGTGTGCGTGCTTGCGGAGCATTTCTTTCATTTTTTTTTTTTTAAATTAATATATCATAGGTATGGTGGCATACTTCCAAGGCCGGTGGGCTGCCACATGGAAATGTTACCAGAGGAAACCCTGGTCATAAGCTTTGGGTAATCACTGAAAGAATGAGATCGCGGATACAAGCGGTTGAAATGAGCTTTCTCCGTAGGATTGCTGGATTCACCCTTAGAGATAGGATGAGGTGCTCAGTCATCCTGCAGAGGCTCAGAGTAGAACCACTGCTCCTTCACATCAAAAGGATTCAGTTGAAGTGGTTTGGGCATCTGATCAGGATGCACAAACGTGCCAGGATGCACGTCCCACTGAGAGGAGACCCTGGGGCAGACCCAGGACTCGCTGGAGAGACTGTGCAGGGTTTCCTTTGGTAACATTTCTTGGTGGCGGGCCGCTTCACCAGAAAATTTACCACCACGCCAAGAAGGAGATATGAATTTAAGAAAAATATATGAAGCAATGACTTTCCGCAAGCGCGCACATGAACAACGTGTGTGGCTGTCATCCGCATGGAGTTTAGAAATGCCCCGCCCACGCGAGCTTTCCAGTCAGGCAGCAGGCAGTGTCTCACTAGCGGCAGCAGCATCTTCGTGGAAAAGGAGTGAAAACTGGGAAGTCAAACAGCAGAAATGGACTCTGCTTGAAGAGAAACTTTGTGAAAAAGTCCACTGTCTGTTGGTGAAAATCCTGGCGCCACCTATCGGGCAGGAGTGAAACTACAAATGATGGTTGTGTGCATGCGTGAACCACTTGGGCTGGGTAGATGAAAAAAGTGAGCATGAACAGCGCCGTGTGTGTGCCGGGCTTGTCCAAAGCGTACGCGGACCAAGGCAGACTAGAAGGGCAATGCAGCATGAATAAGGCTTGACTGTCTGACAGAAACATGAGTTTATTAAAGTACGTGGAAAAAAAGTCATAAGAGGTATGTACCATCCATCGCGGACAATGCTATTGAGCTAGCAGGCTACACCGTACAGCGGCATGACAGGACGAGGGACTCCGGGAAGACCAGAGGAGGTGGGCTCTGCATGCACATTAACAACAGCTGGTGCACAGACACAGCAATTGTAGACAGTCACTGCTCCTCAGACTTGGAATATGTGACTGTAAAATGTAGACCCTTCTATTTACCGAGAGAATTCACCGTTGTCATGGTAACCGCTGTATACATTCCACCTGATGCTAATGCTAACGCGGCTAACGGATATGATAGTCTGAGCAAACAGCAGAGTTTACATCCTGAGGCTGTGCATATTGTAGCAGGGGATTTTAATCATGTGGACTTGAAAAAGGTGCTCCCCAAGTTCCATCAGCATGTTAATTGTGCTACTAGGGGAGCAAATACACTTGATAAACTGTATTCCAACATCAAGCAGGGCTTTAGGGTCACCCCACTTTCACATCTGGGCCAGTCTGACCACATGTCCCTGCTTGTAATCCCAGCATATGCACTACTCAGGAAAACTGCTCCTATCATTACAAAAACAGTTAAAACGTGGCCCGATGGTGCAACTCAGCAGCTGCAGGACTGCTTCAATAGGACAAATTGGGACGTTTTTGAACACCCAGACCTGGACATATTTACGGATAGTGTGCTGTATTATATTAAAACCTGCATGGACACTGTCACGGTTGAGAAAGACATCAGGATTTATCCTAACAGAAAGCCCTGGATGACCCGGGAGGCCCAGCAACTGTTGAGGGAGAGGAGAGCTGCCTTCAGGTCAGGCAACACAGCTCATTATAGCTCAGCCCGGGCTAACCTGAAGAGCGGCATCAGGAAGGCCAAGAGGGAATACAGGAGGAGGATTGAGGACCACCTGGATAGTAATAACAGCAGACAGGTGTGGGAGGGGGTGCAGCAGCTCACTAACTTTAGAGCCAACCCTGGAGCGGCTGAAGGGAGCCCCTCGCTGGCAGAGGACCTGAATATTTTCTTTGCTCATTTTGAGGTGGAGCCTCCAGAGATAGAAACAACAACGGAGCCTACAGCTCCCAGTAGCCCAAGCCTCATTGTTGAGGAGTATGAGGTGAGGAGAGTTCTGGGAGCGGTCAATCCGAGGAAGGCCACTGGACCTGACGGTGTCTCCGGGCGTGTGCTGAAGGACTGTGCGTACCAGCTGACTGGAATCTTTACTAGGATTTTTAACCGGTCCCTGTCACAGTCCACTGTCTCACACTGTTTAAAATTCTCTACCGTAATTCCTATACTCAAAAAACACAATGTTACCAGTCTTAATGATTACCGGCCAGTGGCTCTGACTCCAGTGGTGATGAAGTGTTTTGAGAAGCTTGTCAGAGCCCACATCATATCACTTCTCCCACAGTGTTTGGACCCCCACCAGTTCGCTTATAGGGCCAACAGATCCACTGAGGATGCTGTTGCCACGACCCTCCACGCTGCCCTGTTCCATCTGGAGCAGCCGGGGAGCTATGTGCGGATGCTATTTGTGGACTACAGCTCCGCCTTTAACACCATCCTTCCCGGCAGACTGGTGCCCAAATTTAGGGAACTAGGACTTCGATATTCCACTTGTACTTGGATCCAAAGCTTCCTCTCGGATCGCAGCCAGAGGGTCAAAGTGGGACCTCAAATGTCCACTACCATCAGCCTCAGCACCGGCTCCCCACAAGGCTGTGTGCTGAGCCCCCTACTGTACAGCCTTTACACCTATGACTGCACCCCCATACACCACAGCAACAGCATCATCAAGTTTGCCAACGACACCACAGTGGTGGGGCTCATCTCGGGGGGGAGATGAGACCGGTTTTAGGGGCGAGGTGCAGCAGTTGATAGAGTGGTGTGGAGACAACAATCTTCTTCTAAATGCCACAAAAACAAAGGAGGTCATCATAGACTTCAGAAGAAATAAAACAGACATTCAACCTCTGACTATTAGTGGCACGAGTGTGGAGAGGGTCGAGGATTTCCGCTTCCTGGGGGTCCACATTCAGGAGGACATGACATGGGGGGTGAACACAACTGAGCTGCTGAAAAAAGGCCCAGCAGAGACGACATTTCCTCAGGGTACTGAGAGGAAACAACATCTGTCAGAGACTGCTGTTATCTTTTTATCGTTGCTCTACTGAGAGCATTTTAACTTATTGTATTTGTATTTGGTTCAGCAGCTGCACGGTAGCTCAGAAGAAAGCTCTTCAGACTGTCATCAACGCAGCCCAAAAAACTACTGGTTGCCCTCTCTTCAGCCTTGAAGAACTGCACCACGCCCATTGCCCTAAAAAGGCACAAAATATCCTGAAGGACCCCTTCCATCCCGGTCACTCTCTCTTCCAACTACTACCTTCATGAAGGCGGTTTAGAGCAATCAAAACAAGGACAAACAGATTCAAAAACAGTTTTTATCCGACCGCAATTACCTTTTTGAATTCTAGTAAAACATGAGGTTTGAAACTGTGAAACTGAGTGTATGTGATATTTAAAATTAGTAATTTATATAATTTTTTTTAAGCTTCTTTTTACTCCTCATTCACTGATTGGTTTGCATTTTAATTTCGTTGTACTTGTTATAATAAGATAAGATAAGCCTTTATTAGTCCCACAATGGGGAAATTCCAGGATTGCAACAGCACAGGGATAGCAACACTCAGAGCAACAATCAGAAGGCAAGAGAAAAACAAGAGCAGCGAGTATACATATGTACATATAAATATAAATATATATATATAGACACACAGTGCGGAGCATTGTAGCTAGATGGAATAGATATATAAATATTTAAACACAGTGCGGAGCATTGTAGCTGGATGGAATAAATATACGAGTATATAAACACACAGTGCGGAGTATTGTAGCGAGATGGAATAAATATGTAAATATATAAACACACAGTGCGGAGCATTGTAGCTAGATGGAATAAATATATAAACACACAAATATGACAATGACAAAAAAAGTCTATTCTATTCTATTCTATTCTAAGCACTGGAGGCATTTATCATGGTTTTATCCCGCTGGAAACGGGAGCAATAATGAAAGAGTTGCTTAGCTAAGAGATGTGGTTAGAATTCAAATGCAGCCGGCTTCATATGAAGGGAAAGGCAAGGGGGACTACTGAATTGCTGAGGATATATTTCACCAGTCACTACAATATTAAGTTATGTTCCCAATTATGTACCTGGCAAGTTAAGATGACTGAAATTCAACAAGTCAGTGACTTTAATCCATCAGCAGCCTTCAGACAAACTAAACGTGCCAACATTTGGATTTCAAAATAAGGGAGGTTTTTCTTGGTAGTGAGGAGATTTCGAAAAAAACAAACTGTAAATATATAGAAATATTATAACAAAAATAACGGCATCCTTGGTCATTTAAGTTAATTTAAATCATTAAATACAATTTTATTAATATTTTTTTCTTTGTAATGAGAGTTAAATTATTATGTTCTGACTGCAAAGTTATGGTCAAAAATGTAAATTGTTATAAGGAAAAAATAAAAAAAAATACCACAGTGTGTTTCAAATTTATTTAAAAAACAGTAATTTTATTTTAAAAAACAAAATAAGCCATAAAATAATCCATAAGTTTATAATTTTCAAATGTACAAGAAAATTAAATTTTACAAGAGGAAATTACAAATTTGAGGAAAATGGTTTCAAATTTAGATAAATTTGCAGAGAAAAGTAGAAAACGATAAGAAAATTGTTATAAATTTTGGAGAAAAACCTCAAACCTTCAAGATTGAAGTCATTTCTCAAGCTTCAAGTGGGTGCTCTTTGTACCCTTAACTAGAAATTTTTGGTTGTCTCCTTTAATTTACATGGCACTTGATATTTTCTAACCTGTTTGTATACCGCCATGGACAGAGAGAGAACCTGAATTAGACAGAGCTCAGAGAGGGAAAGATGAGACAGAAGAGAGGAGCCAAGGAGAGCAAAGTGTTCAGGCAGCGGGTCCAGGAGAGGTGAGAGCAGAGGAAGGAGAGAAGGATGACACCAGTAAAACGTCCAAACACAGGACGTCTGGGTGGGACCCCAACTGGCCCAGTATCCTAACATTCAAGCCTCAGTTGTGTAATACTTCAAATGGTAAGTTCCATATGCAAAGTTACTGTGCAAAATTTAAAAAAATAAATAGTATAAAATTAACATATGGTTACAATCGTGTCATTCGTTTTCTGCCCCCCCCCCCCGGAAAAATATGTTGCCACTGCGCCAAGGTCTTTAAGCCAGAGGAAACACAGAATAGTCTATGTGACATAGACTGTATTAACAATAGAAAAATTTAAAGATACCCTCCGGTGGCTCTAAAACCACCTCAAAAACAAATACAGTGGGGCAAAAAAGTATTTAGTCAGCCACCAATTGTGCAAGTTCTCCCACTTAAAAGATGAGAGAGGTCTCCAATTTTCATCATAGGTATGCTTCAACTATGAGAGACAAAATGAGGAAAAAAAAAATCCAGAAAATCACATTGAAGGATTTTTAATGAATTAATTGGTAAATTCCTCAGTAAAATAAGTATTTGGTCACCTACAAACAAGCAAGATTTCTGGCTCTCACAGACCTGTAACTTCTTCTTTAAGAGGCTCCTCTGTCCTCCACTCGTTACCTGTATTAATGGCACCTGTTTGAACTCGTTATCAGTATAAAAGACACCTGTCCACAACCTCAAACAGTCAGACTCCAAACTCCACTATGGCCAAGCCCAAAGAGCTGTCAAAGGACACCAGAAACAAAATTGTAGACCTGCACCAGGCTGGGAAGACTGAATCTGCAATAGGTAAGCAGCTTGGTGTGAAGAAATCAACTGTGGGAGCAATTATTAGAAAATGGAAGACATACAAGACCACTGATAATCTCCCTCGATCTGGGGCTCCATGCAAGATCTCACCCCGTGGGGTCAAAATTATCACTAGAACGGTGAGCAGAAATCCCAGAACCACACGGGGGGGACCTAGTGAATGACCTACAGAGAGCTGGGACCAAAGTAACAAAGGCTACCATCAGTAACACTATGCCGCCAGGGACTCAAATCCTGCAGTGCCAGACGCATCCCCCTGCTTAAGCCAGTACATGTCCAGGCCCGTCTGAAGTTTGCTAGAGAGCATTTGGTTGATCCAGAAGAGGATTGGGAGAATGTCACATGGTCAGATGAAACCAAAATAGAACTTTTTGGTAAAAACTCAACTTGTCGTGTTTGGAGGAGAAAGAACACCATACCTACTGTGAAGCATGGGGGTGGAAACCTCATACTTTGGGGCTGTTTTTCTGCAAAGGGACCAGGATGACTGATCCGTGTAAAGGAAAGAATGAATGGGGCCATGTATCGTGAGATTTTGAGTGAAAACCTCCTTCCACCAGCAAGGGCATTGAAGATGAAACGTGGCTGAGTCTTTCAGCATGACAATGATCCCAAACACACCGCCCGGGCAACAAAGGAGTGGCTTCGTAAGAAGCATTTCAAGGTCCTGGAGTGGCCTAGCCAGTCTCCAGATCTCAACCCCATAGAAAATCTTTGGAGAGAGTTGAAAGTCTGTGTTGCCCAGCGACAGCCCCAAAACATCACTGCTGTAGAGGAGATCTGCATGGAGGAATGGGCCAAAATACCAGCAACAGTGTGTGAAAACCTTGTGAAAACTTACAGTAAACGTTTGACCTCTGTCATTGCCAACAAAGGGTATATAACAAAGTATTGAGATGAACTTTTGTTATTGACCAAATACTTATTTTACCGAGGAATTTACCAATTAATTCATTAAAAATCCTTCAGTGTGATTTTCTGGATTTTTTTTTCTCATTTTGTCTCTCATTGTTGAGGTATACCTATTCGGGATGGGCATTCGGTGAAATTTTCTTCACCGATCGCCGGGAGAATTAATGATTAATAATCGGTTAATCATTAACATTTTTAGGTAGGTAGACTACATTAGAACATCAGGTATCAGCACGGAGGGCACGGAGAGCCGCACAACTCAAATCTACCTCTCTCTCTCAAATCTCTCTCAAATCTCTCTCTCTCTGTTCTCGTGTTTGCTCGGCTCGGGAATCTTGCAAGCTGATTGGCCGAGACGTTTCACCCCGCAAGCTGATTGGCCGAGACGTTTTACCCAGCTCTCTCTTCCTGCCGAGCGGCCACCCAACAAACGAAGACCGCATTCATTGCTCTATCGCTCGTATTGCTTAGTCTAGCCGCGTGGAACTTTTTGCTGTTCTCTTGTGCCATTTTGTGCGAAATAGTCTTCCCGTCGAGGCACTACGCCGCCTCCTGCAGCTTCCCTCGACGTGTGTACACCGAATCTTCATGACCTTCTCAATAAAGTTTCTGAAAAAAAAAAAAGAATCTTCACGACCGCCATTACTCAGCGCGCAACCACTGTTGGCGGTTTCTTCGCGTAATAAGGGTGTTCCATGGACCCTGTCGATGAGGTATATTTGTATGCTGCATTGCAGTGATTGCAGTACACCTGGTCATTTTTTAAATTGAAATGGTCCCACGCAACACTTCGCCGTAACCGCCTCATGATTTGGCGATCGCCCTACGGAAGCCCGCATGTATCAACGGAGGCACGCCAGGGTACGGCGATGGTGTAATGTTGCCCCCTGGTGCCCAAATTTTGCCATTGCATTGTTTGAGGACGGCCGTGCACTAGGCCTTAATAACCTCGGATTGTTTAAAAAAAAAAAAAAAAACGGTTTGTCGACGAAAATGAACTTCCTCGGTGAAATTCTTAATGATCAATTATCGGTTAATCGGTAAATTATGCCCATCTAATACCTATGATGAAAATTGGAGACCTCTCTCATCTTTTAAGTGGGAGAACTTGCACAATTGGTGGCTGACTAAATACCTTTTTACCCCACTGTATGTATTGCCCAAAATAGTATATTGTTTTTTTTTACCCATAAAAAAATCTTTCATGGGCTTAGAATTGCTTGGAAAGAGATTTTAAATCTTTCACGTACTTAAGTATGCTAACTATTCTAATTAGCGGCCGGCACGTGATTGGTCGGCAGGACTCCTGGTGGGTGGGCTGCTAGTCCGTTCAAGACACTTCTGGTCATTAAAGTTTTGCCTATATCTTCAAAAGTAAAAAGCAAAACATCTTTCTGAAAACGGTCAAGGTGAGAAATAAATGTGTAGTTTGCCAAATGTTTCTTTTTACTAACAACCTGTCCGCTGGCGACTGGGGGGGGGGGGGGCCCATGATTTGAATGTGTCTGCTCTCAACTCACAGCATGGCACCCCGTCCATCAGCGAAGCTGAGAGTAGCTCGATTTGAATTGCACAGCCACATTCAAACCGGGTCCTCCTCACCTCTCTGCCTCTCTCCACTTTTTCTCTGCTGCTCCCCCAGCCCAGTGTGCCATCCTGCTGCTCCTCAGCTCCTCCTTCTTCCCCTGAGGTAGCCAAGAGTATCCGTCTGATTGGTTAATGTTATAACCAACCAGGCTAAGCAGGAATACTTACAGTATGTAGCTACTAACAGTCTGTCCAAACTCGCACGTTTCGGGGGGGGGGGGGGCTTACCAAACTGGAAATTCACAGCAGAAAAACACAGACTTCAGACTGTGGTGAGATTTTGTGCTTGATATGTCTTGTAAGTCACAAAAAACATGTTACAGACATGTTAACAGAAAAAACTTGATTTTTGCCAGAGTGTTACTTTAAGGAGATAGAGATTACAAAAGTAACACAAAATATAAAACAGAACATTTTTGTTTCAGATTCCCATTTTCTGAATTTCAATAACTTGATCCTTGACTAGCACGATTCATTATATTATTGCACAGTTTCTTATAATTTTTTTGAATGCCCTCCCAGTTTGTATTGTTTTGGCTTCCTCGGTCAAATTATTCCACAAACTGACTCCTTTCACAGTTACACAACATGCCCTAAATTTAGTCCTGAGTCTTGGTTTGTTAAACATCTCTTTTCCTTTTAAGGCCCTTTTCCACTAGCCCCGCTCAGCCCCGATTTGAAAACCTGGCTCTACTCACTTCGGTTCGGTTCAGCCTCAGTTGCTTTTCAACTACTGCTGGCACACCTGCTGTGGGTGGGATTTGTTGAACAGCAGGCGGCGCCACACCCTCGTGACGTGAAGCACGCGACCTAATCCTCCACTACAAACAAAATGGCTGATGACGAGGAGAGAAGGAAGGAGGAAGGAGAGAGGAATGACTGTGACATGAAACTGGTTAAATCTATGGTGCTGACTTGTACTCTGCACAATCTGTGTGAGAGTCATGGAGAGACGTTTGACACTACATTGGATGATGCAGTAGATGAACCAGTGGTGGCAGCAGGGTGGTGATATTGTAGCGAACTCAATATAAGCACCCTACTTGGCTTGACAAGTGGGTTGACCTTATTGGCGACACAGGTAGCGAGCGGGACTCGGGAGCGGGAGGCGTGAGTTCAAACCTCCCGGTGGGATGTCGCCATGTCAAGCTGTACGTTACAATATAACATGTGATGCAATACTTGTCTATTTTGTCCACATTTATGTGCATACATATTTCAAAAATGTTTTTTGTAAATAAAATGTTGTGCATGGTCCATCTACCTGTCCTCTTGTTCATAACGCTTATCTGTTAAGAAGGTGCGAAGCCATCAGCCTAATGATGAGTCCACACTTCTGTTGTGATAATTGCTCACGCTGAGCGCTCTGCCCGCCCGTACGCTGTGGGGGTCACACACGACGGTGTTCCTCCCCACACTCTCAAATTTTTTTCCCGTATATTTTTCTCTTTGGCGTACAGAAATGGCAATACGCCCGTATTTGCTAAAATTGCATTTTCCCCGTATTAAAATACGGTGAAACCGTATCACTTGACAGGTATGTAATTACATGCAGAAACACCGCACAGGCCATCTTCACAAAAATCCAGCTCGACAAGCCACTTTTGCTTAGGTGGAAATGCAAATTGAACTATAAATCATGTGCTGATACATGTCATATTTTCCCATGTAAAGGTCTCCCACTTTTACTTACAAATTGATTTTTAATTTTTGGGAAAAGGGAATATGAATTTTGCACTTGTTGGTAACAACAGTTGTGTGCAACAAAAACACAGTTGTGTATCCTTGTCCAATCTGTCTACTGTTATTAGTGCCAAATTTTTGCTAGATTCCTTCTTATTTTATTAAATGTTGACTGGTGATGCAACATTCAACTTACATGTACTTACCTTTATCAGTGTCTACAAGTTCAAGCGCACCTGTACAACTGCTTATAACCTAAAAAATGTACCTGTTCAAGAGAAATGGATTCCGCATTGCAAATTTGTTTAAAATAAAAAAAAAAACCTACCAAGACATTACGTTTCGTTGTGTTGTTAAAAATTAAATTACCATTAGAAGGCTATACACCTGACCTGATGAGCAGCAGCATGTGGAGTGAACAGAGAATGGAATGTGTATGTAATTATTGGCTTTTCTCATACGGTGTCATAACAGATAAACCAGACTTTTGATGCAAACAATACAGTTTTATTCCAGAAGCAAAATTTACAAACAAAAAAACAGACTGGGCGATGACATCTCTGCGAGCTCTTCCCTTCGTAACACAGTGTCCTGCTCCAGGGCTTCACGTGCATCTGCCCGCACATCTGCGGCCACCTGTCGCAAATGCTGCATGTACTCCTGATTCTTGCTGCTGGTCATGTTGCCGTTCCAAGAGCCGCATCTCTTCGTCATGCATGTTGACCATCGCTAATGTAAGGTCAGCGATGGGAGTTGTCTGTTTTCGTCTTGCCTAGATGGAAAGACAGAAAGGCATGGTCGTTAAAGCTGGATCACCACATATATTATGGAATTACACAGGTGAAAGTCTGTGGTGGAATGTCACTATTATATTATGCTTCATTACTGTATATAAGCTGAACTGTCATGTTGCTGCCCCTCAGTAGAGCAGATTTTGCAACATGCAGGGTGCTGTCTTCGGCTGCAGCCCCCCTGCAAAACTAAAAAGGATTAAGATTAAGAATATGGATGGATGGATGGGTAATGTTTAAACTAGTTGCTTGTAGTGTGGCCGCAGAAATCTGAATGGGTTAATACAGTCAGCTGACGCAAAGCATTTCAATGAAGCATGTTGATTTCAACGGCAGTTCATGCGCTTTATTTGTTTTTATAAAACAGGAGTTACAGCAGCACCAATCACCACACCTAAAAATGGTTGTGGAACACCGATAAGTGAAGACCAAAGAATAACCTTTTTGTACATTTAAAAAGACATTTTTAATTAATTAATATGCAGCTACAGGAAATTGCATTAATCAATTTGGTACATAACTTGTTAGGCTCCAGCCCCCCCGCAACCTGTAAAGGATTAAGCGGTAGAAGATGGATGGATGGATGGATGGATTTTCGACCCTGGTTTCCGCTGCTGGACCTGTTTCAACCAAAAAAAAATCGTGGTTATTGTGCCTTACCAGCACTTGAACGTGATCCAGATGGAGCTGGTGATGTGGCTGACATGGGAGCCGATCCAGCTGGCGCTCAGCCAGACGCAGACGCAGCGCCAGGAGAGTCCGCTGTGTCCATCATGTCCGCTGAGGTGGACCCCTGTGATATGAAATGCGATTCTAGAAAGAAATTGCACGCAATTTAAAACTTAACACCAAAGTGCAACATGTACACAACACTCTCAAGTTTTTAACCGGAATACAATAAGCGTAATTCAGCGTTTTGTTCGCGCTAATACTTAACACAAAGCAAGCGTGAATCTGCAGTTGGCTGCAAAACAATAGGAAAGCCTCAGTAACAACCATTACCCACAATCTAACAACCTTCCTATTTCTTAAAAACAGTGAGCTTGGCACAGAAAGGATCAAGTGGCGAAAAGATGCGCAGTATCAAATAAACACTCACCATCCACGGTTTCCAAGGCCGTGACAGTGACAGTGACGTGTGGAGCCCAATGTCTCAGCGAACCACTTCCACTCCTTCCATCCGCTGAACTTCGAGCAATGTGGTCCTTCACTGCTCGGTAATCGCTTTTCAGCTTTTTCAGCTTCTCCCGACACAGTTTGGCAGTACGGATGTGCCCTTGGGAAGCCATCTGCTCGGACACCTGCATTTCAAGTAGATCCGTCCAACTCGCGCTGGATGCGATTGTCGCCTAATATAGAAAGAAAATTGCGCACCTCCTAATATATAATATTAGGAGTATATTATTATATAAGTATATTATACAGTATATTAATATAATATACCGTATTAAAGGGGCGCACTGTGTTCACTGGCTGAACAATTACAAATGGCGGTCGTGGAGTAAATTCAGCAGAAAAAGTCGCTTTCATGACGTTACGACCTGACCAATCAGCGGCGACCAGTCTCTTAAAGTCATATCACAGCCCTACTCAGCCCGGTTAGACCCTGCCCTGGATCAGGTACGAAAAAAGTACCTGCTAACCGGTGCTGGGGCTAATGGAAAAGCGCCTTAAAGCGGGCTGAGTGGTGCGGTGTAGGGCTAAGTGAGGCTAGTGGAAAAGGACCTTTAGGTTATAACAGTGTTCTCTTTTGAAAGCTACCTTGAAGATAATTTGGTAATGAGTGTTTATGAGCTTTAAACATGATTTGTAATATGCAGTATTCCACCAAGTCCTGACATTTTAACAGTTTTAGTTGGTGAAATAAAGGATTTGTTGGCTCCTTATATGGTTTCCTACTGATTATTCTAATGGCTCTTTTTTGTAAAATGAAAATTTACTGCTTGTTTTCCCTGCATTTCCCAGACTTCAACAGCATAAGATAGATACGGAGTGATCATAGTGTTGTACAACATCCTGAGTGTATTATCATTTAGAAAGTCCTTTACTTTGTATAAAACAGCAATTGTTCTTGACATTTTTAATTTTATATTATGTGTGATTTCCAATTTAAGTTTTTGTCCAGAATGGCCCCTAAAAACTTGGTTTCTTTGACTCTATTGACTGCAAAACCTTTTATATTGATGGAGACATTTGTACCCGTGTTTCTGTTAGAGAATATCATGTAGTGAGTTTTACTGACTGTGATGGACTGGCAATCTGTCCAGGGTGTACCCTGCCGCTTGCCCAAAGGTGCTGGGATAGGCTGCAGCCCCCCACGACCGAAAGGATAAAGCGGTAGAAGATGGATGGATGGGTTTTACTAAGATTTAGTGATAATTTGTTTAAAGATCAGTTAAAGTTAAAATGGATATCACAATATTTCTGAGAATTTTCATGATAATGATATTATTGACGATATCACATATTTGCCTTTAAAAAATTATGTATTTAAAGAACAGTTTTACAGTTCAGCATTGAATTCGTTTACCTTCAACTTGTTCAGTAAAAAAACCAGAACTTCCAACTTCTGTAGCTTACACAGGTCAAACAGTTTGAGATTCTGCATCAAATATTCCAACAAAATATAAATTACATTTAAAGTGCACTGCACAGTTTGGAAATACAACAACCCTAAAATGTCATGAGCAGCGGGAGCGCGCCCCTCCCCTCCGGTCCCATCTCCTCCAGCTCATCACGGCACCTGAGGCAGAAGACACACCTGCGCCCACTCATCAGCCAGCATACTTATGGAGGCCTCCTCCGCGCAGTCAACGCTGGCTCGGCTGGGTATACTGCCCGTCAATCGGACTAGCTATTATTGTTGGAACCGTTAACACGTTGTTAACCTCCTTTTTCTCCTCTGTTTCAGGTTGCTGCCACCATGTAGGTGTGTCCCCGGGACTGCGCACGCTCTCCTGCTCCACCTCGCCGCCCATCAGCAACTTCATTTCCCCGGTCAGGCACCATCAGCTTCACTACTTCCCACCCCCCACCCTACTGGTTCATCTATTCCCCACTGGGTCCTGCCGGTCATCCCTGGATTTCCCAAGTAAGTGGCAGTTTGGCTCGCCCATTTTTCCCTTACTCCACTCCTCAGCTCACGGCTCTCGTCTTCTCTCCACAGGTCCATTCCTCTGGCAAGTGACTGTTTCTGTAGCTGTGTACCACTGTGTTTTTGCTATTAATAAACTGTCAAACGTGCCCCTCTGTGTGGTTCACCCTGTGTTTGGCATCGTGCGCGTGAGCTGTCAAAAACTTAACATGCCATGACAGAATGAGCCAGCCAGGAAGGTAGCTCAGCCGGTTCCTCACCACAGGAGCAATCTGCTATGGTGCTAGCGGCAACCGAGCAGCAGCTCACTGTGTTGATGCAACAGGTGTCCAATATGTTGACTTTATGGTCCACGGCACATCCTGCGGCTGCACCTCTCCCCCCCCAGCCTGCACCGCGTGCTATGCGCTGTACTTTCACTATTTCCATGTCTTCCCCGTATGTGGGGGAGGTGGGGAAATATAAACCATTCCTTCTTCAAGTGCAGATGTACCTGGAGCAGGTTGGGGAGGAGTATCTGGGGGATATAGCTCAGATCCAGTTTTTCACCCTGTTGCTCAGGGATTGAGCCCTGGAGTGGGCCCAGTCCACTCTAGATAACCCTGAGGGGCGCGATACACGTTTGACCAATTTGTGGCCGCATTTAAGTGTGCGTTTGGCTGGACTGAGCGTCAGGGCAACGTCATGAGCCGCCTAATGACTCTCCGCCAGGGTACCCGGTCAGTGGCCGAGTACTCAGTGGAGTTCTGGGTTGTGGTGTCCGAGTCTGGGTGGAACAAGACTGCATTACGCAACGCGTTCCTCCACGGGTTGAATGACCAACTCCGTGACGACCTGGCGGTTCATCCTGTCCTGGAGACGCTCGACTACCTTATAGATCAGGCGGTAGGGCTGGACAGTTGGTACCATGAATGCGCAAAGGAGCACGGCTCCACTCCCCGCCCGCGTGCCGAGCGTGTATCCCCTGCGGTTATTGGAGCTGGCGGCCCCGGCACTTCGTCTGAACTGATGGAGCTCTCTCGGAGCCTAACTGATGATAAGCGTCAGCGAAGGGCCGATGCGTGCATGTACTGTGGTTCGCTTAACCACAGTCTGGACGAATGCTGCCGGCGGCCAAAAGACGTGGCCCGTCAATAACCGCGGGGGGTCTGGCGGGCAGGACCAAATCTATTCCCCCTGGCAAATTTTGTATTTCGGCCCTTGTGCAGTTTCCGGGGGTCGAGAAGAGGGTTGGGGCGCTGATTGACTCAGGGTCGGAGGGTAATTTCGTTTCCGCTGCTCTTGTCGAGCAGGAGGGCATTCCCACGCGTAAATTGCCCCGCTATCAGAGAGTTACTGCCATATCCAGCAGCAAGCTCACGGTGGTTACCCTAAGCACAGTGCCTATACCCATCCTTCTTTCCGGGAACCACTGGGAGGAACTTTTGTTCCTGGTTCTCCCAGTATCATCTTCCCCGGTGGTCCTAGTTTCCCATGGCTCCAGAAACACAACCCAATGATCAATTGGGCTAAAAGTACCATCTCCGCCTGGAGCCCGTTTTGTATGGCCAACTGTATGCGTTCCGCTGAATGCTCCCCATTGCTCTCTGTTCCCCCCTCCTGGGCTGAGCCGCTGGACCTCAGCCTTGTCCCTCGGGCTTATCATGACTTGGCCGAGGTCTTTAGCAAGTCAAAAGCACTGTCGCTGCTGCCTCACCGCTCTTACGAGTGTGCTATAGAGCTTATTCCGGGGGTGAGGCTGCCATCTAGCCGGCTGTACAGCATTTCCGGCCCGGAGAGGGAGGCGATGGAGCAGTACATCAAGGAGTCGCTGAACGCCGGCCTCATTTGGCCATCTTCGGCCCCTCTTGGGGCCGGATTCTTCTTTGTCGGGAAGAAGGATGGCTCGCTGCACCCGTGCATCGACTACCGGGAGCTCAGCGCTATTACCATCAAGGACAAGTACCCTCTGCCATTGATCAATTCGGCGTTCGAGCTCCTTCAGCGTTCACGGGTGTTCACCAAGTCAGACCTCAAGAACGCATATCATTTGATCCGCATTTGCGAGGGCGATGAATGGAAGATGGCCTTTAAAACACATCAGGGCCAGTTCGACTACTTAGTGATGCCATTTGGGCTCACTAACGCCCCCGCCGTCTTCCAGCGGTTAATAAATGACGTCCTCCGCGATATGCTTTATCAATTCTTGTTCATCTACCTTGATGACATTTTGATTTTCTCACGCTCGCCAGAGGAACACTAGGTCCACGTAAGGGCTGTTTTGCAACGGCTCTTGGAGAATCAGCTGTTCGTGAAAGCCGAGAAGTGTGAGTTCTCTAGACCATCAACCACCTTCTTGGGCTTCATTGGGGCTGAGGGGGAGCTGATTGCCGACCCGGCCAAGGTAAAGGCAGTGTTGGATTGGCCAACACCCCACTCCCGCAGGGAGCTCCAACGCTTCCTTGGGTTCACGAATTTCTATTGCAGGTTCATCCGGAACTACAATGGGATCACACTGCCTTTAACACAGCTGACCTCCGTTAAAGTCCCTTTTCGGTGGACTGAGGCAGCTGAACTGGCGTTTAACAAATTAAAGCGCCAGTTTACGGAAAGACCCATCTTGGCAAAGGTCGACACGCAGCTTCCTTTCGTCCTCAAGGTGGATGCGTCTGATTCAGGGGTTGGCGCTGTGCTATCACAGTGCACGCCCCCGATTAGAAGCTTCGCCCATGCGCATATTTCTCTCGGTGGCTCATGCTGGCCAAGAGGAACTATGACGTAGGGGACAGAGAGCTGCTGGCCATTAAGTTGGCACTTGAGGAGTAGAGGCACTGGTTAGAGGGTGCTGTCCACCCCATCGTCGTGTGGACTGACCACAAGAACCTTGAGTACTTGCGGTTGGCCCGCTGACTGAATGCCAGGCAGGTCCGCTGGTCACTATTTTTCCAGCGATTTAACTTTACTATCACTTACCTGCCTGGCACCTGGAATACCAAACCGGACGCGCTCTCACGCCAGTTTGATTCCAAGGACATAGCCCTCCCCCCCCCAAAAAAAACATCGTGCCACCCGCATGCGTTATTGGAGCCCTTACTTGGGATATCGAGCGGAGGATCCGCTGGCCCAGTCCCAGGAGCCTGTGCCAGTAGGGTGCCCCTGGAACCATCTGTATGTCCCGGCCGCCCTCCGCAGCGACGTTATCCAGTGGGGTCATACCAGTTTCTTTGCCTGCCACCCTGGCATCACCCGGACCACTGACTTTGTTAGACGGGCGTTTTGTGGCCCACGCTGCGGTGGAACGTCCAGGAGTACGTCAGAGCCTGCCAGACGTGCGTCTGGGGTAAGAGTGTCTCCTCCCCCCCATCGGGACCCCTTCACCCCCTCCCCATCCCTGGTCGGCCGTGGTCCCACATTGCCGTGGATTTTGTTACCGGGTTGCCCTCCTCCCACGGCAAAATGGTCATTCTGACCATCGTGGATCGCTTCTCTAAGGCGGTCCATCTGGTGGCCCTCCCGAAACTCCCGTCGGCCTTGGAGAGAGCGGTCCTCCTCACTGATCACGTCATCAGGATCCACGGCATTCCTATTGACATTGTGTCGGACCGGGGTCCCCAATTCACGTCTCAGTGTTGGAGGGCCTTTTGTCAGACGCTGGGAACGACTGTGAGCCTCTCATCAGGAAATCATCCTCAGAGCAATGGGCAGGCGGAGCGCGCCAACCAGTCCCTGGAGCCTGCCTTGCGGTGCGTAGCAGCTGATAACTCCTCATTCTGGAGCACACACCTGACATGGGTTTAATATTCCATGAACTCTGCGGTCTCCTCCGCCACTGGACTAACCCCCTTTGAGGCGTCGTTGGGGAACGCGCCGCCTCTTCTTCCTATGGCCGAGAGGGAGGTTTCAGTGCCATCCATAGGGGCGCACGCGCGGCGCTGCCGGCGTGTCTGGAGATCCACTCGGGCCGCCCTGACCCGCACCACCGAACGCACCCGGGCCACTGCTGATCGTAAGTGGGTGCTGGCCCCCCAAGTACATCATGGGACAGCAGGTCTGGCTGGCATCTAGCCAGATCCCCCTCAAGGGTAAATCCAAGAAGCTGTTTCCCCGCTTCCTTGGGCCATTTCTCATTGCCAGGGTAGTCAACGACACGTCGGTTCAGCTTAAACTGCCCTTGTCCCTACGGGTGAATTCCACTTTCCACGTCAGCAACATCAAACCCCACTCGACCAGTCCCCTTTGCCTCCCTCCCCGCCTCCTCCTCCTCCCCGTATCATCGACGGCCACCCCACCCACACTGTTGGGTGGATTCTGGATGTTCGCCGCCGAGGGCGGGGCCTGCAGTATCTCATTGATTGGGAGGGTTATCGGCTGGAGGAGCAATCCTGGACTCCCTCATCACGGGTGTTGGACAAAGAGATGCTCCGAGCTTTTCACCGTGCCCACCCGGACAAGCCCTCCGGTCCGCCAGGAGGCATCCCTAGAAGGGGGGCTCTGTCATGAGTAGCGGGGGCGCACCCCTCCCCTCCGCTCCCATCTCCTCCAGCTCATCACGGCACCTGAGGCAGAAGACACACCTGCGCCCGCTCATCAGCCAGCGTACTTAAGGAGGCCTCCTCCGCGTAGTCAACGTTGGCTCGTCTGGGTATACTGCCCGTCAGTCGGACTAGCTATTATCGTTGGAACCGTTAACATGTTGTTAACCTCCTTTTTCTCCACTCTTTCAGGTTGCTGCCACTGTGTAGGTGTGTCCCCGGGACTGCGTGCGCTCTCCTGCTCCACCTCACTACCCATCAGCAACTTCATTTCCCTGGTCAGGCACCATCAGCTTCACTACTCCCCCCTACCCTACTGGTTCATCTATTCCCCGCTGGGTCCTATTGGTCATCCCTGGATTTCCCAAGTAAGTAGCAATTTGGCTCGCCCATTTTCCCCTTACTCCACTCCTCAGCTCACGGCTCTCGTCTTCTTTCCACAGGTCCATTCCTCTGGCGAGTGACTGTTTCTGTAGCTGTGCACCGCTGTGTTTTTGCTATTAATAAACTGTCAAACGTGCCCCTCTGTGTGGTTCATCCTGTGTTTGGCATCGTGCGCGTGAGCTGTCAAAAACTTAACATGCTATGACATAAAATATCAGTGCAGACTGCAGAAATGTAATTAGTGATACATACAAATAAAAAAAGTGTAAGCATCACAGTAAAATATCCTTTACACACTAAACAAAAGTTCTCCAATCATTTGGCTTGAAAACACACACACTATAATATATATATGTATACTGTATGTGTGTGTGTGTGTGTGTCATCATCATCATCATAGCAGTCTGTCGCAGGCGACAATGACTGTCTCACTTACGGTCCGATCAGATTCCTCCAAGCACCTCCATCCCCTGCCCTCCGCCACCTGGAACTCCCGACCCTGCAAACCCGGGCGACGTCCGAGCCGGTATGAGTTGCTTTCTGACTGACCATTTCATGAAACTGCTTGCAAAGTATTTGAGTACCGCTAGGTTTTGCTGGACTAGCAGCACATTCTTGGCAGATAGAGGTATTATCAGTAGCAAGGACAGGCCAAGACAAACTGACTCCAGTATCTGTTGCAGTGACTGACCAGATGATAGGTTTGTTTATCTCTGCTCTTTGTGTAGTGCATGTCACAATGCACTGACTGGCAAAAGTCCACCACAGACCTTGTGACAGATGTGCTTATCTGCCAGGATGTCCAGTCTCCCCCCGTGTAACTGGGAGTGGTCCATCACAGACCTGTGACAGATGTTGTTTTTCGTTCTGCCAGGATGCCCAGTTTCATCCTCCATGCCCTCGGAAGGGCGGGGTTGCTGGTTGAGTTGCCGATGGCCTGACCCATGAGACAGGTAGTACCGATTTTCATGGTTATCCGGTAGCAAGCAAACCAATGCCTGACCTGACACAAGTATATACTGTATGTATGTGTGTGTATATATATATATATGGGTGGTTTTTTTGGGGGGGGGGTCCAGTGCACTATATCAGGGGTATCCGACTTTCAAGCGCTCTCTTTTTCTGTAATTTGCAGATGTCGGTTTCGTTTTTATAATATGCAAGGGAACATAAGAGTTTCAGACTTGCATTGCAATTTTAAAAAAAAATCATTGATTTTGCCGTTAGAATCGAAACTATTGGTCGTGTCCCCTCATTTTGCCCAGTTTTTGTGTGACATGAAAATCGCATCAATTTCAAAGTACTGTAACGTGATCTCTGAGTAACTCTTTCTACTCAAAATGCAAGAGATAACAGAGTTGTAATGCAAATTCAAAATAAAACATTCCCCAATGTGATCGGATCTATGGTTTTTGTACGGCGACCCCTGCAAATTTACTCGTACGACGTAAATTTCCGTGTCCCCAAATTTACGCAGCAACATGCAAGTTATTTGGTAAAGTAACCAGAAAACAGGAAGTGCTGATGCTTTTCACTTTGCACCTTTCAAATCCCAAACCATACACGTAAAAAGGAGATCAGTTTTTGTGAAGCTCAGGTGTAGAATATTTCAATAAAATCTCAAACATTTATGACACATCGAATATGGTGTCCTTTAAAAAATTTACGTCTTCGGTCTTGGTCGGCCGCGCGCACCCCCGTCTGGCGAGGTGAGCGCCCTGGGAAAGCACTTTTATTTTCTCTACCCCGGATGTGCTCAACCCATGTGGAGAGGATTAACCGTGGTCACTTTATATTGAAGTTAAACCTCCGTGTCCCGCATTTACGCCTTTTGTGATTTTACGTCTTATCCAACAAACAGGGAGAATTTGAAGGTATGTATACACGTTATCACATCTTAATATGTCATGAAAATGTAGCTGTTGATGAGTTTTGATGCGTGAAAAATACTGGAAGTGTTGGAAGTTGTTTCGTGTAAAACGTGTGCCATTGCAAAGTGCATTGGCACACGGGGAAACAAAAGCCCGAGTGTCCCGTTTACGTCTCCATTTACAAGTAGTTGAAGTGAGCGCTCGTCCTCAAGAGTTCCTGAACGCGAATGCCGTTACGAAAATAGTTAATAGTTTCATAAACCTGACACAATTGGATAGTGATTAGTCAATTTCATGTGCAGATTTGATCAATTTTAAATTTTGCCACCAATGTCACACATTGGACCCCTAATAAATAAAAACACCCATATATGTACTGTATATGTCTGTGTATATACTGTAGATATGTATATGTGTGTGTCATAGTACAGCAAAATGAAATTCAGTTCATTTCAACTTTATTTATATACTGCCATTTCACAACAAGTCATCTCATAGCACTTTCAACTGTAGGGAAAACCCCCACAATTGCAGAAAGACCCCAGCAATCAGGTGATCCCCTGTGAGCAAGCGCTTGGCAACGGTGGCGAGGAAAAACTCCCTTTTAACAGGAAGAAACCTCCAGCAGAACCAGGCTCAGGGAGGGGCAGTCATCTGCTGCGACTGGCTGGGGGGTGAGGGGATAGAGAAGAAGAAGAAAAGGACAGACATGTAGAGAGCAAACAGCATGACGGGGACTCAATCTACAGGAGAGAACAAACAGATGTTAATGACCAGCAAAAATATTTCATTGAGAGTGAAGAAAGGAGTGAAGCCCAGTGCATTGATTGAGGTCCCCCAGCTGTCTAAACCTACTAGCAGCCTAACTAAGGGAGAGTTCAGGGGCACCTGATCCCTCCCTAATTATAGGCTATATCAAAAAGGAAGGTTTTAACCCTATTCTTAAAAACAGAGATCGGACTTCCGGTCTGGACGCCATGGTGATAGCAACCTAACGCTGAAACTCCCAGACCCCAATCCAAGGAAAACATCTTCAAAATCAGACCTAACGGATTTTTGGAAGATTAAAAATCAAAAGACAATAACACCATGCCTAACCAAAAGCAGAGGAAACTGACATACCCCAGGTCAGGACGCACAGCGATCGCAGAATCTGAACCGGAGGACCTCCGTTCAGAAGACGAGGACCTGGGCCTAGCTAACAAAAGGATTAGCTTGAAATCGCTATTTGACGAATTACGACGATTTCGGGCCGAATTTCTTGAATTCAGAGAGGATCTAAAAAGGGCGAACAGCAGAATGGACCAGGCTGAAAACCGAATCTTGGAAGCTGAAGAAAGAGTAAAAGTGCTTGAAGATTCTGTGCTGGATTTACACAATATAATATACCTAGGGCAGCCAGACACTTCTCTACCAGAACTAATCTCAGTTTTTTCAGACTATGGAGATTTATCGGGGTACAAATTAAACATGCATAAAACCCAAGTTTTAACATTCAACTATGACCCAAATCATTTTTCACTAAGTGAACTCAAAACTAACTGGGAGTTGGAATCTATGAAATATCTAGGGGTCAATATCCCGAAACAACTCGACAAAATTATAACACTAAACTATGATCCACTGGTGACAAAAATAAAATCTGACCTAGCAAGATGGAATATGATACCATTCTTAGGTACTGCACAAAGAATTGAAGCAGTCAAAATGAATATACTTCCACGTCTTCTATACCTTTTCCAAACAATACCGGTAGAACCTCCCAAAAAAACATGGCAGGAGCTGGACAGAAGGATCTCAAGATTCATATGGCAGGGTAAGAGACCTAGAATCAGATATAGAACCCTACAGCTAAACAAAGACAAAGGTGGGCTCGCGCTGCCGAATATCAGGGACTATTTTATAGCTGCACAAATTAAAACTTTAGTAGAGATATGTAACCCAGTCTACACTGCACAATGGAAGGAGATGGAATGCCAGATAACAAGTGACATCCCCCTACAGGCGATAATAGGGAACAATGCCTTAACTAAACTCTTGAATAACACTAACCCGTGGATAGAGACCCCGCTAAAAATTTGGTTTAAGATAGTCAGAGAGAATCAAGCCAAAGAGCCCTATCGACTTCTGCAATGGATTGCCTATGATCAAGACTTTACCCCCAATAAAACAGACACCAGATTTAAAGAGTGGAAAGAGAAAGGGCTGATAAAATATTACGATTTTTTCAAGGGGCAAACTTTAAGAAGTTTTGAAGATTTGAAAAAACAAGGTCTAATAAATCAAGATCTTTACAGGTTCTTTCAGCTTAGACACCACATAAACAATATACTTAAAAAGGAGGATTTGGAAAGGGCCCAGTCAGGTGTTCTGAAGGTCTTCTTAATGGCATATAAAGGGATCCCAGGGATCAGATACATCTCTAAAATATACCAAGGTCTTCAAGACTTAAAAGGAGACAATACATCATATATAAAAGAGAGATGGGGAAAAAGAGGGGAATTTCACTTTACAATTGGAAATATGGGAAAAGCTAAATAGACGGCAATGGAAAAGTACCTCATCCCTGCAGTGGAGAGAATTTGGATGGAAAAACTTGGTAAGATTTTTCAGAACACCTGCACAAAACAAATTTACCCATAAGGGGTTGAACTGTTGGCGCTTGTGTGGTGAAAAGACTGCAAATCATTTTCATGTGTTTTGGTCATGCCCAGTTATCCACCAATATTGAACCAACGTACAGACAATATTGGGGAAAATATTCAAAATAACAGTTCCCTTTTCTTTTGTAACTTTGTATTTGGGTTTACTACCGGACTCACTGGAAAGACGAGGAGATAAATACTTATTCATTGTTTTAATATTGGCAAGTAAAAAAGCCCTAACTAAAAAATGGATGTTGAAGGACTGTCCTACACCTGAAGATTGGATTAACGTGATTCAAGACATTTACTCAATGGAAAAGTTGACATTGGCACTGAGACAGGACATGGATGGGTTCATGAACTTTTGGCAACCCTGGATCGCATATTTTTTTTTTTTTTTTTTTTTTTTGTTACTTATTTGTACTCGTAGGTAGACTTGGTTTGCAGTCTGGTGACAAGCCACCAGCTGCTGGTCGCTGCGTGCGCGAGCGCCCTAAACCTACATGTTTTTTTTTGGGTATGCGGGAGGAAACCGGAGAAATCCCGGAGTAAACCCGCGCAACACGGGGAGAACATGCAAACTCCACACAGCTCACTGTTGGTCGGGGGCTGGGATCGAACCCACGATCTCATGATCCCCGCGGTCCCCCGGCCGAGGGTAAAATTGTGCTGCCACAGTGCTAAACCACTGCGCCACCGTGCAGCCATGGGTTCAGTTCATGGGTTCATGAACTTTTGGCAACCCTGGATCGCATATGTATCTTCCATTAGATCTAATCTTTGACAAATTACCATTTCAATAATGGCACCGCTCTTTGTTCCAACGCTACTCAGATGCTCTTTTACTTTTAATTACTTAATTTTCTGTTTGTTTTTTGCTGTTCTGTTTGTTTGTTTATTCGTTTTTGTTTTTTTTAAATTTAATTCTCCTTAATTTCACTTTTTCTTTCACTTTAAAAAAAAAAAAGGGGGGGGTGTTGTAATAACTATCCTACTAATGTTGTCAAATAGCAAAAAATAAGGGAACATGTGATGAAAATGTAAACAATGCAATGCTGTAATGACCTGTATACCCTTTACAAAAACTTGAATAAAAAAAAAAAAAAAAAAAACAGAGATCGAGTCTGACTCCCGAATCCGGATTGGCAGCCGGTTCCACAGGAGAGGGGCTTGATAACTGAAGGCTCTTCCTCCCATTGTACTTTTGGAGATTCTAGGTATTACAAGTAATCCTGCATTGGAGGATATACTGAAGACATTTTAAAGATGTTTTATGACAACGTAATAATAAAGAGTTACAATAATGTAATCTCGAGCTAACAAAAGCATGGATCAGTTTCTCAGCATCACTTTGAGACAAGATGCTCCTAATCTTGGCAATATTACGCAAATGATAGAAGGCAGTCTTAGAAACAAGTTTAATATGTGAATTAAAAAACAGATCTTGATCAAAAATAACTCAAAGTTTCCGGTTTCGGAGCTGTGAGCTGATGTTCACCTCGGACCCTGGTTGTTGGTGGGCTCTGAAGCGTATAACTCCATCCTGGGCTCCAATCTTCTGGAACAAAAGAAGAGAAGACAGACACGCGACACCGAGGACTTGCAGCGCAACCTAGCAAAGAGGCTAGCGGGGTTAGCTAAAGGCTAAAATTTGACAGAGCCGAAACTTACATGCCAGGTCTCCAATGGAGGCCACAGCGGTGATCTGGTGGGATATTAGAAAGCTGGACACAAAGACTTAAAGTGACACTCTGGCAAAAATCAAGTTTTTTTTTCTGTTGTTAACATGTCTGTAACATGTTTCTTGTGATTTACAACACACATAAAGAGCAAAATCATTCCAAACATTAACCAATCAGACAAATACTCTTGGCTACCTTGGGGGAAAAGGGAGGAGCCGAGGAGCAGCAAGATTGAGGCAGAGGGGGATGAAGGCGTCCGTTTTGCACAGCAAAGCAGTGGAGGAGGAGGCGACCAATCATGTGTAGGGGTGAGAGTGGAGAGAGGCAGTGGCGATTTGAATATGGCTATGCCAGACCATGGTCTCAGCGGATGGGCGCCACACTGTGAGCTGAGAGCAGCCACATTCAAATCGGGTCTCTCCCCTCTCTGCTCAGTCGCAGGTGGACGAGGGACTAGTTTTTGGTAAAAAGTAAACGTATATTTGGCAACTACACATTTACTGCTCGCCTCGACTGTTTTCAGAAAAATGTTTTCGCTTTTTACTTCTGAAGATATAGGCAAAAGTTTAACGTCCGGAAGTGTCTTGAACAGACTAGCAGCCCACCCACCAGGAGTCACGTCGACCAATCACGTGCAAGCCCTGCAGGCTGCTCATTAGAATATTCATAGATCCACGCATACTTAAGTAGGTGAAAGATTTAAAATCGCTTTCCAAGCAATTCTAAGGCAATGAAAGCTTTTTTTGTGGGTAAAACGCCACAATATACTATTTTGGGCAATACATTTTTGTTTTTGAGGTGGTTTTAGAGCTGACCAAAGAAAGGGCCCGCTGATGTCACACAAGGAAGTAGTGTATTTGAGGTGGGTCTTAAAATACATCCACAGGTGTGCTTCCAATTAACTCAGATGTTGTCAGTTAACCTATCAGAAGCTTCCAAAACCATGACATCATGATTTGAACTTTCCCCAGTTGTTTAAAGGCATAGTAATCAGTGTATGTAAAATTCTGACTTTGAGAGAGAAGACTGTCGCCTCGTGCTGCTCACAGGGGATTGTTCAGTCGTTGGGGTCTTTTCTGTTTTTTTTTTTTTTTTTAATGATTTGTGGTTTGTGTAGCTAGTGTTTACATTTTATTTCTGTTTTTTGTTGCAAAGAAAATTAATAAAAAGAAGAAATGTAACATTCCAACTTTGGAGCCTACAGCAGTTGACTGATGTGTAGGTTTTATAGTGAATACCTGTTCAATTTGGGACTATTGCTTTGGCTTCATTTTTCACTCCGTGTATCTCCTTGTTTTTACAAAGGAGCAAGAAAATAATGAAGCAGGAAAAAAGAAAAAAAAATTTCTAAAACATTATTTAGCAAATGTAAAAATTATTTATCAAGTAGAAATAATTTTGGTAATCCTAACTGACCTAAAACAGGAAAAGTTTAGTCTGATTTAATGTCAGTGAGTGGAAAAACGTTATGTGGCTTTTTATACACTATGTAAATATCTGGTTTCAACTGCATCTCGGACTGAACCATTTTAAAGAATTTCTGTTCAATTTTTTTTTTTTTAATGATGCATGTTTGGCTGGGGTGGGGGAAATAGTCGGTTTTCAGATGCGTCAACTCACCCTATGTTGAAAGATTCTGAATCGATGCAAAAATATCCAAGAACCAATGTTTAAATGACCAGCATTATGCCAGAACAGGAAGTAACAAGGTACTGTTGTGTCTTTGGTGGGTGGTACAGAGTAAATAGAACATTCTCATTGGTGTTTGTTTTTTAACCCCCCCCCCAAAAAAAAAACAAAAAAAACAAAAAAACAAACAAACCTGGAAGCAAATTCATAGTGGGTCTTAAAAGATACTTATCTTTGAAAGTACCAAATCATCACACAGTAAGAAAAAAGAAATCCAGAATAGGGTAAAAAAGATGCACCAACTAGAAAAGCACTCGGAGAGCGCAGACCACCTCAGTTCCCCCTAATGTTGGGATTTTCCCCAAATATAATAGTTCTACATGTATTTTATCTATATTTTCAGATTCCTTGACCATCAAAACATACCTTTAGCAATTGGATTCACATTGATATCTTTATTAGTTCAGTAGTTATTGACAAAAAAGACTTTCGGTAATGGCGGTTTTCTTCTGGATATACAGTAGCGCCATAATTTGAAGATACAACAAATCCATTGGCACACTACTGATTCCTCAGTGTCTTGGCTATATTTTGGTGTTTGTTGTATGTTTATATCTTAATTTGTTACCTTACAGTGATGAAAATTCCAAAGATCCCCTATTATTTCCTGTTCTGGATCACAGTATCCCGATTTTTTGCAGGATCGGGATCAGTCTTTGATATTTCATAGAACCTATTGGGATCTTATCCTGTATTTTTTTGGCAAGCGTCCTGACTATTTATTGTGGAGTTACATACACATATGCTAAAAATGGCCCGATCTCGCAATGATAAAGAATCCTTTAAAAAATTCCTGGATCCAGACGGTGATCCAGATCACTCCCAAAATCTAATCATTTCTTCCTTGTCCCATTTTGGACTTGTCCTGAAAATTTTGTCAAAATCTGTTTATAACTTTTTGAGTTATGTTGGTAAAAGACAGACAGACAGACAAACAAACCCCGGTAAAAACATAACCTCCTTGGCAGAGGTAAAAATCACTTTATAACTGCATCACAGCCCTCTGAATCGTAATCAGATTAAATTGTGAGGTAGCTAGAGAGTCCCACCTCTACTATAAACATATAAACACAGTCATGAGCACTAATAGGTATACACTGAGCATTGTCACGGCCCAGCCTCATGGAAATGTGTAGAACTTGGGAGTATTCATTCACTCCAGACAGACAATGGTAGTGGCAAGCTACTACTGTAGCCACAGCTGCCCTGGAGCAGGCTGACGGAAACATGGCTGCCAATCCGGGCCAACGGCCTCTCCCGCCACCACTGAACATTTATACACAATCATACCCAGTGTTATGGACACTGGAGGCAAGGTGGGTAAAGTGTCTTGCCCAGGGACACAATGGCAGGATATCTGGGGAGAGCAGGATTCGAACTGCCAACCATCCGGTTATTGGACGAATATCTGGGGAGAGCGGGATTCGAACCGCCAACCATCCGGTTATTGGATGACCCGCTCTACCTCCTGAGCCACTGTCGTGCATATGGAACTTACAGTTTGAAGTATTATACAACCAAGGCTTGAATGTTAGGATACTGGGCCATTTGGGGTCCCACCCAGACGTCCTGTGTTTGGACGTTTTACTGGTGTCATCCTTCTCTCCTTCCTCTGCTCTCACCTCTCCTGGACCCTCTGCCTGAACACTTTGCTCTCCTTGGCTCCTCTCTTCTGTCTCATCTTTCCCTCTCTGAGCTCTGTCTAATTCAGGTTCTCTCTCTGTCTATGGTGGTATACAAACAGGTTAGAAAATATCACGTGCCATGTAAATTAAAGGAGACAACCAAAAATTTCTAGTTAAGGGTACAAAGAGCACCCACTTAAAGCTTGAGTAATGACTTCAGTCTTGAAGGTTTGAGGTTTGTCTCCAAAATTTATAACAATTTTCTTATCGTTTTCTACTTTTCTCTGCAAGTTTATCTAAATTTTGAAACCATTTTCCTCAAATTTGTAATTTCCTCTTGTAAAATTTAATTTTCTTGTACATTTGAAATTTTATTATAAATTTGTGGATTATTTTATGGCTTATTTTTGTCTGTTTTTTTTTTCAAATAAAATTACTGTTTTTTAAATAAATTTGAAACGGACTGTGGTATTTTTTTTTACTTTTTCCTTATAACAATTAATATTTTTGACCATAACTTTGCAGTCAGAGCAGAACAATAATTTAACTCTCATTACAAAGAAAAATATTAATAAGATTGTATTTAATGATTTAAATTAACTTAAATGACCAAGGATGCCGTTATTTCTGTTATAATATTTCTGTATATTTATAGGTTTTTTTTAGAAATCTCACCGCCAAGAAAAACCTCCCTTATTGTGAAATCCAAATGCTGGCATTTTCAGTTTGTCTGAAGTCTGCTGATGGATTAAAGTCATTGACTTGGCGAATTTCGGTCATCTTAACTTACCAGGTACATAATTGGGAGCGTAACTTAATATTGTAGTAGGTGGTGAAATATATCAGCAATTCATCAGCCCCTCTTACCTTTCCCTTTATATGAAGCCGGCTGCATTTGAATTCTATCCACATCTCTTAGCTAAGCGACACTTCTGTTATTGCTTCCGTTTCCAGCGGGTTACCTTCTTCTGATTTTTTTTTTTTTTTCTGCGTTTAAAGTACTTTAATAAACTCATGTTTCTGTCAGACACTCAAGCCTTACTCATGCTGCATTTCCACTCTAGTCTGCCTTGGTCCGTGTACGCTTTGGACGAGCCCAGCATGCACGTGGTGCTGTTGATGCTCACTTTTTTCATCTACCCAGGCCAAGTGGTTGACGCATGCACACAACCATCATTTGTAGTTTCACTCCCGCCCAATGGTTAGCGCCAAGGCGCTGACGCGCCAGGATTTTCACCAACAAAGAAACGGCAGAGTTCTTCAAAAAGTTTCTCTTCAAATAGAATCCATTTCTGCTGTTTGACTTCCCGGTTTTCACTCTTTTTCCACGAAGATGCTGCTGCCGCTAGCGAGACACTGCCTGCTGCCTGACTGGAATGCTTGCGTGGGTGGGGCGCTTCTGAACTCCACGCGGATGACAACCACGTGCATTGTTCGTGTACCTGCTTGTGGAAAGTCATTGCTTCATATATTTTTCTTAAATTCATATATCCTTGGCGTGGCGGTAAATTTTCTGGTGAGGCGGCCCGCCACCGAGAAATGTTTCCAGAGGAAACCCTGGTGTGTGTGGGTGTATGTGTGGATCTAAGAGATATGTACACTCACCGGCCACTTTATTAGGTACACCTGTCCAACTGCTCGTTAACACTTAATTTCTAATCAGCCAATCACATGGCGGCAACTCAGTGCATTTAGGCATGTAGACATGGTCAAGACAATCTCCTGCAGTTCAAACCGAGCATCAGTATGGGGAAGAAAGGTGATTTGAGTGACTTTGAACGTGGCATGGTTGTTGGTGCCAGAAGGGCTGGTCTGAGTATTTCAGAAACTGCTGATCTACTGGGATTTTCACGCACAACCATCTCTAGGGTTTACAGAGAATGGTCCGAAAAAGAAAAAATATCCAGTGAGCGGCAGTTCTGTGGGCGGAAATGCCTTGTTGATGCCAGAGGTCAGAGGAGAATGGCCAGACTGGTTCGAGCTGATAGAAAGGCAACAGTGACTCAAATAACCACCCGTTACAACCAAGGTAGGCAGAAGAGCATCTCTGAACGCACAGTACGTCGAACTTTGAGGCAGATGGGCTACAGCAGCAGAAGACCACGCCGGGTGCCACTCCTTTCAGCTAAGAACAGGAAACTGAGGCTACAATTTGCACAAGCTCATCGAAATTGGACAATAGAAGATTGGAAAAACGTTGCCTGGTCTGATGAGTCTCGATTTCTGCTGCGACATTCGGATGGTAGGGTCAGAATTTGGCGTCAACAACATGAAAGCATGGATCCATCCTGCCTTGTATCAATGGTTCAGGCTGGTGGTGGTGGTGTAATGGTGTGGGGAATATTTTCTTGGCACTCTTTGGGCCCCTTGGTACCAATTGAGCATCGTTGCAACGCTACAGCCTACCTGAGTATTGTTGCTGACCATGTCCATCCCTTTATGACCACAATGTACCCAACTTCTGATGGCTACTTTCAGCAGGATAATGCGCCATGTCATAAAGCTGGAATCATCTCAGACTGGTTTCTTGAACATGACAATGAGTTCACTGTACTCAAATGGCCTCCACAGTCACCAGATCTCAATCCAATAGAGCATCTTTGGGATGTGGTGGAACGGGAGATTCGCATCATGGATGTGCAGCCGACAAATCTGCGCCAACTGTGTGATGCCATCATGTCAATATGGACCAAACTCTCTGAGAAATGCTTCCAGCACCTTGTTGAATCTATGAAGAATTGAGGCAGTTCTGAAGGCAAAAGGGGGTCCAACCCGTTACTAGCATGGTGTACCTAATAAAGTGGCCGGTGAGTGTATATGCAAGCACTTTGTGTAATATGCAGTTAACTAATCTTCACTATTTTTTTATTATGACAAAGTGGAGATGATTTAGTACTGTGACTACCCTCCCTAGAAGTGGATGCCCAGTCAAATTGATAAGACAACTACCTCAACTTAATATGAAAATAAATACTTTGCATATTTTCAGACAAATGTGAGAGGAGAGAGGCTCTGAATCCCTTTATAATATTCTTTTTCTTTTAGAATAGGCACAGTCCAGTGTGTTATCTCTTTGTGTTGAGCACTTAATATGTTGGCCAAAACTGCATCTGCTGTTTGTCAGTGGCAGCCAACACATAGCTGAGTGCTAAATTAGCATTAGCACCTGGATCGCTGTTACTACAGCAACAGAAAACTCCTATATAGACAGAAACTGCCGTCAGCTCCAGGTCCGGTGAGCAGTACTTATCCATGACCACAGAGTTTGTAAAGGAGCCCTTATTTACATTTATACAAACTAGTGCATACCCGTGCATGCCCGGAGAAAGCAAGTGTAAGCAAGCATTTCTGTATGCCCGTAGAAAGTTGCCGTTACCATGGCAACAGTAACCATGGTGAAACCTGCCTTTGATCTTTGACGTCACCACTTTTTCAGTGGTGAATGGACATCCTGATTATTTTTTGGAATTTGGGAGTGAACCGGAGAACCCGGAGAAAATCCACGCTTTTTTTTTGCATTTTACACATTTGTAGTGTAGACTGCCATTCTTCAAGGTTGCACATTTTTACTGTGAGCACCTCTTTAAAAACAACATTGCTCAGAAAGTGACACTTTTGCTTAGTTTTCTTCATCTTGAGCAAGAATATGAAGCCTGCTTGATCTGCCAACTCTGCTCACGTCAACGTAGAATTGGCCATGGCTGAAGAAATCTCTTGTGCAGAAAACACCAACACACTGTAAAGACTGGCACTGCGACTTATTCACAGTCATGGCAAAGCAGGGCTTACTGGAAGCTGTTTACATCGCAAGGTGAGTGGAAAGATGTTGTCAGATGGTATGAGTGTGATTCATGGAATCAGGAGAGTGCATCCAGCATTGACACCAATCACAGATGTTGCAACCAACAGGTGAGGCTGTATTTGTTCAATGATGTATCTTCTTCTTCTTTTAGATTTGAATGGCAGTTGGCAACCAGCTTACAGGTGCATTACTGCCACGTACTTCACTCTATCTCATCACTCTATCTGGTCTGGAGCTTAATCATCAGGACCCAAATCCATCCAGTGATGTGTCTTGAGCCATTGCAATGTCCGTTTTGTTGGTCAAAGTTTCACAGTAGCATGATCACCATTCTCACCTTTAAAGTGATGCGATGAGGAGGCATTCCAGATGGTTAGAGTGTATTTAGAAACTCAGTTGGGTATGTACTATACCTCAACTATGAGAGACAAAATGAGAAAAAAAAATCCAGAAAATCACATTGTCTGATTTTTAAAGAATGTATTTGCAAGTTATGGTGGAAAATAAGTATTTGGTCACCTACAAACAAGCAAGATTTCTGGCTCTCACAGACCTGTAACTTCTTCTTTAAGAGGCTCCTCTGTCCTTCACTCGTTACCTGTATTAATGGCACCTGTTTGAACTCATTATCAGTGTAAAAGACACCTGTCCACAACCTCAGTCAAACTCCAAACTTCACTATGGCCAAGACCAAAGAACTGTCAAAGGACACCAGAAACAAAATTGTAGACCTGCACCAGTCTGGGAAGACTGAATCTGCAATAGGTAAGCAGCTTGGTGTGAAAAAAATCAACTGTGGGAGCAATTATTAGAAAATGGAAGACATACAAGACCACTGATAATCTCCCTCGATCTGGGGCTCCACGCAAGATCTCACCCCGTGGGGTCAAAATTATCACTAGAACGGTGAGCAAAAATCCCAGAACCACACGGGGGGGGACCTAGTGAATGACCTGCAGAGAGCTGGGACCAAAGTAGCAAAGGCTACCATCAGTAACACTATGCCGCCAGGGACTCAAATCCTGCAGTGCCAGACGTGTCCCCCTGCTTAAGCCAGTACATGTCCAGGCCCGTCTGAAGTTTGCTAGAGAGCATTTAGATGATCCAGAAGAGGATTGGGAGAATGTCATATGGTCAGATGAAACCAAAATAGAACTTTTTGGTAAAAACTCAACTTGTCGTGTTTGGAGGAGAAAGAACACCATACCTACTGTGAAGCATGGGGGTGGAAACATCGTGCTTTGGGGCTGTTTTTCTGCAAAGGGACCAGGACGACTGATCCGTGTAAAGGAAAGAATGAATGGGGCCATATATCATGAGATTTTGAGTGAAAACCTCCTTCCATCAGCAAGGGCATTGAAGATGAAATGTGGCTGGATCTTTCAGCATGACAATGATCCCAAACACACCGCCCGGGCAACAAAGGAGTGGCTTCGTAAGAAGCATTTCAAGGTCCTGGAGTGGCCTAGCCAGTCTCCAGATCTCAACCCCATAGAAAATCTTTGGAGGGAGTTGAAAGTCCGTGTTGCCCAGCGACAGCCCCAAAACATCACTGCTCTAGAGGAGATCTGCATGGAGGAATGGGCCAAAATACCAGCAACAGTGTGTGAAAACCTTGTGAAGACTTACAGAAAACGTTTGACCTCTGTCATTGCCAACAAAGGGTATATAACAAAGTATTGAGATGAACTTTCGTTATTGACCAAATACTTATTTTTCACCATAATTTGCAAATAAATTCTTTAAAAATCAGACAATGTGATTGTCTGGATTTTTTTTTCCTCCTCATTTTGTCTCTCATAGTTGAGGTATACCTATGATGAAAATTGGAGACCTCTCTCATCTTTTAAGTGGGAGAACGTGCACAATTGGTGGCTGACTGAATACCTTTTTTTACCCCACTGTATGATTACCCTCAGAGTCTACAGTGTCAACACTGTTGCAAACATGTTCCTCTCCTGGGAAAATCTTTGTCATGTACTCATTGACTGTGTCAACTTCAGAGTTTGTCGGGCATAATATGACACGTTCACATAACCGTCTTGAATTTGAAACATTGACTTGCATGTCTTCATACACCCAACTGACAATGTCTTCCAGTTTGTCACCTGGAATCATTAGTGTTTCATTGAGTTCAATTGCAAACTCGCCCTGCTCTGGAACTACTGGAATTTTTCCTTCCCCAAGGTCCAAGAGAAATTTAGCAAAATGTTCTTCAGCTTGTTGATCTTCTACAGCTTAACAGATCCTCATGTTTTCTGTTCAACAAATAGTTTTGACATTTTTTCATAGGTATGAGCTCTTGAAACACCTTCCTGTGATTTTGGTTCTGCAACCATGTGGTACAACAGTAAGGATTTGCCTCCAGTCGCCACTAAGACCATTGTGATGCCACCAAATTGCTTGTGTGACCTCCGGAGCCACTGAAATGTTTGATCTGCTGCTTCCAATGCACGCCGAACCATCATGGACACTTCATCCACGACCATGAGATATGTCATCCTAATGAGTGTTGCAGTGCTGTCATTTTTACTTACATCGCAAGTTGAATCATCAGTGAGAACGAGAGGACATTTTGTTCTACTGTGAAAGGTGGTGCCTTTAGGCAGCAGGGTAGCTGCAGTGCCGCTTGCAGCTGTTGCAAGAGCTACTTTGCCCTGTGCGTGGACTTTGTTGAGAATGTGGCATGATATGAATGTTTTCCCAGTCCCGCCACTTGCATCAAGTGCTGTCACTTTGCCAAGTCCCTGCTCCACGCTTTCCATCACTGTTGTAACAACTGCTTGCTGCTCACTATTAAGTCTGTTCTCTGTGACAGTAATGTGAGCTTGAAGTTCCTCCATGTTGTGCTCAGTCCCGTGCTGTATAATATTAGGAATTCTACTGTTGATGTGAAGTGGATCAGGCTCAGGGATTCCAAAGTTTCCATTTAGGGTGAAGCCATGTCTTTCAACATGGTCCTTAAGGTCTAGTAGCACTTGATTCACAATATAGTCATCTGGCTCATTCACCTTGGCTCTTTGCATGAAATCTTCACAAAGAACATGCTTGCGCCTTTCCCAGAACTGCATGTGCTTTCCTCTAAGTACAAACATGAGCATGCTGGCAAATACTTCACGCAGTGCTGGGCCAAATGTCACATTTGCTGCCTCTTCCATAACGGAATCTACTTCTTGATCATTGTCAACAATGCCATGTGTAGTGCAGGCAGCCAGATAGGTGTCCATGACCACATCTCCAACTTTACGGAAGTCTGTGAAGGATGTTGGTTCTTGTACACAGTACAAAAGCATTCCGAGATAGAAAAATTCAGCATTGTGTGGGTTGAAGGCAATCACTGCGATTTGTCCAACACTATCAGCCATGTGGTCTTGGTGGGAACTTAATGTTTTCTTGCGCAATTGAAATTTCTTCTGTGTGTCCGTGAAGTGTTGAAAGACATCTGGGTATACAATGTGTCGCATATATGGATGAAGATGCATGGCTTCAAAAAAGGCAGTCAGCGTAGTGGCAGGTGGCCCTGTGTCCAATAGGTTCTGGGCAGCGCCTTCATCATTGAACGTGATGACCTGTTCATCCTCTAAGTGAATTGCCAGCATCCTTATTGGTGGTTGTTTCCGCTGGATGGGGAAATCATATATACACCAGCATGCCTCAGATGCAGTGATGTAACGTCCTAATTCGTAATGTGTCACTTCATCACGTCGAAGTTCTTCATGGGTGTCCAACCTCACCAGGCACTGATCTGGCCCTTTCTCTAAGTATTTGTAGAGATATTTGACACTGGAGACAGCACAGACGATTTCAAGGTTAATATGTGCATTGTATGCACCCTATCCATGCAGGATGCATGGATTGTATGGCACAATCCATCCATTATCGACAGACACATTATTGTCACCTCTGATGGTCTTTGTAATTGGAGAACCAGGCGCTCCTTCTGCACGTCTGTGGTACAGTGGGTAAGAGTTGTCTGAAAAGCTTGTGTGTTGTCTCACTGATTTTGGGTAATCCTTGGAGTGGAGCACTTTATGTCTACCATGCATGGACTGTCAGTATTACATTGTCCATATGGGCCGTGAATCATGTGTGACATGACAATGTGATGTAGTTCCGGATTTGTTTCCTTGTCAGGAATCTCTGCAGACATGACACGATCGATTTCAGTGGAGGTCCTGGTTTGTCTCGTGGTACCATGGTAATGAGCATAAGTATATGTGGAAGATGTTTCTTTGGATTTTTTTTTTTTCACCATAATGTATGCATCCACATGTCCCAAGATATTAAACTTTAGGAGGTCTGTAAGGAGAGCTCACACCTTCATGTGGAATACTTGAGCAATGATGTCTGGTCTTTGATTGGTCTGTTGACCCTCAAAAAGTGATCCATTAATTTCAGGCCAGTTGGGGTTGCAAGTGAAGGTGAGGAAAAAGTCTGGTTTGCCTTTGATTCTGACCAAGGCCATGGCATCTTGGAACTCTTTAGCATACCATCGTGGTGATCCATAAATTATGGGTGGCAGGATGGTTAGGCGTCCTGGGATGATCTCAGTGTCAGTACTCAGGGCATCAACAATAACTTCATACTTTTCTGCCTTGATAGATTTCTGGTTGTGGCGAATCCAGTTAAGACGTTGTGACTCAATTTTTGCCATCATGTCACATACATACTGTTGTGTGAGTCTTCCACCATGAAGCAGTAAATTGAAGTGATGAGTAGTGTCGCGCACTTGTAGGTGGAAAACGGTAAAAGCATGTAGGCGTGATACCTGCAAGTCCAGTGTGATATCCTTGGGAACCCTGTGGCAGAAGAAGCACATAAGATAATGGGTCATATGCTGGATGCATGGTGTCTATTGTTTGAAGTCTTCCTCCTCTGAGGTGAAGGGTGACAGCCAGCTTCCCAAACTGTTCAGTAAGAGTTGTCTCTCAAGCAATGACAGCAACATCACTATCTAGTGATTGAAGATTCACAGTGCCATGATAGGCTACAGTGATGATATAGAGTGAAGTATGTGGTGGTAATGCACCTGTAAACTGGTTGCCAACTGCCAATCAAATCTGAAAGAAGAAGGTGGTCACGGCGTTGAGTGCGAGCTGTTAGGACAATTCTGAGCTCATTGGCATTGTCATTTTGAGTCACACACCCAATTGCTGACTGAAATTGTCGCACGTATGGGTTGGACTCACGAATAGCCTACTGTACCTTCAGCAAAAAGTCTTCATTCAGACCACTGTTTGAGGGATGGGTGCATCATAATTTCAGTTCATGGGCGGGATCATGAAAATGGATCTGAGCAAAGAGTGGCTTTTGGCCATGTTCAGGAAGAGGAGCATCGATATAATGATATTTACCTTGTATACGTATGCCTGGGTTGAAGCCAGGCATGGGGATCTCCTTAATGCCAATACTTGCCATTGCCAATGCGTTGTTGCATTGTTTTGCTTGTTTAACAAAGTTTTGATTAATGAAAAGGTCCTTGATAGCATCTGGTAGTTGTGGTGGGATTGAGCCAGGCTTAGATTTTGTGCCATCGTAGGTGAGGTCTGTCTTTCCAGACATGTAACAAAATCCTTTCCTCTCCTCTTTCCGTGTATAGGCACCACAATGTGAGCATGTAGGACACTCAGTGATTCTTACTCAGTGTGTGTCTGTAATCGTCATAAAGTTCCTCTTGGAAGAAGTCTGTATCATCACACTGAGCGAGATTATGGTTATTTTTGTACACCTGTTCCAGACGTGCACGATGCATTTCCTGACGGCGCAAGGCATCCCTTGTCTGTCGTACGCCATGCATCTCCGCCGTCTCAGCTTCTCTGTGCCTTGCCTGGCGTGCAGCGTCGCTCGCTTTGCGGGCATTTTGGGCTTCAACTGACTCAGCAGCATGTGCATGGCGCACTGCCTCACGTTTCTTGTCTGTCTGTGCATCCCTTGTGTTTCATACCCTATGCTGCTGAAGGGTCTCCTCCTGTGTCAGATGGCTGTGTTGTTCACAGTTATGCCTCCGACGTACTGCTCAAACCTCAGGTGTTTCTTCTTCTTCTTCTTTTAGATTTGATTGACGGTTGGCAACCAGCTTACAGGTGCATTACCACTACCTACTTTGTTTCTCATGTGTTCTTGTGCACTACTCATCAGACAACACTCTGTCACTCCCTCAGGTGTTTCATCTTCACGGCATCTTTTCTGATGTGCAGCAGTTCTCACTCTATTGCTCTCCATTTCCTGCATCTCATTTGCACAGTGTGCACCCGTGTGTCTGTCTGTCTGTGTGTTTCGCAGTAGCATTCTTCTTCTTCTTTTAGATTTGATTGACGGTTGGCAACCAGCTTACAGGTGCATTACTGCCACTAACCTGATTATCATCACTCTATATCTTTGTATAAGGAGTTCAGAACAACTCCCTATGCGCTATTACCTGGGGTTTGTCCTGCATATCAGATATAAACTTTTGAATTCTTACCCATTTGATATTAAACTCCTGGCATTCCATTGCAAAATCGTGATTACCATTATGACCCACTAGCTCATGATGTTTGTGAACTTAAAGGTCCCCCACTTAACAAGTCCTCAACTGCTTCCCAATGTAGCCCCTTAATGCCAAGATATTTTTCTGGTGCTTTCACAATGATTTTGATTTTTTTTCTGTTTTCTTGGAAGTCTGTGCAGTGCAGTTTATCACATCTACCACAAATAAGACTAATTATTTTCCTTCATAACCAGAGTATCTTCCTTAATTCTACTGCATGCACTGCAAGCCTGCACACTTTCCCTGTTAGAGTCCAAGGAGTGACGCCGCCGAGGACACAGTCCAAGGATGGATAATTTTTTTTCACACATAGGGAGTTGTTCGGAGCTCCTTGTAGGAACTCCTTATACAAAGATATATAGAGTGATGATATAGAGTGAAGTACATGGTGGTAATACACCTGTACCTGGTTGCCAACCGCTAATCAAATCTAAAAGAAGAAGAAGAAGAGCCCGCTCCCACTTTTTTTAGCTGGCACCTTTTTCGCAGCTTCTGCATATGTATCCCAGGAAGACTTTTACCTGCTTAATTTCTGCTGCTCTTTTGCTGGCTTCACAACCTCGATATGCAGAGCTATGTTCACCACCACAGTTACAGCACTTTAATTTGGCTCCTCTTTCATACTTGCCATATTCATGTTCACCGGAGCATCTGTCACATAGTTGTCTACCTTTGCATATCGCTGCTACATGACCAAACTTTTGACACTTGAAGCATCTGAGTGGAGGAGGAACGTAAAGTCTGACTTCATAGTTCATGTAGCCAATATACACCTTACTTGGCAGTCTTGTTTCATCAAATTTTAACATTACCGATAGACTATCACATTTTTCACCGTTTCTATTAGTCTTCAATCTTTGTACCTTTGTCCTTTTTGCTCCAGTTAAGTTTTTCATTATTTCATCAGTGGAGACAACCATTGAAATGCCCGATATAACTCCTCTCATTGCCTTATTTCCTTCCAATATTGAACACTGCACATTTTCCCCCTCCATCTTATTGACTGATTGCTTTTCCTTGTTGAACACTATCTTTACATGTAACTAGGAGCGAACCACTTCTTCTTCTTCTTTTAGATTTGATCGGCGGTTGGCAACCAGCTTACAGGTGCATTGCCGCCACTGACTTTATTATCATCACTCTATATCTTTGTATAAGGAGTTCTGAACAACTCCCCTTGTGTGAAAAAATTATCCATCCCTGGACCATGTCCGAGGTGCGGCCAAAATATTCTTGCATTTAAAACTTCTCCAAGTAATTTGTTAATTGCTTTTGTGAGGTTAATTGGGTTCCACTCACGAAATGATGCCCCTTCCCGAGTAAGCTTAATGATTACTTTACACTCCTGTTTATTCCAGGATTGTTCATCTTCTGATTCATCAGCACTTGATGACGCTCTTGATTGTTTTTCTTTATGTTTACGTTTGCTTCTTTGAGACTCCACCAAACTCCAGACTTCTCTTTCCCACTTCCTACCTCCATTCCTCCTAGTTCATTCTGTTTCATCACCTTCTGCTTCCTGCTCTGCCATCTGTCCATTCACAACCCGGTTGTGCCACACCGGTTCAAAGTTCCAGCCTCTCGTCGCCATCTCCTTCTTCTTCTTTTAGAGTTGATTGGCGGTTGGCAACCAGCTTACAGATGCATTACCGCCATGCATCTCACTCCACATCATCACTCTATCTGGTCAGGAGCTCAGCAAGCCTCGTCGCCATCTTAAATTCACTCCCTTTTGATTAGCAATTCAGCAAGCCTGCTTCTCCTTGGCGCAGTGTGCTGGGGTTAGGACGACATAAACATGCTCTGTATCTGCTAACTTCCTCAATATGCTTTTGAATTTTGACCGTTGTTTATCAGAATCGCTTTGGAAATGGCGGTGCGTTGAACGAGTAGAGGCAGAACCAGGAAATGTGAAGGAGGAGACAAAGTGGACCAATCACAGCTGTTGCGGTCTGCGTCGTCAACACATTGCATTACTACTACGTCAATCCAACACGGGGGCATAAATCCAGTTTAACATGTTCTTTCATGATGCCCATTTATTTTAAACTGCCACAAGTGAGATTACTTTGAAATCTATTGATCTTTGATGTGTATTTATATTTGAAATAATATTGAGAAGATCTTCAAAAGTCTACAGGTTTTATGTGGGGATGTGTTGAGGCTGTCTGAATTTAATGATTTAACGGGACATTTTGGGACAGATTGTGAGCGAGTGTGTGCGTGGGTGGGTGTGTCTCCATCGCAGCATGTCTGCATGAGTCAAGGCAGATTTATTCATCCACGGTCCATAAGGAGCTTACATTTACACCCCCCCCCCCCCCCCCACACACACACACACTCACAACATGCATTTTAACAAACTGAGGAAGAAGGTGATGTTTAGCCTTTGAGTCAGATTGGACAAAACAACAAGAACATATTGCAAAGATTCGACATCACACGTGAAATATTATTAGGACCATTACCGTGGAGCAGCATGTGTCATCTTGGGGGTAATAAATTGATGTTTGGCTCTTCAAAGCAATATGGTACAGAGGGGGTGTAGGTGTACAAAACCTGTAACAGTTTCTATTTTTGACAGTGAAAGTAAGCATCGGAATGTTAGTCTTTCCTCTGCTGAACAGTTCATCTTTTATGTGTGTACAGCCATTATTTCTGCTGTCATATTGCATGTGAAGAGATTAGATAGAGTGGGCTTTAGGAATGATCAAATGGAGTTTACAATTAAAGCATCATGTGTCCAACAAGTCAGCAGAGGGAGGCATGTGGCAGATACTATAGCGGGTAGGGGTGGGAATCGCGAGGGACCTCAGGATTTGATTCTGATTCCGATACTTGGGTCACGATGCAATATTGTGATATCACAATCCCATATAGTTCAAATTTTTTCACCTTATTCCACCTCAAATCATGTCCTAAAGTAAAACTGTTGACATCTCTTTCATATAATAAAGTATTCTCAGGGCTTAATTTTCCACGGAGACACGTCTCTGCGCACAGGGAGGGCAGAGGACGGTGTTTGGAATAGATTCCCACTCAGCTGAAAACATGTTTGTTTAATGAGGATTTCCATTGCATTTCAATTCAACTGCTTTTTAATGGTAAGTCTGATATTTTTAAAATTATTTTAATCTTGTGTTTTAACTTGTTTTTATAATTTTAATTTTATTTTATCTATCAACTTCCTTTTATTCCATTTTATTGTACAGCATTATGAAAAGCGTCTCATTAATAAACTTTCCTTACTTGGTGCTCAGAGTAAAAACAAGCTCCATGCTGGTGTCTCTTTAGCTTAGCTGTTGCTAATGCTACTGCGAGATGTGTGCTGGCCCGCATGTTCAGAGTGTTTTTTTTTTTTTTTGTGTGTGTGCAGCACTTCTTGTGGGTTGTGTGTCATGTCAAGGTCTTTCCTTCCATCTTTGTTATAAAGTCCAAAAAGGCCCAACATTTGAGCTAACTTTGCGTTAACTGCTTCCTAACTTTCAAAGATGGCAGCAAACAATGCGAGACAAGCTATGACTACGCTTGACTGGGTGCTTACTTGGTGCCATCTAGTGGACTGAAAACGCAAGTGGTTGAATACCCAAGAGAGCATGCAATGTTTACATGATGATTAATAAAAGATTGATCCATGCATTTAGGGATCGGTGAATCGTCATTGGTGTCAAGTATCCCGCTCTCCCCAGATATCCTGCCGTTGTGTCCCTGGGCAAGACATTTCACCCGCATTGCCTCCAATGTCCATAACACTGGGTATGAATGTGTATAAATGTTCGGTGGTGGCTGGAAAGGCCGTTGGCGCAGATTGGTTGCCATGTTTCCGTCAGCCTGCCCCAGGGCAGCTGTGGCTGCAGAAGTAGCTTGCCACTACCATTGTCTGTCTGGAGTGAATGAATAATGTACCTATTTGTAAAGCGTCTTTGAGTATATATGATAAAGCGCTATATAAAATCGATGCATTATTATTATTATTATTATTATTATTAAGTATCGCGATCCATCAGTGAATCAATCTTTTGTCCCACCCGTAATAGCTGGGCATTATAGACCATAAAGACCTGTCCTGTTGCAGTTTTGTCTTGGAATTTTGACAAGAACCAAAAGAGACAATGCATTCTAGGGCTGCAACTATGTGGCTGTGGGTCCACAGGGAAAGTAAAAAAAAAAAGCTCTCTGCGGACCATGGCTTGTGCTGTAAGATGTAACTACAAAAATGTCAGGAAAAGCCTACTAGAACAGCTGAACTTTATTTGGGGTTAATCAGAGGCACTTTAAATGGTGGCAGGTGTGTGCTGACTCCCATTTAACATGAGTTTAAATGTGATTGGTTAATTCTGTACACAGCCACATCCCCCATTGTTAGAGGGTGTGCACATTTATGCATTTGGGTTATTGTAATTTTTTTATTTTTCCACTTAAAAGATATCAGTTTGTTTTTCAATTGGGTTGTACAGGTTATAGGTTACATTAATAGCTGAAAATGTTTTGAAATGATTTATCTTGGTCTCATTTTTTTTACATCACAAAAACCTGGCATTTGAACAGGGGTGTGTAGACTTTTTATATCCACTGTATGGCACTTACCCAAACGTTTGACCCAAGTCATACAGTTTAAAGGCAATGCTACCAAATACTAAGGAAATGTTTAATGTTTATTTGAAAGGGACATTACATGCTATTGATGATTAATACAAATGTAAGTATGCCAAATTTAGCAATACTGCTAATTTGCATCTGTAGTCCCCCGGCGGGTCACAAAAACATACATGAGAAGAACATCTGCACTAAAACTGTACAAAGTGGATATGCTAAAGTACAAGAGTTAAGGTGTTACAAAACAAAACATTCAATTGTCACACAAGTGAAGTGCTGTGTGTGCGTACACACACATGCATCTAAGCACCTCACAGCAACAACAGACAGCAACAAACAAGAGGCGGGGCATATGTGTGTGATGCATGGGCACATATCTACTATATATGTGTATGCCGCAGAGCAACCACTAGTTATGGGGACAGTTTTGGTTGTTTAAAAGCCAATTTTTACAATGCATCTTAAAAGTGTTAAGTGTGGTATGCTCTCTGATTGCAGGGGGTATGTCATTCCAGATCTTGGTGCCCCTCACTGATAGCACAGATTGAGCAAATGTGGTGTGTCTGTGTGGGACCTCACGGTCTCATTTAGTGATTATTCTGGTGGTTGTACCGGTGACAGTTCTCAGTGGATGGAAACTTCTGACTTTGAAGAAAGAAATAAAATGAAAATTTTATTTAGCAAATAGAAGTAATTTTGGTAATCCTAACTAACCTAAAACACGAAAAGTTTAGTCTGATTTAAAGTCAGACAGAAAAAAAAGGTTATGTCTTCTTATACAGTGGATGTAAACTTCTCGTTTCAACTGTAAATAGTTCAGTGGTTGCTGCTCTTTGTCCACTGTTACAATGGCGAGGATTGCAAAATGCACCTGACATTTTAAATAATTCCCCTCATTTTTTCATGTCAGTACTGAATAGCTTTCATATTTATAAGAATAGACCCTGTGTGCATGCGTGTGCACGCAGAGTGTGTTGCATTTCTTTTCCAGTGCTATTCAAAGCAAAATCCGCTTTATTTCAGATTGGGCTGTCAGGGGGAAAAAGGAAGGACCAGAGCATGCAGGTGGACCTGGAATGCACAGATGATCACAGAACAGAGCTGAACATAAATTGTCCCTTGCCAAACCAGGACAGGCTGGTATCATCTCCACAGCAGCTGGGGATGGTCAGAGCTGCTGGAGGCTCTGCGGGAGTCACTTTAAAAAATGCTCTTAAAAGAAACCTTTCACTCCCAGCTGCTGTGATATTTGTGTATTTGTGGCACACACAGTTGTCTGCTGCAGCTTTGAAATTAATATAACCTGCCAGAAGATTGACAGACTGCCTTCTGATTCATTTCCTCTCTCTGTCCCTGTGCTGTGACGTGGTGACGGTGACACCTACTTCATTGCATATTTATCTGTTTCCTATTCAAATGTCCAGTGAGCTGGGATGAGGTGGGCAATGACCCATGTCAATTCCAGAGTTTTTTAGCCCACATCAAGTCGTGCAGGTAATCTATTCAGACAACAGCGGAAATCCGGATCAGACTGGGTTTTCCTGGGTTGCCGGGGTATTCTGAAAGGGGTTTAATAACTTCTTTTCCTCGTTTGTTTTTCAGTGATTGACATGGACAACTCTGTCACCCTGTGGCAGTTCCTTCTCCAGCTCCTGATGGATTCCAGTCATGAGCACCTCATCTGCTGGACCAATGAGGAAGGAGAGTTCAAACTGCTGCAGGCAGAGGAGGTGGCGCGGCTGTGGGGAGCACGCAAGAACAAGCCCAACATGAACTATGACAAACTCAGCAGGGCACTCAGATACTACTATGACAAGGTAACCTCATATATAGTCTCATCTGCTGTAGGATATGCTACTGTGTGTTATGGTTGGTAGAACCTAGGTAGCTCGCCTGTTTTTTATCCTCAAGCTCAAACTTTTGGGCTTTATTGGGGGTGCCTGTGGCGCAGGTGTAGTGTGACAGACTACTGATTGGAGGGTCATGGGTTTGATTCCCGCTCTGTCTGCAATCTGCATGTCAAGGTGTCCTTGAGCAAGACACTGAACCCCCAGTTGCTCCTGGTGGCCAGGCTAGCGCCTGTGTTTATATGGCAGCTCTGCCGCCATCAGTGTGTGAATGTGTGTGTGAATGGGTGGTTAGCAGGATCTGTAAAGCGCTTTGGTCACCCAGAGATGAGAAAAAGCGCTATATAAGTGAACGCCATTTACCATTTATGTAACAGTTGCCATAAATTTGCTCTGCCAGGGGTCCTCAAATGTTTTTGCCAGGGGTCCACATTTGTTTTAAGAGGGACAATAAACAGTAAATACTTCAGAGTAAGTACAGAGGGGATGTTCAAATTTATGAGAAATGAGGTGCGTCCCAATTCACCCCTTATCCCTCCCTCTCCGTTTTGTGCATTCACAATGAATGCACAACACAGAGGGGTGGGGCAATGGGGTGGGGTGAAGGGGTGAGTTGGGACGCACCCATACTGTACCAACGTACACTTCTGGGGGGAAAAAGCTGCAAGTTTACAAGAAAAAAGTCAAATTTATGAGAAAATTGCAAATTTACAAGAAATTGTTGCAAATTTTAAAAAATCAAGTTTACTGGGAAAAAGCTGCAAATTCGTAAGAAAAATATGTAAATTTACAAGAAAAAACTCACAAATTAATTTGAAAAAGGTTACAAGTTTCCAAGAAAAAAAATTGCAGATTTAAGATGCAAAAACAGCAGATCTATGAGGAAAAAGTGGGAAATTTACCAGAAAAAAGTTGAAAATTTAAGATGCAAATAAGATAAGATAAGATGAGCCTTTATTAGTCCCACAATGGGGAAATTCCAGGATTGCAACAGCACAGGGATAGCAACACTCAGAGCAATAATCAAAAGGCAAGACAAAACAAGAACAGCTAGTATACATATGTACATACATATATACAGTATATATACTGTATATATAGACACAGTGTGGAGCATTGTTGCTAGATAGAGTAAATATATATATAAACACACACAGTGTGTTAAATAGTTAATTTACAAGAAAAAAGTTTTACATTTACACATAAATGTAGTAAATGAATGGAAAAAATTTACCAGTTTATGAGAAAGCTGCAAATTTTAAAGAAAAAAAAATCATTTCTAGTTTATATCTGTGTAAGCATTAGATAATAATTGTGTTAAATATAAATCTGTTCACATAGAAAACAGCCGCAACAGATTGCTAAAAATATGCATGAGCCTATTTTTGCTTTTTATCTCCTGCTGGTCTTTGCCCAAAGGGGTTGGTGGGGGATTATGCTTTGGGGCTGTCTGTTTGTCCGTCTGTCCTGCTTGTGTGAAATCAACTCCTCCTACAGTTCATTTCTGATTGTTTTGAAACGTGGTATCTGGCTTTGATATACAGTGATGATACTCGTATTACAGTTTGACTCTCATCAGATGATTTTTGCAGGAGTTACCAGTCCCTCCAGGATTTCATGATGTTGCGATCGCATCAATCAACGTGAAATCAGCCAATCAGCGTGACTATTGCGTGACCTTGCAACTTTGTCCAGTCACCGCTACTTTTCTGCAATTTTTGCCAATCTTCATCAACTTCCACCAATTTCACCAATCACATTTGTCCCTGAGTGGCGCTCAAACACCAACCACTAACCGACCAAATGCATCACTGCATCGCATTCACTTCTGTGTTTACAGTGAGTATTAATGGAACACATCAGCAAAAACTGAGTGTGTGATTTAAAAAAAAAAAAAAAAAAACCCAAAACACTCACCCACGAGGTTAACACTGTCCCTTCCTCCGTCTCCCCCAGCCTACTGGTTGACGTCTCGCCACGTCTTCATCTTGACCACGTGTACAAAGTGCTGGGTTTGTGTTGAAAAATGTCCACCTGCCGTAAAAGCACCCTGCTGCGGGAGCGCACGTGAGGAGTGACAAAGTAAAACCACAAACAAACGAGCAAATCTAACACTACAGCCAGTGTTTGATCATTTCATACATCTTTAGAGGTAAAATCATTACTACATCTTGTCAATGAGAATTAAAGGTGTGAACCTCTGGTCTGGACACGGACAAACACCCCACCCCCCGTAAATGAAAGATGCACATCTGATGAGACAGGTGTGTGTGTGTGTCAAGATGCACAGCAGACAGACAGGTAGGAGTTAGGCACGGAAAGAGAGAGAATATTGTCTAATTTTTTTTTCAGAAAAACACAGACTCCAATAGACAATACAGAGCAACACATCCATCCATCCATCCATCTTCTTCCGCTTAATCCTTTTCGGGTCGCGGGGGGCTGGAGCCTATCCCAGCATCTTTGGGCGAGAGGCAGGGTCCACCCTGGACAGATCGCCAGTCCATCGCAGGGCAACACAGAGAGACAGACAGCCATTCACTCTCACAGTCATACCTAAGGACAATTTAGAATCCCCAGTTTGATGCCAATTAACCCAACTTGCATGTTTTTGGCATGTGGGAGGAAACCGGAGAAATCCCGGAGTAAACCCACGCAGACACGGGGAGAACATGCAAACTCCACACAGATCACTGTTGGTCAGCGGCTGGGATCGAACCCAGGATCCCCCGGCCAAGGGTGAGTTGTTGTGCTGCCGCAGTGCTAACCACTCCGCCACCGTGCTGCCCAGAGCAACACAATAAATTAATTATTTTTTCCTCGCCTCTCAGTATTGAGTGGTTGGGGATCGTAGGAAGTTTTCAAATGAAGGTGCTGCCAACATGCATTCAATGCAGTTTAGCTGTTGTAATGGATATTGTGTTAAAGTCTGTATTTTCTGCTGCACAAAAGAGTTTTTCTGTATAGCAGAAGTTTCTGCTTAATTTACAAATCACTGTAATAGGAAATTTTTGACAGTCCTGTGCTTTTCTTGTATTGTTATATAGTAACTGTATCACTGTGGTAAATTATGGAAAAAAAACATCTGCTTTAAAATTCATAATTCTTCCCACAACTTTTAGTGCAACAAAACCTCTCAAAACATCACAACTTTTATCGCAACTTTTTTAAAAAGCTCCCATGAATTCAGGCTTTTGGGGCTGCAGCAATCATAAAAACATCTTGCGAAATCCTGGAGGGACTGAGTTATAAACTTTGAGGTGGAGGTCAGAGGTCAGTTTTTACCTAAATCTTGTAAATGTGGTCACTACTGAAAGAAACCTAGGCTTTTCAAATGAATGCCATAGTTGTATCTAGGGCTGTTGCGATAACCGCAATTATGTAATACTGCACCATGGACAAGCCTACCGCGGAGGAAAATGAGCAACTGCAACAAGCGCGGTGTTCACTTTTGTTTGTGTGTGTGGCTGTATATTGTTGTTCACTTATGTGCCCCTGTTGATTAATAAATAAATTGTTAAGTGTATTTTTATTGCCAACAGCATGTTTGCACCCGGTACTGTGGAAGCTTCCACAGCACTGGGTGCTGGTGGCGTCTGTAACATGTTGGGCATTCTCTCTACAGATGGACCCCAGCAGGCAGTTAGTGGTGGAAGCGTTTGGACTCCTTGTTAAATACAGCTGTGACAGTGAGCACTGAAAGGGCACAAAGCATGTTACTTCCTTCTGGGCGAGCGGAGTGTAAGCTCCGAGAGCGAAACAACTACTGCGTAGTGCATTGCTTGTTTGAACGTGATTTTTCAGACATTGGCAAAAATCCAAAAATCACGGAGACGAGAGCCACGCAGGGTCCTGTACGGAGGCTGTCCTGTAAGCTGAATGTCGCTGCAGTCTCCGCACACACACCGTAGTTGAAATACTGGAGTTACCACCACTGTTTTATGGAAATGATCTTTTTTTTTTTTTTTAACAGAATCAGCAGTTCATGCCTGTAGAAAAAAAAAAAAAATAAATAAATTTTGTGGGGGTGAGAGTTGATGGCGGCCGCCGGTGATTTCCCTGAAACGGAGCTTTCAGAAACAGTGGGGGACAGTCATCTTCACAATAAAATATCTTTGGAGCGTATCACGTGTCATCGTTTGGCCAGTCACAATCAAGATAGCTGCATTGTTTTCCGTCTTTGGTGCGGCCCGCCGTTGGCTGGGTTATCAATGGCAGTTTGGAAGTAAGTGCTGCTATCTGCCTGCCTACGATGTATGCTGTGTAACTTAACATTGATAAAGTGTGTTGTGATCCTTTCAGGGTCTATATTTCCCGGTGGTGGCCCGCCACACTTGTAAATTTCCCACCATTCTTATGAGGAAATATAAATTTAATTAAAAAAAATGAAGGAATTGCGGTCCGCAAGCGCAAACACGAACAACATGTGTGACCAACATCTGCGCGGAGCTCAGAAGCACCGTGCATGCGTGACTGCTTCAGTCGCCAGGCAGAGTGTCTCGCTCGCGTCACTGTCTGAGAGAAACAGGAGCTTATTGAGGTACTTTAAACGCAGAAAAAAAATCAGAAGTGGTGTGTGAGCACTGGAGACATTTATCGTGGTTTTAACCCGCTGGGAGCAATAATGGAAAAGTCGCTTGGCTAACAGATGTGGTTAAGAGCTCGAGTTGGTTCATTTTGTCTTCTTTAATTATTAGTTTTTTGTTTTTCTTATTTCACACAAGAATGAAAAGGAGATGTTTTTACCTTTACCTTAGTTAATATTAATTAACTAATTTATGTTCATTATTATGTACCTGGCAAGTTAAGATGACCGAAATTCACCAAGTCAGTGACTTTAATCTGTCAGCAGCCCTCAGACGAACTAAATGTGCCAACATTTGGATTTCAAAATAAGGGAGGTTTTTCCTGCTGTCTGGTTGGTGAGGAGATTTCTAAAAAACTATAAATATATATAGAAATATTATAGCAGAAATAACTGCATCTTTCATCATTTAAATTAATTTATTTCATTAAATACAATTTTATTAATTTTTTTTCTTTGAAATCAGAGTTAAGTTATTGTTCTGTTCTGGCTCTACTCTTTCTTGTTATAAGGAAAAAGTAAAAAAAAACAACTTACCACAGTCCATCCATCCATCCATCCATCTTCTTCCGCTTAATCCTTTTTGGGTTGCGGGGGGGCTGGACCACAGTCAGTTTCAAATTTATTAAAAAATCAGTAATTTTATTTTAAAAAATATAGACAAAAATTAGCTCTAAAATAATCCACAAACTTATAATAAAGTCTCAAATGTACAAAAAAAGTCAATTTTACAAGAGGAAGTTACAAATTTGAAGAAAATGGATTGAAATTTAGATCAATTTGCAGAGAAAAGTAGAAAACTAAGAGAAAATTATTATAAATTTTGGAGAAAAACATCAAACATTCAAGACTGAAGTCATTACTCAGATTTTTAAGTGGGTGCTCTTTGTACCCTTAACTAGAATTTTTTGGTTGTCTACTTTTAATTATTAATTTCAAAGCACTGCTTTTACATGAGTAGAATTTCTGGCTACTATACCCACCTCTGATCATATAATTTAAGTATGCATGAGTAAATTACTATTTTGAATGTTTTTTTCCCTTTCCTTTCCTACTCTTTGTCAATGGAAAAAAAGAAACACTAGAAAAAAATACAAAAAATACACATTTTTGTCATTTATGTAAACCATGACAAGAAAATCCTGCAGGATAAAACATGAAACTTGATATTTTCTAACCTGTTTGTATACCACCATAGACAGAGAGAGAACCTGAATTAGACAGAGCTCAGAGAGGGCAAGATGAGACAGAAGAGAGGAGCCAAGGAGAAGAAAGTGTTCAGGCAGAGGGTCCAGGAGAGGTGAGAGCAGAGGGAGGCGAGAAGGATGACACCAGTAAAAAGTCCAAACACAGGACGTCTGGGTGGGACCTCAACTGGCCCAATATTCCAACATTCAAGCCTCGGTTGTACAGTACTTCATATGGTAAATTCCATATGCAAAGTTACTGTGCAAAATTTAAAAAAAGAAATAAATAGTATAAAATTAACATGTTCCGGTTACAATAGTGTCGTGTTTTCTGCCCCCCACCCCCCGGAAAAATATGTTGCCACTGCACCAAGGTCTTTAAGCTAGAGAAAACACTGTCCTTTTCTCTAACGGCACATTTTCCAACATGTTTAATGGAAAGCTCCTCTGCTTGTGAAGGGGTCAGTTAACATCCGTGAATTGTGTGTGAACGTTAGCCTAATATCACTCAGTTCAAAGTGAATGATTTTGGGAAGGCTACCTCCACTGCATCTGGATTGTTATGCGATTCCAACCTGTCCAAGGGTCCCACGGGTAGAACAGGTAGCTCCACAAAAAAAGCATTAAACACTGCACTAATCTCATAAAATATAGTCATATTGTAGAGAGAAATGAGCAGGCGAGGCAGTGAGCTGGATCAGCGTGGACTTTATTTCTCTCTACCCTTAAGTCAACAAGAATCATCCCAGGTCGCGGAGCATCTCTCTTTTATATGTTACATGCCTTGCCTAGTGACCTGGGGGCTCACACCACAATGCACATTATCACAATGTCTGTCGGCGCATTAACATACAGTCCTTCAGCGCAATTAACGTACAGTCCTTTAGCGCCTCCACCTCCACTGTCCCGTCTCGACCCCCCCGTTGGCTTCTCTCCTCCTGTGCCCTTCAGTGTGAGTGGAGAATGTGATGTCTAGGCTTCCCCTCCCCCCCCCCCCCCCGAACACTCAGAATGGGCCTTAACCCTCATGTACTGTGGGCTTCAACTGACATCCATAGTGGCTGTAACGGTGGGTCGCCGGCTCTGAGGCGCAGCTGTGCCAGTGGGGCGCTCCTGGAGGCGCGTCCGTCTGTGGGGAGACATTGGGGGGGGAGGCACTTCTTCATCATGCCGTTGTGCCTGAGCTGACGAGCCATTTACCTGGGGAGCTGTCAGTGGGGGTCGTCCGCGCTGAGGAGCTCGGGCCAACACCACCTGCTCGTCTGCTAATACGAACGCTAGCTTAAGCCTGTCTATGCAGACTGTTTCTCTGCGTCCCCCCCAAGTCTAACTCGAAATGTTTAGCCCCAGGTTTCAGCCTTAACCCTGTTGGTCCAGACTAGAGCATGCAAACGTTCGCGTCGTGGACTTGCTCTGTGGCCATGGCCATGTAATCTAGCCCTACGCAGACTGGGGTCACTAATGCACGCGGGAGGCAGTCTGCCACCACGTTGAGTTTACCGGCTACATGCTGAATGTCGGTCATAAACTCCGAGATAGCGGCCAGCCGTCTCTGCTGCCGGGCCAACCATGGTTCCGAAACCTTGGCCATAGCATACATTAGCAGCTTGTGGTCTACAAACGCACTGAAGCTGCGCCCTTCCAGCCAGAACTGGAAGTGGCGTATGGCCAGGTGGAGAGCCAGTAACTCTGTTGAATACGCTGTATTTACGCTCATTTTTCAGCAAAGACCTGCTGAAAAAGGCGAGCAGCTGCCAAGAACTGGCGCTGCACTGCTCCACGACGGCCCCTATGGTCATGTCCGATGCGTCAGTAGTGAGCGCTATCTGAGCCGCTGGGTCTGGGTGCGGCACAAGTGCGGCGTTTGCTAGAGCTGTTTTGGCACCGGAAAGCACTTGCTCCAGTCGATGCTGTCCGCCGGTTTCCGTTTCTTGAGCGCGGCGTCCAACGGCTGCATGAGCTGGGCTGCGCGAGGGAGGAAATGGTTGTAAAAGTTAACCATCCCTAAAAACTCCTGCAGCGCCCTGACCGTCTGAGGCCGGGGAAAATCTGCCACTGCACGCACTTTGTCCGGTAAGGGCATCGCGCCCTCCAGTGAGATGAGGTGGCCCAAAAAGTCGATTACTGTCACCCCGAACTGGCACTCTGCCGGGGTGATGATTAACCCGTGCTCCTCCAACCTGGAACCTCCTTCCTACCTCTGGAAGACCGTCCTGAGATGGGCTACGTGTTTGTCCTTGGATGCGCTGGCCACCAGGATGTCGTCCAGGTAGACAAACACAAAAGGCAGATCGCGCAGCACAGCGTCCATCATGCGTTGGAAGGTCTGCGCCGCGCCTCTTAACCCAAAAAGCATGTGTGGGAACTCAAAAAGACCGAACGGGGTTATTACTTCTGTTTTGGTTATGTCTTCTGCATGCACCGGGACCTGGTGGTACCCGCGGACCAGGTCCACCTTGGAAAAAATGCGTGCCTCGGTGAGGTGGATGGAAAAATCCTGGATATGGGGGATTGGGTAGCGATCGTGCGCTGTGGCATTGTTTAATCTGCAGAAATCGCCGCATGGTCACCATGATCCCTCGGCTTTAGGCACCATATGTAGCAGGGACGCCCATGGGCTGTTTGAGCACCTGATGATGCCCAACCTTTCCAAGTTGGCGAACTCCTTGCGCGCACTGGCCAGTTTAGCTGCATCCAGGCGCCGAGGTCGTGCGAAAACGGGCGACCCCATGGTGGTAATGAAGTGCTCCACCCCGTGCTTAGTGACGGCTGCCGAAAATGTCGGAACTGTTGAGTGCTGGGAACTGGGTGAGTAGTGTGGGGACCTCACCCCCTGCAGCTGTGACGTTGGCCAGTGTTGTGGACCAGGCTTCTTGAGCTGTACAGGGCAGAGAATCAAAAGACATACGTTAATCAGGCGTCTGTTAGCCACATTGACTAATAGCCCGTGTGCACACAGGAAATCTGCACCTAAAATGGGGGAGTTACATGCCGCTATGACAAAGGACCATTGGTAGTTTTGGCCGTGCAAACATATGGTCAGTGTCCTCTCACCAAAAGTCTTAATGTCTTAGCCGTTTGCGACTGCGAGCTTGGAGCCGCTACTTCCAGCCAGCCAGTCTGCGTAGGACGGCAGGATGAGGCTCTTTTGGAAGCCGGAGTCCACGAGGAACCGTCTCCCCGAGCGTGAGTCTGTCACATAGAGAAGCTTGCTTGTGTCACCGGCGGTCGCAGCTGCTACTGACTGCCGGTCCTGGGGTTTCCCGAGCGCTTGAACTGGCACGGTGACACGCATCACCGTGCGTCTTCTCCGAAGTGGCGGTGGTAGAAACAGAGCGTGCCCCTCTGGTGCTTCTTGGCCTTCGTGGCGGCCACCATCGATGGCTCCTCGCCCTCGCTGGCTGTCTCACGGGGTTCCGGCGCCCATGCGTTCACAGCGAAGGTTCTGGTCGCCAGGATAATCCGGTCCACTTCTTGTGCCAGCGTCCGGTAGTTCTGCATGGCCAGCAGCGGTGAATTGGCGAGGACCGCTCTGGCTGCTGTCGGGAGGTTCGGGAGGAAAAGGTGGGCAAACAGTAACAGCTCGCCATCTGTGCCCATCAACGCCAACATTTTCTCCATTAATTCAACCGCCGACCCGTCTCCCAACTCGGAGCGCGTCAGGAGCCTTTCTGCTCTCTCACAGTCCGAGAGCGTGTAGCGTTGGGTCAGTGCTGTCCTGACAGCGTCATATTTGCCATGGGCTGGGGGCTGTTGGAGCAGGCTCGTCACCTGCTGTGTTGTGCGTGGGTCCAGCACTGCAACCACGTAGTAGTACTTGGTGTCATCCGCCGTCACTCCATGGAGTGCGAACTGGGCCTCGGTGTGGAGGAACCAAGCCGTCGGGTCGTGCAGCCAAAAGTCTGGGAGCTTGACCGAAACGGCGCATGCAGTGCTGGCACTTCTAGTCCGGGTCGTCTCCGGGGTGTTTGACTCGAATTCCATTCTACGTCAAAGGTCACCAGTGTAGAGAGAAATGAGCAGGCGAGGCAGTGAGCTGGATCAGCGTGGACTTTATTTCTCTCTATCCTCAACAAGAATCATCCCAGGTTGCGGGGCATCTCTCTTTTATATGTTACATTCCTTGCCTAGTGACCTGGGGGCTCACACCACAATACACATTATCACAATGCCTGTTGGCACATTAACATACAGTCCTTCAGCGCCATTAACATACAGTCCTTTTTGCCTTCACCTCTGCTGTCCCGTCTCGACCCCCCGTCGGCTTCTCTCCTCCTGTGCCCTTCAGTGTGAGTGGAGAATGTGACGTCTAGGTCCCCCACAATATTACATTTTTTAGGCGGAACTGAAAATGATAGTTTTTTTTTTTTTTTTGCTATCTTCTAGATAAGTTTACTCTGAAACAGTAGATTTGGTAATGATTCTGACACTTCTACATCAATCTCTTACCTTTCTTCTGAACCCAAATTTATTGAGAAAAACGTTTTCATTCACGAAGTATGAGCTTGTAGGCTTAGCTGTATAAATAGATGAGCAGAGTGAGACTGCCATTCGTGTTAATTGTGGCCAGGTGTGACGCTCGACACAAGTATCCAGATCCAGCAAAAGCAGTCAAATAACACCTATTGCAGTTCTGCTCATGTATGATTTTTTCTTTGTGTGTCTTTGTGACCCGCCGGGGGACTACAGATGCAAATTAGCAGTATTGCGAAATCTGGCATACTTACATTTTTATTAATGTTCATTAGTACTATGTATTGTCCCTTTCAAATAAACATTAAACTCAAATTTAAACTCAAACTCAACACCCAAAATATGACCCGTGTTCCGCATTCAAAACTTAAGTTATATAAGTATGCAAGTATTCACAACCAAATGACTAAGTATGAAATATTAAAAGAAAGTTCATTCTTACGTCATACAGAAAACTTGAAATAAAAGTGGTCATTGTGTAAAACGTTGTTTCATTATTTTGTAGGATATTTATAGATTAATTTTACTGCTACATTAATGTGTAGCATTGAAAGGCTGAAAAAATTTGTTTTAAGTGTGTTAAATGCTGTTGATAAGATAAGCCTTTATTAAGATTGCAACAGCACAGGGATAGCAACACTCAGAACAATAATTAAGAAGATAAGATAATAAGAGCAGTGACTATACATATGTACACAGAAATGTACACAGTGTGTAGCATTGTAGCTAGATGGAATAAACAGCATAATGGTCTATTCAGTTTCCTCACATAGTATGAATATGTACACATACAGTATATTTCGTATTTGAATCAGCCTAGTTGACACCCTCTGTAGCGATTGATGTTATCCTAGTTGTACTGTATAATGGAGGGGACCATTATTGTACAAGTTTGTTGTGTTTTGTGCATTCAATATGACCTCTACGAGCAGCCCTGGTTAGGTTATAAAGTCTGACAGCCGCAGGTAGGAAGGACCTGCAGAACCTCTCTGTCGCACACCTTGGATGGTACAGCCTACTGCTAAATGATCTTCTCAGTGCATTCAGCATGTCCTGCATGGGGTGGGACTCGGACTTCAACAGAGATGACAACTTAGCCACCATCCTCCTCTCTCCTATCTCCTCTACTGGGTCGAGACGCTGCCCCAGGACAGAGCTAGCTTGTTTGATCAGTCTATTCAGTCTCTTCATGTTGGTTGCCGTGATGCCATTGCCCCAGCAGACCACCCCAAATGTGATGGCTGATGCCACCACCGAATCGTAGAAGGTCTTCAGGAGTGCCCCTTGTACACCAAAAGACCTGAGTCTCCTCAGGAGGAATAGCCTGCGCTGTCCCTTCTTGTAGAGCGGTATTATGTGACCAGTCTAGTTTATTGTTCAGATGAACACCCAGGTACTTGTAGGATGTCACCATCTCAGTGTCTGTTCCCTGGATGTTTGCTGGTGCTGTGGGGGGTTGTCCTCGCCTGTGGCAGTCCACCACCAGTTCCTTAGTTTTCCTCGCATTGATCTGGAGGCAGTTCCGATGGCACCAGTCCACGAAGTCCTGGATAAGCCTTCTGTACTCCGCATCATCTCCATCAGAGATGAGGCCGACGATCGCAGTCGTCAGAACTTCTGCAGATAATGTGCTTTGTTATCTGAAGCAAGGGTCTTTTCCCTTTATTTTCTTCTCAGAGTACACCAGGATGCTTAATTTACGTTACGTGTTCAATACTTATTTTTCCCACTGTATAAGTATTGAACACGTCAACATTTTTGTCATTAAACATATTTCTGATGGAGCCATTGACCTGAGGTTTTCACCAGTTATCAGTAACAACCAAAGATAATCCATACCTACAAAGAAATCAAAGCAACTGTTTACAAAACAAGTTATACAGTGGTGTGAAAAAGTGTTTGCCCCCTTCCTGATTTCTATTTTTTTGTATGTTTGTCACACTTAAATGTTTCAGATCATCAAACAAATTTAAATATTAGACTAAGATAACACAAGTAAACACAAAATGCAGTTTTTAAATGAAGGTGTTTATTATTAAGGGGAAAAAAATCCAAACCTACATGGCCCTGTGTGAACAAGTGATTGCCCCCTAAATCTATTAACTGGTTGGGCCACCCTTAGCAGCAACAACTTCAATCAAGCGTTTGCAATAACTGGCATTGAGTCTTTTACAGTGCTGTGGAGGAATTTTGGACCACTCATCTTTGCAGAATTGTTGTAATTCAGCCACGTTGGAGGGTTTTCGAGCATGAACCGCCTTTTTAAGGTCATGCCACAGCATCTCAATCAGATTCAGGTCAGGACTTTGACTAAGCCACTCCAAAGTCTTCATTTTGTTTTTCTTAAGCCATTCAGAGGTGGACTTGCTGGTGTGTTTTGGATCATTGTCCTGCTGCAGAACCCAAGTGCGCTTCAGCTTGAGGTCATTGAACAGTGGCCGGGCATTCTCCTTCAGGATTTTTTGTAGACAGCAGAATTCATGTTTCCATTTACCACAGCAAGTCTTCCAGGTCCTGAAGCAGCAAAACAGCCCCAGACCATCACACTACCATCACCATATTTTACTGCTGGTATGATGATCCTTTTCTGAAATGCTGTTACTTTTATGCTGGATGTAGTGGGACACACACCTTCCAAAAAGTTCAACTTTTGTCTCGTACGTCCACAGGGTATTTTCCCAAAAGTCTTGGGGATCATCAAGATGTTTTCTGGCAAAACTGAGATGAGCCTTTATGTTCTTTTTGCTCAGCAGTGGTTTTTGTCTTGGAACTCTGCCATGCAGGCCGTTTTTGCCCAGTGTCTTTCTTGTGGTGGAGTTATGAACACTGACCTTAACTGAGGCAAGTGAGGCCTGCAGTTCTTTGGATGTTGTTATGGGGTCTTTTGTCACCTCTCACTGTGCTCTTGGGGTAATTTTAGTCAGCCGGCCACTGCTGGGAAGGTTCACCACTGTTCCATGTTTTCACCATTTGTGGATAATGGCTGTCACTGTGGTTCGCTGGAGTCCCAAAACTTTAGAAATGGCTTTATAACCTTTTCCAGACTGATAATCTGTTACTTTTTCTCATTTGTTCCTGAATTTCTTTGGATCGCAGCATGATGTCTAGCTTTTGAGGATCTTTTGGTCTACTTCACTTTGTCAGGCAGGTCCCATTTAAGTGATTTCTTGACTGAGAACAGGTGTGGCAGTAATCAGACCTGGGTATGGCTAGAGAAATTGAACTCAGCTTTCCAAAGATGTGATGAACCAGAGTTAATTTATGTTTTAACGGGGGGGGGGGGTGTCACTTTTTCACAAGGGGCCATCTAGGTTTGGATTTTTTTTTTACCCTTTAACTTCCCAGATTAAATAGATGGGTTGCACGCCCCCAGTGGCACAGTGCAGCAACTGCACGTGTCAACTCATTGACTGAGTTATGTCATTTATATAGCTGCAGCGACATTACGCAAATTAGATGTGTAAATTTATTCCTATCTGAAACTTTGGATCATATTCTACATCTTTCTAATGGACAGTAAGCCATTATCTCTTGTAACTTTCAAGTTATAGCCTTGGAAATCTGAACTATTTTATTGACAAATTTTTTTACCACTCTTGACCACTGGGGGGGGGGAGGCTTGAGTTGCCTTGCGTTGCCCCAGGCACCACATGGCCCCTAGGGCAGTTAAAAGGTTAATAGTAAACACCATTTAAAAACTGTATTTTGTGTTTACTTGTGTTATCTTTGTCTAATATTTAAATTAGTTTGATGATCTGAAACATTTGTGTGTGACAAACATACAAAAAAATGAGAAATCTGGAAGGGGGAAACAATTTTTCACACCACTATGTATTTAATAAAGTGGACTGACACAGGGAATAAGTATTGAACCCAAACCACCTCAACTGCCTCCTTTCGATGTGGAGGAGTAGCGGTTCTACTCTGAGCCTCTCCCGGATGACTGAGCTCCTCACCCTATCTCTAAGGGTGAGTCCAGCAGTTCTATGGAGAAAGCTCATTTCAGCCGCTTGTATCTGTGATGTCGTTCTTTCGGTCATTACCCGAAGCTCATGACCATAGGTTAGGGTAGGAATGTAGATTGACCAGTAAATCAACAGCTTTGCCTTAGAGCTCAGCTCCCTCTTCATTCACCACAACAGACTGGTACAACATCCGCATCACTGCAGATGCTGCTTCGATCCATCTGTCAATCTCTCGCTCCATTCTCCCTTCACTCGTGAATAAGACCCCAAGATGCATCCATTTGGGGCAGGAGCTCGTCCCCAACCCAGAGAGGACAATCCACCTTTTTTGGCTGAGGACCATGGACTCGGACTTGGAGGTGCTGATTCTCTTCTCAGCCACTTCACACTCAGTAGCAAACTGTCCCAGTAAGACCTGTTGGTCATTGCTGGATGAAGCCAACAAGATGACATCATCTGCAAAGAACAGAGAGGAGATCCTGTGGTCACCGAACGTGACACCCTCCATTCCTTGGCTGCACCTAGAAATCCTGTCCATAAAAATTATGAACAGGATCGGTGACAAAGGGCAACCCTGGTGGAGTCCAACTCTCACTGGAAATGAGTCCGACTGAGTGCTGGCAATGCAAACCAAACTCTCACAATGGTCATATAGAGACCAGATAGCTTGTAGCAACAAACCCAATACCCCATACTCCCGAAGCACCCCCCACAAAAAACCACAGGGGATGTGGTTGAATGCGTTCTCCAATAGGGGTGGGTTCAAAAGATCGATCCAATGATTTGAATCGATCCATGTTTGACTGAGCCGATATTGATCCACAAAATCCGTGGATTGATCTTTTAATATCAATAATTTTATAGTCTGTGAAACACAAAACTCAAGCTGACGTACTTCCATGTTTACATTTGGCAGGCAGCCACAGAGCGGACTTGCCAACATTAATTTATCAACAAAACTCACGGTTAAAAACGGCACTCAACAGTTCCCGAATATTTTTCATAAAGTGGGGATAAATGATTTTGTCCTACATGCAGCACTGTGTTGGAACATAAAAGTCAACGATTGATAAACAATTTTCAAAAGGAAAACAGAGCACAACAACAGACCAGAGAGGGAGACTGTTGCAGCTGATGGAGGTAAGTAAAATATCGTTTTTTTAACATTTTGTGTTGTAAATTAATAATTCATCCATAAAAATGGCAGAATTAATAAAGGTTGCAGTACGATGAGACATTTTTTCTTGATAGAACTAAACTGAAATGAACAAATCTTCCTAGCAAATGAATTGAAACCCTTTTCAAAAATTCAAAGTGAATTTGTAGTTAAAATATAAAAAACAAAAATAAAAGAACCTAAATTATTAAACCCTACTGTGGTGTGGGGATCTAAAAATATGATTATTAATAATTTTACTGTGAAATCTCCTCTCCTTTTCACCTCCCCTTCAGATGTGTGAATACTGGGTTTTCAGTCCAATCTCCGTCCTGCACTGAGACCTTCTGAAGGGAAGAGGTTGTCATCCCTGCTTCATGTGGATTTCAGCACAGAAGAAGACCTCAAATTTTTCAGGGTCTTAGTTTTCAAATTCAAGATTCAAGAAGGTGCTGCCATAATTTGCTCTAGACTCTGTAACATTCATTCAATGCAATTTATTTGTTGTAATGGCTAATTCTATTATTTATCTTTTTTATCCCTCGCTGGTCTAAGCCAAAGGGGTCGACGAGCCCTTTGGGCCAAGACCGAAGGGGGATTATGTTATGGGCCAGTCCATCTGTCCATCTGTCTGTCTGTCCCACTTTTGTGAAATCAATTCCTCCTATAGTTTTGGTCTGATTGTTTTGAAACTTGGTACCATGGTTTGAGACACTCTGATGATGCGCATATTGCAATGTCACTCTCATCAAATGACCTTGAGGTCAAAGGTCAGGTCAGATTTTTCCCTAAATCTTCTAAACACAGTAACTAATGAAAGAAATGATGTAGGCTTTTCAAATCGATACAGTAATTTTATCTAATACACATCTTGGACGACTTACACCCTCACCTAACTATGGGTTTGGGGTCAAGGGGTCAAAGGTTCAAAGTTAACATTGCAGTTGCACTATGGTAAATGCTACATTTACTATTACTGTAAAATGAGTAAAACTAGGGCCACCAAACCTGGTATACAGGTTCACCTTGGGATCCTGAACTCTATGGGTTTGGCGTCAAAAGAGCAAAGGTTAAGGTTAAGATTTTTTAGGTCTTAATACTGTACAATGCATAATGCTAGGGCCACCAAACCTGATACACAGGTTCACCTTGGGATCCTGACCTCAGACTATGGGTTTGGGGTCAAAGGTCAAGGTTAATATTCCTTATGCCTTATTACTGCATGGGTAAAGCTAGGGTGACCAAGCTTGGTCCACAGGTTCGCCCTGTGACCCTGAAGTGTGACTGTAGTTTTGGGATCGCAAGGACTGGGGTCAACATCAACAGGGCTTGTAAACTCTAGCTCAACAACAAAGAAAGCTAGGGTCATCAAACCCGGTACACAGGTTCACTCTGAGGCCATGACCTCTGTCTGCAGGTTTGGGGTCAAAAGGTCAAGGTTGGCACTTCCTATGATCGCTTACTATAGAACGTGTAAAGCAATCTAGGGTCACCATACTTGCTACACAGGTTCACCTTGGGATCCTGACTTACAACTATGGGTTGTATACTTTGTTGTATATTCGTGGATGATGGGCTTATCATAATTTGGTTCTGCCACAGTAGTTGTATTGAAAAGTTGAAAACTGCTCTGTCAGTAAGTATTTGATTGATTGATTGATGACATTTTCTTCAAACAAAAATAAAATCAAGAATAAAACAAAACAATACAGTCCGAAAAGCAACAGGATTGAAGCCAAAGCTTATCCTGTCCTGTCCCTTCTTGCACATATACACATACCTTTATACATACATAGACACATTGCCACAACAACAAACAAAAACCCAATGAGCAAAGATACTAATGAACAAATCTCATCATGCCTTACAAAATCTTATAATAGAAATACAGCAATGAAACACAACAAGTAAACGACTTCCCATTCATCATGCAATCCACTAGTGACTCTCAGACTTTCACCCAGCCAACCCTAGTGATTAACAGAACCATCTTCTCCCTGTATTTATCTAATTTCTTATTTTTGGAATTTTTCTTTTTAAACTCAAAATATTTGGACATTGTTTTAACTCCGTATTTAATCCATTCCAAAATTTAACCCCGCAGATCGAAACACAAAAGCTTCTCCTAGTTGTTCGTACAGCCACTGTCTTTAGAAGTAACTCCCCCCTTCAGTGATAACCCTTTTGTCTTTCAACGATCATGTTTTTGGATGTTAACTGGCTGTAAATTGTTCCTTACGTTGTACATTATTATTGTAACACTGACCCTTGGGGGATACCACAATGTCCAAACTCTCATACAGTATTTATATTGTCTCATCTTCACAAATTGTTGCCTGTTTTCTAAATAGTTTCTGACCCAAGTTAATACCATTCCCCTAAGTCCATATTGTTCCAATTTAGTAATATTTCATGATTTAATGTATCAAATGCTTTTTTCAAATCAGTGAACACTCCCACTGCAAATTTCTTTCTGTCCATAGAATTAGTAATTTCTTCTGTAACATCCATTAAAGCCACTGATGTAGAATGGTTGGTTCTAAATCCATACTGGCTGTCTGTAAGTAATTTGTATTTAGCTATGAACTTGTCTAATCTGTCATTAAAGAGTTTTTCCAGTATTTTTGAGAATTGGGGCAGAAGAGAAACAGGCCTGTAGTTTGTGAGTGGTGTTTGTTTCCAGATTTGTATAGAGGTATAACTTTAGCTATTTTCATTTTACTTGGAATTGTACCAGTTTGGAATGATAAGTTGCAAATGTGTTTCAGTGGTTTAACAATTTCCTCAGTAACCTTTGACAGCTACCATGTCAATGTCATCACAGTCAGTTGAAACTTTGTTTTTGAATTTATGTACAACCTCAGTGATTTCCTTCTCTTCCACTGCTGTTAAAAGCATTGAATTTGGATTTCTTTAATTTACTATTTTTCTGCTAATTTTGGTCCAATATTTACAAAGAATTCATTGAATCTATTTACTGCATCATTTATATTATTAATATTTATATCATTATCTATATAATATTGGGGATAATTATCTTGTCTGTCTCCATTTCAAATTACTTTCTGAATATATTCCATATACCTTTAATAGTATTTTTTATTATCTAGTAATTTACTGTAGTATTCCTTTTTACTTATTCTCATAATATTAATTAACTTATTTTTATATTTTTATGTCTGTTTTCTACCTCCTTAGTTCTATGTCTTATGAATTCTCTATACAACATATTTTTCTTTTTGCAGGCATTTTTTAATCCCTTGGTGATCCATAGACTGAATATTTTTGCTTCTTCTTGATTTTTTTTTTTCCTAATTGGACAATTTTTATCATGTAATAATTTAAATATTCTCAAAAACATTTCATATTCTTTGTCCATGTCTTCTACATTATGTAGTTCTTCCCAATTCTGTTTTGCTTGGTCATTTTTAGAGCATTCAATGATTTTTCAGTCCTCACTCATCTGTACATAAATGCTGTTTCTTGTTTTTCTTTCCGGTAATCATTGTCAAAAACTGTGAATACTGGCAGGTGGTCACTAATGTTGTTGATTAATAATCCACTTTTTATGTTCTTATCCATATTATTTGAAAAGATGTTATCAATGAGTGTAGCACAAGGAGATGTAATTCTGCTGGGTCTGGTAATCTTAGGATAAAGACCTGAACTATACATTGTATTAATACATTCTTCAGTGGGTTTATGGTTATTTTTTTTTTTCCACAATATCTTTATTGAACCTTTTTTTTTTTTTTTTTAACAAACATGATACAAACAATCAAACACTAACACTAAAGTACTACAAAAAAAAAAAATACCCTAAAAACACCAACAACCACCAACAAAATCAAGTCTTCAACAATGCTCCTCTGTTTAGTCTAGACAATCCAATACATTAGTATACATATTATGTTCACCAGTTTGGAATTTACAAGGTCCACACACATCATTCACCTTCTTCTTCAAGAGTTATGTTTAAATTTTTTACATAATCAATAAAAGGTCTCCATATATTCTCAAACACAATTTCCTTTGATTTCAGTATATATGTTATTCTTTCTAATGGAAGGTTTGTTAACATCTGTCTTAACCACTGAGTCACAACTGGTCTATGAGTCTTTTTCCATAATAGTGCAATACATTTTTTGGCATTAAGCAAACTGAGGTCTATGAATGTTCTTTCACTTTTATTGAAATTATGCTTTTCTGGGTACAGACCCAACAAAAACAGTTTAGGATTCAATATGATTTGTTTTGAGATTATTTTTTCAATTGTTACCCTCACCTCCTCCCAAAACATTCTTATTAATCTACATTCCCATAAACAATGAAATAGGGTTCCTTTACTTTCCATGCATTTTGTGCATGTATCTGGTATATTTTTGTTATATCTATTTAACTCCTCCGGTGTAACATACATCCGCATTAACCATTTGAAATGTATCAATTTAAGGCGTGCATTTATTGATTTGGTTTGAGCTTCTGTACAAGCCAATTCCCATTGTTCCTCTGAAATTTCAATTTGCAGATCTTCTTTCCAGTAGTTTAATCTTTTCAGTGAATTTTCACTTGAAGATAGTGTCAATGAGTTATAAAACTCTGAAATAATACCCTTTCTTTTACTATCTTTCATCATCATTTTTTCCAAGGATGAATAAATAGGTCGAGTGAGAGCTTTATTTTGATTTGATCGAATAAAGTTTCTAAGTTGAAGATATTTAAAAAAATGTGTTCTATTGAGATAAAATTTGATCCTCAGCTCTTCAAAAGACATTATGTTGTCTGCACATGGCAAATATAAATCCTGAATCTTTTGTATCCCTTTTAAATTCCATACTTTAAATACAGCGTCCGCTCTCCCTGGTTTAAAATATTGATTACCCCATATTGGACTAAATTGTGACAATAACTGTGGTTCTTTTAAATAGTTTTTAGCTTCACACCATATTTTGATCATATGCTTTACAAATGGATTTTTAACTTGTTTTTGTAATTTTTTTGCCGAATCTGAGTATATGAATATGGGAAGAGGTAAAGGTAAATTGTATGATTCCATTTCAGTCCAGTGAGGGAGATCATTTGATGAAAAATAATATGTCATAGACCTCAGTTGTGCCGACCAATAATACAACATAAAATTTGGACATTTCAGACCTCCACGATCAAATGGTAAATATAATAAAGACAAACGTAATCTAGCCCTCCTGTTGTTCCATATAAATTCCACTAACTTTTTTTTTATTCTTGAGAATAGATCTAAAGGTGGTGATAAGGGAATGTATTGAAATAAATAAAGTATTTTAGGTAAAATATTACTTTTAAGTATATTGATTCTCCCGATCATCGACATTGGTAGTGACATCCATCTCTGAGTTAACTCATTGATATCTGACATTAAGGCTTCATAGTTGACACTGGCGACTGATTCTAGCTTAGGCATAATTTGGATTCCTAAATATTTAAACTGATTTACAACATTGAATTGATTTACCTCAGGGGCTGGGTAATTTCTCTGGGTCTCATTTAGCATTAATATTGAAGATTTAGTTTTATTTATTTTATATCCTGATATTTCCCCAAAATTCTTTATTAAATTCAACAAGGTTGGAATTGATTTTTTTAGATTCGACATAAACAAAATTATATCATCGGCGTACAGGGAGATTTTATGTTCTGTTGGTCCAACTTTAATTCCATATATTTGTGAATGTAAACGTATCGCTATCGCTAAAGGTTCAATTGCCATAGTAAACAGTAAAGGTGAAAGTGGACAGCCTTGTCGACATCCTCTATTGATTTTTATTGGTTTTGAAATATTATTTGTTAGGATTTCTGCTGTAGCATTATTGTATATTATTTGAACCCATTTTATGAAATTATTTCCAAGTCCAAACCTTTGTAGGACTTCAAAAAGAAAGGGCCATTCAACTCTATCAAAGGCCTTTTCGGCGTCCAATGATAGGAGAGCTGTATCCGGTGCTTCTTTATTAAAATAAATAATATTAAATAGTCTTCTTACATTATGGAAGCCTTGTCTACCCTTTATAAAGCCATTCTGATCTCGATTAATAATATTTGGTAAAATTTCTTGTATTCGTCTTGCTAAAATTTTACAGATTATCTTAAGGTCGGCGTTTAATAGGCTTATTGGTCTCATATTTTCACATTTATTAGAGGGCTTACCTGGTTTTGGCAGCAGTATAATTAAGGCATTATTTATGTATGATGGTAAATTATTATTTTGAAATGCTTCTAAAACCATTTCCAAAAAAGGTTTTATTAATTTATTCTTAAATTTTTTATAAAGGTCAACTGGAAGACCATCTGGTCCTGCACTTTTCCTGATTTCATATTATCAATGGCTAGCCCAACTTCTTCTTGACTAATTTTAGACTCCAATATCTCCCTGTTTTCATTTGGAATACACGGTATAGATAGTTCGTTCAAAAACCCATTTAGTTTTGTTAAATCAGGTTCATTTTTGGTATCATATAATTTTTCATAGTAATCTCTAAAGGCTCTATTAATTTCTAAAGGATCTATAACTACCTGTCCGTTACTTATAATACTGGTAATTGGTGTTTTAATTTCCAATTGTTTAATCTGCCATGCTAATAATTTTCCTGATTTTTCACCTTGTTCATAAAAAGATTGTTTCAATCTTAGAAGACTCGAGGCAGCTCTATTCGCTGATTTTTTGTCGTATTCAGCTCTCAAAGTCAGTAATTCATTCTCCAACCTTGGGTCACTTCCTGCATACACTTTTTCCTGAAGACTTTTTATTTTATGTTCCAATTTAGCTCTCTCCTCTCGAGTCTTCTTAGATTTTGATCCTGTATAACTAATAATATGTCCCCTAATAAAAGCTTTGAAAGCCTCCCACTTTACACATGCTGATGTTTGTGTAGTATTGATGTCAAAGAACTCGTCTATCTGTTTTTCTATATACTTGACAAATTCCTCATCCTGAAGCCATTTATGCTGAAATTGCCATCTACCTGATTCCTTTGTCAATTTTTTATCTACATATATTAGACAACAGGGTGCATGATCAGAAATCACGATGTTATCATAAAAGCAGTTTTGAATCTTGGACCTTAATTCTGTGGAAATCAAAAATAATCAATACGTGAGAATGTCTTGTAGGTACTGGAATAACAAGAATAGGCTTTAACTTGTGGTTTCATTTCTCTCCATAATCTAACAATCTCAATTCTTTCATAAAATGATTAATAGTCATCCTACATCCAATGTGCGTACAATCCAGTCCTGTTGATCTATCCACACCTGGATTCAATGTACAATTAAAATCCCCTGCTATTATATGTTGCCCTGTAAGTGATGATAAGATGAGAAATAAATTAGCAAAGAACTTCTGATCATCTATATTGGGACCATATAAGTTCACAAGATTTATATTTTCTAATAGCAAAGAACCTTGAATGATTACATATCTTCCAATTTGTCTCCAATTACATTTTTCACCTGAAAAGGAACTGATTTATGTATGAGAGTCATAACTCCCCTGGCTAGGGATGAAAATGAAGAGGTGAATACACTTCCCTGCCATCTACTCCTAATTCTTTTAACATCCTCCTCTATCAGATGAGTTTCTTGTAAAAACACAATTCTTGAACCCATGTCCTTTATTTTATTCATAACTTGTTTAAGTTTTTTTAAATTTTGTAGACCTCTGCAATTCCATGAAGTTAAATTAAGATTAACACTTTGGTCCATGATCAATAGAGAGTTTAGGATTACCTTGCAGTGTAAACATGCTCATACAGAGAAGCAAAAACATGAGTGGTTGAACATTCATCCTACAAACTACACACAAACAAATTTCCCCTTCCCACACTTGTGGCAAACCCCCCAAAATCAAAAGAAAAATTCTGTCTCCCGATATAGCCATCGACCGTTCCACACCCACGGGGAACAGCCTAAGCCACTCCTTCTTCATCCTCCCAATCACCCCAACTCTACTGCTTTTAATGACGTAACATTAACTCTCCTCTGTAGTTTTCCAACTTAACTCCAAAATTTTTAACAACTTTGTACATCATAGTTTTTTTTTTTTGTTTGTTTTGTTTTTGTTTTGTTTTTTTTAATATATAATACAATCTATATTTTGTAAACTTACTATTTACTTCAAGTCAGTCAGATGCCTGTGCAAATGCTTAATTATTCTACCTTATATTTTGTTCATGCTTAGCTCCCACCAGTCTCTTCTTCTTCTTTGATCTTCTTGATGAACTCCTGCGCCTCCTCTGGGGTCTTGAAAATGTGGGTTCTGCCCTCATACGTGGTCAGCAGTCTCGCAGGATAGATTACACCATGACGAATCCCAAGGTTGCGCAGCTCCTTACGTATGGGATCAAACTGCTTCCTCAATTGCTGGATTCCTGTGGCCAAATCTGGGTAGAACCGCACCTGATGGTCCTGGTGTTTAATCTCTCCTTTAGCACGTGCAGCGTTGAAGATCTTCATCCTGTCTCTGTTGCTAAGAAACTTCATAATTAAGGTCCTCGGCGGTCCCTTATCTCTCCGTGGGCCAATACGATGTGCTTTTTCCAGAACCACTGCTGATTGCAACTCCTCGCTGTCCAGCACCTCCGGAATCCACTTTTCCAGAAAGGAACATACGTCCCGACCTTCTGATTCCTCTGGAAGACCCACCAGCCTCAAATTATTCTGTCTCGACCGAGATTCCAAATCCAAAATATTATCTTCCAGAGATTTATTTTTTTTTTCCAAAGTGCGCACCTTTAATTGAAGACGGGTGACGTCATCTTCAGCACTAGCGAGACGGAGCTCCATCTGCGCCGTTCGTTCTACACAGTCACCCAATTCCTTTCTTATTCCTTCCAACGCTGTCATAATCCCATCAAATCTAGAGGAAAAGTCCGCTCTCATTGAACTCATGGCAGCCATCGGCGCATCTGCGCCATTCCCCGCAAACATCGCACCGCCGCCAGCCTCCTCCGCCATATATGGAGTTTTGTTTGCTGCGTCACAGACCTGAAAGTCCGTTAATTTGGACTGTTTCGGCGGCTCGCTTTTTCCTTTTCCTGGTTTTCCAGCCTTAGGCTTCGCCGACATATCCTCGCCCAAATGCTGGGATACGTTCTGTCCCAAATGAGAGAGTTATTTGCCGATTTTTTTTCTCCAGGAGCAGAGCAGAGCGAGACACGTCCGTCCTACGTGGCAGCCATAACCGGATGTCGGGTTTATGGTTATTTTGGTTTAACAGATCTATATTGAAATCACCGCAAATGAACATGATCTTTTGATGTGATACAGTGGATGTTTCTTCTATCCAGTCCTTACAAAAATCAGTTTTTTACCCAGGTGTTCTATATATATGTAGCTAACAATACATTCTTTTTTTCCCAACAAATTTCAGTAGTCAAACCTCCAGTCGAAGTTGTCATGATCTCTACCACTCTGAAATGAAGATTTTTATCAATGTACAAGGCCACACCTCCTCCATATTTGTTCTCTCTGTTCTTATAGTACAGTTCATATCCATTCAATTCAAAGTCCACACCCTTCTTAGGTAGGGCTGTGCTATATGACAAAAAAAATCATAACACAATATAAGTCATCTTATAATCATGATAACACTATATATATATATATATATGCATTTTCTGTAAATTCTATAGTTTAGATAATCACATAGAAAGGACCATCTTTTTATAAAAAACTTTTTTTTTCATGTACCGCTTTCCCTCATAATTTTAGTGTTACAAAATAGTTTTTTAATGTGCGTTTGAGACTCGATTCTCTTAAATTTCAGGTTTTTCTTCTAAATCATATATGAATAAAAAGTAAACATCAATAAATTAAATATTTCCTGAGCCAGATGAGAAAATAAATAAAATAAAATAAAATAAAACAACAGATAAAAAAAAAATGTCAGAAAATGAGAAAATGACCCCTGGCTGTCACCTACAGATATAAATTAGCTGTTAGTTTAAATCAGTGAAAATATCAGTGTAGACCTGCAGCCATTCTGGCCTGATTTAACCTGTTTGCTTCTGAGTAAAAATATTTTAGATGGGTCATGATCTGAAACGCATAGACACAAAAGGTAATGTAATAAAATGCATGTGATGGCTTTTACTTTATTCATTACCACTGCCTGACTAATTAAAATGATTGGAAATCAGATAAATTACATTAAGCACCAACTTGCTCCTCAGACCCACTTTAATGTATTTATTATTTTGTGTGATGTGCCACCATCATGCACTTGTGTAGCTTGAATAATTTTTTTTCAGACAAAACTGAGAAACTCAGCAATAATTTAAGCCAAAAAAAAACAAAGAAACGATGGTCTGATACATGTTTCCAGTTAGCACAACTTAGCATTGTCATTTAGCATTTCATAATTAGACATGGTGTTGATGTTACTTACCTCCTATTAAAATGAGGTTAGTGAACTATCCTCTCTGGCGCAGCATGATGGAAAACAGTCCCACATCCCTGACAAACAGGAGGAGCAGCTATCTGAACCGGTAGTTTGGAGTTAGCATTAGCATCCACCGGACTGAAGCCTAGCCACCCACCACACCTGTTCCTCTGCGCACTGCAGAGGAGAGACGGGGCGCTGACAAGTAGTGGTGAGGAGCTTTACTGAATAAACGGGAGCATGTGCATTTGAAATAACAATATAAACAACAGAGTATTCTATGAAACGATAGACGTTTTTATATTGTCATCCGATATATATTGTCATATCACACAGCCCTATTCTCAGGATTGATCCAGGTTTCTACAGTCCCCCCTTCGGACTAAGTAGAAGTCGTGAGGAGACGGGGCCTTCTCCATTGCCGCTCCTACCTTCTGGAACTCGCTCCCTATAACCACCAGAAGCTCCCTCTCACTCCCAGCATTCAAAAAAATCACTAAAAACCCATCTATTCAACACTGCATTCTGTCATTGACACTTTTTCCCTTCCCTGATGTGAAGCATCTTTGAGTACCTTGAAAAGTGCTATATAATTCTAAAGTATTATTTTTTTTTCCACAATATTTTTATTGAACCTTTTTTTTACAAACATAACACAAACAATGAAACACTAACACTAAAGTAATAAAAAAAAATACTAAAAAAACACCAACAACCACTAACAAGAACAGGTCTTCAACAATGCTCCTCTGTTTAGTCTAGGCAATCCATTACATAAGTATACATATTATACATTCACCAGTTTGGAATTTACAAGGTCCACACACATCATTCACCTTCTTCTTCACAAGTTATGTTTAAATTCTTTACATAGTAATCAATGAAAGGTCTCCATATATTCTCAAACACAATTTCCTTTGATTTCAGTATGTATATTATTCTTTCTAGTGGAAGGTTTGTTAACATCTGTCTTAACCGCTGAGTCACAACTGGTCTATGAGTCTTTTTCCACAATAGTGCAATACATTTTTTGGCGTTAAGCAAACTGAGGTCTATGAATGCTCTTTCACTTTTATTAAAATTATGCTTTTCTGGATACAGACCCAACAAAAACAATTTAGGATTCAATATGATTTGTTTTGAAATTATTTTTTCAGTTGTTACCCTCACCTCTTCCCAAAACATTCTAATTTTCCTACATTCCCATACACAATGAAATAAGGTTCCTTTACTTTCCATACATTTTGTGCACGTATCTGGTATGTTTTTGTTATATCTATTTAATTCCACCGGTGTAACATACATCCACATTAACCATTTAAAATGTATCAATTTAAGACGTACATTTATTGATTTGGTTTGAACTTCTGTACAAGCCAATTCCCATTGTTCCTCTGAAATTTCAATTTGCAGGTCTTCTTTGCAATAATTAAATCTTTTCTGTGAGTTTTCACTTGAAGATAGTGTCAATGAATTATAAAACTCTGGAATAATACCCTTTCTCTTACTATCTTTCGTCAAAATTTTTTCCAAGGATGAATAAATAGGTCAAGTGAGAGCATTGTTTTGATTTGATCGAATAAAGTTCCTAAGCTGAAGATATTAAAAAAAATGTGTTCTATTAAGATTAAATTTGATCCTCAGCTCTTCAAAAGACATTGTTATCTGAACATGACAGATATAAATCTTGAATCTTCTGAATCCCTTTTAAATTCCATACTTTAAATACAGCATCCGCTCTCCCTGGTTTAAATTATTGATTACCCCATATTGGGCTAAATTGTGACAGTAAATGTGATTCTTTTAAATATTTTTTAGTTTCACACCATATTTTGATCATATGCTTTACAAATGGATTTTAAACTTGTTTCTGTAATTTTTTTGCCGAGTCTGAGTATTTGAATATGGGAAGAGGTAAAGGTAAATTGTATGATTCCATTTCAGTCCAGTGAGGGAGATCATTTGATGAAAAATAATATGTCGTAGACCTCAGTTGTGCTGACCAGTAATACAACATAAAGTTTGGACATTTCAGACCTCCACGATCAAACGGTAAATATAGTAAGGACAGACGTAATCTAGCCTTCCTGTTGTTCCATATAAATTCCACTAACTTTTTTTTAATTCTTGAGAATAGATCTGAAGGTGGTGGTAAAGGAATGTATTCAAATAAAGTATTTTAGGTAAGATATTACTTTTAAGTATATTGATTCTCCCGATCATCGACATTGGTAGTGACATCCATCTCTGAATTAACTCATTAATGTCTGTCATTAAGGCTTCATAGTTGGCACTGGCGACTGATTCTAGCTTAGGCACAATTTGAATTCCTAAATATTTAAATTGATTTACAACATTGAATTGATTTACCTCAGGAGCTGGGTGATTTCTCTGGGTCTCATTTAGCATTAATATTGAAGATTTAGTTTTATTTATTTTATATCCTGATATTTCCCCAAAATTCTTTATTAAATTCAACAAGGTCGGAATTGATTTTTTAAGATTCGACATAAACAAAATTATGTCATCGGCATACAGGGAGATTTTATGTTCTGTTGGTCCAACTTTAATTCCATATATTTGTGGATGTAAACGTACTGCCATCGCTAAAGGTTCAATTGCCATAGTAAACAATAAAGGTGAAAGTGGACAGCCTTGTCGACATCCTCTATTGATCTTTATTGATTTTGAGATATTGCTGTTTGTTAGGATTTCTGCTGTAGCATTATTATATATTATCTGAACCCATTTTATGAAATTATTTCTAAGTCCAAACCTTTGTAAGACTTCAAAAAGAAAGGGCCATTCGACCCTATCAAAGGCCTTTTCGGCGTCCAATGATAGGAGAGCTGTATCCGGTGCTTCTTTATTAGAATAAATAATATTAAATAGTCTTCTTACATTATGGAAGCCTTGTCTTCCCTTTATAAAGCCATTCTGATCTCGGTTAATAATATTTGGTAATATTTCTTGTATTCGTCTTGCTAAAATTTTACAGATTATCTTAAGGTCAGCATTTAATAGACTTATTGGTCTCATATTTTCACATTTATTAGAGGGTTTACCTGGTTTTGGCAACAGTATAATTAAGGCATTATTCATGTATGGTGGTAAATTACTATTTTGAAATGCTTCTAAAACCATTTCCAAAAAAGGTTTTATTAATTTATTCTTAAATTTTTTATATTGGGGCAATGGATCAGCGTTCTCGTCGCGCCCTCCGCCAGTACCCGGGCTCGCCTGGGGAAGCTAATGATCCTACCAGCAGACTAAATTCGAAGAGACGACGCCTCTGTGCCAAGTCAAAGAAGAATCCTAGTCACAGTCCTAAAGCCGAAAGCAAACAGCCCCAAGAGCACTTTGTGGTAGGATCGGCCCTTCGCATATTACAACTAAACGTTGAAGGCCTATCTGCAGCCAAGCGAAGCCTTATCGAAGTCCTCGCCTTCCAACATTCGATTGATGTAATCTGCCTCCAAGAGACTCATATTGGCACAGAGGAAGCTGGCCGCTTCACCATCAAAGGCTTTGACCTCCTGTGCTATGTTCTACATGCTAAACATGGACGTGCCACCTATGTGCGTTCTGACATAGTTGAAGCAAATCACCTGATAACAACACATTTCTCAGACACCATAATCATTGGTGGCTTCCATATTGTCAATGTGTACAAGCCCCCTAATGCCAACTGGGATCTGCAGGTCTTACCCACCCTACCCCACCCTGCCATCTATGTGGGGGACTTTAACAGCCATCACCCTGACTGGGGGTACCCAGCAGTGGACAGTGATGGGAAGGCACTTTCAGACTGGGCATCCAGAAATGACCTCGCTTTGATATACGACCCCAAACAAAGAGGAACCTTCCACTCTGCTAGGTGGAAGGAGGACTATTCTCCTGACCTGTGTTGGGTCAGCTCTTTGAATGGGGAGCCATATCCTACACAGATCCTCATTCTTGATGATTTTCCACACAGCCAACACCGGCCCCTGCTTGTACACATTGGCCTACAACTTCCAGTCATATACAGCCCAAGGAAGATGCGCTGGAACTTCCGCAAAGCCAACTGGAAGAAATTCAGTGAAACTCTGGACCGGAGCGTTGTTACCATCCCACTCCACACCATCACTGTAGATGAAGCATACAACCGCTTCTGCAGCGCAATCTTCAAGGCTGCCCATACTGCAATCCCACGAGGCTACCGACCCCTCTATGTCCCATGTTTGGACGGAGAAAGTGCTGCCCTCCTACAATCCTATCAAACATCAGGGGACCCAGAGATAGCAGACCATCTCATTGAATCGCTAAATACAGCTCGGCGAAAGAAATGGGAGGAGACAGTTGCTGACCAGAGCTTTACCCACTCTAGCAGGAAATGTTGGAGCCTCATCCGTCGCCTAGGAGCTGCACAGAAGCCCCCTAGCCAAAGCCGAGCATCCGTCACACCCAACCAAGTTGCATCCCACCTACTGACTATCGCCAAAGCACCCCAAGACAAAGACACCAAAAGAGCAGTTACAACTGAGCTAAAAAAACACCAAAAAATGCCTGTAGAGGAAACGAACCCTGAACCCTTCGAGGCTGCTGAACTGGAGAAAGTCCTACAGAGCCTGAAATGTGGAAAGGCAGCAGGATACGATAACATCTTCCCAGAATTCATGAAAAATCTTGGCCCCCGAGCCCTAACCTGGTTGACACAATTCTACACAAGGATCACACAAACAAACTCGATCCCAAAGAAATGGCGGACAGCAAAGGTCATTGCCATCCCAAAACCTGGCAAAGACCACAAATTACCAGCAAGCTACCGCCCAATCTCCCTACTCAGCGTTCCTTACAAAATCATGGAGCGCCTAATTCTGCAACGCATTTCCCCAGAGGTAGAGGATATTCTAAGTGTGGATCAAGCAGGTTTCCGCAAGGACCGCAGTACAGGAGAACAAGTACTGGCCCTAACCACCTTCATCGAAAATGGCTTCGAGAGCAGACTGAAGACAGGGGCTGTGTTTCTCGACCTTACAGCCGCCTATGATACGGTCTGGCACAAAGGCCTCCTCCTGAAACTTATAAAGGCGATCCCTGCTTGGGCAACAGCAATTATAAAAACCCTGCTGACCAACCGAAGGTTCAGAGTCCACCTCAGTCAGAAGACAAGTGCATGGAGAATGCAGAAAAACGGACTCCCACAAGGCTCAGTTCTAGCTCCAACTCTGTTCAACCTCTACATAAACGACCTGCCTACTACAAAATCCCGCAAATTCACCTATGCAGACGACATCTGTTTGGCATTCCAAGCACCAGACTTTGAACCACTGGAACGGGTGCTCACGGAAGATCTTGCCAAACTGGACCAGTTCTGCAAAATCTGGCGCCTAAAACCAAGCCCAGCAAAAACCGTCTCCAGTGTATTCCATCTCCACAATGCAAAAGCTGCTAGAGAACTAAACATCCACCTGAGCGGACTCAAGCTTAAGCATGCCCCAAATCCAACTTATCTTGGAGTGACCCTTGATAGGACCTTATCCTTCAAGGAACATCTAAAGGGGACGGCTGCTAAGGTGAAAGTACGAAACAACCTGCTCTGCAAGCTCGCTGGTGCAAAATGGGGGGCGGCAGTCTCCACCCTGCGCACCTCAGCACTGGCCCTTTCATACTCTGTAGCAGAATATTGTGCCCCTGTCTGGTCCAGGTCATCTTACACACACCATGTAGACACCCAGCTCAACACAACCATGAGAACTATAACTGGAACAATCCGCTCAACACCACTCCCCTGGCTCTCTGTACTGTCAAACATAGCCCCTCCACACATCCGGCGAGCAGCATTAACTCAAAGGATGCTCCAAAAAGTTAAAGATTCTCCTCACTTACCAATCCATGCAGATATCTACACTCCACCCACTGCCCGACTTTCATCCAGACGGCCGATTTGGAAAAACCCTCCCCCAGCTGACTTTACCATCCAGACAGCTTGGCAAGAGGAATGGGAGACCAAGGAGGTCCCAAACAAACAGCTGGTGATAAACCCCAACCAACAGGTCCCGGGCACCAACCTCCCAAGGAGACAGTGGTCTACACTCAATCGCTTCAGGACTGGACATGGCCCCTGCTTGGCCAGCCTTTACAGATGGGGCAGTAGCCCTAGCCCACTGTGCGCATGTGGAGAGGAGCAAACAATGGAACACATCATAGAGGCTTGCCCGCTCCAAAGACTGGAAGGAGGATTACACACCCTCCATACAGCAAACCAGGAGGCAACTGCTTGGCTTAAGGACTTTGCATTCGCTAAATAAATAAATTTTTTATAAAGGTCAACTGGAAGACCATCTGGTCCTGCACTTTTTACTGATTTCATATTATCAATGGCTAGCCCAACTTCTTCTTGACTAATTTTAGACTCCAGTATCTCCCTGTTTTCATTTGGAATACACGGTATAGATAGTCCATCCAAAAACCCATTTAGTTTTGTTAAGTCAGTTTCATTTTTTGTATCATATAATTTTTCATAGTAATCTCTAAAGGCTCTATTAATTTCTAAAGGATCTACAACTACCTGTCCGTTACTTATAATACTGGTAATTGGTGTTTTAAATTCTAATTGTTTAACCTGCCATGCCAATAATTTTCCTGATTTTTCACCTTGTTCATAAAAAGATTGAAGCAATCTTAGAAGACTCGAGGCAGCTCTATTTGCTGATTTTTTGTCATATTCAGCTCTCAGAATCAGTAATTCGTTCTCTAACTTTGGGTCACTTCCTGCATACACTTTTTCTTCCTCTTCCTGAAAGCCATTCCTCATCCTGAAGCCATTTATGCTGAAATTGCCATTCCAAAGTATTATTATTATTACCTCCGCCAGGCCGAAAAGGCCAGGAGGAGGTTATGTTTTTGCCGGGGTTTGTCTGTTTGTTTGTCTGTCTGTCTGTCTGTCTGTTGGTTAGCAAGATAACTCAAAAAGTCTTGGACGGATTTCCATGAAACTTTCAGGCGTTGTTGGAAATGGTACAAGGAAGAACTGATTAAATTTTGGGGATGATCCGGATCACCGTCTGGATACAGGAATTTTTTAAAGCATTCTTTAACACTGTGACATACGGCTATTTTCAACATGTGCGCAGGCGCAATGGAGGGCGCTGGTCATCGTGTCTGACCAACATAAACTCCGCCTTCTTCAACGTTTTAGGCACAAAAGCACGCGGAAAACACCGTGCCTGTGTTTGCGCGACGCTGCAAAAGCTGAGACGGCCAGCTGTCCGCCGCCGGATTATTTGACAGAAATTCCCTGGCCAGCCATAGGCGCTGCGCAAAAACGAGCTGCTCGGCAGCGTGCTGTGTGCCTGTGTTTGCGCAACGCTGCAAAAGCTCACACAGCCAGCTGTCCGCCGCTGGATTATTTGGCAGAAATTCCCCGGTCAGCCATAGTAGCTCCGCAAAAAGAAGCTCTCTGCCGGGGAATTTTCCAAATCATCTTTGGCCGCGGAGCGCAACCCCAATAAAGATAAAGATTACATGTACCACGAAGGTCGACTGCAAGCAAGATGTTTGTGTCTGTGAACATTCCGTCTTTTGGCGAGTTGATACGTAACGATGTTTACGGTTTGATGAGAAGGTTGCTGCCATGTAACAATCATCTTATATCAGCAATTGTCAACTCGTCACTCACACTTCAGCATTTGGAAGTGGTGGCGTTCCATTTTATACTGAGTCCAGTATTGTATGTTATTGTTGTTACAAGACCGCCGACTGTCTGCTGATCTGTATATACTTTTATTTATTTATTTATTTATTTTCTACTCCGTTTAGTTCTGCATGAGTTTGAAATAAACGCTTGATTTTTGAATAAAACCCACGCCAACCCATCTACCTAATTGGCATCCATCAGTGAAACCCTCAGTGCTGCTTTCAGTGATCTAAAACGCTCACATAACCCATTGGCCTGTGGGTTGTACGCAGTTGTGTCATGACTTCTTTTGTTTTTTCTTTTGAATTCTTGGATGGAACATGGGTGGGCAATATAAGCTGCGGATTCAGCCATCACATATTTCGGATAACTTATGTTGAACTGTATAATCAGAGGAGCTATTGTCTAATTTGACCTTGTTGGATTTTATTACCCCCTTTGTTATATTATTCATTTTCTTTTAACCTGTACTCTTAATCTATTCGAAATAAAGATTAATTCATTCGTTCATTCAATTGCAACACCCCCAGCCTGGGAGTTTGCAGATGCAGGACATGGACACAACACCAACACTTCAGTTTATTACCTCCGCCAAGGAGGTAATGCTTTTACTCCTGAACCACTAATCCTATCATTGTGAATCCAATTGCTACTCAGATGTTTTCATGGTCAAGGAATCTGACAACGTACACACAAACACTGTATGGGGGGAACTGTGGCGCTTGGCGGAGGTCTGCGCTCTCCGAGTGCTTTTCTAGTTTTTATTAAGACTTAAAAAAAAATCAGCTGAACTTTAGAGAAGACAATTTAACAGGTTAAACTAATGTAATAAAGCAGTCCCAATACAGGAAAAAAATGTGACGTGGAGGAACAAAATAAGTTCAGGCGTGACACGGCGAGCTGAAGTTTTCAGAGTTTTATTCCTCCATCATCATGAGACACACTGTAGCGCTGTGCTGTGTGTGTGTGCTCTGTGTGCTGCATGAGGCATGTAAAGTCAGCTCTTTTATACAGACAAGAGAGAATGCATGGCACATTTGCATATTGATATACATATCAGTCAATACATATCAATCGCGTGATTAACTGGCGCCGGACTTCCCCTCCTTAATCCAGGGATGTATAACAATAGTCATTGTTCTGTTTGTCCCCCTAGGGTTTCTCTGTCTGTATGAAAATTGTTCTGCTTCTTGCTGCCTAGCTGAGTGTGATGGCTGAATGTCCATGTAGATTGTGGTGGGTAACCACAGGGCTCCCCCCCAGAGCACTCAGCAGGGGTTGTGACCCCCGCCCCCCCCCGGTCGTTTGGCTCCAGCTCCGGTAGAACTGTCGGAGGGCATGTCAGTCCGTGAGGGGGACAGGGGAGGGGTGGAAAGGGCAGTGTGCTCTGTTCCGAGTTCCAGCACGTTGAACGGCCGTGGATCGTGAGCGCACGGGCTGGTGTGTTTCGTGCGTAATGGAACAAGACGGCGATCTGCTGGCTTAGGGAGTGAGGTGCGGGAAAAACTCTGTGCAGGAGGAGGGGGACGGGGTGGGAGTAAGTGAGTGCTGGCCAGGGACGCCAAAGGTGTCTGGGGCGCGCAAAAATTGAGTGTGGTTCTGCGATGGTGAGGGACTTTCCTGTTAAGATGGTGGAGATCCACAGCGGCTGTGAAAAAAACATTTTGTCTGACTCCTCCCGCGGCTCGATCCAACGAGGATGTGGGGAAAGCGAGCGGCCAAATTCTCCGAAGATGCGTAGTGGCTGTGATAAACTGAAGCTGTGTCAGGGACTCGGCAATTTGGCTTTAGGTGCAGGAAGCAGCCCTGAAGTCATCGGAAAAAGCAATCGGCTAAATTCCCGTTGTGCGCCTCTGCTGAGAAACCCATACAAAATCCTGTGTGTGGGCCGCATGTCCGCTCCAGGTGTGCGAGCAGCCCTGAAGGTTCCAAGGGTGGCGATTGGCTGTTTTTCTCGGGCATGTGCAGTGGCGGAGGACAGTGTATCAGTTTGTGAAGCCGGTTTGTCCCCGGTGCGGGGCGTGACCACATAGCTGGCAGTTGCGCTGTCCTTGTAATCCTGCGGAGTGCGTGCAGGGCTTCTGTGCGTGGGAGGTCCGCTGTCCGGAGTTAAGTCAGAGTTGGGGAGCTTGGTGGAAATCAGCGCAGTCTGTGTCAATGATTGTCCCCGTTCAGGCTGCTTCCTTCGTTCGCTCGTGTCGTACATGGTGCGTTTTGGTCCGAGCGCTGCGCTCTGGAGCACGCTGTGGTGAGGATTAAGAGGTTGCAGGTGTTCTCTGGTCCTCTGGGATCCACAGGACGGTGAGAGGGAGCAGACGGTCATTCTCCCTTGTCAGGTCATCAGTGTGGAGGTAAGAGATCAGGCGAGGAGTGCACCATGACCTGTGCTGAGGCTTCCCGTCCGGGTCATCTCCGGGGTGTTTGCCTCGTGTTCCATTCTTTGTCTAGGGTCACCAGTGTGGAGGAACAAAATAAGTTCAGGCGTGACACGGCGAGCTGAAGGTTTCAGAGTTTTATTCCTCCATCATCATGAGACACACTGTAGCGCTGTGCTGTGTGTGTGTGCGTGTGTGTGTGTGCTGCATGAGGCATGTAAAGTCAGCTCTTTTATACAGACAAGAGAGAATGCATGGCACATTTGCATATTGATATACATACTGTATCAGTCAATACATATCAATCGCGTGATTAAGTGGCGCCGGACTTCCCCTCCTTAATCCGGGGATGTATAACGATAGTCATTGTTCTGGTTGTCCCCCTAGGGGCTCTCTGTCTGTATGCAAATTGTTCTGCTTCTTGCCGCCTAGCTGAGTGTAATGGCTGAATGTCCATGTAGATTGTGGTGGGTAACCACAACGTAACATAAACTTGAAGAATCAATTATTACAGTTGTAGGAGTTATTAGTGTTTTAATATTGAAATTGCTACATAATTTAAGCACAGCGCTTACTTTTTAAGGTTTTTTGTTTGTTTGTTTTTGCTCTGGTTCAGCTGTCTGCTGTGGTCCGCCATATTTTTGACGAAGGAATGTTGGGACTTGTAGCTTTTAGTGATGAACTGAAAACTCCAGGAAGAAAATACCTCATCCTTCCTCTGCAAAACTAAATGGCAAAACCAGTGTGAAGACAATTGATGTGATGAATAAATGGTGTAGTTGCTGAATATGTGTCAAGAAAATATGGCGATACAATGATACAAGCCTTTAGTTTTCCTTTAGAAAAGCTGATAACAGACAGACTGATACAACCACACAGATGCATTGAGTGGTTACCATAGGCCTCTGTTCACCGAGGCATAACAATGAATGAAATAGTTTTAGCCACTACTGTTTATAAATTTCCATGCATGACTGAGACATGTGGCTTTGTCATCGGTAAATGCTTTTTGTTTACAATATGTGCAGTCTCATAGATGGTACACTAGAGAACTACATAGTGAACACTTCAACTTCATGGATTTTACCATCTATTTTGAGCTGTTTTTGTTCTTGTAGCGCTCTCTGATACAGCCTCTAAGTTGTAAAAGGGTTGACTGTAAGAACATTTGTATCGACCATCCATCCATCCATCTTCTTCCGGTTATCCAGTGGTACGGGTTACGAGGGCAGCAGTCCAAACAGAGTAGACAAGACTGCTGCCTGGTTCATATAGCAACATGATCCCCATGATCCCTCCTGCAGGTGGTGAGTCCGCTGGAGGGTGGACCCATGTGGCTCCTTTGTCTACACTGGGTCCTTGATGTAATGTTTTTCATGGAGATCCACTGGACCACTCTTGGTCTGGCCCTTCACCCAGGACCTTTTTGTCTTGGGAGACCCTACCAGGAGCAAGTTGCCCCTGACAGCATACACTGCCTATAAAAAATGTTCACCCCCTTGGGGTGCCTGGACTTGAAAAGAGCTGTTCACACCCAATCCCGAGCAACCTGACGGAGCTTGAGCTGTTTTCCAAGGAAGAATGGAGAGAAATTGCAGTGTCCAGATGTGCCAGCCTAATTGAGACATACAGTGGGGCAAAAAAGTATTTAGTCAGCCACCAATTGTGCAAGTTCTCCCACTTAAAAGATGAGCGAGGTCTCCAATTTTCATCATAGGTATACCTCAACTATGAGAGACAAAATGAGAAAAAAAAAAATCCAGAAAATCACATTGAGGGATTTTTAATGAATTAATTGGTAAATTCCTTGGTAAAATAAGTATTTGGTCACCTACAAACAAGCAAGATTTCTGGCTCTCACAGACCTGTAACTTCTTCTTTAAGAGGCTCCTCTGTCCTCCACTCGTTACCTGTATTAATGGCACCTGTTTAAACTCGTTATCAGTATTAAAGACACCTGTCCACAACCTCAAACAGTCAGACTCCAAACTCCACTATGGCCAAGACCAAAGAGCTGTCAAAGGACACCAGAAACAAAATTGTAGACCTGCACCAGGCTGGGAAGACTGACTCTGCAATAGGTAAGCAGCTTGGTGTGAAGAAATCAACTGTGGGAGCAATTATTAGAAAATGGAAGACATACAAGACCACTGATAATCTCCCTCGATCTGGGGCTCCACGCAAGATCTCACCCCGTGAGGTCAAAATGATCATGAGAACGGTGAGCAAAAATCCCAGAACCACACGGGGGGACCTAGTGAATGACCTGCAGAGAGCTGGGACCAAAGTAACAAAGGCTACATCAGTAATACACTACGCCGCCAGGGACTCAAATCCTGCAGTGCCAGACGTGTCCCCCTGCTTAAGCCAGTACATGTCCAGGCCCGTCTGAAGTTTGCTAGAGAGCATTTGGATGATCCAGAAGAGGATTGGGAGAATGTCATATGGTCAGTTGAAACCAAAATAGAACTTTTTGGTAAAAACTCAGCTTGTCGTGTTTGGAGGAGAAAGAACACCATACCTACCGTGAAGCATGGGGGTGAAAACATTATACTTTGGGGCTGTTTTTCTGCAAAGGGACCAGGACGACTGATCCGTGTAAAGGAAAGAATGAATGGGGCCATGTATCGTGAGATTTTGAGTGAAAACCTCTTTCCATCAGCAAGGGCATTGAAGATGAAACGTGGCTGGGTCTTTCAGCATGACAGTGATCCCAAACACACCGCCCGGGCAATGAAGGAGTGGTTTCGTAAGAAGCATTTCAAGGTCCTGGAGTGGCCTAGCCAGTTTCCAGATCTCAACCCCATAGAAAATCTTTGGAGGGAGTTGAAAGTCCGTGTTGCCCAGTGACAGCCCCAAAACATCACTGCTCTAGAGGAGATCTGCATGGAGGAATGGGCCAAAATACCAGCAACAGTGTGTGAAAACCTTGTGAAGACTTACAGAAAACGTTTGACCTCTGTCATTGCCAACAAAGGGTATATAACAAAGTATTGAGATGAACTTTTGTTATTGACCAAATACTTATTTTACCGAGGAATTTACCAATTTATTCATTAAAAATCCTTCAATGTGATTTTCTGGATGTTTTTTTTTTCTCATTTTGTCTCTCATAGTTGAAGTATACCTATGATGAAAATTGGAGACCTCTCTCATCTTTAAAGTGGGAGAACTTGCACAATTGGTGGCTGACTAAATACTTTTTTTCCCCACTGTATCCACATAGACTCAGTGCTGTGATTGAGGCCAAAGGTGCATCTACTAAATACTGACCTGAAGGGATTAAATACTTGTGCAATCAGTTACTTTACCGTATAGAATTTTAATTAATTGATTAATGAGTAAAAATTTGTTTTCACTAGAACATGAAATTAGTATTTTTTTTTTTTATTTTATTTTATTTTTTTTTTTACAAATTTTTGTCAAAAAAAGCCGTTATTTTGGCCATGATTTCATTTTATAAACAACAAAAGGTTGAAACATCCACGGGGGGTGAATACTTTTTATAGGCAGTGTAGCTCCTGGGATCATTAGGGCACACAAACCCCTCCGATCCACAGAGAGGGCATTGATCATACATCATATGAATGTAGTGTTAACATGGGTGTTACCTGAGTAACCGAGCCAGAGCTGAAGCCAGCCTCTCTAATGCTATTAAAAGGACAGACTTAATATTGTGAGTGGGCCCTTCAGCTCTCCGCTTAATTTTTTTCCCGGCTGTTTCTGCTGTTTTGAGCATAAGCTCCACCTCCCACAGGGAGCGTGCGGTGGGACAGAAGTAACGGTGGGCTCTATGGCCTAAAAATGACATCACAATATTTCTGAATTTTTATGTTAACGATATTCTTCACACTATCACACAATACTGGGGGTGGGACAAAAGATCGATTCATTCATGGATCGCGATACTTGACACTACCGACGATTCACCGATCCCTAAACGCATGGATGGATCTTTTATTAATCATCATGTAAACATTGCTTACTGTCTTGGGTATTTAACCACTTGTGTTTTCAGTCCACTAGATGGCACCAAGCAAGTACCCAGTCAAGTGAAGTCATAGCTTGTCTCACATTTGCAGCCATCTTTGCAAGGTAGGAAGCAGTTAACGCAAAGTTAGCTCAAATGTTGGGCCTTTTTTGGATTTTATAATAAAGATGGAAGGAAAGACCTTGACATGACACACAATCCACAAGAAGCGCTGCGCGCGCGCGCGCGCGCGCACGCGCACACACACACACACACACACACACACACACACACACACACACACACAAAAAAAAAAACGCTAGCAACAGCTAAGCTAAAGAGACCACCAGCATGGAGTTTGCTTTTGCTCTGAGCGCCAAGTAAGGAAAGTTTATTGATGAGACACTTTTCATAGACATATAGTCACAAAGTGCTGTGCAATAAAATGGAATAAAAGGAAGTTGAGAGGTAAAAAAAAAAAAATAATAAAATTGTAAAAAGTTAAAACACAAGATTAAAATAATTTTAAAAATATCAGACTTAGCATTAAAAAGCAGTTGAATTGAAGCTCAATGGAAATCCTTGTTAAACAAAAATGTTTTCAGCTGCTTTTTAAGAGTCCACAGAGTCAGATAAATGTAGCTGAGTGGGAGTCTGTTCCAAACACCGCCCACCGCCCTCCATGTGTGCAGAGACGTGTCTCCGTGGAAAATGAAGCCCCGGAAATACTTTATTATATGAAAGAGATATCAACAGTTTTACTTTAGGACATGGTTTGAGGTGGAATATGATGAAAAAATTTGAAGTTATATGGGACTGTGATACTTGATATCTCAATATCGTGATAGGATCGTATTGTGACCCAAGTACCATGATCCGAATTGAATTCCAAGGTCCCTTGCGATTCCCACCCCTACAAAATGCAGGGGTTTGATTCCCGCTCTGTCTGCATGTCCAAGTGTCCTTGAGCAAGACACTGAACCCCCAGTTGCTCCTGGTGGGCCAGTCCAGTGCCTGTGCATGGCAGCTCTGCTGCCATCAGTGTGGGAATGAGTGAATAGCAGGACTTCCGCCCTCCCAAGAGAGTAGACGCTTTTTCTTTCTCTCCTGCTCTGACTTTTTTCCTCCCCTCCCAACTACTGGATCCCAGCTTGCTGTTGTCTGTCTGCGTCTAACTGCGACCGTCGAAAGGAAATTATGGAGTTAATAAGCTGGGCTTTGAACACAATTGACACTATTTTTTCAACAAGGAAAAGTGCTCCGGGGGAAGCTGTCTGCCCCGCAGGAACGGCTCCAGCGGGCTATTTACGTGACACAGGTAATTGGAGAATGCTGTGTCTCACTAATCTCTCTATCGAAGATATTGAAGATTTGTTTATCTTCGTAATAATGGTGATCGGGATCTTTCTGATTGGGACTGGAATTGTCCTGGTTTACTGCAAATTGCTGAAGATGGATTCAACCTATCAAAATGCTGGCCAGGCGAGGTGCATCTGTCAAATTGAAAAATTGGAGAAGACCCTGATAGCGACAAATGGAGAACTGTCTCGGAAGGTGGATTACATCATGGTCTCGCTTAGGTCTTTCCACGATGGATTTAAAGCCCTGCAATGAAGGATTAAGTACTGAATCTACAGAAGAAATAAAAAGCCTTCTCTGTGATCAGTCCGATTTGGCTCAATTTCCCCATGAAAATTCCTCCTGGCTGTCTGCAGTCTGTGTTTTCAAAATCATCGAGCATAAGGCCTTGGACAGCCAGCTGGACTCTGCCAAGATAAGGACTCGGCGCCAGCCAGACAAAACATCTCCTGCCAAGAGTCCTTGTTGTCTCTCTTATTATCATCAACACTGCTCAACACCGCACACACATTGATCCATGAACTGAATAAAGATACACACACTGCTCTCTTGTGTCTTGTTAACCCTGTGTAGCGAATGTGCATTGAGAGCTTTTTTTTTCCCTTGAAATCTTAATATTGATTAATTATGTAACCAGTATTTTGAATCAATGATTTTTTTGCTCCTTCCTATTGTTCCTCGTATTATTCTTATTCTCATGCTTGTACTCACTATCCTGTTGGCAGGCGCGTCTCTGATGCTGCCGCGTCACTGGAAATGCAGGTTCATTTTCTGTGTCAAGTCAAATTCTCTCGTATGTTATCAGTGATCTGTTAATGTACTTGGCAATAAATCTTATTCTGATTCTGATTCTGATTTGTAAAGCACTTCGGGCATCTAGAGATGAGAAAAAGCGCTATATAAGTGAACCCCATTTACCATTACAAGGAAATACTATAAACCACCACATATTAAGTGCACACAGTTGTCTGGGCTTTATGCTGAATCAGTTTACCTGCGTTAAAAGTCTCTATTACACAGACATGTCCCGGGGCTTTTTGGCTCGTCACACTGAACTGATGGTTTGTTTTTGGGTGGTTGAATAAAATCAAGATGAAACGGCTGAAACGGAACGGAAATAGATCTCCAGACACTTGGGTGTCGACATGATCAGATGTTAACACGTGTTAACAGTACCAATCCGGAGCAATGCTGTTGATATCCATCCATCCATCTTCTACTGCTTTTCCGGAGGTCCGGGTCACGGAGGCAGCAGTTCAAGCACAGAAGCCCAGACTTCATTCTCTCCAGCAACCTGCTTCACCTCTTCAGAGAGGATACCAAGGTGTTCCCAGACCAACTGGGAGACATAGTCTCTGCAGTGAGTCCCGGGTCTGCCTTGGGGTCTCCTCCCAGTGGGACGTGCCTGAAACACCTCAAGTGCGAGGCGTCCAGGAGGCATCCTGATCAGATGCCCAAACCACCTCAACTGGCTCCTTTCAATGTCCTGTATTTAAGTTAACGGTGGGAAGAATCTGACTGATTTTATCTCTGATAGATAAAATTTTATTATTGAAAAAGTTCATAAAGTCCTGACTAGTAAGCCCTATGGGAATGCTAGGATTAACAGAGTCCTGACTCTTTGTCAGCCTGGCTACAGTGCTGAAAAGAAACCTGGGATTATTCTTGTTTTCTTCTATTAATGCAGAATAATAACTTGTTCTAGTTCTTCTAAGAGATTTTTTATAAATTAAAAGATGATTTCTCCAAGCTAAATCATCATCATCATAGCAGTCTGTCGGGGGCGACAATGACTGTTTCATTTAGGTCTGATCAGATTCCTCCACACAGCTCCGTCCTTCGCCCTCCACTGCCAGGAACTCCTGACATTGTTAACCGGGGCCACGTCCTAAACAGATTTCATCTAAATTTGTGGAGCGCCATTTCTTTCTAATTGACGAGTCTTCTGTTTTAAGCTACGAGTTTCTGTGTTGAACCAAGGAGTTAGAAATCTCTGATTAGACTTTTTCTTTTTTAAAGAGGCCATCATGTCTAGAGTCTGATGCAGAGAAACTGTAACACTATCTACCATGCTTTCAATTACAGAAGGAGCAAGCTGTCTATAGCTTATTTCCGTTGTGTTGACACATGGCATAGAGGAAACAATCTGCATAAATTTGGTTACATCATCATCTGAGCGGCATTTACTGTCATATTTTTCTTTAGGAGCCAAGTAGTCAGATATGGTAAAATCAAAGTTTAACAGATAATGGTCTGACAGTACAGGGTTATGAGGAGACACTACCAGATTTTCTACTTCTATGCCATATGTCAGAACAAGGTCCAACGTATGGTGGAGATTATGGGTAGAATTTCCTACTTTCTGAGAAAACCCCATCGAGTCTAATATTGAATCAAATGTCATATTAAGGCAATCACTATCTAACATGTATATTAAAGTCCCCTACTATAATTATTCTATCTGATTTCAGCACTAAATCAGCTAAGAATTTGGCAAATTCGGATAAAAACTCTGAGAAGTTTGATGGAGGATGATGGACGATGGAGGACGATAAACTATGCCAGACAAAATTGGGTTTAGCCTAAAATTGCTAAAATGCCCGATACTGAGGACCAGGCCCTCAAAGGAATTATAACGTGTTTTTTGCTTTACATTAACTAGTAATTTGGAATGGTAAATTGTTGCTACTCCTCCTCCATGACCAGAACTTCTGGGATTTTGACAGTTTAAATAACCAGAGGGAGTTGATTCATTTAAACCAACATAATCCTCTTTTCCTAACCAAGTCTCTGTAAAGGATATTAAATCAATCTGATGATCAATTAACAGATCACGGACTAGCAGAGACTTGAAAGTTAGAGACCTAATATTTAACAAACCGCATTTAATTTTTAAATTATGAGGAGGAAGAGAGGCCAAATCATTCAATTTAGAGGCTTCATGTTTTATTTGAGTTTTACCAACTTTTTTTTAATCACTTTGGGATGCAGACAATGATTGATGGGGAAGACGGGAGCTAAGTTGAGGGGTGGCAGATTAAGAGGAGCTGCAGAGAGGCGTGTAAGACTGTGACTCTGCTTCCTGGTCCCAACTCTTGAGTTGTCAAGGTTTTGGAAATTTGGATTGAAATGATGCCAGATTGTTAGATAAATGAGACGCACCATCCAAAGTGGGATGGACGCCATCTCATCTAATAAGACCAGGTTTTCCCCAAAATGAGCTCCAGTTGTCTATGTAGCCCACATCGTTTTCAGGACATCACACAGACAGCCAGCGGTTGAAGGATGACAAGCGGCTAAACATGTCATCACTGGTCAGATTGGGGAGGAGCCCATAGAATGCTACAGGGGCAGACATTGTTTTTGCAAAGTCACACAATGATTCCACGTTGAGTTTTGTGACTTCCGACTGCTGGAGTCAGATGTCATTAATGCCGGCGTGAATAACAATTGTGGAGTATTTACAGTTACTTTTCGCCAGCATTTCCAAATTTGACTCGATGTCTCCTGCTCTGGCCCCAGGAATGCATTTGACTATGGCTGCTGGAGTCTCTAGGTTCACGTTTCTGACTACAGTCGCCAATGATCAGAGTTTTTTCCTCAGTGGGTGTGTCGCTGAGCCGGGAAAAACGATTAGAAACATGAACAGGTTGGTGGTGAACCAGGGCCTTGCGACTAGGCTTCCTTCTCACCGTCACACACCCAGTCTCCTCGCTGCTGAGGAGGACCGGAGGACCGCTAGCAGGCCGCCCTATGCTAGGGAGCTCTGCTGCAGCTAAGGGGCGTCTGTCATTATTAACTGGCGCAGACGGTGTTTCAATGCAGCGGAGCCGGGATTCCAAATCAGACAACCTCGCCTCGAGCGCCTCAAAAAGACATTTATTACATTTGCCGTTACCACTAAAAGAGGCAGAGGTGTAGCGAAACATCTGACAGAGAGAGAGCACACCAGAGGAGAAGGGGAAGGAGAGCTAGTAGCCATAGCTAGTGGCTAACCCGAAGCTAACAAAAACATAGATGAAAGGTGAACAGAAGGCTAAAGAGGTGATTAGATGACACTGAGTGCGCACACAGGTGCAAGAGGCTTGATAAACAGAAGTGAGAGCTAACGGTAGATGGAAAAAAGTGATTAAAATACAATTAAAGGAAAAAATCCTCAGGACAATGAGGAGAGCTAACCACAGAGCTAACCACACAGACAGCCAGCAACACAGGAACTGATGATACGTTACCACAGGAAGCCACAGGATTCCGCAGGAACACTGCGGTCATTGCAGTTCGGAACACTGCGGTCGTTGCGGTACTAGAACAAGGATTCAGTGTACCCCGCCCGGAATGGGGTTACCAGGGCCCCACCCTGGAGCAAGGCCTGGGGAAGGGGCTCGATGGCTAGTGTCTGGTGGCCGGGTTTCCGCCTGAAGGAGTTACATGGGTCTGCCCTCCAGTGGGCTCATCACCTGCAGGAGGGACCCCCAGGTGGTGCTATGTGGATCAGGTGGCGCTCAAAGGCAGAGACCTTGGCGGTCTGATCTCAAGCTTTCTAAACTGGCTTTTGGGACGTGGAATGTTGTTGATGTGTGGGGAAAAAAATGCAGGCAGATCATCCACATTGCTGCACTTTTTTTAAAAAAAAAACATGTTAAGCAGTCTGAAACTGCTGCCATGTTTAAAACTTCAAAATTCCACACAGCTTTGGGCGGTGTGGTGGTGCAGTGGTTAGCACTGTGGCAGCACAGCAACTCACCCTTGGCCATGGGATCTCGGGTTCGATCCCACCCCCTGACCAACGGTGATCTGTGTGGAGTTTGCATGTTCTCCCCGTGTCTATGAGGGTTTACACTGGGATTTTTCCAGTTTCCTCCCACAGGCCAAAAACATGCAGGTTAGGTTAATTGGAGACTCTAAAGTGGCCCGAGGTGTGACTGTGTGTGTGAATGGTGAAGGGATAGCGCTGCAACGTGGCTGCTTCCTCCATCCAGTGGATGCCCTGAATTTCCCCTCTGGGGATCAATAAAGTATGCAAAATAATAAAAAAAAAAAAAATGATAAAACTAGATGCAGATGCTCCGACCGCAGAGCAGCAGCTTCCTGCCCCATGTTTGCTTTGCCGTTTCTAGCAGCGCAACAGTGAGACGTCATTGCACAGCAGACCTCAAGTATCACGATATTCATTTTTACATCAGTATCAAAATTTGTACCGGTATTATCGTGTACGGTATGGCACTCCTCTAGACAGAAGCACCACGACTGACTGAAATGTTGGCCAATTATGTATAAAACACGCACACATAAATAGCACCTTATCATGGCCAGAAAACTTGTCAAGGTTATTTTTTTATTAATCCTTTGATTAATGGAGTTAGCTGTTATGGTTGCAGGCCTACGGAACACAGCCAGCCTCCAGGTACCAAAGCTCTTGCTGCAGTGTGGAGCTCTGAATGAACAGAAGTAGATCATGTTTAGTGGAGAGTGGAAGAGGACTTTAAAATCAGACTGGAGGAAGAGAAGCCACAGTCTGCTCGTGGTTAGGCAGAGGCATGGGCTGTCCCTGTGGGCGTTAAACACAGAGCCACACATATTTGGCTGCAGCAGCATTTGTGGTTACTAGGTTGGTACAGACGGGAAGCACTGCACTGCCCCATAAACGAGGCTTGACTCTTCTGTTTTTCCTGTTTTTTTTAGAGGCCTTCATGGTGATGTGATTGCTCTTCTCTGTCTTCTAGAACATCATAAAGAAGGTGAATGGTCAGAAGTTTGTTTATCGCTTCGTGTCCTACCCTGATATCCTGAAAGGAGACGCGCCCACCCGAACAGAGGGCGGGGATGTGGGCACTGCTACCACCACCACCATTATCCCTTCGCTGCAGGAGAGCGAGTCTGGTGACAGAGTCAAGGTGGGAGGCAGCACGGGCACTGTGGGCTCCAGCACCAAGCAGTCAAACCGCAACGACTACATCCGCTCTGGCCTGTACACCTCCTTTACTCTCAATTCTCTGCAAAATGGCCAGCTGTTCAAGTCCATCAAAATAGAGAATCCAGCGAAGAAGATGGCAGACAAGAGGGCTGGCGCTGCCACCTCACAGAGCCAGGAGACACCACCTCAGTCACAGCAGCCCACTGCCCTGCCGTCAGTGATAAAGTTTGGAAACACCCCTCCAAAGCCAGCACCAGCACAGAACCCTCAGGGCACCGTAGAACCCACCCTGATCCCCAACAACACAGACCCTCTCCTAGCTGCACCACAGAAGTGTGAAAACATTGGCGCACACTCCTCTCTGCCAGCCCCGCCCGTTTACTTCTTTGATCACAGCCGCCCGTCTGAATCGGCTTTCAACCTAACGGGAATGACCTCCGCCAGCCCGTCCCCAAGCCTAGTGCCAGACTCGTCCCTGGAGCTGGTGATTGACAGCGATATCGAGTCTGGATCATCTCAGCCAACGGATGTTCAGGAGCCGTCGGACACTCAGGAGAAGGCTAGTATACATACAAACACACCTCGCTCACTAATGCTCTTATGTATTTAGGATAATACATAAACACACACTATAGAATAGACTAGGCTTTTTTGTTATTGTACAGTTGTACAGTACAACGGAATTGTGGGTGCTCTACCAGGCTACTGCGCAGTAAAGTAAGAGAGAAGGATTAGATAAAGCACAGTTACAGAACACACGCTTAAACACGCGACTGAAATGGAAATAGCCCAGGATTATAGAAATATACACAGGTATGGTGGTAGTGGCTTCACGGATGGAACTATGTACATAAGAGTGCAGAGTGCAGAACACAGTTGAACACACTTTAGAGTAAAATGGCCCAGGGATTATGGAAAATATACACAGTAGTGGTTTCATGGGTGGGTCAATATACATGAAAGTGCGGAATGCAAAGACAGGTGAGTTATAGTGATAATTAAAAAGTTCCTCAGTTTTGTGCATGGAACCGTTCAGAGGGAGGGGGGTGGGGGGTGAGTCATGAGTGAAAGACTAGGATACTGTAGAACCCACCATGATCCCCAACTACACGGACCCTCTCCTAGCTGCACTACAGCTAGGAGAACACACCTGCATATTCAAAATGAATATGAAGGTGTTAGGGATGCAAGTTATCGATTAATTCATTAATTGATAATTGATTCACCTTATCGATTAACGATTAACTGATAAGCGGTGTTTTTCCTGAGAATCTGAATTTCTGTCAGTACAATACGGTTTATCTTTAATTAACATATAAAAAGTTGCTATTTTTTTCATACTGAATAAAATATGAACATTATATCCCTCAATGATTTATTATACCATTTGCATTTTTTTTTTTTTTTTTTACTACAATGGCATTTTTTTGTAGTTTAACAAATTTTGTACTGTATAGTGTGTAATGTGTGCTGGTACATCTCAGTAAATTAAAAATGTCATGATTTTTAATTTATTTTAAAACTATTACCAATATCATAAAAATTTATCTTTTTTAGTTATATTAAAAAAAAGCTTTCATGTTCTAATTTACTGAGATGCACTGGTAAACTGTTTTAACAGGAAAATAAATTGTGAACTGCTTCATCTGTTGGATGTTAAACATTATCACTTTACCCTGGCAATCCAGGCAAACCCAGAACAATCTGGGCTCCTCTGTTGTCTGTTACCTCAGTGGTAACTTGATTCTGGTCTGCTTTTCCGTCTAGTGGCAGGTTGAAGGCAGCAGGGATAGGTTTTTGCACTCATGTAGCCTTTTCCCTCGCTGCAGTCCATTTCTCCACCCTGTTGATTAGAAGTAGGCAGGTGGACATTGGAACGTCCCATTAGAACTTGTTGTGATTCTCTGACATAATCCAGAAGGGCATGTTTTTTTTTTTTTTTGCTCTGCACAGCGCATGCGGTCTGGGGGCTTAGTCTTCTTCTGCTTTTTTGGTTGAAATGTGGCAGTGTGTGACCGTGTGTGCCCCCGCCTGTATGGCGACACCACTACATTTCATAGAGTAAGCGCCCATTGAAAAGGACTGCAGAGTTATCAATAAATTGACAATTAATTTAATTTAGTAGACTAAATTCTTATTGACAATTAATCCAAAGTCAATTAATCATTAACATCCCTAGTAGGTGTGCTCTTGCTGAGTTAATATGAAGTGAAATATGCACTGAGTTTATGCAGATGGTTCATGAAATGTGTGCTTTTCATTCATCCTTTGGTCTAACCAAAAGTTGAAATATGGCACTCTATTTTTTTGCACTGTTTTGTGATGTTAATGCTATTTTTCACAGCAAAAGTTTTGTCTTCATTTGTGTAATATTGTATAAAGTCTCACCCCCCAGCCAGCCGCAGCAGATGACTGCCCCTCCCTGAGCCTGATTCTGCTGGAGGTTTCTTCCTGTTAAAAGGGAGTTTTTCCTCTCCACCATCGCCAAGCGCTCGCTCACAGGGGATCGCCTGATTGCTGGGGTCTTTCTGCAGTTGTGGGGGTTTCCCCTACAGTTGAAAGTGCTGTGAGATGACTGTTGTTGTGAAATGGCGCTATATAAATAAAGTTGAATTGAATAAAGTTCAATCAGCTGATTGATTACTGTCAGAATTAAATCATGAGTCTCAGAAAAGTTTGAGGTGATTGACAGAAAGTGCGCTGAAGTGTCTCAGTAACAGTCTTTTATATGAACAATGACACCATATTTTGGGTGAGTGAAAAGGAGAGAGTTGAGACATGGAGACTGGCTCTAACTGCTTGAAACCACATCTCAAGGACACACATCTTTAAACATTTAAACTCAGATCTAAAAAAGTATGTGTAATTAATAAAAGAAATGCAACAGTACCATAGTTAAAGAAATCAATGTTTTACAATAATGTTCTATCAGTTAACTACCTCAGAAGACTAATTTTCAAATGATTTTCTGTAAAGAATGAATTAAAAGTGAAGTTACTTGTCAAGTAATATATTTTATTTGGGGGTTAATTGTATGCCTCGGGTTAGATGGCAGCAGAGTCTGCTGACAGACGGGTGACACATCTGAAACATTACAATTGTTTTACTTTATTTGGTTATTCTTTTATTATGAAGACACAATTGTTATACACTGTCCATCTGGACATACAAGTTGTCCAGCTAATTCCTGCAGTTTTCAAGCTAGGACATTTTTATTTCACACAGTGTTTGTACTAGGGATGCAAGTTATTGATTAATTTATTAACCCTTTAGATGCCCCAGGCGTTGTATGGCGACAGGAATGCTTAAACAGTGGTCAAGGCCCCCCCTAGTGGTCAAGAGTAGTAAAAAAAAAATTGTAAATGGTAAACAATAAAATAGTTCAGATTTACAAGGCTATAACTTGAAAGTTGTAAGAGATAATGGCTCACTGTCAATTAGAAAGATGTAGCATATGATCCAAAGTTTCAGATAGGAATAAATTTACGCATCTAATTTGCATAATGTCACGGCAGCTACATAAATTACATAACTCAGTCAAAAGTGGACTTTGGACACATTTACACAAAAAAATGGTCCGTTTTTTAATGCCAATTTGTCTACAGAGGTATGTTTTTATCTAATCTTCAAAGTATATTAACCAGAAAATCAATAAAATGTCAAAAAAGGTGGGGGGGCTTGCTCACCCACGTGACCGGTCCATTTTCGTCCATCGTTGCCGATGTTTCACGTTTACTTTGTAATTTACACCCGCTTACACATCTACAAACTCTTATGATTATCCCACATGAATTTCGTTTGTATTATGCGGCTATTTTTCCTGTAAAATGCAGTTTTCTTGTGAGAATGCATGATGCAGGGATGGCAATTTTCCGCTGATCCGCGGATTTCCGCCGATTTATTTTCAAATTGATCATTTCTGTGAATCGTCTAAATCCGTTGAGAAAATTTTAGGGGGGGAGTAAGGTACCTCATTGTTACCGATTTTAGCGAAAATCAACATGATTACATAAGCTCTCGGCGCTTCCCCGGAAATCATCTCCCGCGATAACCCGGATGTGTTGTGTTCAAGCTACTGCTGTATTGTAAACAGCCCTGCGATTGGATAGTTGCAAACGATTGGACCAATCAAATGGCTCGTTGTATGCTTTTTCAAAAATTCATGGCAGCGTGTTCTCAGAGATATGATTTTCTGCTAATTCGCCGAATTCCGCTTTATTTTATCTTCCAGGAAGATAAAGTACGTTAAGTACGTTAGCGGCTTGTGGTCCACAAACGCAGTGAAGGTGCGCCCTTTCAGGCAGGAAGTGTTAAAGCATGTGATGGATAATGCTTGTTGGAATATTTACCTCCGCCAAGGAGGTTATGTTTTCATCGGCGTTGGTTTGTCTGTCTGTCTGTCTGTTTGTTAGCAAGATAACTCAAAAAGTTATGGATGGATTTTCATGAAATTTTCAGAGATTGTCAGAAATGGGGTATCCTACAGATGATTAGATTTTGGTGGTGATCCGGCTCACCGTTTGGATTCAGGAATTTTTTTTACTTATTGGGATTTCTAAAACGGGAATCATAGTAATTTGCATAATACAGGACAAGTTTTCAACAGCTTCTACAAGACATTTAAGACCTAATGAAATGGAATAAATCTGGATAATGATGCAAAAAAATTAAAAAATAGGGAACCTTTGAAATTTTTAAAAGAACAAATGAAGCTATAAACACGCAACAAGCATCATATTATAGCTAATATATGCCACTTGCGAATGGCATTTTTTTCATGGTCAAGGAATCTATAAAGTTACACAAAATAAATGGAGGATTAATATTTATGATGTTAAACACTGTATGGGGGGAACTGTGGCGCTTGGCAGAGGTCTGCGCTCTCCGAGTGCTTTTCTAGTTTAGGAATGCTATCTTCTTGGAACATAAGTCAATATTATACAGTAATAAGTGGCATTCAGCTGTTTGTTTTATGTCATTTAAGCACAGTTCTGGTACATAAAAATCATAAAAACCCAGGAGCTTCGGGGGGCTTTGCCCCCCAAGCCCCCCCCTACCCACCAGGGCTCTGCCCTGGACCCCACTGGGGGATGGTGTCCCCCAGACCCCCTGCTGAATTTACAGATAATTTCCCCAACCCCAAATCACATCCCTGGTTCGTGTTGGAATTCTGAGCATTCGGTATTGCTTTCAGCGGAATTATGGGATTTTTATCGAAGGATCAGGAGTCCATCCATCCATCCATCCATCTTCTACCGCTTTTCCGGAGGTCCAGGTCACGGAGGCAGCAGTTCAAGCAGAGAAGCCCAGACTTCCCTCTCCCCAGCCACCTGCTCCAGCTCTTCAGAGGGGATACCAAGGCGTTCCCAGACCAGCTGGGAGACATAGTCTCTCCACCGAGTCCTGGGTCTGCCCCAGGGTCTCCTCCCAGTGGGACGTGCCTGAAACACCTCAAGTGGGAGGCGTCCAGGAGGCATCCTAATCAGATGCCCATACCACCTCAACTGACTCCTTTCAATGTGGAGGAGCAGCGGTTCAACTCTGAGCCTCTCCCGGATGACTGAGCTCCTCACCCTATCTCTGAGGGTGAGTCCAGCAATCCTACGGAGAAAGCTCATTTCAGCCGCTTGTATCCACGATCTCGTTCTTTCGGTCATTGCCCAAAGCTCGTGACCATAGGTGAGAGTAGGAACATAGATTGACTGATAAATCGACAGCTTTGCCTTAGAACTAAGCTCCCTCTTCACCACAACAGACCGGTACAACGTCCGCATCACTGCAGTTGCTGCTCCAATCTGTCTGTCGATCTCTCGCTCCATTTTCCCCTCACTCGTGAACAAGACCCCAAGATACTTAAACTCCTCCACTTGGGGCAGGAGCCTGTCCCCAACCCGGAGAGGACAATCCACCTTTTTCCGGCTGAGGGCCATGGACTCGGACTTGGAGGTGCTGATTCTCATCCCAGCCGCTTCACACTCAGCGGCAAACCGTCCCAGCAAGAGCTGTAGGTCATTGCTGGATGAAGCCAACAGGACAACATCATCTGCAAACAACAGAGATGAGATCCTGTGGTCACCAAGCATGACACCCTCCATTCCCTGGCTGCACCTAGAAATCCTGTCCATAAAAATTATGAACAGGATCGGTGACAAAGGGCAGCCCTGGCGGAGTCCAACTCTCACTGGGAATGACTCCGACCGATGTGCCACGGCCGGACGAAAACCACATTGCTCCTCCTGAATCCGAGGTTCGACCAACGGCCGGACTCTCCTCTCCAGTACCTTGGCATAGACCTTCCCAGGGAGGCTGAGGAGTGTGATCCCTCTAAAGTTGGAGCACACCCTCCGGTCCCCTTTTTTGAAGAGAGGGACCACCACCCCGGTTTGCCATGCCAAAGGCACTGCCCCCGACCTCCACGCAATGTTGCAGAGGCGTGTCAACCATGACAACCCAACAACATCCAGGGCCTTGAGGTACTCAGGGCGAATCTCGTCCACCCCCGGGGCCCGGCCACCAAGGAGATTTTTAACCACCTTGGCGACCTCAGCCCCTGTGATAGGCGAGTCATCCCCCTCGTCCCCAAACCCTGCTTCCGCTGTGGAAGGCGTATCAGTGGGATTGAGGAGATCCTCGAAGTATTCCTTCCACCGCCCGACGATATCCCCAGTCGAAGTCAACAGTGTCCCATCCGCACCATACACAGTGTGGACGGGGAGCTGCTTTCCCCTCCTGAGCCGCCGAACAGTTTGCCAGAATCTCTTTGAGGCTGACCGAAAGTCTTGTTCCATGGCCTCACCGAACTCCTCCCATACCCGGGTTTTTGCTTCAGCAACCACCCGAGCTGCACTCCGCTTGGCCTGCCGGTACACCTCAGCTGCTTCGGGAGTCCCACAAGCCAACCAAGCTTGATAGGACTCCTTCTTCAGCTTAATGGCCCCCCTCACCACTGGTGTCCACCACTTGGTTCGGGGGTTGCCACCACGAGATGCACCGACCACCTTGCGGCCGCAGCTCTGGGCCGCCGCTTCAACAACAGAGGTGGAGAGCATGGCCCATTCAGACTTCATGTCTCCAGACTCCTTCGGAATGTGGTTGAAGTTCTTCCGGAGGTGGGAGTTGAAGACCTCCCGGACAGGGGCCTCAGCCAGACGCTCCCAGCACACCCTCACTATACGTTTGGGTCTACCAGGTCTGAATGGGTTCCTCCCCTGCCATCGGATCCAACTCTCCACCAGGTGGTGATCAGTTGACAACTCTGCACCTCTCTTTACTCGGGTGTCCAAGACATACGGTCGCAGGTCTGATGATACGATAACAAAATCGATCATCGACCTGCGACCTAGGGTGTCCTGGTGCCAGGTGCACATATGGACACCCTTATGCTTGAACATGGTGCTCGTTATGGACAGACTGTAGTTAGCACAGAAGTCCAATAACTGAACACCACTCGGGTTCAGATCGGGCAGGCCGTTCCTCCCAATCACCCCCCTCCAGGTTTCACTGTCGTTGCCCACGTGCACATTGAAGTCCCCCAGTAGGACAATGGAGTCTCCAAGAGGAGCACCCTCCAGCACCCCAGTCACAGACTCCAAAAAGGGTGTGTACTCTGAAACACCATTTGGTGCATAAGCACAAATGATGGTCAAGACCCGTTTCCCAACCTGAAGGCGCAGGGAAGCAACCCTTTCGTCCACCGGGGAAAACTCCAATATAGAGGCAGCAAGGTGGGGCGATACAAGAATACCCACCCCTGCTCGTCGCCTCTCGCCCGGGGCAACTCCAGAAAAGGCCAAGCTCCAGCCCCTCTCCAGGAGACTGGTTCCGGAACCGGAGCTGTGTGTTGAGGTGAGGCCGACTATATCTAGCCGGTATCTCTCAACCCCGCACACCAGCTCAGGCTCCTTCCCCACCAGAGAGGTGACATTCCACGTACCAAAAGCCAGTTTAGAAAGCTTGGGATCAGTCCGCCAAGGTCTCCGCCTTTGACCGCCACCTAATCCACATAGTACCGGACCCCCATGATCCCTCCTGCAGGTGGTGAACCCACTGGAGGGCGGACCCATGTAACTCCTTCGGGCTGAGCCCGGCCGGGTCCCATGGGTGGAAACCCGGCCACCAGACGCTAGCCTTCAAGCCCCTCCCCCAGGCCTGGCTCCAGGGTGGGGCCCCGGTAACCCCATACCGGACGGGGTACACTGAATCCTTGATATACAATTTATCCTGAGAGTCTGTTGGATCGTTCTTAGTCTGGCCCTTCACCCAGGGCCAGTTTGTCTTGGGAGACCCTATCAGAGGCAAATTGCCCCGGACAACATAGCTCCTGGGATCACTGGGGCATGCAAATCCCCCCACCACGATAAGGTGACGATCCATGAGGGGGATCAGGAGTCATCAGTGCTAGAAATAGACAAAAGTGTCAAAAATAAGTTCCGATGGAATTGGCTTGAGAGAAAAGTTCAGGTTACTTTATTTGTACCCGTAGGTAGATTTGTTTTGCAGTCCAGTGTAAATAGTGTAATAAACTCTTATAGAACTGTTAAATATGTTGGACTAAAGACAGTGAGACAACATTGAAGAAAAAGTAAGTTAACTTTTCATTAAATTTAATGATTTATCTTAGTCTAGTATTTCTTTTTTTTTTTTTATCATTTTTTTCAGTCTAAATTACTTCTGTTTTACTGAAAACCTCCCAGCTTCGGGGGGCTGCGCCCCCCCAGCCCCCCCATAAGTCAATCGACCAAATTAGATTTCAGCTGAAATCAGAATTTCCTGTTGCCATCCCTGATGACGATTGCGGGCGCCGCCATCTTGGTACTGGTAGCTCAGTTTTTCGTCCATCGTGGTCAATGTATCGCATTTACTTAGTAATTTACACCCGCTTCCACACCTACCAACTCTTATGATTATCCCACGTGAATTTTGTTTGTATTGCTTGGCTATTTTCACCGTTTCATGCAGTTTCAGTCATCATTGCTGCTGCGTTGACCGATCGTGAAGGCATCCACATTGGTGCTGTGAGCTCAAAGCGGAAAAAGGAAGAATAATAATGAGGATTTCTTCTTCTTTGCTGTGTTCCATGTCAGCCATGATTCCTTCGGTGCGTGTCTGCCACCTTCTGACCTGTGAGATCAATACAGATTAGTACAAATTCTCAGTATAGCCAGGAGACATCAATAAGTTGATCGATGCAGTTGCTGCGCTGTGCCACTGGGGGCACGCGACCCGTCCATTTAATCTGGGCAGTTAGAGGGTTAATTGTTAATTGAGTCACCTTATAAGTCGATTAACGATTAATTGATAAGTGGCAATTTTCCTGAGGTGACATTCCATGTCCCAGAATCCAGTTTAGGAAGCCTGAGATCAGACCGCCAAGGTTTCTGCCTTCGACCGCCATCTGATCCACATAGCATCAGACCCCCAGGGTCCCTCCTGCAGGTGGTGAGCCCACTGGAAGGCGGACCCATGTAACTCCTTCGGGCTGAGCCCGGCCGGGTCCCATGGATAGAAACCCGGCCACCAGGCGCTAGCCATTGAGCCCCTCCCCCAGGCCTGGCTCCAGGTTGGGGCCCCGGTAACCCCATACTGGGTGGGGTACGCTGAATCCTTGTTCGAGCATTCATCATGAGAGTCTGTTGGATCGTTCTTAGTCTGGCCCTTCACACAGGTCCAGTTTATCTTGGGTGACCCTACCAGAGGCAAATTGCCCCGAACAACATTGCTCCTGGGATCACTAGGGTACACAAACCCTCCACCACGATGAGGTGATGATCCAGGGGCAGCATCTACAGTGATGCGGAAGTTGTATCAGTCCGTTGTGGTGAAGAGGGAGCTAAGCTCTAAGGCAAAGCTGTCACTTTGTCAATCTATGTTCCTACCCTCACTTATGGTCATGAGCTTTGAGTAATAACCGAAAGAATGAGATTACAGATACAAGCGGCTGAAATGAGCTTTCTTCGTAGGATTGCTGGACTCACCCTTAGAGATAGGTGAGGAGCTCAGTCATCCAGGAGAGACTCAGAGTAGAGCTGCTGCTCCTCCACATTGAAAGGAGCCAGTTGAGGTGGTTTAAGCATCTGATCAGGATGCCTCCTGGACACCTCCCACTTGAGGTGTTTCGGGCACATCCCACTGGAAGGAGACCCCGGGGCAGACCCAGGGCTTGCTGGAGAGACTGTCTCCCAGTTGGTCTGGGAACGTCTTGGTATCTGGTAGTCTGGGCTTCTCTGCTTGAACTGCTGCCTCCGCGAACCAGACCTCCGGAAAAGTGGTAGAAGATTGATGGATGGCAGTTTTCCTGAGAATCTGAATTTCCCTCAGTACAATATGGTCTTTCTATCTTAAACATATAAAAAATAATTATTACAGTTTTTCATGTACTGAATAAAACATGAACATATTCCTCAATGATTTATTGTACCATTTGCATTTTTTTTTGCTAAAGACAATGGCATTTTTTGTAGTTTAACGAATGTACTGTATAGTGTGTACTACAGTGGTGCAAAAAAGTATTTAGTCAGCCACCAATTGTGCAAGTTCTCCCACTTAAAAGATGAGAGAGGTCTCCAATTTTCATCATAGGTATACCTCAACTATGAGAGACAAAATTAGAAAAAAAAAATCCAGAAAATTACATTGAAGGATTTTTAATGAATTAATTGGTAAATTCCTCGGTAAAATAAGTATTTGGTCACCTACAAACAAGCAAGATTTCTGGCTCTCACAGACCTGTAACTTCTTCTTTAAGAGGCTCCTCTGTCCTCCAGTCGTTACCTGTATTAATGGCACCTGTTTGAACTCGTTATCAGTATAAAAGACACCTGTCCACAACCTCAAACAGTCGGACTCCAAACTCCACTATGGCCAAGACCAAAGAGCTGTCAAAGGACACCAGAAACAAAATTGTAGACCTGCACCAGGCTGGGAAGACTGAATCTGCAATAGGTAAGCAGTTTGGTGTGAAGAAATCAACTGTGGGAGCAATTATTAGAAAATGGAAGACATACAAGACCACTGATAATCTCCCTCGATCTGGGGCTCCACGCAAGATCTCACCCCGTGGGGTCAAAATTATCATGAGAACGGTGAGCAAAAATCCCAGAACCACACAGGGGGACCTAGTGAATGACCTGCAGAGAGCTGGGACCAAAGTAACAAAGGCTACATCAGAAACACACTACGCCGCCAGGGACTCAAATCCTGCAGTGCCAGACGTGTCCCCCTGCTTAAGCCAGTACATGTCCAGGCCCGTCTGAAGTTTGCTAGAGAGCATTTGGATGATCCAGAAGAGGATTGGGAGAATGTCATATGGTCAGTTGAAACCAAAATAGAACTTTTTGGTAAAAACTCAACTTGTCGTGTTTGAAGGAGAAAGAACACCATACCTACTGTGATGCATGGGAGTGGAAACATCATACTTTGGGGCTGTTTTTCTGCAAAGGGACTAGGACGACTGATCCGTGTAAAGGAAAGAATGAATGGGGCCATGTATCGTGAGATTTTGAGTGAAAACCTCCTTCCATCAGCAAGGGCATTGAAGATGAAACGTGGCTGGGTCTTTCATCGTGACAATGATTCCAAACACACCACCCGGGCAACGAAGGAGTGGCTTCGTAAGAAGCATTTCAAGGTCCTGGAGTGGCCTAGCCAGTCTCCAGATCTCAACCCCATAGAAAATCTTTGGAGGGAGTTGAAAGTCTGTGTGCTGCCCAGCGACAGCCCCAAAACATCACTGCTGTAGAGGAGATCTGCATGGAGGAATGGGCCAAAATACCAGCAACAGTGTGTGAAAACCTTGTGAAAACTTACAGAAAACGTTTGACCTCTGTCATTGCCAACAAAGGGTATATAACAAAGTATTGAGATGAACTTTTGTTATTGACCAAATACTTATTTTACCGAGGAATTTACCAATTAATTCATTAAAAATCCTTCAATGTGATTTTCTGGATTTTTTTTTTCTTATTTTGTCTCTCATAGTTGAGGTATAACTATGATGAAAATTGGAGACCTCTCTCATCTTTTAAGTGGGAGAACTTGCACAATTGGTGGCTGACTAAATACTTTTTTACCCCACTGTAAGTGATGGTGTAGCTCAGTAAATTACAAATGTCATGATTTTTAATTTATTTTAAATATTGTTACCATTACTATTTTTAGTAATGGTAATAGTTGTAAAGTTGTTTGTAAAACATCAGAAAATGTTTTAAATATCAGTTGCCAGACGTTATCTAGTTTTGGGCAGAACCAAAACATATGTGAGAGGGTGGCTGGTGATTGTCTTTGTCAGTCGCACCTGGGGTCAATATTGGGTGTGAACTTTGCAAGTCTCACTTTTAGACCAGTGGAGGCGATGTACAACCTTAAATTGGATAACCATTTGTCGCAAACAGATTGAAGAAGAGTAAATTCTTTTTATTGCTTCGTCCCAAATTTCCTCAGAGATTTTCAGCTCCAGATCCTCCTCCCACTGATTCTTTAGTAACATCAAGAGTTCCAAGTTGTATGTGTTTAATAACAAATGGACCCTCCCAATAGTCCCTTTGGAGCTCATTTACCACCATGAGTTGTAAAATAAATAGAAAATATAGTCAAGACATTGACAAGGTTAGAAATAATGATTTGTATTTGAAATAATAATTTTTTCCTTCAAACTTTGCTTTCGTCAAAGAATCCTCCATTTGCAGCAATTACAGCATTGCAGACCTAACATGATTGCACAAGGGTTTTCTAATCATCCGTTAGCCTTCTGGCGCGATGAGCAAACACATTGTACCATTAGAACACTGGAGTGGTAGTTGCTGGAAATGGGCCTCTATACACCTATGTAGATATTGCACCAAAAACCAGACATTTGCAGCTATAATAGTCATTTACCACATTAGCAATGTATAGAGTGTATTTCTGATTAGTTCAAAGTTATCTTCATTGAAAAAAGTGCTTTTCTTTCAAAAATAAGGAAATTTCAAAGTGACCCCAAACTTTTGAACGGTAGTGTATATAGAGGAGGAGGCTCACTGCTATGCTTCCTAAAATCAATAATGAGTTCTTTTGTTTTTTTTTGTATTCAATAGCAGATTATTATCTGAGCACCATCTCACCAGTTTCTGGACCTCCTCTCTGTATGAGGACTCATCTCCTCCTGATATGAGCCCCACTACTGTTGTGTCATCTGCAAACTTCACTATAATGTTTGTGGGATGAACAGGTATGCAGTCATATGTGTACAATGAATACAAAGTGGGGCTCAACACACAGCCCTGTGGCGAGCCTGTGTTAAGCATGACTGTAGAGGAGGAATGGGGTCCGAGTCTAACAGTCTGTATAACCGCTCCCAAAGTCTTCTTCTAGGTCAGAAAACCACGCTCCAACTGATGTTGACAAGTTTTTTGTTTATTTTGCCGCAGCAAATCTTCGCCCTTAAACACCGTGAAAAACTAAAAATACAGACATAAAAAACATGAATACAAAATAAATTATAACACTTAACAAATGTTCATAAACAAAAATAATCACATACCGTGTGCGCCTTCTGCCTAGAATTTAGGAGTTGTTAGTCATGTCACAAATTTCCCAAACAAAGTCCTCTCTCCAAAGTCCTCTCTCCGCATCTGATTGTGGACAGTCTCCAGCAGCCGTGTGACTCTTCTAATCAGGCATGTGAACAGCGCATGCCTACCACCCATTTTTGCACCATATCAAGTCCGTGTCCACTCTTTCCTCACAAACATGGAGAACATTTAACAGTCCGGCTGCCTGCAGGAAAAACACTCCGTCCTTTCTCCCGACGCTCGCTCACACAATGGCGCTGATAGGGGGGCGAGACACCTGCACGAGCCCCCTTCACGAGCTCTCCGGCTCACCCGTGAGCTCAGCAGCACGAGCGCATATGCGCCGCGATATGGAGGGACTGAAGGCGGAGAAAAGGACACCGCTAACGTCCGCACACTGGCGCACACACCCATAAACAAACATTTCAGAAAAAGAACCAAAAATACATAAACCTTTTCACTGTGACAGCTACACTACCACCAAAATTACAAAGATTTAAATTCACTCAACTTTTAACAAACAAAATTAAATCTTGTAATTTTCCTTGAAATAAATGTAAACCTTCAAATCACATGTTGCTTTAATAGCATTGATATTATTCACTTTCTAGACTTAAGCGTTTCTTTGCCATTACTGTATCATCTGACTTTAGTTTTATTATGTCCTCCCTTTGTAGTCTAGGACTCATTTTCAACTAGAACTATTAGTTTCTGAACAGGTCTCTCAAGAACTGAGACTTGCTTTAAGCGTTCACCTTTTTTCCCTAGATCTCTTGTTCCAACTTGAACTTTAACCTTTCGTACTAGACCTTAGTTGTGTTACAATGCCGCCTTTAGGAAGGATTACTGGATATTTCGGCTCAAAGGATGCAGATGACTTTCTCAACCTCCCTCCAACTCTAAGGAGGTTATTTACAAGGACAGGATCAAGCTGATGCATTCTGTGAGTTTTTGGTAGTTTAGCTGATTTCTGACTGAACCATTTCAGCTCATCTTCAAATGCCTCCTTTTGTGCTGCCCGAATGAGTGTGAGAGAGGCAACTCTTCTCTCCTCTACTCTAATTGGACCTGACCTGTCAGCTCATCTTCAAATGCCTCCTTTTGTGCTGCCCGAATGAGTGTGAGAGAGGCGACTCTTCTCTCCTCTACTCTAATTGGACCTGACCTGTCTTCTTTTGCCAGTCTTTTAATCCTTGCTACAACATTGATGGCTGTATTCCAGTCAGAAAATCTTGAAAACCTTAAGAAAGTTGTCTCTTTCAACAGCATCTGTCTTCAAAACCTTTACTTCAGGGTCACCTACGAGAAGCTCTGGTGAATGTTGAACTGTGACAATTTCACGTTCCCATAAAAACTCAGGCCCAGTGAGCCAGTTTGAGTCAATCAGCTCTGCCACCTTGAGACCTCTAGAAGCATGGTCTGCTGGATTTTGATTGGTTTCAACGTAGAACCATTGCTTTGGATCTGTAGTGTTTCTTATTTTCTGGACGCGATTGGCAACAAACACATGGAAGCGCCGGGCTTCATTCTTGATGTACCCAAGCACCACTTGAGAGTCTGTCCAGAAAAACTCTTCGTCGACCTTCAGCTCGAGCTCTGCTCTGAGAAAGTTACTCACACCAGCTGAAACTGCTGCAGCAGTCAGCTCAAGACGTGGGATGGTGACTATGCTTGTGGGTGCCACTCGGGCCTTACCCATGACAAGAGCACAATGAACTTGCACATCAGAAACAATCCTTATGTAGGAACACTGTCCATAACCACTGCTGCTACCATCTGAAAAGTGATGCAACTCAATTTTTTGGATTGTGCCGAGGTATTCAGGAATGAGGCATCTTGGTATTTTAATGTTTTGAAGATTTTCCAAATCCTGGAGCCATATTTCCCACTTGGCCTGGATTTGAGGGGAAACAGGTTCATCCCATCCAACACCCTGCCTGCACATGTCTAGCAGCAGTTGTTTGCCAGTCAAGATGTAAGGAGAGAGAAATCCTAGTGGGTCATACACACTCACAACTGTTGCTAGAATTCCTCTTCTTGTGGCTGGTTTTTCTTTGAGGATAACACTGAATGAGAACACATCAGCTTCCACATTCCACTTTATCCCTAGTACACTCTGCTTTGGAACCTCAGTGTAATTCCGATTTACATCTTTCTCTCACTTGCATGTTTTGTTTCTGGTATCACCTCCAGGACCTCTTTGTTATTGCACACAAATTTGTGTAAACGCAGCCTTCCTTTAGAACAGACTTCTTGTGCTTCCTTGACAATTTGTTTTGCCCTTTCAACTGACTCAACGTTGATAAGACCATCATCCACATAAAAGTTTTTGCGAATGAAGCTGGCTGCCAAAGGGTATTCCTTTTCATATTCACTTGCAAGGTGTTTCATGTCGTAGTTAGCACATCCTGGAGATGATGATGCTCCAAAAATATGCACTCGCATGCGATATTCCTTGGGCTTAGTGCTCATGTTCCCATTTTCCCACCACGGGAATCTAAGGAAATCCCTATCTTCTTGGCTGACATGAAAGCGATGAAACATTTTTTCCACATCGCACATGATTGCGATTGGGTGCTCACGGAATCTGCACAAAACCCCAGCCAGAGCATTTGTCAAATCTGGTCCGGTAAGTAGGTGATCGTTCAGAGAAGTGCCTTCAAATCTGGCAGAGCAATCAAAGACAACCCTGATTTTCTCTGGCTTCCTTGGATGGTATACTCCGTGATGCGGAATGTACCAGGTGCTACCATCCTTTGGTGTGGCATCTGCTTCTTCTGCATCACCATCTTCAAAAACACCATTCATGAACTTGATGTAATCCTCTTTGTACTTGGGATTTTTTTCCATTTTCCCCTTTAAATGCCTCAATCGAACTGTAGCAAGCTGCTTGTTGTTCGGAAGCTGTGGATACTCTCTAAAGGGTAGGGGCATTTCCAAATGTCCTTCCTTGTTGTGGTGAATGTTCCCGTTTAACAACTGGAGAAACTGAATGTCCTCTTGGGATATATTTCCTTCTCTTGGATTTGTGTCCAAGAAATCTCGTTCCAGGACTTTGATCACAGAGGAAGGTGTGATGGATGGAAACTCCTTTACAGAGACACGATTGCAGACTCCTATTACCTCCATTAGACCAGTCCATGGTTTGATGAAACCCACGATAGTCCAGCCTAAGTCTGTTTTGACTGCATATGGCTCATAATCATTTCCTGGTATGACCTTCCTTGGTTTTAATGCTCTTGCACAGTCATAGCCAATCAGGAGCCCTGCGGGACAGTCTAACAGATCTGGCATCTCTTCTGCAATGCTTAGAAGGTGAGTCCACTCTTTCGCTGTCTCACGAGTTGGGATACTGTTTTTCTCAAGTGGAATGCATTCCCGTGTATAAGTAGGTGGCAAGACAACATACTCTTGTGAATGGTAACCTCTTACTTTGAGCCCATCTACTCTTTGGCAATGTACAGTTGAACCCCGATCAGTCATTGTTGTCAACCTTAACTTAACAGGTTCTGTTTTTGCATGAATTTTCTCACAAATATCTTGATCAATGAATGTACTGCTGCTTTGAGTGTCCAGAAGTGCATACACCAAGGTCTCTGGACTGTTTTCTGCTGCACAAGAGAGCCATACTGGAACAATCATTGAAGTGCGATCACTGTTGCCCACCTTTACACTACATGTAACTGTGGAAGTGCTTTCCTCTTGTGGTGGCATTTCTGGCTTTTCTCCTTGAGGACTTTCCTCGTGAAGTGGAGAGGGGTGGCTTCGCCTGCAAATATTACAAGTGACCTTCTGTCGACAGTTTTTGGAGATGTGACCAACTGTAAGGCAAGCAAAACACATGTTATTATCAATGACAAACTTTTTCCTGTCTTTGAGAGGCATTGCGGCAAACTTGTCACACTTATAGATAAAGTGATCTTGCTGACAGCAAATACACTTAATCTGCTTCTTATTCTGAGATACTAAAGAGCTGGGCTTGGAACCTCTGCCACTTTGGGATGTGGCCTTTGAGGTTTGTTTTGGATAATTGGGTACATTTGTTGAAGCTACCAGGACACTGGCCTTGACACGTTTTTGTTCCTTCTCTAGTTTTTCACTTGTATGCTTTAGCGCATAAAGGGAAGAAATAGGATTGCATGCTATGCGCGCTTCTTCTGCCACAAAGTGTGCAAACTCTTCGAAACCTGGATATGCCTTCCCTTCATCCAGTGTTTTAGTGACATGTCTGTTCCAGCAAGTTGTTGCCCAGTCTGGAAGTTTCAGCAGTAATTTCTGATTTTCCTCACAATCATCCAAAACTCCAAGTCCTTGCACATGGGGCATGGCATTTTTACAAGAGATGAGGAAATCACTGAACTCTCTTAGTTTAAGGGAGTCTTTTGGTCCAGTCTTTGGCCAGGAACTCAGTTTTCCCCTGAAAGCTCTTTGGACTACAAAGGGGTGGCCATAGCGCTTGTTTAAGGCATCCCAAGCCTGTGTGTATGCTTCTTCATCACTACGATAAAAGGTTCCTTCTAACACTGAAAGCGCCTCACCACTTATGTATTTTTTCAAATAGAACAGCTTATGCGCTGGATCTGTACAGCTTGTTTCTATCAAAGCCTTGAAGCAAGTGCTCCACTCTGTGAATTTAAGTGGGTCTCCTGTAAACACGAAAGGCTCTGGTGCCGGAAGTCTTGTCGTAGCAAGGGATTCCTTGAGCGCTTGGACTAGTGAGACTTCGCTCAGATATCTTGCCAGAGTTGTGTGGGACTGATGCACTGTGGGGAACATTGATGCGTTTACTCTCAGAGTAAGGAGGGGCCGATACATTTTGTGGAACTTGAGTGCATGGAGGGCTACTATGCTGCATTGGAAGCTGACTTGGAGGCAAAGTACTTTTTACTTCAACATCCCTTATTTCAGCATTAAACCTTGATTCCTCTTCAGCGTACACATTGTATTCAGCCTCTATGACTTCAAGATCCCTTTGATCTTCCAGCCATTTTAGTTTTTCTTGCTGAGCCAAAATCTCCTTTCTCTGGGCAGATATTTCCATCTCCCTGTTTATTTCAGCCCGTTTTGATGCCAAACGTGCAGCTGCATCTGCTTTTTTTGCCGATAAATGACTTCCCTGCTGACTATGACTTGACTGACTGCTTTGACTAGTTCTAGACACAGTTGATCCATAAATTGACCTTGCATCTTCTCTTTGGAGTAACTGAAAGAGAGATTCCTTTACAGCTACTGCATCAAATTCCTTGGTATCAACATCTGCATACCGTCTTTGCAGGAGTAGGATTATTTCAGTTGTAACTGAAGTAAAGTAAGTAAGTGCATGTAAACTCTCATACCTTTGCTTTAGTTCATGCCTACCACCCATTTTTGCACCATATCAAGTCCGTGTCTGCTGTTTCCTCACAAACATGGAGAACATTTAACAGTCTGGCTGCCTGCAGGAAAAACACTCCGTCCTTTCTCCCGACGCTCGCTCATACAATGGCGCTAATAGGCGGGGCGAGACACCTGCACGAGCCCCCTTCACGAGCTCTCCGGCTCACCCGCGAGCTTGGCAGCACGAGCGCATATGCGCCGCGATATGGAGGGACTGAAGGCGGAGAAAAGGACACCGCTAACGTCCGCACACTGGCGCACACACCCATAAACAAACATTTCAGAAAAAGAACCAAAAATACATAAACCTTTTCACTGTGACAGCTACAGTCTGTGTTCTGTTTGTTAGGAAAGTTAGCTATCAATATTAGTTATCAGCATTTATCCATTAATCACTATTAATTTTAAATAGTTATTAATATTTTCTGCCACATGATTTTATTTGCTGTTTCCTTTTTAACCATGTTTCCCTTTTTAAACTGTTTTTATCCTGTGAGTTTGAACATGTTTTTGAAAGTGCTGAATGTGTTATGTTGTTGTAGCCGTGTCTAATAAGAATTTCTGTCAATCGGCAGGACATGGCACCTGCCCACACTGCCAAAAGTACCAAAGCCTGGTTTAATGACCATGGTATCACTGTGCTTGATTAGCCAGCAAACTCTCCTGAGCTAAATCCCATAGACAATCTGTGGTGTATTGTCAAGAGGAAGGTGAAATACACCAGACCCAACAATGCAGACAAGCTGAAGGCCGCTATCAAAGCAACCTGGGCTTCCATAACACCTCAGCAGTAACACAGGCTGATCGCCTCTATACCATGCTGCATTGATGCAGTAACTATGCAAAAGGAGCCCCGACCAAGTATTGAGTGTGTACGTGGACATATTTTTCAGTCGGCCAACATTTCAATTAAAAATCAATTTTTTTTTATTAATTTTATGTAATATTCTAATTGTTTTTTGAGAAACTGAATTTGGGGTTCATGAGCCATAACCATTAAAATTAAAAGAAATGAACTCTTGAAATATATCACTTTGTGTGTTATGAATCTATATATGAGTTTCACTTTTTGAATTGAATTATTGAAATAAATCAACTTTTCAATGACAATCTAATTTATTGAGATGCACCTGTAAATACTTGGAGATTCACACAGACAGTCTTCTTTGCTGGAAGAGCCATGTTGACAACCTGTGCACCAGACTGCAGCAAATACTGTATTTTTTGAGATGTTTGCGGTTGTACGGAGTGAGCTCTCACATCATGCTTGTTTTTTTTTATCAAGCAATAATATAGAGTATCCTCCGTTATTGAATTACAGCCTGGTTCGGCAATCTAATGATACAATTAAAAAACAAACTCTTGAGTATGCATAAAACGGCTATGAAAATAATAGGGAAGAGAATGGCCGCACCTCGGACACAGTCCAAGGATGGATAATTTTTTCACACGAGTTGTTCAAAACTCCTTATACAAAGATATAGAGTGATGATAATCAAGTCAGTGGCGGTAATGCACCTGTAAGCTGGTTGCCAACCGCCAATCAGCTCTAAAAGAAGAATAATATTAAGAAAAATTAAGATCCTATTCAGAGTATGTATGAACAGTCAGTTTTAAGACAAGCACCAAAGATTACAGGAGATTCCCATCATCCCCACTTCTCTGAACATGAATTACTGCCATCAGGGAGATTTAGAGTGCTAATGTGTAATTCTAACTGGTTGAAACAATCCTTTATCCCAGCATCTATTAAGCTGTTGAACTCCCAGAAATCCTGAGTATAGTATAAATCCTGAGTAGACCATTGCACATTGGCACTTTGAACTGTCTGATCTAATTGTACTGGCTTGATTGTTTGTAAATGTTATGTGGTTGTGTGTAAATAGAATTTTTAAGATTTGGCTGATGTTGTGATTTATGTATCATGTCTGAATGTTTTTAGGTGGCAACGGAAAGTGGCACTGAGCCCAAGACAAATTTCCCTCTGGGGATAACAATGTGTATTCTATTCTATTCAGTGCCTCACTCCTTTTGTTGTTGTTGGAGCTGGGAGGGAAATAAACGGCAGCTAGCAGTGTAGCCGTAAATTCCCTCGGAAGATAGAATGGGCGGCACTTGATAACCATAACCTCTAACAATGGTGAGCAGTGTTTACAGACCACAACAGTGTCATGGCACTGGACATCATTGATGTCAACACAGAGCCCGCCGCTGTGAGTCTCACCTCCCAGTGTGGCACCTGTGTGAAGGGTGGATGTATTGGCTCTCCAGGATGAGCCTGCCGTGCAGCGAAGGAGATTGTTCATGGATGCCACTTTGTGATTCAAGATGTGTCCTGAATGTCAGCTGCCTATCAAGTTGTACCCCTAGTTATGTTGGGGTAGCGTCACAGGGCAGAGGTAACCCATTGAGATTGACAGTAAGCTGATGCCGAGCTTCTTTGTTGTTGGAAGGCAGTAATGGTGATCTCGGTTGCACTCCGCTTACTCTGGTTTTACACTGACTCCAGATCCGGTCCTTTACGTCTGCAATCCGGACTCCGCAGCATAGAGTTCCCATTCTTGTCAATGTTGTAATCCCCACCTGGTCTGGACCATTGTGGATCGAATCTGGCCCATCGGATTTGGATCGCTAATGAAATGCAACAAGTCTATTTTTGATGGATGCCAGATCCAGTCTGCAAGGAAATACCACGGTATCTCACGGTATTTAATACCTGTTTGTTCATTAAAACTATTTAAGGATCGTCCATTATTTTCTGAGGTGTACTCCACCACTGTGTCAGAGAAGATGAAAACTTTGACATAACATGCAAACACTTCATAGAATTAAAATTAAGTATTATTTAGAGCTCAGAAATCCAGGTGGAGAGCCGGTACCTCATGCGTCCTTGTTGTTTTCACATGATCGCAGTCGGTTCTTCTCGGTATTGCTCGGGTGTTTCTTGAGATCTCTTGTTATTTTATATAATTATTGCGTGATCTTGTATTTTGAACCTTGTCCTTATCCATGCCATTTCAAAACACAGAGCTGGTAGGGATGGATGCAAGGCTTCATCCACACTGCATCCATAGCAGACTGCATCAAGAGTCAATGTAAATCCAGGGTTAGAGTCGCCATGTATCAATATAGGCTGATATTTGTGTGCTGTCAGAACTTGTTCTGCATTGTCATTGAATCCTTATTTAAATCTTACTTAAATCCTCCACCTGAACAACGAGAGCAAATTTTTAGCCAAAGTCAAATTCCTTGTATGTGTTGTGCATACTTGGCCAATAAAGCTGATTCTGATTCTGATTTGACCAGTTCTTGTCTGTGTAGAGAAGGTGAGGTTAGGGGGGTGCCATATCATATCGTTCATGATAATATATATAATTATACATAAATAAATTTTGATACCGGTGTAAAAATGAATATCACAGTATTTGGGGGCTGCTGCGCGACGATGTCACACTGCATAGAAATGGCAAAACAAACATGACACGGGAAGCTGCAGCTCCGACGTCAGACTATCTCCAGTTGAGTGGAAATATTTCAAGATTCAAGATTTCTTTATTGTCATTTAGTATGTACATGCACATAAAAAATGAAATTATGATCCCCCACCATAACACAGTACCACAATATACATAGAGAATACGTTTAAAAACAACAGCATAAAAATAAAATACAACAATAAAATACCAGTTAAAACACTATGGTCAGACCAACCTAACAGAATGCATATACAAGTTTAGCAGAGGTGAGGGGTAGGAAAAGCAATTGGCAGGGGAATAGGGCACAGTCCATTTATAATCCTGACTGCATGTGGAAAAAAAACTGTTCAACATTCTGGCTGTCCTGGCCTGAAGACACCTGTACCTCTTTCCTGAGGGCAGAAGAGAAAACAAACTGTGAGAAGGATGGTAGCAGTCTTTAATGATGTTAACAGCCCTGTTAGCACAGTGTTTATTGTAAATCTCCTCCAAGGAGAGGAGGGAGACACCAATAATCTTACTAGCTGTTTTTACAACCCTATTCAGCTGGTGCTTCTCTAAAGCTGTGCAATTCCCACACTAGGTAGTCAGGCCATATGAAAGGACAGATTCCAGGGTGCCTCTGTAAGAAGTAGTGAGGAGCTGAGTGGGAAGATCTGCCTTTTTAAGTTTCTTAAACACTTTCTAAACACTTACTGTTTCAGACTGCTGTCATGTTAAAAACAAAACAAAAAACACGGTGCAGCAATATGGATAATCTGCCTGCATTTTTTCCGCACGTCAACAACACTGCTGGAGTGGTGTTAATGTTGGACAATGTGCTGCTCGAAGGGGCTGTAGTTGTATTTTACTTCCATTTTGGCCATTTTATCTTGATTTTATTCGATGACCCAAAGAGAGAGAGAGAGAGGAAAAAAAAACATTCATTCAGTGCAATGAGAACCAAAAACCCCAGGACAGGTCCATGCAGTGGGTGTAATGCAGGTAAAGTGATTCAGCATAAAAGCCAATATCATTGTGCAGTTAAGATGTAACAGTTAATATTATTTTCTTGAAATATTTGATACAGGACAAAAAAATATTTTAAACTAAATCTGAGCTGCTGTTTATAAAATGGAGAAATAAGAGTTTTTGTTTTATTTTTCCTGAATATGTTGACACTACTGTAAATAATGCTGGATTGTGAAACTCCTTTTTGCATAAATTTAAAAGAAAAAAAATCTGTAATATCGTGGAAAAATATTATTGTGAAAATTCACAGAAATATCGTGATATCATTTTTAGACCATATTGCCCACCCCTAGATGAGGTCATCAGCATTAACCATATTGTAATGATGTAGTGTGTTGATATAAATATTGAAAAGCATATGGGCCAGTATTGAGCCCTGGGGAACTCCCATTTCTGAGGCATCGTAGGTGACTGGACTGTCCACCATTTGTCTTGAGTATGAAGCTACAGTTAGCAAGAATGTTGGCAGTGAAACATCTGGAGAAGTTTTAGGGTCAAATCTTGATGACACACAGTGTCCTAGGCTGCGGTCAAGTCCGCCATGATGACACCTCCTTTATGGTCTTTTTCAAAGGTACATCATTTGAAAGTAAAGTTCGAAAGCATTGATTCATATTGCAAAACTAGCAAGGGAACAAAGCCAGGGAACAAATAAAATAGATCAAAATGACATGAGATATATTGACTGGTCTAAAAAAGAAATGGGACCACCGATGGTGAGTGCAAACCCAAAAAAGCATCATAGAAGCTCTTAAAAGATTTGATTTATAAACCTGGATAACCTTTGTTCCCATTTTCGTCATCCTCTAATAATTTTACTAATCTGTGTCCATATACTAAACAACCTGTTTGTGTGGTCATCAGGTGGACTACATCATTTGTCTGTCTGGGGATGAGACTAGTGTGCTGGACACTGAAACCAGCTCCTCCTCGGTGAGCAGCAGCACCACAGTCAGCATCCAGAGCTCAGGAAAGACACGCAAGCCACCGAAAATCCTGCAGATCAGCCCGCCGGCGCTAGTGGTCACCACCTCGGACTTCTCCCCCATGAACCTCTGCAGCCCCTCCCTACCCACTGCCTCACTCACACCAGCGATGCTACAGGTGAGGGTGCATTTATGCATATTTAATTTCTATAAATAAGCAAGGAATATCTTGGTCAGATTTACAGTAGAGGCAGTCTAATGCTTTTCCTTTGTGTGTGCATGTTTGAGCTTGTACTGTGTTGAGTTTTATGATGTTTTCTGAGTAGAGGGTTGAGATAAACAGGGATGTGAGAATGATCAGTTGTAATGTAGTAGTATATGAGAAGTAATCTGATAACTGATCACAATATGTCCTCATCTTGTTTTTCGGCAGTGGCTCAGGAGGTAGAGCGGGTCATCCAATAACCAGAAGGTTGGCGGTTCAAATCCCGCTCTTCCCAGCCATCCTGCCATTGTGTCCCTGGGTAAGACACTTTACCCACCTTGCCCCCAGTGTCCATGACACTGGGCATGAATGTGCATAAATGTTCAGTAGCGGTCGGAGGGGCCGTTGGTGCAGATTGGCAGCCACATTTCTGTCAGTCTGCCTGAGGGCAGCTGTGGCTACAGTAGCAGCTTACCACTATCGATGTACTGTATATCTGCAGTGAATGAATAATGGACTCACTGTAAGCGTTTTGAGATGTCACTTGACATGTAAAGCACCATATAAATCTAATCCATTATTATTATTATTAGTTTATTTATAGGACCTGAGCAGAATCTGCTCAAATGATCTGCTTTTGTTGTTCGTATACAGTATGACGTCTGTTCTTCCTGTTCTAGCTCCTACACAATGTGTGAAAGAGGAGCTGTAATCAGAGTGAAGAGGGATGTTTAGAGCCACTGAATATGAGGTAATACTTCAGTGTTTCCTCTGGCTTAAAGACCTTGGCGTGGTGGCAGCATATTTTTCAGGGGAGGAGGGGGGCAGAAAACACATATGTATGAATATCTTAATTTATACTAATTATTTCTTTTTTTTTTTTTTTACTTTTGCACAGTTACTTTGCATATAATAATAATAATGCGTCAGATTTATATAGCGCTTTATCATAGACACTCAAAGACGCTTTTTACAGATACAGTATTCATTCACTCCAGACAGACAGTGGTAGTGGCAAGCTACTACTGTAGCCACAGCTGCCCTGGGGCAGACTGAGGGAAACATGGCTGACAATCCGGGCCAGCGGCCTCTCTGGCCACCACCGAACATTTAGACACATTCATACCCAGTATTATGGACACTGGAGGCAAGGTGGGTAAAGTGTCTTGCCCGGGGACACAACGGCAGGATATCTGGGGAGAGCGGGATTCGAACTGCCAACCATCCGGTTATTGGACGACCCGCTCTACCTCCTGAGCCACTGCCGTGCATATGGAACTTACCATTTGAAGTATTGTACAACCAAGGCTTGAATGTTGGAATATTGGGCCAGTTGGGGTCCCACCCAGACGTCCTGTGTTTGGACTTTTTACTGGTGTCATCCTTCTCTCCTTCCTCTGCTCTCACCTCTCCTGGACCCTCTGCTTGAACACTTTCCTCTCCTTGGCTCCTCTCTTCTGTCTCATCTTTCCCTCTCTGAGCTCAGTCTAATTCAGGTTCTCTCTCTGTCTATGGTGGTATACAAACAGGTTAGAAAATATCACGTGCCATGTAAATTAAAGGAGACAACCAAAAATTTCTAGTTAAGGGTACAAAGAGCACCCACTTAAAGCTTGAGTAATGACTTCAGTCTTGAAGGTTTGAGGTTTGTCTCCAAAATTTATGACAATTTTCTACTTTTCTCTGTAAATTTATCTAAATTTGAAACCATTTTCCTCAAATTTGTAATTTTCTCTTGTAAAATTGACTTTTCTTGTACGTTTGAAACTTTATTATAAATTTGTGGATTATTTTATGCCTTATTTTTGTCTGTTTTTTTTTTTAATAAAATTACTGTTTTTTAAATAAATTTGAATATAATATTTCTATATATTTATATGTTTTTGTTTTTTAGAAATCTGACCACCAAGAAAAACCTCCCTTATTTTGAAGTCCAAATGCTGGCATGTTTAGTTTGTCTGAAGGCTGCTGATGGATTCAAGTCTTTGACTTCGTGAATTTCGGTCATCTTAACTTGCCAGGTGCATAATTGGGAACATAACTTAATATTCTAGTGGCTGGTGAAATATATACTCAGTAATTCATCAGTCCCCTTTGCCTTTCCCTTCATATGAAGCCAGCTGCATTTGAATTCTAACCACATCTCTTAGCTAAGCGACTCTTCCGTAATTGCTTCCATTTCCAGCGGGTTAAAACCATGATAAATGTCTCCAGTGCTTACATACCTCTTATGATTTTTTTTTTCCTGCGTTTAAAGTACTTTAATAAACTCATGTTTCTGTCGGACAGTCAAGCCTTATTCATGCTGCATTTCCCTTCTAGTCCGCCTTGGTCCACATACACTTTGGACGAGCCTGGCATGCACGCAGCGCTGTACATGCTCACTTTTTTCATCTACCCAGGCCAAGCGGTTGACGCATGCACACAACCATCGTTTGTAGTTTCACTCCCTCCCGATAGGTAGCGCCAAGGCACTGATGCGCCAGGATTTTCACCAACGAAGAAACGGCGGACTTCTTCACAAAGTTTCTCTTCAAATAGAGTCCATTTCTGCTGTTTGACTTCCTGGTTTTCACTTCTTTTCCACGAAGATGCTGCTGCCGCTAGCGAGACACTGCCTGCTGACTGACTGGAACGCTCGTGTGGGTGGGGCGCTTCTAAACTCTGCGCGGATGACGGCCACGCGCGTTGTTCGTGTGCGCACTTGCGGAAAGTCATTGCTTCATATATTTTACTTAAATTCATATCTCCTTCTTGGTGCGGCGGTAAATTTTGTGGCACGGCGGCCCGCCACCGAGAAATGTTACCAGAGGAAACCCTGCACTTTACTATATGCTAACAGATGGTTCAAATGTGTCATGGCACAGCATGCTGAGATCATGTAGGTCCTATGGGAAAACACAGACAAGGGGATTTATCTAACAGTTATCCATTTTTGCAGATTGGATTCCTGCCCCACAAACAACAACTTCTTCTTCTTCTTCTTCTTGCAGCTGCTCCTTCAGGGGTCTCCACAGTGGATCATCTGCCTCCATCTCACCCTATCCCTTCATCTTCCTCTGTAACGCCAGCCCTCTCCATGTCCTCCTTCACTACATCCATGAATCTTCTCTATGGTCTTCCTCTTTTCCTTCAACATCCTTTGTCCAATATCTCCACTATCCTTCCTCTCCACATGTCCAAACTATCTCAGCCTCGACTCTTACTTTGCCTCCAAACTGCTCAACCTGAGCTGTCCCTCTGATATACTCATTTCTAATCCTGTTCCTCCTAGTCACTCCTAATGAGAACTTTAGCATCTTCAACTCTGCCACGTCCAGCCCTGCCTCCTGTCTTTTTGTCAGCGCCACGGTCTCCAAACCATACATCATAGCAGGTCTCACTACCGTCTTGTCAGTCTTCCGCTTCACTGTAGCTGCTATCCTTGTGTCACAAATCACCCCTGACACTCGTCTCCACCCACTCCACCCTTCCTGCACTCTCTCCTTCACCTCTCTTGGGCATTTTCCATTGCTTTGAATGGTTGACCCCAGGTATTTAAGCTCATCTACCTTCACTACCTCTACTTTTTGCATCTTCACCGTTACACCTGGCTCTCTTTCATTCACACTCATGTATTCTGTCTTGCTTCTACTGGCTTTCATTCCTCTTCTCTCCAGAGCATATCGCCACCTCTCCAGGTTCTCTTCCATCTGCTCCCCACTCTCACTACAGATCTCAATGTTGTCTGCAAACATGCCTCACCATATCTGTCAGCCTGTTCATTACCATGGCAAACAAGAAGGGGCTCACAGCTGATCTCTGATGTAATCTCACCCCCACCTTGAATCCATCCTACAGCGCACCTCACAGTATTTCCTCTGGCTGAAAGACTTTGGTGTGGTGGCAACACACTCACTCTCTGTCTGTCTGTCTGTCTGTCTGTCTGTCTGTCTCTCTCTCTCTCTCTCTCTCTCTCACACACACACACACACACACACACACACACTGAGTGGTGTGAAAAAGTATTTGCCCCCTTTCTGATTTTTCATTTTTTTGTATATTTGTCACACTTAAATGTTTCAGGTCATCAAACAGATTTAAATATTAAACAAAGATAACACAAGTAAACACAAAATGCAGTTTTTAAATGAAGTTGTTTATTATTAAGGGGGGAAAAAAATCCAAACCTACATGGCTGTGTGCGAAAAAGTGATTGCCCCCCCCCCCCGTTAAAACATAAATTAACATACATGTGTGTTGTCCTGATAAGCCGCTGGTGAAAGACTTTTTAAATCTCATTGATTCTTTAAATCTGGTGCAGTCTGTGACTGGTGGCGCTACACACGAGCACGGACACACGGTAGATCTTGTCCTCTCGTATGGCCTGTCTGTTGTTAATTTAGAAATCTGTGACACTGTATTGTCCGACCATCTGCCTGTATTATTTGAGGCTGATCTGTCACGCGCTGCAGCTAAAACTCGCGCTGCTGCTCAGCGCTGCCAGGTTTTTAACCCTTCCGCTGCCGGTCGGTTCTCCGCTGCCTTTGACCAGCTCTGTGTCCCTCCTGGTTCCATCTCATCTGTGGAGGAACTCAGCTCCTGGTTTCACTCCTCCTGCCAAACCATCTTGGACTCTGTGGCTCCACTGAAAACCAAGCAGCCTCGATCCAAACCTGAGCTGTGGTTCAGTGACAGAACTGGTGCAGTCAGACAGGAGTGGCGCAGAGCTGAGCGCAGATGGAAGAAAGACAAACTGCAGGTGTCACTGCAGATTTTAAAAGACTGCTGGCATCAGTATCAAAACACTGTCAAGCAGGAAAAAAGCAAATACTTTGCTAATATTGTTATATTTCATTGTCATAATCAACATGTTTTATTCAACACTATTGACTCTGTTCTCAAGACCCCACAGACTGACTGTTTGGAGCCTCCTCTGAGTTATGCAATGACTTTATGAACGTTTTTATTGATAAGGTGGCCACCACCAGGGCTCTCATCTCAGCTCCTGCCTCTGTCTCTCTCCCTTGTTCTGCTGTTTTTGATCAGTTTGAACCTGTGACTCTTGTCATTTTTAGAGGATGTGGTTGGCCACATTAAGCCCTCAGGGTCTCCCTGTGATGCTGTCCCTCCTAGACTTTTTAAAGAGGTGCTTCCCAGTATAGGCCAGTCAGTTCTCGCCATCTTCAACTGCAGCCTGTCATCTGGTGTGGTTCCTGCAAATTTAAACATGCAGTAGTACAGCCCTTGATTAAGAAACCTGGTCTCGATCATACCATGTTGGCAAATTTTAGGCCTATTTCCAAGCTGCCATTTCTCTCAAAAATTTTAGAGAAAATTGTCTATATGCAGCTGAAATGTTTTCTGGATGAACACGGTATTTTGGAGATTTTTCAATCTGGTTTCAAAGCTCTTCATAGCACAGAGACAGCCTTGTTAAGAGTTTTTAACAATATTTTCTTGGCATGTGATTCAGGTGAATATGCTGTTCTTGTGCTGCTTGATTTAACTGCTGCCTTTGACACAGTGGACCATCATGTTTTAATTTTCCGTTTGCAGCACTTAGTGGGCATTTGTGGCACTGCTCTCAACTGGTTTAGATCCTATCTGTCAGACAGGACTTTTTCAATTCAATTCAACTTTATTTATATAGCGCCATTTCACAACAACAGTCATCTCATAGCACTATCAACTGTAGGGGGGACCCCCACAGTTGCAGAAAGACCCCAGCAATCAGGCGCCCCTGTGAGCAAGCACTTGGCGACGGTGGAGAGGAAAAACTCCCTTTTAACAGGAAGAAACCAGCAGAACCAGGCTCAGGGAGGGGCAGTCATCTGCTGCGACTGGCTGGGGGGTGAGGGGATAGAGAAGAAGAAAAGAACAGACATGTAGAGAGCAAACAGCACGATGGGGACTCAATCTATGGGAGAGAACAAACAAATGTTAATGACCAGCAAAAAAAAAAAATATTTCATAGAGAGTGAGGAAAGGAGTGAGGCCCAGTGCATTACTGGAGGTCCCCCGGCTGACTAAACCTATTAGCAGCATAACTAAGGGAGGGTTCAGAAACACATGATCCCTCCCTAATTGTAGGCTATATCAAAAAGGTAGGTTTTAGCCCTATTCTTAAAAACAGAGATCGAGTCTGACTCCCGAATCCAGATTGGCAGCTGATTCCACAGGAGAGGAGCTTGATAACTGAAGGCTCTGCCTCCCATTGTACTTTTGGAGATTCTAGGTATTACAAGTAATCCTGCATTTTGGGAGCGTAGTGCTCTGTTAGGATGATACGGTAGTATCAGATCTTTTAAATAAAAAGGAGCCTGATTGTTTAGAGCTTTGTAAGTAAGAAGAAGGATTTTAAACTTAATTCTAAACTCTATGGGAAGCCAATGAAGGGAGGCCAGAACCGGAGAGATATGATCTCTCTTTCTAGTACCTGTTAAAACTCTTGCTGCAGCATTTTGGATCAGCTGAAGACTTTTTAAAGATGTTTTAGGACAGCCTGATAATAAAGAATTACAATAATCTAATCTCGAGCTAACAAAAGCGTGGATCAGCTTCTCAGCATCACTCTGAGACAAGATGCTCCGACATCAGATGCATGCATCAATGCATGCATGCATGCATGCATGCATCGATGCTCAGACATGCTAACTTTTAAAGTTAGCATGTCTGGGTTTGAATCCTCTTCTGCTCCTCTGCCTTACGGGGTCCCACAGGGGTCTATTCTAGGGCCCATGCTTTTTTTCTCTGTACATACTTCCACTGGGTTCCATTTTTAAAAAGCATGGTATCTCTTTCCACCTGTATGCTGATGACTGCCAGATTTACACTACCGTTCAAAAGTTTGGGGTCACTTTGAAATTTCCTTATTTTTGAAAGAAAAGCACTGTTTTTTTCAATGAAGATAACTTTGAACTAATCAGAAATACACTCTAATATCTAATATACATTGCTAATGTGGTAACTGACTATTCTAGCTGCAAATGTCTGGTTTTTGGTGCAATATCTACATAGGTGTATAGAGGCCCATTTCCAGCAACTATCACTCCAGTGTTCTAATGGTACAATGTGTTTGCTCATTGCGTCAGAAGGCTAATGGATGATTAGAAAACCCTTGTGCAATCATGTTAGCACAGGTGAAAGCAGTTTAGTTGGTTAGAGAAGCTATAAAACTGACCTTCCTTTGAGCAGGTTGAGTATCTGGAAAAAATTATTTCAAATACAAATCATTATTTCTAACCTTGTCAATGTCTTGAGTATATTTTCTATTCATTTTACAACTCATGGCGGTAAATAAGTGCGACTTTTCATGGAAAACACAAAATAATTGTCTGGGTGACCCCAAACTTTTGAACGGTAGTGTATGTCCCTCTAAAACAAAAAGCTGCTTCATCAGTAAACTCACTCCTGGCATGCATTGAAGACATAAAGTCTTGGATGGCCCTAAACTTCCTAAATTTTAATGATAAGAAGACAAAAGTGATGGTGTTTGGACATAGTCGCCCCTGTGAGTCCCTTCCTGTATACTTGGGCCCCCTTACTCCTTATGTTAAATCCACAGCTAGGAGCCTTGGTTTTATCATGGACAATGATTTTAAATTAGACACGCAGATTCGTCCTGTGTTAAAATCCAGCTTCTTTCATCTAAGGCGTTTAGCAAAAGTAAAACCCATTCTCTCTAGACCACACTTGGAAACAGTAATCCAAGCTTTTATTTCATCTCGGCTGGATTACTGTAACGCACTTTACGCCGGTGTCAGCCAGTCATCTCTTTCCCGTTTGCAGCTGGTTCAAAACGCCGCCGCTCGTCTTTTGACAGGTACACGTGGAAGAGATCACATCACACCCATCTTAGCTTCACTCCACTGGCTGCCCGTGTATTTTAGAGTTCATTTTAAAATTCTTTTATTTGTTTTTAAATCCTTGAATGGTCTTGCTCCACCTTACCTCTCTGAGCTTCTGCATCCCTACGCTCCCACCCGGTCCCTTAGGTCAGCTGAACAGCTGCTTTTGGAGGTACCAAAGGCGAGGCGCAAGCTCAGAGGGGACAGAACCTTTTCGATCATGGCCCCCAGGTTATGGAATGATTACCCCTGGACATTAGACAAGCACCTTCACTGTCCATTTTTAAAACACGTCTTAAAACACATTTTTACTCCCTGGCCTTCAACCCAGTATGAGACATTGATTTTATTGAATGAAATGGATTTTTATTTATTTTATTTTTTTTCTTGTGTTAGCACCCTTTGTGTTAGTGCCCTGCTTTTATGTTCTCTTGCTGTACGGCACTTTGTGTAGTGAGTGTTGCTTTTAAAGTGCTTTATAAATAAAGTTGATTGATTGATTGAACTGTGGTTTATCATATCTTTGGAAAGCTGAGTTCAATTTCTCTAGCCACACCCAGGTCTGATTACTGCCACACCTGTTCTCAATCAAGAAATCACTTAAATAGGACCTGCCTGACAAAGTGAAGTAGATCAAAAGAGCCGCAAAAGCTAGACATCATGCTGCGATCCAAAGAAATTCAGGAACAAATGAGGAACAAAGTAATTGAGATTTATCAGTCTGGAAAAGGATATAAAGCCTTTTGTAAGGTTTGGGGACTCCAGCAAACCACAGTGAGAGCCATTATCCACAAATGGTGAAAACATGAAACAGTGGTGAACCTTCCCAGGAGTGGCCGGCCGACCAAAATTAAGCCAAGAGCGCAGTGGCAACTCATCCAAGAGGTCACAAAAGACCCCACAACAACATCCAAAGAACTGCAGGCCTCACTTGCCTCAGTTAAGGTCAGTGTTCATGACTCCATCATAAGAAAGACACTGGGCAAAAATGGCCTGCATGGTAGAGTTCCAAGATGAAAACCACTGCTGAGCAAAAAGAACATAAAGACTCATCTCAGTTTTGCCAGAAAACATCTTGTTAGAGAACAGCAAGTTGTGCAAAAAGTACTGAAACATTGAACAGTTGGACATATGCATTCAAAAGGTCAGAGAAGGTCAAATTAAGTTCACCTGGAAAGATTATAGTGCATTTTAGATGCAGCCTGAAATTTTACCCGAAAGCCGAATATCCCTAACTTTTTGAGCATTGTAATTATTAATAATTAATAATTTGAATTAATAATTATTAAAAATTATTGCATTACTTCATTGTAACACTAGGGGCACCACTAACTGTTTATAGAGACTGTATTCTACTCAACGTCTATGAGAACTATCAAACTAATACATTTTACCCGTTTGTTTACATTCTACTGATTTTCTGATTCATATACAGTATTTTGAGGATAAGATAAAAAAACAAAAAAAAAATCTTCTGTGTAAATATGTTCAAAGTTCAGTTTTACTGAAAGTTAAGTAATCCAATAGTGCTGGCATCCTGTGATGTCACAATATACAAATTAGATGAGTAAATTTACTCCCATCAGAAGCTTTGGATATTCAATATTTTTCTCATTACAGTCTGCCTTTTTCTCCAGCCACGTCCAAGCTACAGCCTTTTGAATTCTTGATATCAAAATTGAACATTTTCTTTAAAAAGCTGTGACGTATGAATTTGTTAATTACTAAGCTAAGTTTAATTAATAATTGCGTTGATCATATTGCTGATGTGGCCTTGGAGGAAAATGAGTTTGACGCCCCTGCTCTAAAAACACTCACTGTGTATTCAGAGGAACTCCAGCTGAAGATGCTTCTGTTCTGCCCAGCAGGTGGAAGTATTGCTACAGCCATGGCTGACCATTTTTGCCTTTGTTTTTTGTGCTGTTTAGCTTACACATCACATGACTATGTGTGTGCTTGTCTTTTAGAGTCTATTAGATCTTCAGTGTTGTTTGTCCCAGCTGTCCAGGTCAGGCTGGGTCATAAGATCACCATCAGACTTTCTGTCTGCTCTCAGTTTCTCTCTTTCTGATTTCCTCTTTCCTCTGAGAGGTTGGAGTCAGAGGCGGCAGTGGTGGTGGTGGGGGGGGGTTGTGTGTGTGTGTGTGTGTTTCTGTTATCTGGGATGATCTACTTAGAACACAGGGCAATGAAGCTGTCACCAGTCCCATGTCAGCAGAGACCTCTGTGTTGTTTTCTACATGCACATGCCATTTTCAGACACGCACAGCATGTGTTTCTTCAATCTGTGAAGTGAGAACGTATCTGTCTCGAGCCACTTGTGTGTTAATAATAAAACCATGATTTTAATTTTCTTTTAGTACTGTTGGAAAAAGAACCTCACCTAAAGCCCATGTTTTCCATGTCTGATTCCTCTTGCTCACTATCAGACTCAGGCTCCATCGCTATATCCAAAGCTTGCTGCACTACTTCTGTAAATGTTCTCTCCATATTGCCAGGCAAGAAATGACTCGTTCCACAGGTTGTATTTTTTATAAACTTCGGTTATCAATTGCGTCTGTGCAGACAATTTGGTGAAAAGCCAGAGTTTGTCTCTGTCAACAGCTGCATATTTGATGTGATTCAAGGTGCCCTATATTTTAATTAGTTTGAAGCATTACATTCTTGTGTGTTAGGACCTCTGTGCCAGTGCGTGTGGTGTGCAATTAAACACAAAATATCATGAAACATGCTTTGAACTTCTGCACAAAAACTACACATGAAACCGTAAATAAAAACAGTGCCATTTGAAAACAACTAGGCCTTTACTCATAATGGCAGAAGTTCATGCACATCCCTACACATACACTACCGTTCAAAAGTTTGGGGTCACTTTGAAATTTCCTTATTTTTGAAAGAAAAGCACTGTTTTTTTCAATGAAGATAACTTTGAACTAATCAGAAATACACTCTAATATCTAATATACATTGCTAATGTGGTAAATGACTATTCTAGCTGCAAATGTCTGGTTTTTGGTGCAATATCTACATAGGTGTATAGAGGCCCATTTCCAGCAACTATCACTCCAGTGTTCTAATGTGTTTGCTCGTTGCGTCAGAAGAATAATGGATGATTAGAAAACCCTTGTGCAATCATGTTAGCACAGCTGAAAGCAGTTTAGTTGGTTAGAGAAGCTATAAAACTGACCTTCCTTTGAGCAGGTTGAGTATCTGGAAAAAATTATTATTTCAAATACAAATCATTATTTCTAACCTTGTCAATGTCTTGAGTATATTTTCTATTCATTTTACAACTCATGGTGGTAAATAAGTGTGACTTTTCATGGAAAACACAAAATAATTGTCTGGGTGACCCCAAACTTTTGAATGGTAGTGTACATCTCAGGGTGAAAGCTCAAGAGGGAGGGAGAGGACAACTGTGACAGTGCCATCTAGTGGGAATAGCATGTTTTTTCACCATATACCAAATATGGTCAAAATGGGGCCATCAGGTGGAGAGTAGTAAAATGATAAATTCCAAGGCAGAAGCCCAGATTGACACGCAGATATAATAAAATGCATGTATTGTGCTTTAATGGCAGTGAGGTCAGAAATTGAATGGGTTTCACTGGTACAGTTTTTGTACTTTACAGTATGAGTGTAACAGTTGCTTGTATACAGTGTATTTTAAACTTAGTGTAGGAGCTGAGCAGGAAATAACAAAATTTGTAAAAATACACAAGCTTGCCAAAATTCATGCCATATGCATGAACATGGCAAAAAAATATCAGTAAATTGAAGAATCAACAGTGTGTAAAATAAGAAACACTGTTGTGAATACAGCGGGGGGAAATAAGTATTGAACACGTCAACATTTTTCTCATTAAACATATTTCTGATGAAGCCATTGACCTGAGATTTTCACCACATATCAGTAACAACTCAAGTAATCCATACATACAAAGAAATCAAGGCAACTATGTTCACAAAAGAAGTTATAGTTAATAAAGTGAAATGACACAGGAAAAAGTATTGAACACACTTGGTGAACTTCATTTAATATTTAGTAGAAAAGCCTTTGTTGGTAATAACAGCTTCCAGATGCCTCCTGTATGGAGAAACTAAGCACAGGCATTGCTCAGGAGGGATTTTAGCCCACTCTTCCACACAAACTGTCTTCCAATCTTGAAGGTTCTGTGGGTGTCTTCTATGAATTCTGATTTTCAAGGATTCAATTCAAAGGATTCAAGGATTCAAAGATTTTATTGTCAATACTACTATACGTGCAGGACATACAGGAGAATTGAAATGGCATTTCTCTCTCTCTACATTGGTGTGCATTTTATAAAAAGAAGGAAATTAGGCTGGATTAAAAAAAGAAAAAACAAGAACAAACAGCGACAGCAGCAGTCTATGTACAATCTATATACAGTCTGTATATGGTGATGCAACCCGTGGTGTCAATGGCAGCCAGAAGGACTCTGACCTCCATAGTGGTAAACGATTAGTTTAGGTAAACAATTAGTGGTAATAAACCCAGCAGTCCTATATTCTGACAGCTAGAGATGAATAACTGTAGTGCATTTCACTGTGGTAGTGTAGGTGCAGCTAGTGACAGATATGATTGCACATGATCAGTATTGCAGTGATATACAGACAGCAGCAGATATGACATTTGTACATATGGTTGCGGTTAAAGTGCAGAGACATATAGCAGCGAAAGTACAACAGAACAACAGTATTATTGTTGGTGTGCCAGTCTTTCTGTGCCAACATCTGAGGTAGTTTTTGTGCAGGTGTTACCGTCTGGGAAGCGGGGGCGGGGGGGGGGGGGGGGTGAACAGAGTTTAGGGTCCTGATGGCCTGATGAATGAAGCTGTTCAGCAGTCTTGTGGAGCAGGCCCAGAGGCTACGGTAGCTTTTCTCCAATGGCAGGGGGCTGAAGAGGGAGTGTAGGGGATGGGAGGTGTCGCCTGTGATGTTGGTGGCTCTGCAAGTGGGGTAGATGTCCAAGAGGGGGGGGCAGGGGGGCATCGATGATCTTGCTGGCTGCATCCACTATGCATTGTAGTGTTTTCCAGCAGGCGGCAGTGCAGCTTCCATACCACACCGTGATGCAGTTGGTGAGGATGCTCTCAATGGTGCCCCGGTAGAAAGACTGCATGATGGGGGGTGGGACTCGTGCTCTCCTCAGTCTGCGGAGGAAATGGAGGCGAGTTTGGGCCTTCTTAGCCAGTGATGTGGTGGTGTTGGTCTAGGTGAGGTCCTCATAGATGTGCACCCCCAGGAACTTGGTGCTGTTCACCCTCTCCACAGCTGCACCGTCGATAATCAGAGGAGGGTGCTGTGTGTGACCCCTCCTGAAGTTGACCACAGTCTCCTTGGTTTTTCCCACGTTCAGGAAGAGGTTGTTGTCTTTACACCACTGGACCAGTTGGCTCACCTTATTTCTGTAGTTGGCCTCGTCGTTGTTGGTGATGAGGCCCACTACCGTTGTGTCATCTGCACACTTGATGATGTGATTGGTGTTGTAGGCTGGCACACAGTCATGGGTCAGCAGGGTGAAGAGCAGCGGGCTGAGCATGCACCCTTGTGGGGCCCCTGTGAACAGTGTGATGGTCAGGGAGGTGTTGTGCCAACCTGCACATTCTGTGGCCTCCCTGTGAGAAAGTCCAGCACCCAGTTGCAGAGAGAGGTTTTGAGTCCCAAGTGTCTGAGTTTTTGTATTAGGTGCTGGGGGATGATTGTGTTGAATGCTGAGCTGAAGTCCAAGAACAGCATGCGCACGTACAAGTTTTTTGAATCCAGGTGGGTGAGGGCTGGATGGAGAGTAGCAGCAATGGCATCTTCTGTGGATCTGTTTGACCTGTATGCAGACTGGAATGGGTCGTGAGAGGGAGGCAGGGTGGACTTGGTGGTGGTGATGGTGGGAGGATGGTGAGAGTGGCCACGGCCCAGTAGTTGATGACTTTGTTCACTGGTGTGAGGATTCCTACCTGCAGCTGAATACAACAAAAACGAAAGATATGATTATTGACTTTAGGAGGAAAACTCCCAGGCACAAAGTCACCATACTAAAAGGCCAGACCACCGAATGTGTACAATCGTACAAATATCTTGGGACGATTATTGATAGTGGATTGAACTTTGAGGTGAACTGTGAAAGGGTGTGCAAAAAGGGTCAGCAAAATTTGCATTGTTTGAGGAAACTTGCACGCTTCCAAATTGACCGACCCATAATGACTATGTTTTATCGGGCTTTTATTGAATCTGTTTTATCCTTTTCTTTAATGTCATGGTTTGGTCAGATAAAACTGAAACAGAGGAAATCCTTGGATCAGGTAGTCAGATGGTCCAGTCGTTTGCTTGGTGAGTCACAGCTGAGCCTGGCATCCCTGTACGCCAAACAAGTACAGAGGATGGCCGACTCGATTTTAAATGATGACTCCCACCCTTTGCACTGCAACTTTCAGCTTCTTCCCTCCAGACGGAGGTTTGCTGTCCCAAAAAGTAGAACCCAGCGCTACAAAAACAGCTTTGTCCCTGCTGCTGTCAAAGAGTTGAACAAGCTATAAAATTATATTGTACATATTCTATTTTTACCTATTTTGTAAGATGTGTGCCTGTGTTTGTGTCTATGTTGAATGTAATTAGTGGCTTGTAAATATGGATGTCACCAACTGCAAAACAAATCTACCTACGGGTACAAATAAAGTAACCTGAACCTGAACCTTGATGTGCTGCATGACTAGCCGCTCAAAGCACTTCATTATAGTGAGGGTCAGTGCTACCGGCCAGTAATCATTGTAGCTGGATGGGATGGCCTTCTTCAGGACTGGTATTATGGTGGCAGTCTTGAAGCATGTAGGGACAACAACTTGAGACAGGGAGATGTTGAAGATGTCAGCCAGGACATTCTTAAGCTCCTCTGCGCAGTCCTTCAGGACACGACCCGGTATGTTGTCTGGGCCAGCTGCCTTACGTGGGTTGATCCTGCAGAGGGTCCTCTTCATGCTAGCTGGATCCAGACTTAAGGCCAGCTCGTCCGGAGAAAGAGTGGTCTTCTGTGCTGGTCTGCTGTTTTGTGCTTCAGATCAGCCAAAGAAGTTGTTTAGGTTGTTGAGCAGTGTGATGCCACTCGCACAGGTCTGAGGTGGAGGTTTGTAGTTGGTGAGGGTCTGTATGCCACGCCAGAGAGAACGTGCATCTCTGGTGTTGCTGAAGTGTCTGGATATTTTCTTGATGTACTGTCGTTTTGCCTCTTGATGCCACAGGACAGGTTGGCCCTAGCTGTTGTTAGTCCTGCAGTGTCGCCAGCACTGAAGGCTGCGTCCAAAGCCCTCAGGAGTCTGTGGACCTCTGCTGTCATCCATGGCTTCTGGTTGCCACGAACAGTGATGGTCTTGCAGTGAGTAACATCATCAATGCATTTGGCTATGTATGCCACAACAACCTCGGTATACTCCTCTAGGTTTGTGTGTCCATTATGAGTGACTGCATGCTTGAAAATGTCCCAGTCTGTGGTGCTGAAACAGTCTTTCAGAGCATCAAAGGCCCCATCTGGTCATACATGTACCTGCTTCTTTGTATGTCCAGTGGCTCTCACTCTGGGTTTGTATGCCGGCCTTAGTAGGACAGTGATGTGATCAGAGAGGCCTTGGGGGGGGGGGGGGTATGCATTCTTATGGGTTGTGTACACCAGATCCAGCAGGTTGTCTCCCATCGTTGCAAAGTTTACATGTTGATATAGACTCGGTAGGAGGGCCCTTTAACTCTTTACTGTCCACACTATATGGATGGGTCGCGCGTCTCCAGTGGCACAGCGCAGCAACTGCACTGGTCAACTTATTGACGTCCCCCGGCTATACTGAGAATTTGTACTGATCTGTATTGATCTGACAGTTCAGAAGGTGGCAGACACGCGATGGCGGAATCATGGCTGACATGGAATACAGCAAAGAAGAAGAAATCCTCATTATTCTTCTCCCTTTTTCCGCTTTGAGCTGACAGCACCAATGTGGACGCCGCCATGTTCGGTCATGGCCGCCGCGATTCTGACTGAAACTGCACGATACGGGAAAAATAGCCATGTAATACAAACAAAATTCACGTGGGATAATCATAAGAGTTTAAAAGACGTGGAAGAAGGTGTAAAGGGCTGACCAAATGCAAAACATCGAGTGGTGGTGGAGGGGTGGTGTCCACGATCGGCATGGATTTTCACAGGAAATTTTTTTTTTTGAAAAATGCACCAAACAGGAAAAATAGCCGTGTAATACAAACGAAATTCACATGGGATAATCATAAGAGTTTGTACATGTGGTAGAGAGTGTAAATGACCGAGCAAACGTAAAACATCGATCACGATGGACGAAAACGGACCGGTCACATGGGCAAGCGAGCCCCCCCCTTCCCCCGGCAACAGGTAAGAGAGGAATATATGTTTTGTTTTGTTTTGTTTTTTTACATTTTATTGATTTTCTGGTTCATATACTTTGAAGATTAGATAAAAACATACCCCGTAGACAAAACAGCGTCAAAAAAAACCCCAGACCATTCTTTGTGTAAATGTGTCCAAAGTCCACTTATGACTGAGTTATGTAACTTGTATACAGTGGGGCAAAAAAGTATTTAGTCAGCCACCAATTGTGCAAGTTCTCCAACTTAAAAGATGAGAGAAGTCTCCAGTTTTCATCATAGGTATACCTCAACTATGAGAGACAAAATGAGAAAAAAAAATTCCAGAAAATCACAGTCTGATTTTTAAAGAATTTATTTGCAAATTATGGTGGAAAATAAGTATTTGGTCACCTACAAACAAGCAAGATTTCTGGCTCTCACAGACCTGTAACTTCTTCTTTAAGAGGCTCCTCTGTCCTCCACTCGTTACCTGTATTAATGGCACCTGTTTGAACTAACTAACTAACTAACCTGCACTTATATAGCGCTTTTCTAGTCACAAAGACCACTCAAAGCACTTTCACTAGTACTAATCCTCTATTCTAAGGGCCTATAGGAAACAGATAACTAGGGACAATTTAGAACAACCAATTAACATAACATGCATGTCTTTGGATTGTGGGAGGAAACTGGAGCCCCCGGAGTAAACCCACGCAGCACAGGGAGAACATGCAAACTCCATACAGAAAGGTTCCAACCCCTGCCAGCCTGGGGATTCGAACCAGGAACCTTCTAGCTGTAAGGCAACAGTGCTAACCACTGCACCACCGTGCTGCCCACTCTGGCAGTTATACTGATAACACGTTATCAGTATAAAAGACACCTGTCCACAACCTCAAACAGTCAGACTCCAAACTCCACTATGGCCAAGACCAAAGAGCTGTCAAAGGACACCAGAAACAAAATTGTAGACCTGCACAAGGCTGGGAAGACTGAATCTGCAATAGGTAAGCAGCTTGGTGTGAAGAAATCAACTGTGGGAGCAATTATTAGAAAATGGAAGACATACAAGACCACTGATAATCTCCCTCGGTCTGGGGCTCCACGCAAAATCTCATCCCGTGGGGTCAAAATGATCACGAGAATGGTGAGCAAAAATCCCAGAACCACATAGGGGGGACCTAGTGAATGACCTGCAGAGAGCTGGGACCAAAGTAACAAAGGCTACCATCAGTAACACACTACGCCGCCAGGGACTCAAATCCTGCAGTGCCAGACGTGTCCCCCTGCTTAAGCCAGTACATGTCCAGGCCCGTCTGAAGTTTGCTAGAGAGCATTTGGATGATCCAGAAGAGGATTGGGAGAATGTCATATGGTCAGATGAAACCAAAATAGAACTTTTTGGTAAAAACTCAACTTGTCGTGTTTGGAGGAGAAAGAATGCTGAGTTGCATCCAAAGAACACCATACCTACTGTGAAGCATGGGGGTGGAAACATCATGCTTTGGGGCTGTTTTTCTGCAAAGGGACCAGGACGACTGATCCGTGTAAAGGAAAGAATGAATGGGGCCATGTATCGTGAGATTTTGAGTGAAAACGTTCTTCCATCAGCAAGGGCATTGAAGATGAAACGTGGCTGGGTCTTTCAGCATGACAGTGATCCCAAACACACCGCCCGGGCAACGAAGGAGTGGCTTCGTAAGAAGCATTTCAAGGTCCTGGAGTGGCCTAGCCAGTCTCCAGATCTCAACCCCATAGAAAATCTTTGGAGGGAGTTGAAAGTCCGTGTTGCCCAGCGACAGCCCCAAAACATCACTGCTCTAGAGGAGATCTGCATGGAGGAATGGGCCAAAATACCAGCAACAGTGTGTGAAAACCTTGTGAAGACTTACAGAAAACGTTTGACCTCTGTCATTCCCATCAAAGGGTATATAACAAAGTACTGAGATGAACTTTTGTTATTGATCAAATACTTATTTTCCACCATAATTTGCAAATAAGTTCTTTAAAAATCAGACAATGTTATTTTCTGGATTTTTTTTTCTCTCATTTTGTCTCTCATAGTTGAGGTATACCTATGATGAAAATTGGAGACCTCTCTCATCTTTTAAGTGGGAGAACTTGCACAATTGGTGGCTGACTAAATACTTTTTTACCCCACTGTAGCTGCCACGACATTATGCAAATTAGATGTGTAAATTTATTCCTATCTGAAACTTTGGATCATATTCTACATCAGTGGTGTCCCAATCATCTGCCATGGAGGACCAAGACTCTGCAGGTTTTCTCTTCTACCCAGTCTCTTCAGCAGGTGTTTTCAATGATCAGCAGTCAGTGGAAGAAATTCAGTGGAATCTGCTGATGAAGACACTGGTTGGAGGTAAAGCCTGCAGGGTCTTGGCCCTCCATGGAACATGATTGGACACCCCTGTTCTACATCTTTCTAATTGATAGTAAACCATTATCTCTTGTAACTTTCAAGTTACAAGAAATTGGAGAATCTGAACTATTGACAAAAATTTTTACCACTCTTGACCACTAGGGGCCTTGACCACCTTTTAACCGTTCCTGTCGCCATACGACAACTGGGGCAGTTACAGGGTTAAATTTGCGTAGTTGAAGTGAACTTGCTGTGATGAGAAATCCATCCGGATGTGCTGTTTGTGTCTCACTAACAGCTTGCTACAGTACTTTCAATGCTTCCCTCCTCTCACTGGCACCAGTGGGCGGGACATACACGGCGGCAAGTAGAACTGATGAAATTTCTCTTGGCGTGTTAAAGGGTCTGCACTTGATTATCATGAGCTCTACCAGAGGACAACAATGTCGGTGAACAACAGAGTCACGGCACCAGGCATCACTGCCTGATGCCAACAGAGTCACGGCACTACACACACACACGCCTCCACCCCGGGTTTTTGCTCCTACCGTTAGCACTCTGTCGCTGCGATAGCATGTTAGCCCTGCTAGGTGAATGGCATAGTCTGGTATATTGTCGTTTAACCACATTTCCATCCATCCATCCATCCATCTTCTACCGCTTTTCCGGAGGTCCGGGTCGCGGAGGCAGCAGTTCAAGCAGAGAAGCCCAGACTTCCCTCTCCCCAGCCACCTGCTCCAGCTCTTCAGAGGGGATACCAAGGCGTTCCCAGACTAGCTGGGAGACATAGTCTCTCCACCGAGTCTTGGGTCTGCCCCGGGGTCTCCTCCCAGTGGGACGTGCCTGAAACACCTCAAGTGGGAGGCGTCCAGGAGGCATCCTAATCAGATGCCCATACCACCTCAACTGACTCCTTTCAATGTGGAGGAGCAGCGGTTCTACTCTGAGCCTCTCCCGGATGACTGAGCTCCTCACCCTATCTCTGAGGGTGAGTCCAGCAATCCTACGGAGAAAGCTCATTTCAGCCGCTTGTATCCGCGATCTCGTTCTTTCGGTCATTACCCAAAGCTCGTGACCATAGGTGAGAGTAGGAACGTAGATTGACTGGTAAATCGACAGCTTTGCCTTAGAACTAAGCTCCCTCTTCACCACAACAGACCGGTACAACGTCCGCATCACTGCAGATGCTGCTCCAATCCGTCTGTCGATCTCTCGCTCCATTTTCCCCTCACTCGTGAACAAGACCCCAAGATACTTAAACTCCTCCACTTGGGGCAGGAGCCTGTCCCCAACCCGGAGAGGACAATCCACCTTTTTCCGGCTGAGGACCATGGACTCGGACTTGGAGGTGCTGATTCTCATCCCAGCCGCTTCACACTCAGCGGCAAACCTTCCCAACAAGAGCTGTAGGTCATTGCTGGATGAAGCCAACAGGACAACATCATCTGCAAACAACAGAGATGAGATCCTGTGGTCACCAAGCATGACACCCTCCATTCCCTGGCTGCGCCTAGAAATCCTGTCCATAAAAATTATGAACAGGACCGGTGACAAAGGGCAGCCCTGGCGGAGTCCAACTCTCACTGGGAATGACTCCGACCGAGTGTTGGCAATGCGAACTAAACTCTCACAACGGTCGTACAGAGACCGAATAGCTCGTAACAACAAGCCCGATACCCCATACTCCCGAAGCACCCCCCACAAAAATCCACGAGGGACGCGGTCAAATGCCTTCTCCAAGTCCACAAAACACATGTAAACTGGTTGGGCAAACTCCCACGAACCCTCAAGAATTCTCGAGAGGGTAAAGAGCTGGTCCGATGTGCCACGGCCAGGACGAAAACCACATTGCTCCTCCTGAATCCGAGGTTCGACCAACGGCCGGACTCTCCTCTCCAGTACCTTGGCATAGACCTTCCCAGGGAGGCTGAGGAGTGTGATCCCTCTAAAGTTGGAGCACACCCTCCGGTCCCCTTTTTTGAAGAGAGGAACCACCACCCCGGTTTGCCATGCCAAAGGCACTGCCCCCGACCTCCACGCAATGTTGCAGAGGCGTGTCAACCATGACAACCCAACAACATCCAGGGCCTTGAGGTACTCGGGGCGAATCTCGTCCACCCCCGGGGCCCGGCCACCAAGGAGATTTTTAACCACCTTGGCGACCTCAGCCCCTGTGATAGGCGAGTCATCCCCCTCGTCCCCAAACCCTGCTTCCTCTGTGGAAGGCGTATCAGTGGGATTGAGGAGATCCTCGAAGTATTCCTTCCACCGCCCGACGATATCCCCAGTTGAAGTCAACAGTGTCCCATCCGCACCATACACAGTGTGGACGGGGAGCTGCTTTCCCCTCCTGAGCCGCCGAACAGTTTGCCAGAATCTCTTTGAAGCCGACCGAAAGTCTTGTTCCATGGCCTCACCGAACTCCTCCCATACCCGGGTTTTTGCTTCAGCAACCACCCGAGCTGCACTCCGCTTGGCCTGCCGGTACACCTCAGCTGCTTCGGGAGTCCCACAAGCCAACCAAGCTTGATAGGACTCCTTCTTCAGCTTAATGGCCCCCCTCACCACTGGTGTCCACCACTTGGTTCGGGGGTTGCCACCACGAGATGCACCGACCACCTTGCGGCCGCAGCTCTGGGCTGCCGCTTCAACAACAGAGGTGGAGAACATGGCCCATTCAGACTCCATGTCTCCAGACTCCCTCGGAATGTGGTTGAAGTTCTTCCGGAGGTGGGAGTTGAAGACCTCCCGGACAGGGGCCTCAGCCAGACGCTCCCAGCACACCCTCACTATACGTTTGGGTCTACCAGGTCTGAATGGCTTCCTCCCCTGCCATCGGATCCAACTCACCACCAGGTGGTGATCAGTTGACAGCTCTGCACCTCTCTTTACTCGGGTGTCCAAGACATACGGTCGCAGGTCTGATGATACGATAACAAAATCGATCATCGACCTGCGGCCTAGGGTGTCCTGGTGCCAGGTGCACATATGGACACCCTTATGCTTGAACATGGTGTTCGTTATAGACAGACTGTGGTTAGCACAGAAGTCCAATAACTGAACACCACTCGGGTTCAGATCGGGCAGGCCGTTCCTCCCAATCACCCCCCTCCAGGTTTCACTGTCGTTGCCCACGTGCGCATTGAAGTCCCCCAGTAGGACAATGGAGTCTCCAGGAGGAGCACCCTCCAGCACCCCAGTCACAGACTCCAAAAAGGGTGGGTACTCTGAAACATCATTTGGTGCATAGGCACAAATGATGGTCAGGACCCGTTTCCCAACCCGAAGGCGCAGGGAAGCAACCCTTTCGTCCACCGGGGAAAACTCCAATATAGAGGCAGCAAGGTGGGGCGATACAAGAATACCTACCCCTGCTCGTCGCCTCTCGCCCGGGGCAACTCCAGAAAAGGCCAAGCTCCAGCCCCTCTCCAGGAGACTGGTTCCGGAACCGGAGCTGTGTGTTGAGGTGAGGCCGACTATATCTAGCCGGTATCGCTCAATCTCGTACACCAGCTCAGGCTCCTTCCCCACCAGAGGGGTGACATTCCACGTACCAAAAGCCAGTTTAGAAAGCTTGGGATCAGTCCGCCAAGGTCTCCGCCTTTGACTGCCACCTAATCCACATAGCACCGGACTTCCTTGATCCCTCCTGCAGGTGGTGAACCTACTGGAGGGCGGACCCATGTAACTCCTTCGGGCTGAGCCCGGCCGGGTCCCATGGGTGGAAACCCGGCCACCAGACGCTAGCCTTCGAGCCCCTCCCCCAGGCCTGGCTCCAGGGTGGGGCCCCGGTAACCCCATACCGGGCGGGGTACACTGAATCCTTGATATACAATTTATCATGAGAGTCTGTTGGATCGTTCTTCGTCTGGCCCTTCACCCAGGACCAGTTTGTCTTGGGAGACCCTATCAGAGGCAAATTGCCCCGGACAACATAGCTCCTGGGATCACTGGGGCACGCAAACCCCCCCACCACGATAAGGTGACGATCCATGAGGGGGAACCACATTTCCATAAAGATAAAAACACAGCAGTTCTGCGCATCACGTTATGTGGATCTCAGGAGCTGTATGTGGTCTATCTTGTTGTCAGGTGAGCGCACGTTGGCCAGGATCAGTGAAGGGATCGGGGGTTTGTGCAGGTTAGCAGTTAGCTTCCCCATATACCTCCGCGTTTACCTCGCTTCTGTCTCCTCTCACACGGATGGGGTCTCCATCTGGGATGCGGCATGGCAGCCGAGTCCGAGGATGTGGGGGGCTGGCAGAGGATCCCTAGGCCATGAAGCTTCTCTTTGCTGCTTTCATCTAGGGCGTAATCTGTGGCTTTACTCCTTATCTCCAGAAGGCTGTGGTGACTGTAGCTCGTGCACAACATTGCATATGTACAATAAACAGTTTAACAACACTAAGTGGCACAAAACACGAAAAACAGAGAGAAAACCTGAAGAGAGGAGAGAGAGAGAGGGCCGCTGTGTTTCAATTGGATTCAGGTCAGGTGACTGACTGGGCCATTCTCGCAGCTTTATTTTTCTTTTCTGGATCCAGTTGAGAGTTTCCTTGGCTGTGTGTTTGGGATCATTGTCTTGCTGAAATGTCCACCCTCGTTTCATCTTCGGCATTTTGGCAGATGGCAACAGGTTCTTATCAAGGATGTCTCTGTACATTTGTCCATTTATCTTTCAATTTTATGAAGTCTGCCTGTATCATGTGCTGAAAAACACCCCCACACCAGGGTGGGATGTGCAGTGTCATTTCTCCTCTAAACATGCTGTGTGTTGTGGCATCCAAAAAGTTCAATTTTGGTCTCATCTGATCAGACTATATTCTCGCAGTATTTTACTGGCTTACCCAAATGTTGTGCAGCAAACTTTAAATGAGCTTCAGCATAATTTTTCTTAAGCAATGGAGTCTTGCGAGGTGAGCGGGCAGAGAGCCCATGCCAGTTGAGTGAATTACTTATTGTTTTCTTTGAAACAGCAGTACTTGCTAACTCTAGGTCTTCCTGGAGCTCTCCACGAGTGGTCTTTGGCTCTTGGATACTGTAATGTCTGATAATTCTTTTGACTCCTCTGTCAGAAATCTTTTGAGGAGCTCCTGGTCGTGGCCGGTTTATGGTAAAATGATGTTCTTTCCACTTCTGAAAGATGGCTTCAGCAGTGCTCACTGGAACATTCAGCAGTTTAGAAATGCACCTGTAACCAATGCCACCATTGTTTTGGCTGCACGGTGGCGCAGTGGTTTAGCACTGTGGCAGCACAGTTTTACCCTCGGCCGGGGGACCGCGGGGATCATGAGATCGTGGGTTCGATCCCAGCCCCCGACCAACAGTGAACTGTGTGGAGTTTGCATGTTCTCCCCGTGTTGCGCGGGTTTACTCCGGGATTTCTCCAGTTTCCTCCCGCACACCAAAAACATGTAGGTTTAGGGCGCTCGCGCACGCAGCGACCAGCAGCCGGTGGCTTGTCACCAGACTGCAAACCAAGTCTACCTACGGGTACAAATAAGTAACAAAAAAAAAAAAAAAAAAAAAAAAAAAAAAATTGTTTTGCAACAATAAGGTTGCAAAGGTTTAGAGAGAGCTCTTTCCTTCTACCCATCACGAGTTCTTTGTGGTGTGACAATCTGATATTCACAGACCTTTTTAAAGGCTGTCTGTCAGGACTTAACCAGCTGAAATTAATTTGCATTGATGGGGGATGGGATGACTTCCTAAATTCTGATGGATTTCAGCTGGTTTCTTGGCTTTCTATGCCTTTGTGCACCTCTTTTTTCTTCGTGTTCAGTACTTATTCCCTGTGTCATTCTACTTTGTTAAATATAGCTTGTTCTATGAACACAGTTGCACCAATGTCTTTCTATGTATGGATTACTTATGTTGTTACTGGTACCTGGTGAAAATCTCAGGTCAGTGGCACCATCAGAAATATGTTTAATGAGAAAAATGTTGATGTGTTCAGTACTTATTTTCCCTGCTGTATATGTGCCAAAAATGCACAGCGTTCCAAATTATTATGCAAATAGGATTCTAGTGTCATAAACATCCCATTTTTGTTTTTCAATAAACTCATGGATGGTATTGTGTCTCAGGGCTCTTTGGATCACTGATATCAATCTCAGATACCTGTCATATTTAGTTTGCCAGATGAGCTCAATTAAAGGAAAACTACTTAAGAAGGATGTTCCACATTATTAAGCATGCCACAGGTTTCAAGCAATATGGAAAAGAAAAAGTGCAATGCCTTGGACAAGGTATGAAAACATTAGATACTTCGTGAAAACTTAAGCATGATCATTGTACTGTGTGAAGAAATCTGTGGCTTATTCAGAGCACAGATGAGTTCTTGCAGATAAAGGCTAATGAGGAAGGTTTCTGCCAGACAAACTCATCGGATTAAGCGAGCAGCTGCTAAAATGCCATTACAAAGCAGCAAACAGGTATTTTAAGCTGCTGGTGCCTCTGGAGTACGACGAACCTCAAGGTGTAGGATCCTCCAGAGGCTTGCAGTTGTGCATAAACCTACTATTCGGTCACCCCTAACCAATGCTCACAAGCAGAAAAGGTTGCAGTGGGCCCACAATTACATGAAGACTGATTTTCAAACAGTCTTGTTTACTGATGAGTGCCGTGCAATCCTGAATGGTCCAGATGGATGGAGTAGTGGATGGTTGATGGATGCCCACCATGTCCCAATAAGGCTGCAGTGTCAACAAGGAGGTGGCGGAGTCATGTTTTGGGCCAGAATCATGGGGAGAGAGCTGGTAGGCCTCTTTAGGGTCCCTGAAGGTGTGAAGACCTCAGCAAAGTATATACAGTTTCTGACTGACCACTTTCTTCCATGGTACAAAAAGAAGAACCATGCCTTCCGCAGCAAAATTATCTTCATGCATGACAATGCACCATCTCATGCTGCAAAGAATACCTCTGTGTCATTGGCTGCTATGGGCATGATAGGAGAGAAACTCATGTGTGGCCCCCATCCTCCCCTGACCTCAACCCTATTGAGCACCTTTGGAGCATCCTCAAGTTAAAGATCTATGAGGGTGGGAGGCAGTTCACATCAAAACAGCAGCTGTGGGAGGCTGTTCTGACATCTTGCTAAGAAATCCAGGCAGAAACTCTCCAAAAACTCACAAGTTCAATAGATTCAAGAATTGTGAAGGCTATATCAAAGGGGTATTATGTTAACATGTAACTTGGCCTGTTAAGATGTTTAAAAACAAAGCTATTCTATATGTATGGGAGTGCAGTAACCTAAGGATTTAATGCCAAGGCTCAGACATTTGAATTAAACAACTGCTGTATACATTGTCATACACCCACACCCACACATTGATCTGCACCTTTTTGCACAAACACTGCTTCCATCCTTAAACTAGGGTCTAAATCCAGGGAGGGAGATAAAGCTGCTGTGACTGGTGGAGTCAGCACCAATGCCTGACCTGACATGGTCAGGCACTGGTTTGCTTGCGACCGGATAACCATGAAAACTGGTACTACCTGTCTCATGGGTCGGGCCGTTGGTGACTCAACCGGCAACCCCGTCCTTCCGAGGGCGTGGAGGGTGAAACTGGGCATCCTGGCAGAACTAAAAACAATATCTGTCACAGGTCTGTGGTGGACCACTCCCAGTTACACGGGGTGAGACTGGACATCCTGGCAGATAAACACATCTGTGGCAAGGTCTGTAGTGGACTTTTGCTAGTCGGTGCATCGTGACATGCACTACACAAAGAGCAGAGCTAAACAAACCTATCATCTGGTCAGTCACTGCAACAGATACTGGAGTCGGTTTGTCTTGGCGTGTCCTTGCCACTGATAATACCTTTATCTACCAAGAATGTGCCGCTAGTCCATTAAAAGCTAGCAGTACTCAAATACTTTGCAAGCAGTTTCATGAAATGTTCAGTCAGAAAGCAACTCATACCAGCTTGGATGTCGCCCGGGTTAACAAGGTCAGGAGTTCCTGGCAGCGAAGGGCGAAGGACAGAGCTGCGTGGAGGAATCTGATCAGACCTAAATGAAACAGTCATTGTCGCCTCTGACAGACTGCTATGATGATGATGATGATGACAACCAATAAAATGTTTTGAAACTGTTTTGTGCATAATAATTTGGAGCAGTGCATTTTGAGTTTTTTTTTTTGTTTTTTTGTTTTTTGGCAAAAAAAAAAAAAGTTATCATTGGGAGGTTTGTTCAATAAAATTTGAATTATGCTGTAACGGTTGATGACTTGAAAATTATACTGACTGTCATTTGCATGAACTGTTTAGGAGAATGAGAGAAATATTACTTGCATAATAATTTGGAATGCAGTGTATGGCTTATTAAAAACTGTTAAAATGGGTAAAATTATTGGAATACCGAGTAGTTTTATTGTGTAATGTTTTTCACTCAAGTACATTTACATTACTCCATTACTTGAATGTTATATTCAGGGCCTAAAGTTTTCCGGCGCCATGCCAGATTTCTGGCACGTGCCATCTGTTGGGGGGGAAGTAGGGGCTGAGGGGAAATTTACTTCATATTTCTGTACGCAAAATACTTTTTGTCCAAGCGGAGTTTTCGTATCTTGCGATCCAAAATGGCGAAATGTATTGAGTGGTATTGAGCTTGCACGCTCCACTGATCTCTATAGAAAACCTGGATTGTTCATGCCCCATTAGCAAGTACAGAGCTGAGTAAAGCCACCTGGCCACCATATTAGTACACCCAAAACACTCAGTACTAATGTGGCGGCCAGGTGGTTTCACTTCTAGCAGCCAGTGATTCATCCAGTTTTTCTGTAGAGATCAGTGGCGCGCTCTGAATCGGATGATGACAGTGAGAATGAGTGACTGGAAATGCGAGTGTTTTATCCTTCATCATACACAAAACCTTTCATACATTCTGTAGGATGGAGAGTAAGTTTTTGAAGGCTGGGGAAGATGTCCTGATTGACAAAGGACTTAAAAACTCATGTCACTGGGCGTGGATCAAAGAAATGGGCAGAGATGGCAAGCCTTTTGGTAGCTGGTGTAAAAAAAAAAAAAAATTAGAGAACCAAGAGCTTTTTTCTGCACATGCTCGAAAAAGCTCATGTATGTAACTAGTGGTAAAAAAAAGTGTTACCACATCACGAACTAGATCCCTGCCACAGCAGCTGTCTGTTTTTGTTGTAGTAATCTGGCATTGTGCATTTATTATTTCTTTTGAACAAAACATTTATGGAAATAATGCAATTTAGAGTATTATATACAGTTCACTGTTGCCATTTACAATTTATTAAAAATACATGGTGCAAATGTTGCACATTCCATTAAAAAGTAGTAAATCAATGGCCTTTTCCATATAGCCTTTACTGAATGGTTGCTAATTAAATCTTGTTCCAGCAGTGAATTAGTTCGCTTGACTGAGTTTCACAAACCCGTATGCATAAATTTTATGTTATAGATAGGTCATTCTGTACGTAATTTATATAACTTGATAGCAATAGCATCATAAATGCTAGATGTTTGCACCTTATTACACAGTGAGATGGAGTACTGTTGCCACCTACTGACCTTCCTTGGTATTGCTGTTACAGTCCACCATAATCTAGTCTGAATTTATCAGTGGGTATGGTAGATACGTTACTAGCTAGGTTTTTCCCCCTTGTCCTGTTACTAGCTAGTTTAAAGGAAAACCATTTTCATATACTGTGTGTGTGTGTGTGTGTGTGTGTGTGTGTGTCCACCCCTGTGATGGGGGCAGGGTCATCAGGCTCAGGATTTTTTTTGCTTTAACCCCTGTATCTTGGTGTCCAACCCATTTTATACTCAAACATCCTTGTAACTCCAAAGCATGTCTACTAAACTCCTGCAGACGATAACTTCACTGCATTGCGTGGAAGAGTTCTTCGAGGGGAGCTAAAACCCAGACACCTGTGTTTTTCTGTCAGCTCTGAGACTGAAGATGTTAAAAATCACTGGCTGTATTTGTCGGCTTTCCTCCCCAGACTCCAACTCTGCTGCTGACTCCCAGTCCCCTACTTTCCAACATCCACTTCTGGAGCACGCTCAGTCCGGTCGCTCCCCTCAGCCCGGCCACGCGACGCCAGGGAGGCCACCTGTTCCAGGTCAGTGCTTCACAGTGCTCTTCATCTGCTATCATGTTTAGCTCATTCCGGCAAAGCCAGAAGGAGCTAATGCAATGACGTGGCAACCTGTACTCCACAAAAAGCCACTGTTGGTGATTTTTGTATTAAAAAATCCTGCATGGAGCCACAGGAATATCCTTGTAAAACCTGTGATAAAGTAGCAGGATTACATCTACAGTCTGGCCTGACGGCACCAGGATTTGCAGCTTTTTTAATGTAAACGTGTTCCCTTTTTCTCACAAAATTACTACTTTCTCTTGTAATTTTTTGATTATTTGCAAAACGTTTGTTTTTTTCTTGCAAGATTGTGTGGGTGTTTTCCTCATTGAGCTGAAATGGGCTTTTCAAATTTTGTTGTGTTTTTGGCATAAATGTTTTGCTTTTTTTTTCTAAATTTAGCACATTTTTCTTTGCACATTTAAAATTTTTTATTGAGTAAATCTGAAGACTTTCAATGTAAATTTGTGACATTTTTCACAGTAAAGTTAAGCTTTTTTTCATAAATTTTGACGTTGATGGCATAATTTTCTGCTTGTCTTATGAGACCATCTTATCTGATTGTTACTGTTTTCAGGTAAAAATCCTGCATTTTTCATATAGATTTGCAACTGTTTTCTAATAAAAATGTAGCTCTTCCAGGTAAATTTGTGACTTTTTGTCTTTCCGATTTGTTTTTTTCCTCATAAAATTGCAACATTTTCCTTAAACTTTAAGAGTATTTTTTCAGAAGTTTTCAGCTAGTCTCATGAATTTATTGTATTTTTCTTTGTAAATTTATTAGCTTTCATGGGCAAAATTGTGGCATTTCTTACATACAGGTACATCTTAAAAAATTAGAATATCATGAAAAAGTTCAATATTTTTTGTCACTCATTTCAGAAAGTGAAACCCAAATATTGTATAGATTCATTACATAGAGAGGGATATATTTCAAGTGTTTATTTCTTTTAATTTTGATGATTATGGCTTACAGCCCATGAAAAGCATGGGAGCAGCTCATGTCAATATATGAAGTAGATGATTGTTGTAATTTTATAACTGCAACAATTACAAAGTCTATAGAAAAATTTACAAAGCAAATTAAAAGTAGACAACAGAAGATTAGCCTACCATGGTTAAATAATGAAATAAGAAAACTTATGAAGAGGCGAGACTATGCATTGAAAACATCATTAACCTCTAAACTACAAAATGATCACCTTGTGTACAAAAGTTTAAGAAATAAAGTGGTACATGAGCTGCGAAAATCAAAAGTATCTTATTACAATAAACTGATAGATCATGCAAAGGGTAACAACAGTTCCCTATGGAGGCATTTAAATAACTAATAAAAAAAACGATCAGAAGGGGGTAAAGGAACTTAGAATCAATGGCAAGACCGTCAGTGACAAGGCTACTTTGGCAAATGAATTTAATTCATACTTTGTGGGCTCTGTGGAAGACTTAACAAAAATTTTTGTGCTGCCAAATGTGCCCAACAACACAAATTCCATACTTCCAACAGATTCTTTTCACATCGATGAGGTAAATGAGGAGTTAATTGCTGGTATTGTTAAAACACTGTCAAACTCAAAAACTAATGATCTCTACAATATGAGCACCTCCTTTCTCAAAATGCACAGCAAAATATTAATCAAACCACTGACTCATCTCATTAATCTCTCCATTAGGTCTAGTACATTTCCATCTGGCTGGAAAAAAGCTGTCGTCACACCAGTTCATAAATCAGGCAGTAAAGACGATATATGCAATTACCGCCCAATCTCTATTTTACCAGTCCTGTCTAAGGTTCTTGAAAAAGTTGTAGCTACACAGCTGATAGACTACTTACAAGACAGTCAACTTCTTCATCCACATCAATTTGGTTTTAGACCAGGATACTCAACAGAAACAGCAAATTGTTGCCTTATTGAAAACGTCAAACAGTCCTTGGACAGGGGTAATGTGGTAGGAGCTGTTTTTCTAGATCTCAAAAAGGCTTTTGATACTGTAAACCACAGTTTGCTTTTATCCAAAATGGTATCTTTTAACTTCTCCCCAGATACATTAGAATGGTTTGCATCTTATCTCCAGAATAGAGAACAGTGTGTAAAAGTTCACAGGATAAATCCTCATTTTTAAACAACCGCATGGGTATCCCACAAGGGTCCATTCTTGGTCCTTTACTTTTCAGCATTTTTATTAATGACTTGCCGTTACACTGCTCAGCTGCAACATGCCAACTTTATGCAGATGATTAGTCCTCTCGGTGAGTCCTCTCGGCGCCACACCAGTAGGCTGCCTTTTGCAACAGCGGCTCGATTCCGAGTTTTTTTTTCCCTTCCTCTCTCTTTTGATCACTTTTTTTTTCACCCCACTTATATCACGGACACACAGATCGTCCCAAATGTCTCCTGAGCCGGTGGACGGAGCCACTGTTTATAGCAGGATACGATACAACAGGGAAGAGCTGCTAGCATTTAACCGCCACCCGGTCCCACTGGAAAAACTCGACATACCGAGAGAATTGAGGCGAAAGCGTCGCGGCTGCCGGGCTGGAGTAAGGCGGAGGACAAAAAATATAAGGTACAGACCCTCCCTTCCATCTGTTGTCATGGGAAATGTACGGTCGATACTGGAAAAGTTAGATGAGCTAGTGGCTATCTCCCGTTATGATAGCACTTACCGGGAGTGCTCTCTCCTTTTGTTTACTGAGACGTGGCTAACTGAACTAGCAGCAGATGCTAACATTGAGCTGGAGGGTTTTCACATGATACGAGCTGACCAAACACCAGAGAGTGGCAAAGCTAGGGGCGGTGGAGTGATAATGTATGTTAACAACAACTGGTGCAGACCGGGACATATCACTGTTAAACAACGACACTGCAGCAAAGACATTGAGTTGCTAGCTGTTAGCATGAGGCCTACATATCTCCCGAGAGAACACTCACACGTGATCTGCATTGTTGTTTATGCAAATCCGACGGCGAACGCTAGGACAGCGCGTGACGTCATCCATTCAGTGACCAGCAGGCTGCAGACAGAACACCCAGATGCTCTTCTCCTCATCTCAGGCGATTTCAACCACGTTTCACTGTCTCCCATTCTGCCCACTTTCACCCAGTATGTCACATGCCACACTAGAGACAATAAAACACTGGATTTGTTCTACGCAAACACTAAGGAGGCGTACACCTCATCACAACTCCCCCCACTTGGGAGATCGGATCACAACTTGGTTCATCTCCGACCGGTGTACAAACCCCTAGTGCACAGACAACCTCCGGCCATGCACACTGTGGAGTTATGGTCTGAGGAGACAATGGACACTCTAAAGGACTGTTTTGAAGCCACTGCCTGGAAGCAGCTCTGCGATCCACATGGTGAGGACATTGATGGCCTCATTCACACCTTCACGGGCTACCTCAGCTTCTGTGTGGACAAATCCGTTCCCACCAAGATCATACGGCGTCACTCAAACAACAAACCCTGGATCAACCCTGAGATAAAAACACTTCTGAGAGAGAAGAAGAGGATCTTCAGGTCGGGGAACAGGGAGATGCTGAAGTCCGTACAGAGGGAGCTGAGGAGAAAGATCAGAGAAGGCAAGGACAGCTTCAGGAAGAAGATGGAGGACAAGCTGCAACAGAGCGACATCAGCGGGGTCTGGAGAAACCTCAAAACCATCTCGGGGCTCCAGAATACCTCCCCCCAGACCACGGGGGGCAGGGAGTGGGCGAACAACCTGAATCTGTTTTTCAATAGATTTGACCAACCGCCCTCCCCCCTGTCTACACAACAACCACTGCTGCCTCTAAGAAATCAAGTCCTGCTGCCCACTCCCCACTCCACCGACACCCCCCCCACTCCCAACACACAGCCCCCCATCCTGACCCTGACCAAGACCCAGGTGAGGACGGAGCTGAGGAAGATCAAGGCGAGGAAGGCGTCGGGACCGGACGGCATCAGCGCAAAGCTCCTCAAGTCCTGTGCAGACCAGCTGTGTGGGATTGTGACATATATCTTCAACATGAGCCTGAAACTGGGGAGGGTACCACAGCTGTGGAAAACATCTTGTGTGGTACCTGTACCAAAAACTTCCCACCCCAAAGACCTGAACAGCTACAGACCGGTGGCCTTGACGTCCCACTTGATGAAGACCCTGGAGAGACTGCTCCTTGCTCATCTCTGCCCCCTGGTGGAACCAGCGATGGATCCACTCCAGTTCGCCTACCAGCATGGCATTGGGGTGGAGGATGCGGTGATCTTCCTCCTTCACCGTTCTCTGTCCCACCTGGAGAAGCCCGGGAATATGGTGAGGATCATGTTCTTTGACTTCTCCAGTGCTTTCAACACCATCCAACCGATGATCCTGAAGGACAAGCTGCTGCGCGCAGGGGTGGACCAGCACCTGTCATCATGGATCCTGGACTACCTCACGAACCGGCCTCAGTTTGTGAGAACCCGGGACTGTGTTTCTGACACGATCATCAGTAGCACGGGGGCCCCCCCAGGGAACGGTGCTGGCTCCCTTCCTGTTCACTCTTTATACTGCGGACTTCTCACACAACACAACACATTGCCATCTACAGAAGTTCTCTGATGACTCTGCGATCGTTGGTCTCATCTCCAACGGAGATGAAAGCTGAGTACAGAGGGCTTATCCAGGACTTTGTGGACTGGTGCCATCGGAACTGCCTCCAGATCAACGCGAGGAAAACTAAGGAGCTGGTGGTGGACTGCCGCAGGCATGGGCAGCCCCTCACAGCACCAGTAAATATACAGGGAACAGACATCGAGATGGTGACATCCTAAAAGTACCTGGGTGTTCATCTGAACAATAAACTAGACTGGTCACACAATACTGACGCACTCTACAAGAAGGGACAGCGCAGGCTGTTCCTGCTGAGGAGACTCAGGTCTTTTGGTGTACAAGGGGCGCTGCTGAAGTCATTCTATGACACGGTGGTGGCATCAGCCATCACTTTTGGAGTGGTCTGCTGGGGCAGTGGCATTACTGCAGCCGATAGGAAGAGACTGAACAAACTGATTAAGAAAGCTAGCTCTGTCCTGGGGCAGCGCCTTGATCCGATGGAGGAGATAGGAGAGAGAAGGACGGTGGCTAAACTGTCATCTCTGCTGGAGTCCGAGTTCCACCCTATGCAGGACATACTGGATGCACTGAGGAGCTCATTTAGCAGCAGACTACATCATCCCAGGTGCACAACCGAGAGGTTTCGTAGGTCCTTCCTACCAACGGCTGTCAGACTGTACAACCTAAGCAGGGCTGCTCGCAGAGATAGCAAAAAGACGTAACAACCTAATAGTTTTTTTGAATGCAAAAGATGCAATAGACTTGCACAATGGTCCCCTCCGGCATACAACTAGGAACATATCGGTCGCTATGGAGGGTGAGAATATGTATGGGCACATAATCATACCATGTAGGATAACTAAATAGACGGTTATGCTGTTTCATCCCACCTAGCAACAATGCTCTGCACTGTGTGTGTTTATATATTTACATATTTATTCCATCTAGCTACAATGCTCAGCACTGGGTGTGTTTATATTTATATATCTCACTGTGTTTTTATATATCTACATATTATTCCATCTAGCTACATTGCTCCGCACTGTGTGTGTTTATATACTTGCATATTTATTCCACCTAGCTGCAATGCTCCGTACTGTGGGTGTTTATATATTTACATATTTATTCCATCTAGCTACAATGCTCTGCACTGTGTGTGTGTATATATACGTATATATTTTATAGTAATATGTACATATGTATATTAGCTGCTCTTGCTTGCTTGTTTTTTTTCTTGCCTTCTGATTGTTGCTCTGAGTGTTGCTATCCCTGTGCTGTTGCAATCCTGGAATTTCCCCGTTGTGGGACTAATAAAGGCTTATCTTATCTTATCTTATGATGCAGTTATTTACACAGCTGCCAAGACTCCAGCACAGGCTGCAGATGTACTGTCTACAAGTATGGTTGATGTCCAAGAGTGGCTCCTCCAGAACCATCTATTGCTGAACCTTCAGAAAACAGTCTCAATGTGCTTTTCAATCAAAAAATGTAACCTGCAGCGTTTTAAAGTTAATATACATGATCATGACATCAGTTTAGCTACAGAATTCAAATACCTTGGCATTGTACTAGATCCTCAACTCAAATTTAATCTTCATATAAAGAAAATTTCAAAAACAGTAAAAAAAAATCGGAACTGCTTTAAATTAATTAGATATTACATACCTTACGAAGCAGCTGTACTGTATATGCATTCTATGGTTTTTTCTCATATATCATACTGTTTGACAGTCTGGGCTCAAGCAGCCCCTTCCACAATAAGACATATATGTTCATTATATAATCAAACCCTAAAAATCTTGGACAAAAAGCCCATTAGGTGGCATCACTGTAATGTTTTAAAAAAATACAACCTATTGAGTTTTGAGAGTTTCATTGACCTCTGTCTTCTGAAATTAACGTTCAAATGTTTCCATAAATCAGCACCCGAGCCACTTGCTGGTTTCATCCAAAGACAGGACAGCAACAGAGCCACCAGGAGTTCTGTTAACAATAACTGTAAAATATTCCACCGCAGAACCACATTTGGACAAACAGCTTTCTCTATAAAGGGCAGTCACATCTGGAACACAATGCCAAATGTAATTAAAATAATAACGGACTTTAAAACATTCACTAAAAAGGTTAAAAACTGGCTGAAAAATAAACAAGAATGTACTCATGTATGAATTGATTGTCTGCAAAGTGAGAGTGAATGAAGGGAAGGAATGAATGTGTTTGTTTATAGTGAGTGATGAAGGGAGGGAGGCCTGAAATAGGCAAATGTGAGTCAGGTTGTTATATTTGTGTATTTATAATATTTATAATATTTATAATTGTGTATTTATAATCTTTTTGCATTGATGTATGTGGTTATTGTGTATTTTTTTTTCTTTTTTTTTTTTCTTTTCTTTACTTGATTCTCTTTTCTAAAGCCCATCCAGGGACAAGAGTTGCAAATTAGCTAATAGCTATACACTCTATGTGCAACACATCAGATTGATTGTCATTGATTAATTGTCTATGTTTATTGCACTGTCCCTGTCAAATAAACTAATCTATCTAAAACCCCAAATTCAGTTTCTCAAAAAATTTGAATATTACATAAAATTAATTTAAAACTAGAAAAGCAGTCTTAGAGCGCATACCTCCACCAAGGCTCCTTCCGTTTCTCATGGATCACCTCCAAAATGTAATGGGTTTGTGTGTAGGCCTATAGCCACTTGTGGTGAAAATTACATCAAAGTCTGTCCATCAGTTTTGGAGTATTGTTGCTAACACACTGTGAAAAGATAAGAGCCTTGGCTGAGGTATGCATTCTCATATCATCACCAAAATATAATGGGTTCCTCTCTAGCCCAAGAACCACCTCTGGTGAAAATTTCATCCAAATCCATCCAGTAGATTTTGTGTAATCCTGCTGCACAAATACAATCAAAGCCCTTGGTGGAGGTATGCACTCTCAGATCATCACCAAAATCTAATCATCTGTTCCCCGTGCCATTACACACATTTCCTGAAAATTTCATCAAAATCTGTGTATAACATTTTGAGTTATGTTGGTAACAGACAGACAAATGCCGGTAAAAACATTACCTCCTTGGTAGAGGTAAAAATAGTTTTTTTAATACAAATGTGGACCGACTGAAAAGTACGTCCATGTACACACTCAACACTTGGTTGGGGCTCCTTTTGGATTAATTACTGTATCAATGTGGTGTGAAGGTGATCAGCCTGTGGTTCTGCTGAGGTGTTATGGAGGTCCAGGTTGCTTTGATAGAGACCTTCAGCTCATCTGCATTGTTGGGTCTGGTGTCTCTCATCTTCCTCTTGACAATCCTCCATAGATTCTCTATGGGGTTTAGGTCAGGAGAGTTTGCTGGACAATCAAACACAGTGATGTCATGGTCATTAAACCAGGTTTTGGTACTTTTGGCAGTGTGGGGGGGGTACCAAGTCCTGCTGGAAAATGAAATTAGCTTCTCCATAAAGCTTGTCAGCAGAGGGAAGCATGAAGTGCTCTAAAATTTCCTGGTAGACGACTGCGCTGACTTTGGTCTTGATAAAACACAGTGGACAAACACCAGCAGAGGACATGGTTCCTCAAATCACCAGACTGTGGAAACTTTACATTAAACCTCAAGCAACTTCGACTCTGTGCCTCATCACTCTTTCTCCAGACTCTGGGACTTTGATTTCCAAATGAAATGCAAAATTTACTTTTATCTGAACAGAGGTCATCTGCTGGTGTTGGTCCACTGTGTTTTATCAAGACCAAAGTCAGTGCAGTCGTCTACCAGGGAATTTTAGAGCACTTCATGCTTCCCTCTGCTGACAAGCTTTATGGAGAAGCTGATTTCATTTTCCAGCAGGACTTGCTCCCCCCCCCCCCCGCACTGCCAAAAGTACCAAAACCTGGTTTAATGACCATGACATCACTGTGTTTGATTGGCCAGCAAACTCTCCTGACCTAAACCCCACAGAGAATCTATGGAGGATTGTCAAGAGGAAGATGAGAGACACCAGACCCAACAATGCAGACGAGCTGAAGGTCACTATCAAAGCAACCTGGACCTTCATAACACCTCAGCAGAACCACAGGCTGATCACCTCCATGCCACGCCACACTGATACAGGAATTAGTCCAAAATGAGCCCCTGTAGCGGTTTGAATTCAACCCCCACAACACAGAGACAGTCAGCTCGCACTCCTGGGTTTTTTTCCGCTGCATGCTGCGTTTACGGTTAATGTGCCACCCATGCATTGTGTTCATGCATCCTGTCTGTACCTCTGATATGCAAATGCCCAGATTGACTGCTGCGAATGTCTTTGATCTATTGTTTGAGTTGAGTATATAAGCTGCACTGTGCTGTTAAATCTTCCTCTCATTCACTCATTCTGATTTTGCATCTGCTGCGAGACACACACACTGTCTCTTCTTTGAGAGCTGGAGGAACGAGGCTTCAGCCTGCTCACACTATGGGCTGGAGCCGAGTTCTGATGAAGGCGGGTGATAATAAAGCTATTTAAAAATCCAACGCTGCCTTTATTTTATCATCCTCTTCACCCCGACCAAATATTGCATGTGTACATGGACGTACTTTTCAGTCGGTGTATATTTGTATTAAAAAACTATTTTTTAAATTAACTTTATGTAATATTCTGATTTTTTGAGAAACTGAATTTGGGGTTTTCATGGCCTGTAAGCCATGGTCATCAAAATTAAAAGAAATAAACACTTGAAATATTTCAGTCTCTGTGTAATAAGATAAGCCTTTATTAGTCCCACAACGGGGAAATTGCAGGATTGCAACAGCACAGGGATAGCAACACTCAGAGCAACAATCAGAAGGCAAGAAAAAAAACAAGCAAGCAAGAGCAGCTAATATACATATGTACATATTACTATAAAAATATATATATATATACATATGGGTTTCACTTCTGAAATGAGTGACAAAAAATATTGAACTTTTTCATGATATTCTAATTTTTTGAGATGTACCTGTACTTGTATTACATTTTTCTCATAAAAATCCAACTTTTCTCCAGTAAATTTGTGATTTTTTCCCCCCGAAATTTTGTGACTTTTTTCTTATAAGTTTGTAGGTATGTTTTCCTCTAAAACTTTCCCCAAATTTGTGAGATTGTTTTTCATAAGTTTACAGATTATTTGAGAATTTGGCCCGATACTCAGCAAACTGACTCACAGAGATCCTCAGGAGGGTCTGCATCCAAGTTGTGCTCAAGGTCAAAGGTCAGGAGATCTGGGCACTTCTGACAGGTCTCTGTTGAAGGTGACAGCCCTCGTCTCAGTGGGACTGCCTGTATAGAAAAGGTTAATAAAACGATAGTGACGCCATCTTGATTGTAAGCACCTCCTGGTACCGCCGGTGATGTGTGCGTTCCTCTGTGTCTGTAAGTCACTCTGTGGTGTGTGTTCTGTTCCAGTTCCCATCGGTCCTCACCCCTCAGTTCCAGATCCCAGTGTACAGCATGGACGGGACCAACACACCAGGCCCCATTTCACCAGACCCTCAGAAAACATAGGATCCGCTACCCCCTTTCTCATGGACAATGACACCCCCCCTCCCCCGGTGCTTTGAAGTTCACACTACGGCTCGGCGGCTGCAGAGAACCGTCAGCAGCCTGGTTGTCTCGTGGCATTGTCCACCCTCACACTGTTAATTCCACCTGTGCGCCTATTCATTGTGGCTTTCTTCGGGGAGGCTTAACAGTCGTGGCAATTGAAAGCAGGGAAGTGTTTCCATAGCAACTGTGTGCACATGTGTACAGGACCTTGAGCAGCACAGCGTCTGCCCCTCCTCTCATCTGCTGACAGCGATCCTCGCCCTCTTTAGCTGGTGTTTGTGGGTAATTGTGTAACCCGCTGACCTGCATGTTTACCTCCAGCCTTCCTTCGGCTGCACTGAAGCGCCGCCCTTACATACAGCACATCTGAACGCCGTCTCTTGCCTTGGTGTGTCAGATCATAATGTACAGTAAACCTGCAGCAGAAGAGCCAGTGTGGCCCGGTCTGCCAACAGCTGTGCAGCTGTCACGTGGGAACGGAAGAAAGCAAAGCCATAACCGCCTGCGTGCATCAGTTCTGCAAGTAACCGTGTGGAAATCCCTCTTCTGCAGTGATCAAGGCAACCCTTTAGATTTCACACATTCCTGATGAGCCTTTAGCTTTCCAAACATTTGGGAGAACATTAAAAAAATTACACAGGAAGTGTCAACGTCCTAAAAATATCACAACATTTCTGTGATTTTTCACATCAACAACATTCTTGATGACATCACAAACTACTTTTTTCTTTTAAATTTCTTTAAATAACCAGTTCAGAAACAGCAGCTCAGCGTTCAGGTTCTCCATCAAATATTGCAACAAAATAATATGACCTCCACCTTTAAGGTGGGGGTGTACGTCTGAAGCAGTACACCTGCTTAGAAGTCCCCTTCACCTGTTTTGGCTGTCCTCCTTATGAATGACTATAAATTCACACACTGCAAACTTGGCATTGGAGCGATGGCATTGACTGCAGTGTGGAAAAATTGCTGCACTGCGTTTTGCCATGGCAACGGTGTGAAACAGCCATAAAACCAAAACAGGCGCACAGCTGGGTGCAGCGGGAGAACGGCTCGAGTCTCCACCGCTCACGTTTGTTTAACTTGCATTAAGAGTGTGGTGTCATTAAATGATCATGTATTAGATGCACTGAATTGACATACGCAGGACGGCTGAAAAGTTCACGGGCCGACCATGATGCAGTGGTCAAATTTGACCAGATGTGGTGTATTTTCCAGCATGGTCTCCTCTTCGGTCCACACACTTCTTCCAGCGGTGTTGTGGCGCTTGGATCCCTGCACTCTCTTCTTGATCCTCAAAGACATAACTCCTTTTGAGTGAGCTTATGAACTTTTCAACCCCCCTCATATGTGGAAAATTCTGAATTGATGCACAAATGTCCAAGAATCAATTTTTAAAGGGGTCACTGACTACACTTTTCCCACATTTTAACAGCTCACTCTTGAAGTGTTTGTGACAGATTTTGTTCACATTTTCTTTAATGTTTTGAATTATTGAAGCGTATTTTGTATTTTTTGTAGCTTTCTTGAAACACTATGATTTAAAGCCTGTCATTTTAAGAAACACTTGTCCAGCTCTGCCCTTCCTCTTACATCAGTTAGCCATTAGCTGACTAGCTTCTAGCTTTTCGCCTCCTCCTAGCTCGGCTGAGCGGCGCCGGTTCACTGATCCACAGTCGATGGTGTCTCACATCACTCCAGCCCATCTGCAATTTTGTTGTGATTCCACAACAAATCACTAGCACTGGGTGGCCCCCTGATCGCTCCAACTGACCTGGCCCACGACCCGAGGCTGCTAGCCAAGCCACGGGATCACAGAGGGCAGCGTTCCACCCTGTGGGATTCCACTCCGCTCCCATGGCCAGCTGGGGGACGCCCCGTCACGAGGCGGCCCCCATACGCTGCTCATGAGAGCGGAGCCACACAGTTGGCTGTGGAATCAGTGAAATTATTTGGCGATGGGCCAGAGTGGCAGTAGGTATACGGCTGTTACCAGGGTGACTAAGATCTGAGGAAAATAACGGTAAAAGCCGCGCTTAGTGTGAGCCTCCTGGTACCAGTGTTAGCTGGGGGGGCTAGTAGCTCAGGGGCTAATAGGCTACATTTAGCACTCCTTTCATCTACGTGACAGACAGCTAGGCGGGCCAATAACAGAGCAGTGGGCGGGTCTCAAGGATGGTGGTGGGTTGGCTTTGTCAAATCACGATGTATACGATTTACCCGGAAGAGTCAAAAACCTTTGTAGGAAAGAAAAATAAGATAAAGGCTGTGTTTTTATTAGTGAATGCACTGTTTTGAAAATTTTTTGATAATTACGTGTCCAATAGACACATTTCAGACAGTTAAAACCACCATTTTTTTATTCCCTGCCGGACAAAGCCCAAAGGGCCACCAGATTTATTACACGGGTTCACCTCGGGATCCTGAACTCTGACCGTGGGTTGTATGCTTTGTTGTATATTTGTGGCTGATGGGTTTATCATAATTTGGTTCTGCCACAGTAATTATATTGAAAAGTTGAAAACTGCTGGGATCTTCAAATAAAACAGGCGGGAGATGCTGCACTCACCTCAGAGTGCTCTTGTTCAGTCCATGACCCCTTTAAATGTCCAGAGTTTAGTGAGACCTGAAAGGGAAGTACCCAGGTACTGTGATGGGTGATATGCAGAGTACGTGGACCACTGCAGCTAAAAGTAGAAAGTACCTAATAGTTGCACAATGAGGGGAAAAAAAGATGCATCAAGAATCGTTGTGTAATCGCAGCCGTCTGAATAGAATTGAATGGTGAGGTTGCTGGAATCAGAATGTTGTAGCCCGGGATGCACATTTTCACAGTCGGACCACATCTGCAGTAATTACAGATGGTGACTTGAACATCTTCACATCAGAAGTTTTGTCTTGGGGCGTTTTCACATCTGAAAGTGCACACCGAGGTTCATGTATACTGTACATTGTATACATTTGGTTTCCACTCCTCAGTGAGCCAGACGACTGTATGTAACTTCACTGTGTCCTACTGTCATGACAACATTTGTGACATTGATTGACATTTATTTTACATTAGTTCTCCCAAGTCTTTCAAATTGCAGAGGAAAATTATTTAGAGTAACATCAAAAAGATTTCTGTTTCCTAACATGGCTTTAAGGTATTTCCAGTCGTCAGGAGTTTGGATGTCAGAGTAGAACAGGCTTTATTGTCATTGTACAGTTGTACAGCACAGAAAGCCATCGTGTGAAGCCAGATAGGAGGTACTCATAAAGAGACACTCTAATCCCTGCTCCTACCCCGCATTTGTTCCAGCCACCTTACTTTGATACACACCCATCTCAAAGACTGGAGGTACTGAGTTCATCTGCTGAGATGTAGAGCTGTGGTTATCACAATCAGCTGATTAAAAAACAGCAGGTGTGTCTTTCTGCACTTTTATTTAGTGCAGCTGGGATTGTGCACATCTGGGTTGCAGTATCTTCTTCCTTTAAGTGTCATTGCAGTTGGTTTAACTCTGATCTAACCTCCAGATGTTCAATTCCAAACATCTGTCCTGCCTGCCTCCACTCTGGAGTGTTCTTGTGATATCAGGTGCTGGGATGCTAGTGGGTTGCTAGCGACCAGTGGTTGTGTTAACTGAAAATTCACTGACAGATTTTTCTTCAGCAGTGACTGAAAATCCTGAAAGCTGTCTGCTTTGACAGATGAAATAAATGATAAAATGATAGATAATAGTTTATGACAGAATTTTTACAAGCTTGTCTGTCAGAAGGACAGAGAACAAAAAAGTCTACTGCAACCTCTGCTAGTGATGCAACCCTAACTCATGGTATGTGTCCACCTTCCCGCCTCCCATTCATTGTGCATGTAGCATGCCCCGCATGCACTCTGGTAGCATGGCGTCAAGTATCCCGAACCATTGCATGGAAGTGCCCACTCCTCCTCCTGAATCTCCGCTCTGGTCCATAATATGTAACTGAGGAGTGGGTGAGTGGAGGCGATCGCTTCCTGGAACTGGTGCTGAGCTTTTAAGATAGTGGTTGTTAGTAAAAAGTAAACATTCAGCAACTCCACATTTGTTTATCACCTCGATAGCTTTCAGAAACATGTTTCACTGTTTACTTTTTGAAGACTGAGGTGAAAGTTTAACGTCCGGATACATCGTGAGCAGACGAGAACAGTCCACCCACCAGCAGTCACGTCGACCAACGATGTGCAGGTCAGGGCGGGACAGAAGCAGCTCATTAGACTGCACCCTTTTAGCCAAAAATACTGCTTGAACACCAGCCAGAGTTCTCTGGAGCTGCACTGCACAGCGAGTATCATCTGTAATTTCCCAGTTTGGGATCAATAAAGTACATCTATCTATCTATCATTGGCTGGTCAGTATTGACTAGTGACTCGCTGCCCATGGATCCCGATACGGGGGGCTGTGGTGACCTTCTGCCAGCAGAAGCCTAGGTGGACACGTACCATTAGACGTTTGTACATTGCGTGCTGGTATGTCTGGATTCTTATTTTGATCCTCCTCCGTTAAGCACCTCCCCATCAGACTCCTGTAATGTTCTACAGCCAGGAGAGGTCTGCAGCTGCTTCAAAGCCATAAGTCTAAAAGTCAGACTCACAGGTGTTCTATGCTGTTGAAAGTGAGACGTATATGTCACATTTGTTTATGGCTAGAATCCACTGAAGTGTGTCTGCTTTCTAACCCAGGGATGGATGGATGGGGGTGGTCCATGTTCCTCTTCAGTCCGTCAGTGATATCGGGTGCCTTACCACAGCTAAGCCCAAGTTCAAAGAAAAGTGGTGCAGAACAGTAAACAACAGAGTTCCTGTTGCTCTTTGCCATATCTTTTATATACCCCACCCCCCCCAAAAAAAAGGTTTGGAGGAAAACTTCAGGGATGTTGATGCACGAGCACACTGCAGCTCGGCGCCGCTGCAGTGTTTCTTCTGGATGCATTACTGTACATAGGGACTGCCTCATGCACAGCATGTAAAACAGTCTGGCCGTGTTTTCAACGTTGCCATGTCTCTATCCAGCCTGCTTGTCAGCACTTGTTAACAGAGCTACTCAAAGTATATAAATATATAGAGGAAAACCTATTAAGCTTTTTTGTGTAATCTCCTTTATTTTCATGTAATTCCATCAAGATTCTGAAATTAATTTCTATTTTTATAATGGCCAGATAGTTTAATGTTTCCTATAATGGGTTCTTGTGCATGTGTTTGGGAACCAAGCCTTAGAGGGACAAAACAAAATGTGTTTTATATGTTGACTGTTTTGATATAGTGTTGATATTGTAAATGCAGATGTTATCATGAGACGTTTGCACTGAAATCTTTGGGGGTCCCTGTAGTGTTGGACTGTGTCACTTTTCTATTGCTCAGATTTGCTGTTTTGAAATGTTTGCATACTGAGAAAAAAATGTCTATTTTCCCAAAGGGTTGATAACAATTATGCACTTCTATTTTATATGGAGAAACAGAGTTTAAACCATAATTTGTAATTAGATTCTACCACAGAAATAAAAGAATTTATAAGAGAGCCCTTTAGAATTGGTAACTTGCATTGCATTTGTTTGCAATAACTTTAAGAGGGGAAAAAAAGCTGGAAACTGACCCTAAAGCCCTTTCTGACATTATTAATTTAAACTTTATATTTCCATTTGATTTGTATCTTCTGGTGATGTTTTCCCCCCTTCTTTTCTCCTGAAAGAAAGTGAACTCATCCTTGTGTCAGACTGTCCACTTCTCCATTTGTTTGAGGCTTTTTAAAATGTTTACAAGCTGCTTGTCTTAAGTGGCATTTCATTGTGTTTATGGTGGAGGAGTTGGGGGAGACCAATAATAAAAGCTCTCAGACTAACCACACTTGCCTTGTGTGTCTTGTCTTTGTGCACAGAATCAGAGTTTTACAGTTCTTTCACATTCAATTTGAAAAGACATTATTTAATCAGTGAAGTGTCTTAAAGCTGCAGAAAAGAACAACTCTTCCACCAAAGTAAACTGCAGCGCATCATTTGGCTGCTTGTTGATCATCACGCTTGTTTATCTTGTGTGGAAAACGTTTCTTTGTCCTCTGCTCTGCAGATCATGAGCCATCTGTCACTGTCTTCTCCCGCGTCTCCATGCTGATCGATGAATCTGAGACATAAAAAACAGGAGAATGTCAGAGGGCTGGCACTGAAAGACTGCAGTTATCAACACCACCTGAACAACTCTGGCTTTAAAGCATTATTTTCTCCTGAAAATCTACTTTTTCCTTTCTTATTAGCGCTAGAGCAGGGTGTCCCACCACACCATCCCCCCAAGCCTAGTCCCCCCCCCCCCACCCGGGGGGGGTAGGGTGGGAGGTCGCTGCCCCATGGTGCTGGTGGGGTGTCTGGGGAATAGCATTGGCAGGCCCTGGGTTGCACAACCTAGTGCCCCTCACCATGGGTTTAGATCTGGGAAGTTGGCGTGGCTTCTGAAACCACGTTACCTGGGGACCATTCACAATCACCAATGAACTTAGCATGCATTTCTTTGGATTGTGGGGTGAAGCCAGAGCCCATCTGAGTAAACCCACACAGCACAGGGAGAACATGCAAACTCCGCAAAGAAAGATTCCTACCCCTGCCAGCCTGGGGATTTGAACCCGGAACCTTCTAGCTGTGAGGTAACAGTGCTAACCACTGTAGCACTGTGCTGGCCATTATTGAGGACGTGGAATTACACTACTCACAAACAGGGATATTCAGCTTCCGGGTGAAATTTCAGGATGCACCTAAAATGCACTGTAACCTTTCCAGGTGAACTTAATTTGACCTTCTCTGACCTTTTGAATGCACATGTCCAACTGTTCAATGTTCAGTACTTTTTGCATAACTTGCTGTTCTCTAACAAGGTGCTTAACGCCAAAATTCACAATAGGTGTTTGATCCATGAATTGATCAATACATTTTCTCATTCAATTAGAATTGGTATTTAAGCAGTCCTCTTCATCATGCTGGTCACATTTTGACATCATGAGACCAAGACGACACCTAACAACTGATCAACAGTACCTCACCATTGCAAGGCTTCAAACAGGATGTTCTCAGAGGGAAGTGGCCACTGAGCATAGAGTGTCACAGAGTGTCATCAGCAGGTTGCAACAGAGAGACTGGAAGAGTTACAGAAAGGCATAGTACCACTCCATTGTGAACAGTGCCCTGCGGAACATAATGAATGCTACTCAACTCCAGGCACATTTAAGGGAGGTGAGAGACACCCAAGTGTCATGTCAAACCAATCAAAACCATTCACATTGGCGTGGTCTGGGTGCTAGACAACCTGCAAGGGTACCTGACCACACCAGTAGGCACAGGTGTCATCGTTTGCATGGGCCAGGGAGCATTTACGCTGGACAAGGGACCAGTGGGCCTCAGTGCTGTTGTCTGATAAAAATCGATTCACGTTGAGCAGAAATGATGGCCGCCAACGATGTTGGCAACGTCAAGGAGAGCACTGTGCATCAGCCACTGTTGTCACCAGCCGAGCCTTTGGTGGTGGTGGTATTACAGTCTGGGCAGGTGTGTCTAGTCCATACAGAACTGCTCTACACCTTGTGAATGGTACAGTGACAAGCCAATACTACCTGAATAACATCATTAATCCAGTCATTGTGCCCTTGAACGAGCAACACAGGCCTAATTTCATCTTCATGAACGACAATGCTCCAGCTCATTGAGGTCACATCATTAGGGAATGACTGCTGGAGGCTGGGGTACCTCAAATGGAGTGGCCTGCACTTTCTCCAGACCTGAATCCTATAGAAAACCTATAGGATTAGCTAAGTGGCCGTGTAGAGGCTTGTTACCCTGCACCCCACAACCTCAATGACCTGAGGGCTGCCCTTCAAGAACAGTGGAATGCCATGACTCAGTAGACAATAAGTTGACTTGTGAACAGGATGAGATGCTGTCAAGCTGTAATTGATGCTCAAGGGCACATGACAAGTTATTGAGACATTGACATTTTTTGTTGTGGTATACCCGCCACTGTTGTTGGCTTTTGTTTCAATAAATTGTTTGAGATAAGGAAATCACCATTGCATGCTTCTACTTAAATGTCCTACCTTCATGATATTATGTCACTGTAGCGTGAACTTTAAAGCCAAATATCCCTAACTTTTTGTGAGAAGTGTAAGTGGAGTATGACACATTTTGCATTGATGCCATTAAAAAAAGACTTCTTTCTGAATGTCAAAATACAGGGTCCACATTTATCAACAATGCAAAGAAAAAGTTCAAAAATCTTACTGAGTAACAAAATAAGAATGAGTGCAATAACTCTTGTGGTAGAAATTCACCATTTATTATTCACATCTTTTATTGTAGTGGGAAATTGTTGCTCAACCTAACCTGTTGTGTAATGATTGATTTAGTCGACATAGTAATGTAGTGTCTACATATTCAGTGCACAGTGTGAGAGGTGAATCATAATGAATTTATGCTCAGCATGCATGTTTTATCTCTCCTCTGTATGGAATGTTCTCAGTTAGCAGGGGAGTAGGTGAGCCTTGTAGAGAATAACTTAAGAATGTCAAGTAAGGTCAGATCACATTCTTGTGAGTTGCGTGCTTCGACAGTGTGTCTTTGGGTCTTATCTTCAAGGCTGCTACCATATTTGGGTTAGAGAGGGATATATGGGTAACCCCCACAACAGACTGGGACAAGCAGAGCACTCAGCTGGGGCAATTAGCAGAACAATGAGATGTGTGTATTGATATCAATAGGCAGCTGCTCTTTGTCTAGCTTCTTCCTGCCTGCTGTTGATATGTATGACTCAAATGTGATATGTATGACTCAAATGCAAATGTTCATGCTTCCTGCTATGCCTTCCTGCAGTTTCTTTGATAATAACATGCCTTTCATGTATTGTCTGTAGTGGGGTATAAAAACTGCATTGCTCTGTAACTCTCTCTCTCTCTGACCACTGCTCATCTGACTGCACGCATTGCCTGTATCTGCTGAGGAGAGCCTCCGGGCTCACTCCGGCGCGCATGCACGGCGCTGGAGTGAGTTCTCGTGATGGCGGTATGATTAATAAACTCCCTCAAAAACTCTCAGTTCGCTGCATATTATTTCATGCCGCCACATTGGTGACCCCAAGAAAGAACACACTGACGATGAATGACGCAGCCCCGGCGGTGACTCTCCGACGACAAGCGAACGCAGCAGCCTGACGCAAATGATCTGCCCTCCCTTGTGCCACACGGGAGACCTCGACGCAGAGCCAACACCAGGCGGGCTCCCTCGGAGATCATCCACGACCGGGAAAGCTGCAGAAAGCGTCATTGTGCGATCCCCGCCTGAGATCTGCACATCCACGTTGGAACCGGCCGAGGGACAAAGATAGTCTACTCCCTCTCACCGCCCCAACGCATCTGCACGAGCCCGAGGAACAAAGATTGTCTCCTCCCTCTCACCGCTCCAACGCATCTGCACAAGCCCAAGGGACAAAGATCGTCTACTCCCTCTCACCGCTCCAACGCACCATGACCCGACACAGCGAACGACGCAACAGCTTACAGGGATGACCATCGGCGCCGTCGACGCTGATCTCCAGCAAGCTCCCTGACCCTGACTCGCCTCTACAGCGGACCTGCCATGCACCGAACCCCGCACGCTCACCGGGGGGTTATGAGGACAGCGCACCACGCACGGGACAATACCGGCTCCACACAGACCGCCATTGTCCTTCGCCGCTGCACACAGAACCTTCAGGGCTGCTCACACACCTGAAGCACGCACGCAGCTCGCTCACAGGATTTTCTAATGGTCTCAGCCACGGCGCACAAGGGAATTCAGCCGTCAGCTTTCCCCGAGGACGTTAGGACTGCGCGCGCACCTAAAGTCAACATGCCAAGTCCCTCACAGCTGCAGCTCCTTTTTTTCTTCATGGCCGCGAGAGGAGTCAGTGACTAATTTTTCTTCTTACAGCTGCTGTGGACCTCCGCACGTTCAACGGGACAGCCCCTCAACATCGCAGATCCACAGGCAATTTTTGCGCGGCCCAGACAATTTTGCCGTCCCGGGCCGGCACTTGCTACCCCCACCCCCCCTCCCTCCACCGCCACCTGCAGCGAGCTTCCCCCGCAGCTCGCTCCCAAAGCTGGACTATCGAGGCCTCAGCTTCCCGCTGAGCCCTCTGGGGGAGAGTGTATGGGTAACCCCCACAACAGACTGGGACAAGCAGAGCACTCAGCTGGGGCAATTAGCAGAACAATGAGATGTGTGTATTGATATCAAGAGGCAGCCACTCTTTGTCTAGCTTCTTCCTGCCTGCTGTTGATATGTATGACTCAAATGCAAATGTTCATGCTTCCTGCTATGCCTTCCTGCAGTTTCTTTGATGATAACATGCCTTTCATGTATTGTCTGTAGTGGGGTATAAAAACTGCATTGCTCTGTAACTCTCTCTCTCTCTCTCTCTCTCTCTCTCTCTCTCTCTCTCTCTCTCTCTCTGACCACTGCTTCTGACGACACGCATTCTATGTCTCCTCACGAGAGCCTGAGGACCCGCTCCAGCCCGCCTGCACAGGGCTGGAATGAGTTCTATGATGGCGGGATGAATGATAATAAACTCCCTTAAAAACTCTGTTTGCCGCATATTATTTCATGCCGCCACAGGATACTATAAAGGTAGCCAAACTGCTGACAAAAGCAGAACAGTGGGAGCAGATTTTGTTTCTTCTCCTCTCTTCTCCTGTATACAGAGAAATAAAGGTTATCCAGCTGGCAGAATCGTCTCTCTTTATTTCACTTCAGGACATTAATAATGGGCTGTAAAAATCGGTCACATTCCTAGTGTACAGAAGTGGGATAGTTGATTGCCACTCTTCGTCCGTCGACGCAGGCTGATCACCCCGAACGGAGTTCGGCTCTTTCCGTCCAGTTTGGCAATGGGAGTGCGGAGGTGGTGAAGGGGTGACACTCTATCCAGAAGAATCCATTTTACATGTCTCCTAAAGTTAAAGTAAGTAAAATTTATTGTGCCCTTTATGCAAATTGTATTGGTAAATTGTCAGTTGTGTAGTTCACCTCACTGGAATAATATCTGTGCATGTCCAGCGGGTTAAAGTCCCGTGGTAGGACAAATTCTGGGGTCCGGCAAGGTGATCTCGTGGCAGGACTAAATTGAAGACGGTGTACAGTACCTGTTATAAACAGGTTTGGGGACACAGTCTGAAGTCACAGTGAGACGCATTGGGGCATGCCTGGGGTTGACCAGCGGTTAAGATAAGGACACGTTAGGCATGCACTTAAGATGTTTGGTGGTGTCTGCTGGTCATATTGGTTAGTAATGGGGTCCTGCGAGTCAGGACCTAAACGGTGTCCCTCCAGCGTGAGCGGCCCAAAGGTGAAATTTATGACTGACAATTATGGTCCTGAAAGTGTGGAATTTAGTGAATTTATTGAGGAGTGGATCTGCCAAGCTGAATTTCCTCGGTGGGGGGGGGGGGGGGTGTCATTCTCAACCGAGGTTATTATCGCCTTGAGGGATAAGATCAATGGTGAAATTCAGAAGGTACAGACAAGTAAGAAACAAAGTAAGAAGGACAGAGGAAAGCTGACAGAGTTGCAGTTAGAAAAGGGCGTGGCTGAGATGTGGCTGACAGAAACAAAGACCTGTAGAGATGAGCAAGAGCAGAATAAATTACAAAATGAAAGAAAAAAGAAGAACAAGGAAAATACACATACTATACAAAAACAATTTTTACAATCTGCTGGGGATCCCATCCCCCCTCCCTAAAAGCGCAACCGTCCAGTCCTCCCACTTCCCCTCCCACTAACCCTTTTACTGTGGCATTGTATCCAGCTCTGCCTGGGCCATTTTCACTCACACCTGAAGATGATATGCCTACCCCCCACACAGAAGATGGCTGTAGATGATATGTCTCCCCCCGAACAGAAGCACATCCAGTCTGAACAGAAGACACTGTCAGGTGCTATGAAGCATAAGGGACAACGGGAACTTGAGGAATTGTTGGGAGCTTCAATCCATGGCCAACCAGCAGCAGATAAAAGGCGAGGGGACATCAAGCCTCAACCAGACCCTCTTACCACTATGCCAATGGTAGAGGTTATGGGGCGGGACGGACCCGAAGCTGTGTTCAAACCATGGGCACCGGAGGACATACCAAAATTTGCAGCGACACTCCCACAGTTGGAGAATGACCCATTGTGTTTTTGTGAACAGTTGGACGCGTTCTGTCGAACTTATCGGCCCACTTTCCATGAGCTTCGATGGATTATGGCACAAAAATGTACCCCAACAAATATGGCAAAGTTGATGCCTTTGTCTGAAAAAGACGTTCGACCGGATCACAAGGACTGGGGCACATCGTCAGACACACACAATGAAGATTACAAGAATGGTCTCTCTTAACTGATGGAGGCCATCTTCACGGAGTGTAGAAAATGCTCAGATCTGAGCAATGTGGCGAACTGCAAGCAGAAGGACGATGAACCGCTGAGTGACTATTTTCACCGGCTGAGAAAAGTTTTAATGGAGCGGCAGCCATTCCCTGCCCTGAAGACTACATGACAGATGCAGGGGCGTATGGCACACACCTCGACATGTAGTTTATGGCAGGCCTTCTTCCCAGTTTGGCCACTGATGCAAAGAACACATGCATTGGGTGAGGGAATGCCCACAGCTCTCCAGCTGCACCTACTGTAAACAAGAAGGACATTGGGTGAGAGACTGACCTATAAAACCCAGACATACACACGTGGACAAAATTGTTGGTACCCCTCTATTAATGAAAGAAAAACCCACAGTGGTCACAGAAATAATTTAAATCTGACAAAAGTGGTAATAAATAAAAAGTCTGTCAAATCAGACAATGCTTTTGAATTGTGGTTCAACAGAATTATTTTAAAAAACAAACTCATGAAACAGGCCTGGACAAAAGTGATGGTACTCTTAAAGTAATATTTTGTTGCACAACCTTTTGAGGCAATCACTGCAATCAAACGATTTCTGTAACTGTCAATGAGACTTCTGCACCTCTCAGCAGGTATTTTGGCCCACTCCTCATGAGCAAACTGCTCCAGTTGTCTCAGGTTTGAAGGGTGCCTTCTCCAGACGGCATGTTTCAGCTCCTTCCACAGATGTTCAATAGGACTTAGATCAGGGCTCATAGAAGGCCACTTTAGAATAGTCCAATGTTTGGCTCTTAGCCATTCTTGGGTGTTTTTAGCTGTGTGTTTTGGGTCATTATCCTGTTGCAAGACCCATGACCTGCGACTGAGACCAAGCTGTCTGACACTGGGCAGCACATTTCTCTCTAAAATACCTTGATAGTCTTGAGATTTCATTGTACCCTGCACAGATTCAAGACACCCTGTGCCAGATGCAGCAAAGCAGCCCCAGAACTTCAACAGAACCTCCTCCACGTTTCACAGTAGGGACAGTGTTCTTTTTTTGGTATGCTTCATTTTTGCGTCTGTGAACATAGAGCTGATGTGCCTTGCCAAAAAGTTGCAGTTTTGTCTCATCTGTCCATAGGACATTCTCCCAGAAGCTTTGTGGCTTGTCAACATGCAGTTTGGCAAATTCCAGTCTGGCTTTTTTATGATTTGTTTTCAACAGTGGTGTCCTCCTTGGCCGTCTCCCATGAAGTCCACAACGACGGATGGTGCGATCTGACACTGATGTACCTTGACCTTGGAGTTCACCTTGAATGTGTTTAGAGGTTGTTCTGGGCTCTTTTGTTACCATTCGTATTATCCGTCTCTTCCATTTTTCATCAAGTTTCCTCCTGCGGCCACGTCCAGGGAGGTTGGCTACAGTTCTGTGGATCTTAAATTTCTGAATAATATGTGCAACTGTAGTCACAGGAACATCAAGCTGCTTGGAGATGGTCTTATAGTCTTTACCTTTAACATGCTTGTCTATAATTTTCTTTCTAATCTCCTGAGACAACTCTCTCCATTGCTTCCTCTGGTCCATGTTTAGTGTGGACCAAATGTTTAGTGTGGACCACATAGTGTGAACTATGTCACCAAACAGCACAATGACTACTCGTCACCCTTTAAATAGGCCGACTGACTGATTACAAGTTTGTAGACACCTGTGATGTTAATTAGAGGACACATCTTGGTTGAACATGTCCCTATGGTCACATTATTTTCAATCTTTTCTAGGGGTACCATCATTTTTGTCCAGGCCTGTTTCATGAGTTTGTTTTTTTTTAAGTATTTCTGTTGAACCACAATTCAAAAGCATTGTCTGATTTTCACTGGTTAATTTTCATAGAATTTTTATTTATTACCACTTTTGTCAGATTCAAGTTATTTCTGTGACCATTGTGGGTTTTTCTTTCATTAACAGAGGGGTACCAACAATTTTGTCCACGTGTGTACCTTCCAAGGCAGAGGAAGAGGCAGGGGCAATTTTGAGCGTGGAGGACGTCGGTCCTGGCAGCAGCACAACATACCACAGCCACCCCAGCCCCATTCACAAGCACAAGGTCAAGGGCTGATACAACAGCACCAACAGTGATGTCAGGCAGATAAGACTGGTGCATGCGTGCCTTCTTTATTTTCACCCCCAATAGACGCTGTACATGAGCTTGCTAATAAAAAATCTGCTGCAGCAACACATACACACACATGTCATCATAAAGATGTACACACCACTTTAGTTAGGCATTCAACTTCCAATTTCAAAGATTTGCCAATTCTGAAAGTAGATGTTTCAGGGAAGTTGATAGATTTTATGGTAGACTCTGGGGCTACTAATTCAGTGTTGTCTTCAGCCTCTGGGTTGAAGTCCCCTCTTACTTCCCGCTCACTCACATCACAAGTGGGAAGTGGTGGTTTCACACATGAATTTTTCACTGAACCATTGTCATGTGTGGTGGATGGAAAAACTTTTAGTCATGGCTTCCTGTTTTCTCCTCAGTGCCTTTTCAGCCTGTTAGGTTGAGATTTGATGTGCAGTTTATCACTCTGTCTCTCTCCTGCACCCCGCAGGGAACTCAAATTGAAACACTCAGCTCGACTTTTGCTACAGTACCATCTCAGCTGTACATTTATGAATGGGCACTGACAGATGAAGGGCGAAGCTCCCATTTGATTGAAATGGGAAAGAAGCTTTCGCCACATGCCACAGTTTCCATGCCACCGCACAGGACGCATTGCACATCACACCTTTCACAGGGCCCTGACACAGCATATGAAAAACAATGGTTACAAGTTCATCCCACACCACTGCAAACAACACACGTCATGTGGACTGCTGACTTCAGCTTTTTGTTGGTTGCACTTACACCTCACATGTCTACCATGTTCTCAGTTCCACACAGCCACCCACATATTTCACTCACGAAAACCCCATCCTCAGCGTGGCGTGACATGGGCCCACGAGCTCTCGCTGCTCATCACACTAACGATTGGGTTCCATCCCCACCACTTCCCAAACAAACTCGATCCCAAAGAAATGGCGGACAGCAAAGGTCATTGCCATCCCAAAACCTGGCAAAGACCACAAACTACCAGCAAGCTACCGCCCAATCTCCCTACTCAGCGTTCCTTACAAAATCATGGAGCGCCTAATACTGCAACGCATTTCCCCAGAAATAGAGGATATTCTAAGTGTGGATCAAGCAGGTTTCCGCAAGGACCGCAGTACAGGAGAACAAGTACTGGCCCTAACCACCTTCATCTAAAATGGCTTCGAGAGCAGACTGAAGACAGGGGCTGTGTTTCTCGATCTTACAGCCGCCTATGATACGGTCTGGCACAAAGGCCTCCTCCTGAAACTTATAAAGGCGATCCCTGCTTGGGCAACAGCAATTATAAAAACCCTGCTGACCAACCAAAAGTTCAGAGTCCACCTCAGTCAGAACACAAGTGCATGGAGAATGCAGAAAAACGGACTCCCACAAGGCTCAGTTCTAGCTCCAACTCTGTTCAACCTCTACATAAACGACCTCCCTACTACAAAATCCCGTAAATTCATCTATGCAGACGACATCTGTTTGGCATTCCAAGCACCAGACTTTGAACCACTGGAACGGGTGCTCACGGAAGATCTTACCAAACTGGACCAGTTCTGCAAAATCTGGCGCCTAAAACCAAGCCCAGCAAAAACCGTCTCCAGTGGTATTCCATCTCCGCAATGCAAAAGCTGCCAGAGAACTAAACATCCACCTGAGTGGACTCAAGCTTAAGCATGCCCCAAATCCAACTTATCTTGGAGTGACCCTTGATAGGACCTTATCCTTCAAGGAACATCTAAAGGGGACGGCTGCTAAGGTGAAGGTACGAAACAACCTGCTCTGCAAGCTCGCTGGTGCAAAATGGGGGGCGGCAGTCTCCACCCTGCGCACCTCAGCACTGGCCCTTTCATACTCTGTAGCAGAATATTGTGCCCCTGTCTGGTCCAGGTCATCTTACACACACCATGTAGACACCCAGCTCAACTCAACCATGAGAACTATAACTGGAACAATCCGCTCAACACCACTCCCCTGGCTCTCTGTTCTGTCAAACATAGCCCCTCCACACATCCGACGAGCAGCATTAACTCAAAGGATGCTCCAGAAAGTTAAAGATTTTCCTCACTTACCAATCCATGCAGATATCTACACCCCACCCACTGCCCGACTTTCATCCAGACGGCCGATTTGGAAAAACCCTCCCCCAGCTGACTTTACCATCCAGACAGCTTGGCAAGAGGAATGGGAGACCAAGGAGGTCCCAAACAAACAGCTGGTGATAAACCCCAACCAACAGGTCCCGGGCACCAACCTCCCAAGGAGACAGTGGTCTACACTCAATCGCTTCAGGACTGGACATGGCCCCTGCTTGGCCAGCCTTCACAGATGGGGCAGTAGCCCTAGCCCACTGTGCGCATGTGGAGAGGAGCAAACAATGGAACACATCATAGAGGTTTGCCCGCTCCAAAGACTGGAAGGAGGATTATACACCCTCCACACAGCAAACCAGGAGGCAACTGCTTGGCTTAAGGACTTTGCATTCGCTAAATAAATAAAAACTTCCCTATGCCGGCCTCACCACAGTTTTATTCTCCCCCTCTCTGCAAATGTTTCGTGCAGAGTATACGGTTTCACTTTCCTGTGAGCATTTCATCCAAATGCTGGATGCTAACAGGCAGTACAGATGGATGAAACCTGTTATTATGCCCTCTGTACAGACGCAGGAAGATCACATGCTCTCACGTGTTCCATCATCTCTGTGGGCTGCACACAAATACGATGCAGGGCTTATAAAAACTGCCCTCCCGTGGTTATTACTCCAAAGTCTGATTACAGACCCAAATGCTTGCAATACCCACTCAGACCAGAGGCACGTGATGGCATCACTCCAGGTTTTGAATCCCTTCTGGGTTTACATTCCAGTTTAATGGGGCGCTCTACACTTTCACCAGGTTAGCTCAAGGATATTATTATGAAAGCCCTACTATCTATAATGCTGCTTTAAAATACTCATTAAGCTCATTAACACTCACAGAGGGTTCTGTCCTGATTCAGTATGTCGATGACCTCTTGCTGTGTGCACCTAATGAATCACAGTGTCAAACAGACTCCATCAAACTTCTCTGCCATTTGGCTGATGAAGGCCACAAAGCCTCCAAGCCCAAACTACAATTTTGTAAACCTGTGGTAACCTCTTTGGGTCATCGAATATCGGCTCAGGGTAAATCTCTCTCCCAAACGTGTGGATGCTATTTGTCACATGGTCAGGCCTAAAACTAAAAGGAGCTCCTTTCTTTCCTTGGCATGGCATCTCATTGCCACTCTTTCATTCCTGATTTTTCATACCCTCCTCTTCTACAGTGTGATGCTGACTCACTCTGTGACCATGACTGTTTATCCTTGGTTGACTCTGTCACCTCTCCTAGACCTGACCTTTCTGACACTTCACTGCCCAACTCTGACCTTGTCCTTTATGTTGACGACTCTGCATCTGTTGACCCTTCTGTAGGCCGCAACAAAGTGAGTTGGGCTGTCTGTAATGACCACTGGACATTGCTTTTTGGCTCTTTGCCATCTCATCTCTTTGCACAGGCTGCTGGATTAGTTGCCTTGGTAGAGGCATGCACTTATGCTACGGAGCAATCTGTCACTTTGAAGTGGTGCATGACTTTTGTGCCCTTTGGTGTGAACGTAACTTCCTTGCCTCTGCAGGCTCACCGATGGGGAAAAAAAAATTCTGTATATTTGTCACGCCTGCTGGAAGCTATTCTCCTTCCTTTATCTGTGGCAGTGTGCAAATGCACAGCCCACACTTCATCTTCTGACCCTGTGTCCAAGGGTAACGCATGTGCTGATGCTGCGGCTTCTGTCTCTTGCTGCAGCCCATGTCATGACCCCTTCTTCCCCTTCGTGTGTCTGCCCTCCTACTAACCAACCCCCCTCTCCTGTTGACTAACTTCTTACCATGCATTCTCTTTCCTCCCCATAGGAACGTTAGAAGTGGACAAAGAAAGGATGCTACAAAGACCAGGCGGGGGTGTGGAGAGGTCCTAACGCCCTCCCCTGTCTCCCAGCTCACTTTTTTCATCATTTCTCTAAGTTAACTCGTGGGAAAGACCATGTGTCAAGAGAAGGGATGATACAACCATTGCATGCAAATTGGTTCACTACTGGTTTCACTGTATATGCTGATAATTTTTGCAAAAAGTGTCTAATCTGTGCCACTAATAATGTCCACAGGGTTCCCAAACAGGTTCCAGCAGCCCATCTGCCTCCTGCAGGACCTTTTCAGCATGGACTTCATTGAGCTTACCCCAGCTGAGCGTAAAAAATACTGTTTGGTAATGGTTGACATGTGGTCCAAATGGGTAGAGGCATTTCCAGCCAAACATGCAACAAGCACTGTTGTGGCCAGAGCATTATTGTCAGAAATTATTCCCAGATGGGGAATACCAGAGAAAATTTCCAGTGACAAAGGTAAGCATTTTGTAAATGAAGCATTGACCAATTTGAGCATCACATTGAGCTTTGACTTGAGAAAACACTGTGCCTACCACCCACAATCAGGTGGCGCCGTCGAGCGTGAAAATGGCACTCTGAAAAACAAACTTACCAATCTTGAAGATGAAACTGGCCTACCCTGGACAAGTGCCTCCCATTAGCACTCATGTACATGTGCATGCGAGTTAAGAAGAAATATAACATGTCATCTTTTGAGATTCTGTTTGCTTGACCCCCAGCTCTAGGTTTCTCCATGGAAAAGAGACCTGCACCTCCACTAACTATTTCACATTTTGAAAATGCCATGTTATCTTATTGCTCTGTACTGTCCTGCCAACTTCAAAACATTTCACAGCAGGTAAAGGCTGCCCTGCTTAGGCCCGCAGAGGGAGTCCTGCACAACATCAAACCCGGTGACTGGGTGGTCATCAAAAGCTTCAAACGGAAGAACTGGCACAGTAAACGGTGGTTGGGTCCATACCAGGTCCTTATGATGACATTCACGGCTGTGAAGATCGTGAAAAGGGTGACGTGGATCCACGCAACTCACTGCAAGAAGATCCTGGAAGTCAAGCCAGAAGAACTTAGACCAGACACGGACGAGAAGCAGAAGAGAAGTGGTCAGCCACAACCACCATCCTATGTTGTAGACCTGGGCAAGAAGAAGATGACCAAGTAATGCCTTTTGACAACAGGTGCCCACCTGTTTACCTGTGCAAAGGTTTGCTGACGGCGCCTCTGGTGTCCGGCGTAGTGTTTGCAATAGAGAAACAGATGGGGCACACATGATAAGAGGGGAGACATACTGTTAGGTTCCCCTGCCAGAGTGCCACCAGACATGGATGACCAGGACATCGACCATCCTTTGCCACAGCAGGCTGCCGAAGCACAGACCCCACAGAGACATCGGGAGAAAGACTACGCCAGCTGCAACTGGCCCACTTTTGTTGTGATGTTGTTGGGACTTACTATATGTCTGCTAACCTGTTATTTTTTCTTACCAACACAGGAGAACCCCATAGTGAACAAAAGAGCACAGGTTGACCCTTACTTGTTTTCCCCTGGGTGGGGGAGAAACCTCACCAATGTTTTCCAACTCAATATATGGTATCAATATGTAAAATTTTTGGCAAAAACTGAAAATGCCACTAGCTGCTATGTGTGCACTAAGATGCCCATAGCTGCAGCTAACCCAAGCATCGTGCCACTGCCCATTAATGGCACCGATCTCTTTCTAGACATACTTGTCTCCCTGCATTCGCCCGGCATACTAAATATTTCACTGCGGAGCAAAACTGGTGGCGGGTTGCCCCAGATACCCAGCTATACTGGCCGCAATTTCACCAAATTGCTTAGGTTGAACAGCACAAGAAATGCGCCACTCTATGGCCCTGTTTTTATACCCCTTCATGCAAAATTTCAGTGCTATGCTAATAATAACTTTTACCTTCTCCTCGACCGTCTATAAGATGGGCAGGATACCAAAGTGGCATTGTAGTAATATCAGCTCCCCGTGCATGGCAAATTCCACTGGCGCTTTAAATCAGTCCCAAGCTGCGCCGTATGCCACATGCAAACCATACGCCGTATGCCACATGCAAACCATACTTTACCGCACCAGATGTTTTAGGCGTCATGCCCCAGTCAGACTTTGTATGGTCATGTGACTCCCATGTCTTTCAGGATCTGCCTACTGGGTGGGTGGGACGCTGTGCACCGATTCAGGCCGCAGGCCACTCTTTCCTTGTCACTGCTAACCTCACATCAGTGCGAAGGACCAAACGCTAAACACTGCCCAGCCATGACTCTATTTGGGGAACAGATGTTCCTAAAGACCACAAATTGTGGACAGATGCTCAGAAAGTCACCCTGTCACTTTTCCCTTGGTTAGGGGTAGGGAAGGTTGTGTTACGTATGGAGACTCTGGATTACAGGCTTGGCCTATTCACGAATTCTAGCCTTCAGGCCTTGGAAGGAGTTAAAGCCGAGCTGCATGCTCTACGGCTTATGGAGCTCCAAGACCGAATGGTCCTGGACCAACTCACAGCCTCACAGGGGTGTGTGCGTGTGGTTGTGAGCTCTTCTTGCTGCACGTACATTCCTCCCCATGATGAGGATGGTGGCCTTATCTCCCAGGCCATACAGAATATAACTGTGCTTCGTGATGCTTCCCTTCGTGACCATGTTCAGGGGGGAGGTTTGTATGACTGGCTTTTTAGTGGGGGTCGGCGGAATTTGCTTGTCCGTATTGGCTTAATACTGCTCTTGGTAGTAGTGATGCTTCTATTCTGTAGCTGTTGTATTCTTCCCCTTATCACGCATATGATTTCGAAGTTATTTGTTACCAATATGCTACACTATATGCCCGCAAATGCTTCTGACAGTTCAGCTCTGAATTATACTGCTTTGGACGCCTCAACTTCCCTTCCACGATGATTATGGAAACTGTGCTACCAATTCCCTTGATACATAGTTCACATGTTGTAGGTGAATGCTTCCCTACTTTGCTTGCTCGACATCGAGTGCTTACACCCTCAAAAACAGCTTCTTTGTGACCCTCAACACATGCTAATTTCTATGTCATGGCTGATGACGTGTTAGTTTAAACCTGTTACGGTGTACTTTCACTAATGTCTTTGCTTTGACTGTCTTGTACATTTTTTAGTGATCATATATGATCAAGAGAAAGGAAATGTGGTAGAAATTCACCATTTATTATTCACATCTTTTATTGTGGTGGGAAATTGTTGCTCATATATTAACCTCTTGTGTAATGATTGATTTAGATGACATACTCAGTGATGTAGTGTCTACATATTCAGTGCATAGTGTGAGATGTGAATCATAATGAATTTATGCTCAGCATGCATGTTTTATCTCTCCTCTGTACAGAATGTTCTCAGTGAGCAGGGGAGTGGGTGAGCCTTGTAGAGAATAACTGTTAAGAATGTCAAGTAAGGTCAGATCACATTCTTGTGAGTTGCGTGCTCCGACAGTGTGTCTTTGGGTCTTATCTTCAAGGCTGCTACCATATTTGGGTTAGAGAGGGATACTATAAAGGTAGCCAAACTGCTGACAAAAGCAGAACAGTGGGAGCAGATTTTGTCTCTTCTCCTGTATACAGAGAAATAAAGGTTATCCAGCTGGCAGAATCGTCTCTCTTTATTTCACTTCAGGACATTAATAATGGGCTGTAAAAATCGGTCACACTCTCTCAGAGGTGCAAAGACTGGTTGTCTGGACATGATTAAATGATAACAACACTTTGCTGTAGAAAATGACTTGTACTTTTTTTTTCTTAAATAATGGCAATGAAAGTGAAGGAAACTTCATAAAAGAGAGATGGAGGTTCTTGTTGCTGAGGTTGAAGCCAACCAGAAGCTGCTGTTTAGTCCCCTCAGATCATGCTTAACCAACAATAAGGAGATATTCCCATTGGGTCAAAAAAAAGATGGTTTTAATACATTCTGTATATAGGGAAATGTAAGGGCATCCAGTCAGGTAGATGAGGCAGCCTCTATCCCTTTACCTTTCACCTCGGGCCACTATAGAATCATCATACATGTCTTTAGACTATGGAAGGAAACAACATAAATGCAGGGAGAACATCCAAATTGTACACAGAAACTTGGCAGATTCAAACCCAGGCCCTTGTGAGGCAATAGTGTTATTTGTATCCACCAAAAATAACAGTACAGTGGCTCAGAGTTGATGTATGATACTCATCAGCAAATGTCTATACCTCACAGGTTGAAACTGAAAATCCTCCCAGCCTTTTTCACTTCTCATTTCTTCTGTGAAGGTGTATTGTGTTTACCTGTGGGTGGATCTCTGTGGATATGCCGGACATACAACAGTAGCAGGAAAAGGCAGAAACCAATGAAGGAGGCTACTGTGCAACACAGCAGGAAAGAGTAACTGCCCTGGTTGTGGATCACCTGCAGGGAAGTCACACAACACTGGTTTACCAATACAAGCAATAATAATCATAATGTATCAGATATACAGTGGTGTGAAAAAGTGTTTGCTCCCTTCCTGATTTCTCATTTTTTGTTTGTCACACTTAAATGTTTCAGATCATCAAAGTAATTTAAATATTAGACAAAGATAACACAAGTAAACACAAAATGCAGTTTTTAAATGAAGGTGTTTATTATTAAGGGAAAAAATCCAAACCTAGATGGCCCTGTGTGAAAAAGTGATTTCCCCCCGATGTCAAAACATAAATTAACTGTGGTTTATCACATCTTTGGAAAGCTGAGTTCAATTTCTCGAGCCACACCCAGGCCTGATTACTGCCACACCTGTTCTCAATCAAGAAGTCACTTAAATAGGACCTGCCTGACAAAGTGAAGTAGACCAAAAGTGCCTCAAAAGCTAGACATCATGTTGCGATCCAAAGACGTTCCAGGAACAAATGAGAAACAAAGTAATTGAGATCTATCAGTCTGGAAAAGGATATAAAGCCATTTCTAAAGCTTTGGAACTCCAGTGAACCACAGTGAGAGCCATTATCCACCAATGGCGAAAACATGGAACAGTGGTGAACCTTCCCAGGAGTGGCTGGCTGACCAAAATTACCCCAAGAACGCAGCGACGACTCATCCAAGAGGTCACAAAAGACCCCACAACAACATCCAAAGAACTGCAGGCCTCACTAGCCTCAGTTAAGGTCAGTGTTCATGACTCCACCATAAGAAAAAGACTGGGCAAAAATGGCCTGCATGACAGAGTTCCAAGATGAAAGCCACTGCTGAGCAAAAAGAACATAAAGGCTTGTCTCAGTTTTGCTAGAAAACATCTTGATGATCCCAAAGTCTTGGGAAAATGCTGTGTTGACTGACAAGACAAAAGTTGAACTTTTTGGAAGGTGTGTGTCCCATTACATCTGACGTAAAAGTAACAGCATTTCAGAAAAGGAACATCATACCAACAGTAAAATATGGTGGTGGTAGTGTGATGGTCTGGGGCTGTTTTGCTGCTTCAGGACCAGGAAGACTTGCTGTTGTAAATGGAACCATGAATTCTGCTGTCTACCAAAAAATCCTGAAGGAGAATGTCCAGCCATCTGTTCGTGACCTCAAGCTGAAGCGCACTTGGGTTCTGCAGCAGGACAATGATCCAAAACACACCAGCAAGTCCACCTCTGAATGGCTTAAGAAAAACAAAATGAAGACTTTGGAGTGGTCTTGTCAGAGTCCTGACCTGAATCCGATTGAGATGCTGTGGCTTGACCTTAAAAAGGCGGTTCATGCTCAAAAACCCTCCAATGTAGCTAAATTACAACAATTCTGCAAAGATGAGTGGGCCAAAATTCCTCCACAATGCTGTAAAAGACTCATTGCCAGTTATCACAAATGCTTGATTGCAGTTGTTGCTGCAAAGGGTGGCCCAACCAGTTATTAGGTTTAGGGGATAATCTCTTTTTCACACAGGGTCATGTAGGTTTGATTTTTTTCCCCTTAATAATAAACACCTTCATTTAAAAAATGCATTTTGTGTTTACTTGTGTTATCTTTGTCTGATATTTAAATTTGTTTGATGATCTGAAACATTTAAGTGTGACAAACTTACAAAAAATGAGAAATCAGGACGGGGACAAACACTTTTGGGCTTTTTGGCAGAAAAGATTTCCTGTACTGGATATATATACCTATAATATAATGTAATGTAATAATGTAATATAATAATATAATGTACAGGTTATAGGTCACATTAATGGTGAAAAAGTTTTGAAATGATTTATCTTGGTTTCATTTTTTTTACATTGTAGCCACACATGTGACTTACTTAATGCCTTACATAATGCCTCACATCTTAGATAAGAACAAAGTGCAGAGTTTCCTTGGAGATAACAGGAAGCTGTGAAAGTGTAATCTTTTGTATGCAAGAGACTGCTTGGAGGATCCTTTGGGGCCAAAGACTGTTGAGGGGGAGGCTAAGGGATTAAAGAGGAAATGCAATGTTACCTTTGATGTGAATGAATATGACTTGTGAGCTGTGGGGAGACATGGGTATATATGGGACGAGTTTTTTCTGAGATGTCCTCTTTTCTACTATGCTCATGAGAGAGAATGTGTAATAAACTGCTTGAGACCAATTTGCCTCATCATTTACAAATTCTACACTGGTGACCCAAGATGAAGTATGCAACACGAAGAGAATTCCCCAGAGCCAGCCTCGTTGGGAGCCCCCAGCCAAGCGTATGCCGTTACAGTCCAGCTACCGGACTTTTGGCAGCACAGCCCGCGCTCCTGGTTCCACCTGGTTGAGGCGCAGTTCGCCCTCCGGGGGATATCGGTAGATGACACGAAATTCTACCATGTGATCGCAAAGCTTGACAACCACACGGCTTGGCATGTGGAGAGCCTTCTGGAACAGCCACCAGCCAGCGACAAATACGGCGTGTTGAAGGCCGCACTCATCCAGCACTACACACTCTCGGTTGTGGAGAGAGCAGAGGGACTCCTGGTGCGGACCGGGTTGGGAGATTGCACGCCCATTGACCTCATGGAGAGGATGCTGAGGTTGAAAGGCTCGGGCGACGACCACTTCATCTTTACCCACCTCTTCCTCAGGAGCCTTCCGTCAGCGACGAGAGCGGCCCTGGCCAGTTTGCCGTTGTTGGCCAAGCGGGACTACCGTGCACTGGCCCGGGAGGCACACTGGATCATCATGGCCAGCAGAGAGCTCGCGACCACGACGGCGGTGACTGAGCTCGGCGTGACGACCGGAGATGGTGAGGAGCCATTGGCGGCGGTAACGGAACCACCGACGACAGCGGCGGCGGGGGCCAAGGAACCTGGAGGAGACACTTTGTTTCTACCACCGCCGCTTTGCAGAGAGGGCACGCAAATGTATACCACCGTGCCAGTTCAAGCGCTCGGGAAAACGCCAAGACCGGAGGTTGGTAGCAGCTGCGGCCCTCGGGGAGGAGAACAAACTGCTCTACTTGACAGACGCACGCTCGGGGAGGCATTTCCTGGTGGACACCGGCGCCCAGTTGAGTTTCATCATGCCGTCCTACGCCGACCGGCTGGCAGTATCCAGCGGCCCCGAGATGGCATCAGCAAACGGCTCGGAGATTAAGACCTTTGGTGAGAGGACTCTGCTTCTGTCTCTGCACGGCCGTACATTTGAGTGGACTTTTGTCATAGCAGCATTGAATTTCAATATATTGGGGGCTGATTTTTTGTGCTCACATGGGTTGTTGGTTGATGTCGCTAACAGGCGCCTGGTTAATGCACTTTCTTTTGATTCTATCCCCTGTACAGCTCGAGCGTCCCGGCCAACAGCACAAGCCAACGTCACAGCTACAAGCGGTAAGTTCCACACACTGCTCACTCAGTTCCCAGCACTCACGGTCCCGACATTTTCGGCAGCCGTCGCTAAACACGGGGTGGAACATTTTATTACCACCACCGGGCCACCCGTTTTTGCAAAACCTCGGCGCTTGGACGCAGCTAAACTGGCCATAGTGCGCGAGGAGTTCACCAACCTGGAGAGGTTGGGCATCATCAGGCGTTCAAACAGCCCATGGGCTTCCCCGCTACACATGGTCCCTAAAGCTGACGGTTCGTAGCGACCTTGCGGGGATTTCTGCAGGTTGAACAACGCCACAGCGCATGACCGCTACCCAATCCCTCACATCCAAGATTTTTCCGTTCATTTGGCAGGAGCGTGCGTTTTTTCTAAAATAGACTTGGTCCGCGGTTACCACCAAGTCCCAGTGCGCGCTGAGGACATACCCAAAACAGTGGTGATAACTCCGTTTGGTCTATTCGAGTTTTTGCGCAGACGTTCCAACGCATGATGGATGCGGTGCTGCGCGATCTTCCTTTCGTATTCGTCTACCTGGACGATATTTTGGTAGCCAGCGCATCCGAAGACGAACAAGAAACCCACCTCACGGCGGTTTTCCGGAGGTTGGGAGAGCACGGTTTAATAATCAACCCAGCGAAGTGTCAGTTCGGGGTGACGCAGATTGATTTTATGGGGCACCGCGTCTCTCCCGAAGGAGCGGTTCCGCTGCCTGACAAAGTGCGCGCGGTAGCAGATTTTCCCCGGCCGCAAACGGTCAGGGCGTTACAGGAGTTTTTGGGAATGGTGAATTTTTATAACCGTTTCCTCCCCCGTGCAGCGCAGCTCATGCAACCACTGTACGCCGCGCTCAAAAAGCAGAAACCCACGAATAAGATCGAATGGTCCCCGGAGCGAGAGCGGGCGTTCTCGGAAGTCAAGGCAGCCCTGGCAAACGCTGCGTTGCTGGCACATCCGGACCCAACGGCCCGCATAGCGCTCACTACTGACGCGTCAGATGTGGCCATAGGGGCGGTCGTGGAGCAGCGTGTAGCCGGCGCTTGGCAACCGCTCGCCTTTTTCAGCAGGACTTTGTGCGATAGTGAACGTAAATACAACGCGTTTGACAGGGAGTTGCTGGCTCTCCACTTGGCTATTTGCCACTTCCAGTTCTGGCTGGAAGGGCGCTGTTTCACCGCGTTCATTGACCACAAGCCACTAACATTTGCGATGGCCAAGGTTTCAGAACCTTGGTCGGGCCGGCAGCAAAGACAGCTGGCCGCGATCTCAGAGTTTACTACCGATATTCAGCATGTCTCGGGTAAACTGAATGTAGTGGCAGACTGCCTCTCACGCGCCGTGGTGGCCCCGGTCCGCGTGGGGATAGATTACGTAGCCATGGCCGCGGAGCAGGTTAGTGACGCGGATGTGCGCGCGCTCCGGTCTGGACCAACAGGGTTAAGGCTGGAGAGCAGGGTGCTGCAAGACGGTATGCCCCCCCTAATCTGCGATGTCTCCACGGGGCGACTGTGTCCCGTGGTACCGGCCGCGTGGCGCCGCAGCGTTTTTGACTCGGTTCATTCTTTAGCGCACCCGGGAGTGCGCGCGTCAATCAAGATGGTAGGAGAGAAATTTGTGTGGCCGAGTCTTCGCAAACAGGTGAAAGAGTGGGCAGCAGCCTGCATGCCGTGCCAACGAGCCAAAGTACACAAACACACGAGGGCTCCTTTGAAGCCGTTTCACATCCCGGCTAAGAGGTTCGACCATGTTCACGTGGACCTCGTGGGCCCCCTCCCGCCATCACAGGGGTGCACGCACCTTCTGACAATGGTGGACTGCACCACGCGATGGCCGGAGGTGGTTCCACTGGCGTCAACCACAGGCGAGGAGGTAGCGTGCACGTTTTTAACAGCATGGATGGCGCTTTTTGGAGTCCCGTTGGACATTACGTCCGACAGAGGCCCTCAATTTGTTTCCGAACTTTGGTCAGCAATGGCCCGCAGCCTGGGTGTCACAATTCACCGCACAAGCGCGTACAATCCTCAGGCTAATGGGTTATGCGAACGTTTTCATAGGTCATTGAAAGCGGCTCTCTGGGTTTTATTAGGGTTGCGTTCTGCGCCTAAAGAAGACTTAGAAGCTTCCCCAGCTGAACTCGTTTTCACGCAGCCACTTCGGCTGCCCGGGGAGTTTCTCCCGGATAATCCTGCACCAGGCAGCTCCCCGTCTCAGCTGTTGCAGCGTAGCATTGACACAGGCACACTGCCGGGCCCCATTCATCACAGTTTTCCGCGCGTTTTTGTGCCTAAAACTTTGAAAAACGCGGAGTTTGTTTTTGTCAGACATGACGCGCATCGCCCCCCACTGCAACCACCTTATGATGGGCCGTTCAGAGTGTTGGAAACAGGGGACAAGCATTTTTTGCTAGATTTGGGGGGTAGGAGGGAAAAGGTTGGCATAAACAGACTCAAACCTGCTTTTGTGGTGGCGGACGAGCAAGTGCTGTTGGCAAGGGCCCCTCAGCGCGGAAGACCCCACGGGGTGCTTCCCAGAGTAGAATTTCCCCAGAACACCCACAGGGACAGACAAAAGGTTTTCACCCCCAGACAGCAGCTCCCCAGCATGACAGCGCCGCGGAGGCGGGGAATCCTGGTTACAGCAGATACGGGAGAAGACTGAAGCCCAAGCAGCATGTGGATTGATGTGTAATGATTCTATCACAGCATGCAGGATGTTATTCTTTTGTTCGATGTAAAATGTTTGGGGGGGGGGGTGTAGCCACACATGTGACTTACTTAATGCCTTACATAATGCCTCACATCTTAGATAAGAACAAAGTGCAGAGTTTCCTTGGAGATAACAGGAAGCTGTGAAAGTGTAACCTTTTGTATGCAAGAGACTGCTTGGAGGATCCTTTGGGGCCCAAAGACTGTGAGGGGGCCGTTGGCCGTTGGCCGTTGGTCGAACCTCGGATTCAGGAGGAGCAATGTGGTTTTCGTCCTGGCCGTGGCACATCGGACCAGCTCTTTACCCTCTCGAGAATTCTTGAGGGTTCGTGGGAGTTTGCCCAACCAGTTTACATGTGTTTTGTGGACTTGGAGAAGGCATTTGACCGCGTCCCTCGTGGATTTTTGTGGGGGGTGCTTCGGGAGTATGGGGTATCGGGCTTGTTGTTACGAGCTATTCGGTCTCTGTACGACCGTTGTGAGAGTTTAGTTCGTATTGCCAACACTCGGTCGGAGTCATTCCCAGTGAGAGTTGGACTCCGCCAGGGCTGCCCTTTGTCACCGGTCCTGTTCATAATTTTTATGGACAGGATTTCTAGGCGCAGCCAGGGAATGGAGGGTGTCATGCTTGGTGACCACAGGATCTCATCTCTGTTGTTTGCAGATGATGTTGTCCTGTTGGCTTCATCCAGCAATGACCTACAGCTCTTGCTGGGACGGTTTGCCGCTGAGTGTGAAGCGGCTGGGATGAGAATCAGCACCTCCAAGTCCGAGTCCATGGTCCTCAGCCGGAAAAAGGTGGATTGTCCTCTCCGGGTTGGGGACAGGCTCCTGCCCCAAGTGGAGGAGTTTAAGTATCTTGGGGTCTTGTTCACGAGTGAGGGGAAAATGGAGCGAGAGATCGACAGACGGATTGGAGCAGCATCTGCAGTGATGCGGACGTTGTACCGGTCTGTTGTGGTGAAGAGGGAGCTTAGTTCTAAGGCAAAGCTGTCGATTTACCAGTCAATCTACGTTCCTACTCTCACCTATGGTCACGAGCTTTGGGTAATGACCGAAAGAACGAGATCGCGGATACAAGCGGCTGAAATGAGCTTTCTCCGTAGGATTGCTGGACTCACCCTCAGAGATAGGGTGAGGAGCTCAGTCATCCGGGAGAGGCTCAGAGTAGAACCGCTGCTCCTCCACATTGAAAGGAGTCAGTTGAGGTGGTATGGGCATCTGATTAGGATGCCTCCTGGACGTCTCCCACTTGAGGTGTTTCAGGCACGTCCCACTGGGAGGAGACCCCGGGGCAGACCCAGGACTCGGTGGAGAGACTATGTCTCCCAGCTAGTCTGGGAACGCCTTGGTATCCCCTCTGAAGAGCTGGAGCAGGTGGCTGGGGAGAGGGAAGTCTGGGCTTCTCTGCTTGAACTGCTGCCTCCGCGACCCGGACCTCCGGAAAAGCGGTAGAAGATGGATGGATGGATGGACTGTGAGGGGGAGGCTAAGGGATTAAAGAGGAAATGCAATGTTACCTTTGATGTGAATGAATATGACTTGTGAGCTGTGGGGAGACCTGGGTATATAAGGAACGAGTTTTTTCTGAGATGTCCTCTTTTCTACTATGCTCATGAGAGAGAATGTGTAATAAACTGCTTGAGACCAATTTGCCTCATTATTTACACATTCTACAAGTCTGTAATCACTTTTGGGCCTAAAAATTTGTCTGTAAAATAACTTAATACATTTTATTTGTGTAGCCAAGGGTCTTTGCACTTTGTTTATATTCAGGAGAGTTGAATGAAAAGAAAGCATGGATGCATGACATCCATAAATCCAGCTTGTTCTTAGTCAGCAGAACTTCTGGAAAACAAAAGCAACTGGAGTGTTCTACTTTCTCTGCTTCTTCCCTTCACAATAAAAGCTCTAGACATGCATTGCAGAACTGAAAAATTCACTGAGCATTCTATCAAGAGGCAATTCAGTAAAATGCCTTAGTTGTTTTGTTAATAAATTATATATAATCAGATTTTATAATGTACAATTAGCAGATCATAAAATATGCAAACTTTCAATTGAAATTAAATTCAGTCTTATACTATTGGGTTCATATATTTGTAAATCTGATTTTGAAAGAGTCAGTGCCTCACCACCCACAAACCACACCGCACATCACTGCTGGTCATGTAATTAGCCAAAAATTTCTAAATAGTCAACGATCTGAAAAAAGCACACTGTGGAGGGAAAGGATCAGGCGAGATGCGACGAGCTGGAAGGTTGCAGAGTTTTATTTCCTCCATCAAAATGAGACGCACTTGTAGCGCTGTGCGCTACAGTGGTCTACTGTGCTCTGCTGTGTCGTGTTGTCTCCTTTTTCATATGTTATACAAACACAGACAATGCATGGCACATTAGCATATTGATATACTGTACATATCAGTCAATACATATGATTAGCCTGCCCAACTGGCGCCCGGACGTCTTCTCCTTAATCCGGGGATGTATAAACAATAGTCCATTGTTCTGGTTGTCCCCCCAGGGGCTCTCTGTCCGTATGTGAATGGTCCTCTGCTTCTGAGTGTGAGGATGAATGTCCCTGTAGATTGTGGTGAGTCACCACAAAACTACCTTTATCTCATTTTTCTCTCAAAGAAACTCCCAAAAACGCTTTGACTCTTCCGGGTAAGTTTCCTACGTCAAGTCTTGGAAAAGCCCACCCACTGCCATCCTAAAGACCCACCCACTGCTCTATTATTGGCCCACCTAGCTGTCCGTCATGTAGGTGGAAGTGGTGGCTAAAGGTTGCCTATTAGCCCATGAGCTAACTGTAGGATAGTAATATAATATAATATATTAGTATGGTGGTGCCCTAGACTGGGAGGGGTGATGCCCCGCCTTCGGGAGGTGGCGTCACCTGGAGTATAAAAGCCTGAGGGTCTCCTGCCACACTCCCATAATCATGGTAGGGTCTCCCTTTAGTGTGTTATAGTTCTTTATAATAAACCTTATAACATCACCTCGCCTCCTCATTATTTTGGACACTACATTTGGCGACGAGGAAAATTGGAGATGGAGAGAGCTGCAGCCACATTTTGACTTTTTCTGGAGGCTCCGGGAGAGCCGCTGGTCCCTTGGGCCAGATGGTTTGTGGCCTTCCAAAATTATCTGCTCGCGCTGGACCTCGGTGACCTAAGTCACGTGCGAGGGCCATCCTTGTCCATAACCTGGCCATGGAGGGCCAGAAGATCCTCAACACCTTAGGAGGAAGTGACACATTCGACGACGTGGTGAGGCTCATGGCTAGCTACTTTCGAGCACCCGAGAATATCATCATGCGGCGCATACAGTTCCGTCAACGGCGCCAACGGCCTGGTGAATCTGTTCAACGGTTTGTGGCAGATCTCCGGCAGTTGGCGGGTGAGTGCAGGTTTGGGCCCTTGGAAGAGGAGATGGTCCGTGACCAGTTGACTGAGCACTTGGCCTATTCCTCGGTGAAGGTCCGCCTGCTGACTCACGTTGGGGAGCTAACATTGCTAGCGGCCATGGAGCTAGTACAACAGCATGAGGCAGCGGAGCGGCTGACAAAGCACATTAGCTGCGAGGAAGCACCTCAGAAGAGCAGAGCACACGGGATGGCCCTGGCTTTGGATTCGGACGAGGGCAGCGACGACGAGTATGCGGCCATCGTCAAGACATGGTCTACCCTGGGGACACCACGATGTTATGGCTGTGGATCCGCTAAGCACCGTTATCGAGCCAGGGAGTGTACGGTGGGGGGAAAGCATTGTGGATGGTGCGGCTTGCTCCATCACTTCACCAGAGTCTGCCGCAATTTTGTCAAGGAGTAACAGGAACCAGCGAAGGTAACACCAAAGAAGAAGGCCCCTTATGGTGGTTCATACAGTCTCACCTGACACTGACGGACGTATAGTTTGTGACATTATGTTGGACGGGACGACAGTGCCGCTGTTGATGGACATGGGGTCAGCGGTTTCCATCCTGAACTTTGCGACAGTAAGTCGGTGTTTTCCCCACTACAGAATTAGTGGAACTAACATCACCTGCTACGGTTATGGCAGCTACCCACTGGATGTCATGGGCTCGGTTTGGCTGTCAGTGAGATACAAAGGTGATTCTATCTATGCCAACAAGTTCTTGGTGTCGCGGGAGGGCAATAACCTGATGGGGTGTGACATTTTTTACAGGCTTGGTTTCACCATTACCTGCGGTGAGGTGGAGGAGTGGGCAGGTGGTGGTTTGTGGGAACGGCCTTTTCACGTGGGAAGTGGCAATGAGGTATGGGACTTAGGGTGGCCCATTTCAGGTGAAGAGGGACACCGCCGGCACCTTAGCGTGCCGACTAGGCGGGGGTCCCGTGCCAGTGTTTGTGGTCCAGCGGAGGAAGGACCCAGACGGCATGGTTTGATCCCTGCGGAGGCGGAAAGGTCCAGAGAGTGTCAGCTACAGGGCTCCAGCGGCCGACAGGTTCCGGCTGCTGAGCCACCAGTGACTGATGTCGCTCCGACGCACCATCTGGTATGCAGGGCAAGACCAGATGGCACAGATCCCGGCCGTGCTGAGACCAAAGGCAAGGGACATGGATTAAGTCAAAAAGGTGTCAGATTGCGGCGCAGACAACGGAGGAAGCCAGTGTGTCCTCCCCTGGGGGACGGTGATAAGGTGCGCCCTAGGGTTGAACCTCGGCTTGGTCGGGTGCACAGTTCCAGAATCGGGACAGCAGGACAGGATGATCTACGGGTGGTCCAGTCCAGCGGCGACGGCTATCTGAATTTGATTGATGGGTCGAGGCGGCACCCCAATGAGCTGCGACGTCGGAACACAGTGGGACGTCGATGCAGTCCGTCTCCAATCACTACAAAACGGAGACGCTCTGGAGGCGGGCTGCTTAATGGACACTCCAGGGAGGGGGGTGGGGGGCTTTGGAAGACCTGGGTTGAATGTGTGGGGGCTAACAGTGTGTCTTAATGTGCAATTTGTTATAACGTTCTATGTTATGGTTACTTGTTCTGTTAAAAGAGCAAAAACAAAGCAAAGGTGAAAATGTTACTGATATTGTGTGATTACTGTAAGGTGACCTGTTGATGTGTATTGTCTTATGGTCAGGGTATGTGGGTGCAGTATTTCACATTGTTTTACAGTGTTATATTTTCCTTAATTCCGGCACGTGTTGCCGTGTAGGCTCCCCTGTCTTAAGTTGAGTCTTTATGGTTTTATGGCCTCATTAGGAACATGATTATCACTGTGACAGGGTGAGTCAAGTAGTATAAGCACAAGACCACTGTTGTGAGTGTTTTGAGTGTTGTGAGTGTGAGGTGCAGTAACACCTACGTGTGAATGGCTCAGTTACTGCCCTATGGTGTGAAAATGTGTTTTCTTGTCTTTATTTTGAGAGTTCCCTGTTTACATATGTTTATGTATCCTGTGAGTTTATGGGTTCGGGTACCGCCATTGTCTGTGTTTATATTTGTTGTGTGTTTAGCTTAGGAGGGTTTGATTTAATTTGGTGTGTGGCTCATTTTTTATTTTAGAGACTTTCGTGTTTACAGAGTGGTGGGTTCCGCTGAGCCAGTGTGGTATGAGTAGATAGGCCTGTTCTTCCCTGTATTAATAGTGTGATTTGGGTATAAATTTATTGGTTGGGTAATTTGTGAGTTTGCAGTTTTTCAAGGGGGGGGGTGTAGGATAGTAATATAATGTATTAGTATGGTGGTGCCCTAGGCTGGGAGGGGTGATGCCCCGCCTTCGGGAGGTGGCGTCACCTGGAGTATAAAAGCCTGAGGCAGGAGACCTCCGGGGTCCTTGCCACACTCCTGTACTTGCGGTAGGGTCTCCCTTTAGTGTGTTATAGTTCTTTATAATAAACCTTATAATGTCACCTCGCCTCCTCATTATTTCGGACACTACACTAACACTGTTACAAGGACACTCGCTGTAAGCTCGGCTTATATTGTCATTTTCTTCAGATCTTAGTCACCTTAATAGCCATCCCTGTTACCACCTGGTTCACTCGGGCCCATCTCCGAGTGGTTTTGTCATGATTCCATGGCAGATCACTCATACGGTGGCGCAGTGGTTAGCACTGCGGCAGCACAGTTTACCCTTGGCCGGGGGATTGTGGGGATCGTGGGATCGTGGGTTCGATCCCAGCCCCCGACCAACAGTGATCTGTGTGGAGTTTGCATGTTCTCCCCGTGTTGCGTGGTTTACTCCGGGATTTCTCCGGTTTCCTCCCACATGCCAAAGACATGCATGTTAGGTTAATTGGCTGTTCTAAATTGTCCCTAGATATCTGTTTCCTATAGGCCCTTAGAATAGAGGGTTAGTATTAATGAAAGCGCTTTGGGTGGTCTTTGTGACTAGAAAAGCGCTATATAAGTGCAGGTTAGTTAGTTAGTAGTTAGTCATACCGGCACACCGCTTGCTGCAGTGGCCCGGGACCAGGGTTACTGGCCAAGTCATGCCGAGAATTTCACAGATGCAATTCTTGGCAGGCAGGGGAGTTTTCGGCATAACATCGGTATGGTCACTCCGCCACAGAATCACGACAAAACCACTGAGAGATAGGCCGCATGATGCAAGGCACACCGCCGAACCAGGTGATAACAGGAAGGGCTATTAGGGTGAGTAAGATCTGAAGAAAATAACAGTATAAGCCGCGCTTACAGCGAGTATCCTGATACCAGTTTTAGCTCGTGGGCTAATAGCTCAGGGGCTAATAGGCTACCTTTAGCTGGCTGTGCGAGCCACAAGCCGGTACAGATTGAGATCTACTGCGGAATCAGAATGAAGCCTCTGGCTCGCTGCAATCAAAATGTCCCGGGACCAGATGCTGCTGGCTGGAGGCTGCTGGCTCTCATGCCCAGCCCCCACCGTCCTCCATGGATCCGCGTTGCTCTCACGGGCAGTGTAGTCAGTCGCTCCAGCTTTCAGGTGGCCATGAGAGCAGCGTGGAGTCCCACAGAGCCACACTGCCCTTTGAGATCCATTGGCTCAGTAGCTCGCCTCGGGTCATGGACCAAGTCTCGGTTGCGGTGATCGGGGGAGCTGTCCAGCGGACAGTGCTAGTGATTTGTTGTGGAATCACGGCAAAATTATTGGGAGATAGGCCGGACTGATGTGAGATACACCATCGACTGTGGATCAGTGAACCAGAGCGCTGCTCATCCGAGCTGGGAAGCTATAAACTAGAGTCAGCTATAATGGCTAACTGACACAAGAGGGAGGGCAGAATTGAAAAGGTGAAGGATGGTTCTTAAAGTGACAATCAGAGCATTTCTAAAAAGCCAGGAAAAAAATGTGCTTGAATAATTAAAAAAATTAAAGAAAATGTGAGCAAACATTTCATTAAGACGTGAGCTGTTGAAATGTGGAAAATGTGCAGTCAATGATCCCTTTAGATAAAGCTGCTTTGTGAGTAACTAAATTCAATATAAAAATGTCTTTCTATTGCTGAAATTTCTATGTAATATTTGACAAACTTGTAGTGAGAGGCTCGATGGACATAGCAGGGACAGTCTGGGATTTAATGATAGCAATGCATCTGATCAAAGCAAGTGGTGAAGCCAGGATTAGGAGACAGAACCTGGAGACCATGGACAAGCCATTGTGGCATAGAGATGTCCCAGGAGAGACAGGAGTGACCAAGTAATCTTCACAGATACAACCAAAGAGAGACTTGCTGTTCGGTGGGCAATCAGCTGATTGCTGCATACAGGTAACAGCTGACTGATAAGGAAGGTGGACACACAGATACACAGCCATGTGTAAACTGTCCACAAAGTGATGGCAGCACCAACAAGAGAAGGTAGTGACAAATTAACTAGGCCCACTATTTACTGACAATAAGATTTATCAGCATCATTTACAACCGGATAGACGTCATGGTGTTCAGTGCAAGTACTTCATTACTGTGGAGAAAACTAAAAAGTTAAATGAAAAATAAAGAAAATGTCAAAAAGAATTGATATTTCTTACTGTTCCCACAAGCAGCTGCAGTAGCATCTCTCCTGTGCTGGCACTGGTCACTAGAACGGTGGTGGCACAACCTGCAACACCGACAAACAAAATCAATACATACAGAATATAAATAGAGGCTTGTATATCTGTGTATTATAAGTATTATCAGTATTATTATCTATCTACATTCCCACTCCTAAACCTTGGGGAAAGTTGCCCTTTGCAGCTACAGTATAACAGTTTCAACTCTTCAGGCAAGGATTTCCACAAGGTTTAAGAGTGTGATTCTGGACATTTTTGACCATTCTTCCAGGAGTGCATTTGTGAGGTCAGGCACTGATGTTGGACCAGAAGGTCTGGCTTGCAGTCTCCACTCTACAGACGTGGACAAAATTGTTGGTACCCCTATGTTAATGAAAGAAAAACCCACAATGGTCACAGAAATAACTTGAATCTGACAAAAGTGGTAATAAATAAAAATTCTATGAAAATTAACCAATGAAAATCAGACAATGCTTTTGAATTGTGGTTCAACAGAATTATTTTAAAAAACAAACTCATGAAACAGGCCTGGACAAAAATGATGGTACCCCTAGAAAAGATTGAAAATAATGTGACCATAGGGACATGTTCAACCAAGATGTGTCCTCTAATTAACATCACAGGTGTCTACAAACTTGTAATCAGTCAGTCGGCCTATTTAAAAGGTGACAAGTAGTCACTGTGCTGTTTGGTGACATGGTGTGTACCACACTAAACATGGACCAGAGGAAGCAAAGGAGAGAGTTGTCTCAGGAGATTAGAAAGAAAATTATAGACAAGCATGTTAAAGGTAAAGGTTATAAGACCATCTCCAAGCAGCTTGATGTTCCTGTGACTACAGTTGCACATATTATTCAGAAATTTAAGATCCACGGGACTATAGCCAACCTCCCTGGATGTGGCCGCAGGAGGAGACGGATAGTACCAATGGTAACAAAAGAGCCCAGAACAACCTCTAAACACATTCATGGTGAACTCCAAGGTCAAGGTACATCAGTGTCAGATCACACCATCCGTCGTTGTTTGAGCCAAAGTGGACTTCATGGGAGACGACCAAGGAGGACACCACTGTTGAAAACAAATCATAAAAAAGCCAGACTGGAATTTGCCAAACTGCATGTTGACAAGCCACAAAGCTTCTGGGAGAATGTCCTATGGACAGATGAGACAAAACTGCAACTTTTTGGCAAGGCACATCAGCTCTGTGTTCACAGATGCAAAAATGAAGCATACCAAGAAAAGAACACTGTCCCTACTTTGAAACATGGAGGAGGTTCTGTTATGTTGTGGGGCTGCTTTGCTGCATCTGGCACAGGGGGTCTTGAATCTGTGCAGGGTACAATGAAATCTCAAGACTATCAAGGTATTCTAGAGAAAAATGTGCTGCCCAGTGTCAGACAGCTTGGTCTCAGTCGCAGGTCATGGGTCTTGCAACAGGATAATGACCCAAAACACACAGCTAAAAGCACCCAAGAATGGCTAAGAGCCAAACATTGGACTATTCTAAAGTGGCCTTCTATGAGCCCTGATCTAAATCCTATTGAACATCGGTGGAAGAAGCTGAAACATGCCATCTGGAGAAGGCACCCTTCAAACCTGAGACAACTGGAGCAGTTTGCTCATGAGGAGTGGGCCAAAATACCTGCTGAGAGGTGCAGAAGTCTCATTGACAGTTACAGAAATGGTTTGATTGCAGTGATTACCTCAAAAGGTTGTGCAACAAAATATTAAGTAAAGGGTACCATCATTTTTGTCCAGGCCTGTTTCATGAGTTTGTTTTTTAAAATAATTCTGTGAACCACAATTCAAAAGCATTGTCTGATTTTCATTGGTTAATTTTCATAGAATTTTTATTTATTACCACTTTTGTCAGATTCAAGTTATTTCTGTGACCATTGTGGGTTTTTCTTTCATTAACAGAGGGGTACCAACAATTTTGTCCATGTCTGTAATTCATCCCAGTGGTGTTCTGTCGGGTTGAGGTTGGGTCTCTGTGCAGGCCAGTCAACTTCCTCCACACCAGACTCTCTCATCCATGTCTTTATGGACCTTGGTTTTTGCATTGGTGCTCAGTCATTTGGTGGAGCGTCACAATACTTTTTTTTTTTTCCACAATATTTTTTATTGAACTTTTTTTTTTTTTTACAAACATAGCACACACAGTCAGACACTAACACAAAAGTAATTTGAAAATTAAAAAGAACAATAACAAAATAACAAAAAAAGTATAATAAAAACAACAACAGCCATTAACAAAAACAAGTCAACAACAATGCTCCTCTGTTTAGTCTAGGTAAGCTATTACATAAGAATACACTAGAAAAGCACTCGGAGAGCGCAGACCTCCGCCAAGCGCCACAGTTCCCCCCATACAGTGTTTGTGTGTACGTTTTCAGATTCCTTGACCATGAAAACATATGACTAGCAATTGGATTGACAATGATAGGATTAGTGGTTCAGTAGTTATTCATGAAAATGACATTTTCCGTAATGGCGGCCACAGTTCCCCCCATACAGTGTTTGTGTGTACGTTTTCAGATTCCTTGACCATGAAAACATATGACTAGCAATTGGATTGACAATGATAGGATTAGTGGTTCAGTAGTTATTCACGAAAATGGCATTTTCCGTAATGGCGGCCACAGTTCCCCCCATACAGTGTTTGTGTGTATGTTTTCAGATTCCTCGACCACGAAAACATATGACTAGCAATTGGATTGACAATGATAGGATTAGTGGTTCAGTAGTTATTCACGAAAATGGCATTTTCCGTAATGGCGATTTTCTTCTGGACAGTGATCGGGATCACCACCAAAATGTAATCATCTGTAGGATACCCCATTTCTGACAATCTGTGAAAATTTCATGAAAATCCGTCCAAAAGTTTTTGAGTTATCTTGCTAACAAACAGACAAGCAAACAAACAGACAGACAAACCAACGCCGATGATCACATAACCTCCTTGGTGGAGGTAATAATATACATTCACCAGCTTGGAATTTGCAAGGTCCACACATATCATTCACCTTCTTCTTCAGAAGTTATGTTTAACCTCTTGCGCTCCGTTGTACCGCGGACGGGCAAGTCTCTGCGTCCTAGAGCGCACGAGGGCGCTCTCGTGCGCTCTAGGACACATGGTGTAGATGGTGATGTAGGTGGTGATGGTGATGTAGTGGCGTCCAAGCACGCACTGAAAATAAAAGCTGCAGACACAGCCGCGAACAGATTAGTTCATCTGATTGACCTCTCATTCGACTAATAAGAGCCTTGAATTGGGTTTCTGAAACCTTGAAGAACCAGTGACTGAAAACCTAGCCAGAAGGACCCGCCTGCTGTGAATGCAGTGAGCCAATTGAAGCAGAGAAGTTCGCGAGCCGTTTTTTTTAAGGCTGGGTGAAGACTGACTGCTAGAGCGGATCAAAAAAGGATTAGACGTTATGAGACGTTATGATTTCTTCCATGGTCATAGACCGACGGAGGCTGACGACGAAGGCTGAGTGACACACACGCCTTTGCCAGTCTTTTTTTAATTACTACTGTTATTTGTTTTGAAAAATCGTTCGCCAAAAACCGCAATCATGGAAGCACAAAACCGCAATAATGGAATTATATTTTGATCGGGTCGCGAGACCAGAACCACGAGCGAACCAGCGTCGCGTTCGTCTGACAATGGGGAAGAGAAGTTCGCCAGGACGCTGCTGTGAAGAGGTAAGGTGTTATAAGCTAAATTATTCTTTATTCCTGACTATTCTTCTGTAGCGGGGGGGGGGGGAGCCGCGGTGACTGAGCTGCTGTCCCACATCCCACACGAGGCTAATCCGTCATGTAGCGATGGCCGATCTCCGTCCTCTGTAGCGAGGGGGGGGGACAACCCCCCCCCCCCACACACACACAGACACAGCCCTGAATGTGACCTTTCATTAGAGCCCAAAATGAAGCTTCGACATTGAATCATTCAAAAGTTACAGACGTTTTTCCAAACTGTGCCATTTGGAACAATTTGGCACAGTTCCAAAACGCCTGGGAACAGCCTGAGAACAAAGCTGTGTAATACTGTATATTCATTTTTTGTGGTATTGTTACAAAATTTTGACCTCAGCTGGATAACACTTGGTTCTACATTTCTGTTGCATTTTCCAGCCCGGATCTGAAGCTGTGTGTTATTTGCAAGCATTTGTATCCAAAAAAACACCCAGGCCAAATTTATTTTCTTCAAGTTCACTATGTTTAGATGACTGTAACTCAGTGGCTGGAGCACTTAGAGAGATTATCACTGTTTTGCCAAAAAATTCAAAGTGTTTTCTTTTAAATGAGACCAACCCCATGAAGATGCTGCAAAGGGTTGAAGAACAGCTTTCAATTTACTTTGGGCACATTATTTTTTGGTGTTTTTAGGAAAATTGACCGGAGTGCAAGGGGTTAATTTCTTTACATAATCAATGAAAGGTCTCCATATATTCTCAAACACATTTTCCTTTGATTTTAGTATATATGTTATTCTTTCTAGTGGAAGGTTTGTTAACATCTGTCTTAACCACTGAGTCACATCTGGTCTATGAGTCTTTTTCCACAGTAGTGCAATACATTTTTTGGCATTAAGCAAACCGAGGTCTATGAATGCTCTTTCACTCTTATTAAAGTTATGTTTTTTCTGGATACAGACCCAACAAAAACAGTTTAGGGTTCAATGTGAATTGTTTTGAAATTATTTTTTCAATTGTTACCCTCACCTCTTCCCAAAACATTCTGATTTTTCTACATTCCCATAAACAGTGAAATAGGGCTCCTTTACTTTCCGTACATTTTGTGCATGTATCTGGTATGTTTTTGTTATATCTATTTAATTCCACTGGTGTAACATACATCCGCATTAACCATTTAAAATGTATCAGTTTAAGACGTACATTTATTGATTTGGTTTGAGCTCCTGCACAAGCCATTTCCCATTGTTCCTCTGAAATTTCAATTTGCAGGTCTTCTTTCCAGTAATTCAGTCTTTTCTGTGAGTTTTCACTTGAGTATAGTGTCAATGAGTTGTAAAACTCTGAAATAATACCCTTTCTCTTACTATCTTTCATCAAAATTTTTTCCAAAGTTGAATAAGTAGGTCGGGTGAGAGCATTATTTTGATTTGATCGAATAAAATTTCTAAGCTGAAGATATTTAAAAAAATGTGTTCTATTAAGATTGAATTTAATCCTCAGTTCTTCAAAAGACATTATGTTATCTGGGCGTGACAAATATAAGTCTTGAATCTTTTGAATCCCTTTTAAATTCCATACTTTAAATACAATATCCGCTCTCCCTGGTGTAAAATATTGATTACCCCATATTGGGCTAAATTGTGACAGTGAGTGTGGTTCTTTTAAATATTTGTTTAGTTTCACACCATATTTTGATCATGTGCTTTACAATTGGATTTTTAACTTGTTTCTGTAATTTTTTAGCCGAGTCTGAGTATATGAATAAGGGAAGAGGTAAAGGTAAATTGTATGATTCCATTTCAGTCCAGTGAGGAGGATCATTTGATGAAAAATAATATGTCATAGACCTCAGTTGTGCTGACCAGTAATACAACATAAAGTTTGGACATTTCAGACCTCCACGATCAAATGGTAAATATAGTAAGGACAAACGTAGTCTAGCCTTCCTATTGTTCCATATAAATTCCACTAACTTTTTTTTAATTCTTGAGAACAGGTCTGAAGGTGGTAGTAAAGGAATGTTTTGAAATAAATAAAGTATTTTTGGTAAGATATTACTTTTAAGTATATTAATTCTCCCGATCATCGACATTGGTAGTGACATCCATCTCTGAAGCAACTCATTAATATTTGTCATTAAGGCTTCATAGTTGGCATTGGCGACTGATTCTAGCTTAGGCAAAATTTGAATTCCTAAATATTTAAACTGATCTACAACATTGAATTGGTTTACCTCAGGAGATGGATGATTTCTCTGGGTCTCATTTAACATTAATATTGAAGATTTTGTTTTGTTTATTTTATATCCTGATATATCTCCAAAGTTCTTTATTAAATTTAACAAGTTCGGAATTGATTTTTTAAAATTCGACATAAACAAAATTATGTCATCGGCATACAGGGAGATTTTATGTTCTGTTGGTCCTACTTTAATTCCATATATTTGTGGATGTAAACGTACTGCCATCGCTAAAGGTTCAATTGCCATAGTGAACAATAAGGGTGAAAGTGGACAGCCCTGTCGACATCCTCTATTGATTTTTATTGATTTTGAGATATTGCCGTTTGTTAGGATTTCTGTTGTAGCATTATTGTATATTATCTGGACCCATTTTATGAAATTATTTCCAAGTCCAAACCTTTGTAGGACTTCAAAAAGATAGGGCCATTTGACCCTATCAAAGGCCTTTTCGGTGTCCAATGATAGGAGAGCTGTATCCGGTGCTTCTTTATTGGAGTAAATAATATTAAATAGTCTTCTTACATTATGGAAGCCTTGTCTTCCCATTATAAAGCCATTCTGATCTCGGTTAATAATATTTGGTAACATTTCTTGTAGTCGTTTTGCTAAAATTTTACAGATTATTTTAAGATCAGCATTTAATAGTGTGGTAGACTGCAAGTCTAAAATAAATCATTACTGGCACATGCCTCTAGGGGGAACTACCTGTATTGTTTAGCATTACTACTAAGGGGATACATTAGAACAAGAGTGTGAAAACCCCGCGCAGAATCCATATTCAGTCTTGTTGTGTGTGTTACAGAATAAATGGCAGAGTTAGCCAAAGAAATAACTCAAGTGTGATCATTGCTACACGGTAGGATATCACACAATTGGCGACGAGGATTAAAAGAAAAAAATCAGCGGCGAGAAACAGAGAACATTGCAAGTGTGGCGAACTCAAGTGACTCCAGTAGTTCGAGTGCAAGTTCAGAGGAGGAAAAACGAGGTTTCCCCACCACGACGAGCAATGGCGGCTGTAATCGGAACGGTAACCCCTTTTGATAACTCGACTCAGTCATGGGAAGAATATAGTGAAATGTTGGACTTTTTCTTCCAAGCTAATGACATTGAGGAGCCAGACAAAAGGAAGGCTGTACTGTTGAGTGGAGTTGGTGCAACTACTTACAGCTTGTTGAGAAATTTAATAAGCCCTGCATTACCGAAAGATAAAACGTACGACCAGCTTACTGCTGAGCTTCAGAAGCACTTCAGCCCCAAACCGAGTGAAATAGTGCAACGATTCAAATTTAATTCACGCATAAGGAGGAACACTGAGTCCATAGCAGAGTATGTGGCAGAACTGAAGAAATTAACACTGCACTGTGATTACAAAGACTCATTGGAAGAAATGTTAAGAGACAGACTTGTGTGTGGAGTGAACGATGACCGAATGCAACGGCGACTTTTATCTGAAACAAAACTCACTTTTGTGAAGGCTTTGGAATTATGCCAAGCGATGGAAACAGCAGCTAAAGATGTGAGAGAAATGCAGTGGAAACTGGCAGAGGACGCAGCAACGCATGTTCGTGTGCCTAAGACCCAAGTAGGTGTCCACAAAGTGTCGACTGACAAAACTCAGCACAAATTCCCCAGTTGTTATCGCTGCAAAGGCCAGCACAATGCCGCCGAGTGCAAATTTGCCACTGAGCTGTGTCATAATTGTGGCAAGCGAGGGCACATTAAGAAAGCATGTAGAACAAAGGTGGGCAATGCACAGGTGCTGAAAGCAACAGTAAAAGGGCAAAAGTATGAAAACAAGGGCCCAGGAAAGGAACAGCGAGCGAATCAACTGAGAGGGGAGGGAGAAAGTGATACAGAAGACATGGGTTTTCACACAATTTACAACACGTCAGAGGAGCTGACCAAGGTAGCGCCCATCACGCGTACCATGAATGTTAATGGAATGAAAGTAACATTTGAAGTTGATACAGGCTGTGGAGTAACCATATTAAGTAAACAGCAATATACACAACTGTGGAAGAAAACAGACACAGCAGAATTAAATCCCTGTTCATTAAAATTAAAAACATACACAGGAGAGAAGCTAGACGTGCTAGGCATGGCACAAGTGAAGGTGCAGCACGAAAACAAAGAAAAGGACTTACCTGTAGTAGTAGTTGGGAGCGAAGGACCAAATCTACTAGGGCGAAGTTGGCTACAAGAACTGGCCATGATTGATCAGTTGGTGAATAAAGTGGAATCTCAGCCCAAATTGCAGCTGGAGGAGATCCTCGAAAGACACGCTGAGGTGTTCAAAGAAGGCTTAGGACAGCTAAAAGGTGTCACTGCAAAGATTAATGTGGACAAGAAGGCCCAACCACGATTCTGCAAACCCCGACCGGTACCCTATGCAGTCAAGCCACTGGTCGAAAGCGAGCTACAGAGGCTGCTGGATGACAAGATCATTGAGCCAGTGCAGGTTGCAGAATGGGCGGCGCCCATAGTCCCAGTGAGAAAGCCGGATGGCTCCATTAGAATATGTGGAGATTATAAACTCACTGTCAATCGAGCATCACGGGTGGATCAGTATCCAATTCCTAAAGTGGAGGACCTCTTTGCACAGCTGAATGGCGGCCGACACTTCACGAAATTAGACATGAGTCACGCCTATCAACAAGTAGTCCTGGAAGAAGAATCAAGAAAGTATGTAACCATCAATACACACAAAGGCTTATATACCTACACACGCTTACCATTTGGAGTAGCTTCCAGTCCTGCTATATTCCAGAGAACTATGGAGGGCATCCTAGGTGGAATTCCGAATGTTGCCATTTATTTGGATGACATCCTTTGTACAGGACCAAATGAACAAGAACATCTGAAAACGCTGGAGGAAGTGCTTCAACGGTTGGAGAAAAGCGGTCTGAGGTTGAAAAGAAGCAAGTGTGAGTTCATGGGAAAAGAGGTGGTGTTCCTAGGCCACAAGATCAACGCCAGTGGTCTACACCCTCTAACAGACAAAGTGGAAGCCATTGCGGAGGCGCCTGAGCCACAAAATGTTACTGAGTTAAAAGCCTACCTGGGCTTGTTGAACTATTACCATAGGTTCCTCCCAAAGCTCTCCACGCTGCTGGCACCACTACATACCTTACTTAAGAAGGAAGAAAAATGGTCATGGGGGGTCAAGCAGCAGAAGGCGTTTGAAGAGTCCAAAGCGCTACTTCAGTCCTGTAGTGTGTTAGTGCACTATGATTCAAACAAACCACTCATCCTGGCGTGTGACGCATCACCCTATGGTGTGGGTGCTGTACTCTCTCATCGTATGGAGGATGGCTCAGAGAGACCCATAGGGTTCGTCTCAAGAACTCTTAGTGCAGCTGAGAAAAACTACTCCCAGCTAGACAAGGAGGGCCTTGCAGTAGTATTTGGTGTAAAAAAATTCCACAAATACCTGTACGGGAGACAGTTCGCTATAGTGACTGACCACAAGCCACTAATTTCACTGTTCAGTGAAATGAGAGCCATACCCCAGATGACATCTCAGAGAATTCAGAGATGGGCCGTTACATTAGCAGCGTATGAGTACACCATCGTTTACAAAGCCGGACGGGACCATACGAATGCTGACGCGATGAGTAGGCTACCCTTGGATGGAGGAAGAGACAGCACGCCTGAGGAGGAGGAGAGAGTGCTATTGTTTGAAGATATCGGCGTGCCCCTGGTGAACGCACAACAAATAAAGAAGTGGACAGACAAAGACCCTGTTCTAGCAAGAGTGCGAGAATACATCTTGAGAGGATGGCCGAAGATGAACAGTCCTGAGTTCATTCCCTATGCCCGACGACAGGATGAGCTCAGCACCCAGGAAGGTTGTATCCTGTGGGGAGGACGCGTGGTTGTTCCACCACCTGGTAGGAATGCCTTACTGCAACAACTACACCAAGCACACCCTGGCATCACTCGCATGAAAGCGTTGGCGAGGAGCTACATGTGGTGGCCCAACATGGATGCAGAGGTGGAGGCGCTTGTGAAGTCATGTGCGGCATGCCAGGAGAACAGGAACAGTCCTCCAGCAGCCCCACTACATCCCTGGGAAGTTCCAGATAAACCATGGAGAAGAATTCACATTGACTACGCAGGTCCATGGATGGGAAGAAAGTTGAGGTCAACATTTGACTTAATACATCCAGACTTCAGAAACAAAGTGCATGACAAACAAGAGAAACAAAAAGGTTATCATGACATGCATGCTAGAGAGAGAATACTGAGAGAAGGAGACGTGGTCTACACCCGCAACTTTGGCTCAGGACCAGCCTGGGTACCAGGAGAAATAACAGAAAAGACAGGCCCTGTGTCATTCAAGGTGACATTAGGTCATGGACAAGTGGTGAGGCGACACATCGACCAAGTTCGTGGTAGGAGCTCCATTCCCCTGCCGATGGCACCAGAGGTGTTGTCTGACACCCATCCTGAGGAGAGCATCAACGAACCACCACTTCAGGTGAAACCTGAGGTAACCGTCTCTGCAGATTCTACGGGCAGCACTGCAGCAGCCGAAACAGTGGAGCAGTCTGAGTCTTCACCTGCAGTTGGCTCACCAGCCGTGAGAAGATCTCAGCGAGCTAGGAAAGCTCCAGACTACTTGAAGGACTATACTTAGTCAGTAGTGAGTTCCCCAGCCACAGGACAAGAATGCGTCCTGGAACCTCACTGGGATGCGGTAGTCAAACCAAATCCCCAGTTAGACTGTTATGTGTGTTATACATGTGAAAAAAAAAAAAAAAAAAAGAAAAGAAAAGAGAAAGAAATTATATGTATGGCACATGTGTTTAAGAAGTTAAAGTAACTGTGATTGTTTAGGATTAAATGGGAGTTCCAGGATGTCTAGCATAATTGGCTAAGGTAATTAAAAGTAGTTTAATCTAGAGGGGAGGGATGTGGTAGACTGCAAGTCTAAAATAAATCATTACTGGCACATGCCTCTAGGGGGAACTACCTGTATTGTTTAGCATTACTACTAAGGGGATACATTAGAACAAGAGTGTGAAAACCCCGCGCAGAATCCATATTCAGTCTTGTTGTGTGTGTTACAGAATAAATGGCAGAGTTAGCCAAAGAAATAACTCAAGTGTGATCATTGCTTCACGGTAGGATATCACAAATAGGCTTATTGGTCTCATGTTTTCACATTTATTGGGGGGTTTACCTGGTTTTGGCAACAGTATAATTAAGGCATTATTCATGTATGGTGGTAAATTACCATTTTGAAATGCTTCTAAAACCATTTCCAAAAGTGGTTTTATTAATTTATTCTTAAACTTTTTATAGAGGTCGACTGGAAGACCATCTGGTCCTGCACTTTTTCCTGATTTCATATTATCAATGGCTAGCCCAACTTCTTCTTGACTAATTTTAGACTCCAGTATCTCCCTGTTTTCATTTGGAATACCTGGTATGGATAATCCACCCAAAAACCCATTTAGTTTTATTAAGTCAGTTTCATTTTTTGTATCATATAGTTTTCAACGACACTGCAGCAAAGACATTGAGTTGCTAGCTGTTAGCATGAGGCCTACATATCTCCCGAGAGAACACTCACACGTGATCTGCATTGTTGTTTATGCAAATCCGACGGCGAACGCTGGGACAGCGCGTGACGTCATCCATTCAGTAACCAGCAGGCTGCAGACAGAACACCCAGGTGCTCTTCTCCTCATCTCAGGCGATTTCAACCACGTTTCACTGTCTCCCATTCTGCCCACTTTCACCCAGTATGTCACATGCCACACTAGAGACAATAAAACACTGGATTTGTTCTACGCAAACACTAAGGAGGCGTACACCTCATCACAACTCCCCCCACTTGGGAGATCGGATCACAACTTGGTTCATCTCCGACCGGTGTACAAACCCCTAGTGCACAGACAACCTCCGGCCATGCGCACAGTGGAGTTATGGTCTGAGGAGACAATGGACACTCTAAAGGACTGTTTTGAAGCCACTGCCTGGAAGCAGCTCTGCGATCCACATGGTGAGGACATCGATGGCCTCATTCACACCTTCACGGGCTACCTCAGCTTCTGTGTGGACAAATCCGTTCCCACCAAGACCATACGGCGTCACTCAAACAACAAACCCTGGATCAACCCTGAGATAAAAACACTTCTGAGAGAGAAGAAGAGGATCTTCAGGTCGGGGAACAGGGAGATGCTGAAGTCCGTACAGAGGGAGCTGAGGAGAAAGATCAGAGAAGGCAAGGACAGCTTCAGGAAGAAGATGGAGGACAAGCTGCAACAGAGCGACATCAGCGGGGTCTGGAGAAACCTCAAAACCATCTCGGGGCTCCAGAATACCTCCCCCCAGGCCACGGGGGGCAGGGAGTGGGCGAACAACCTGAATCTGTTTTTCAATAGATTTGACCAACCGCCCTCCCCCCTGTCTGCACAACAACCACTGCTGCCTCTAAGAAATCAAGTCCTGCTGCCCACTCCCCACTCCACCGACACCCCCCCCACTCCCAACACACAGCCCCCCATCTTGACCCTGACCAAGACCCAGGTGAGGACGGAGCTGAGGAAGATCAAGGCGAGGAAGGCGTCGGGACGGCATCAGCGCAAAGCTCCTCAAGTCCTGTGCAGACCAGCTGTGTGGGATTGTGACGTATATCTTCAACATGAGCCTGAAACTGGGGAGGGTACCACAGCTGTGGAAAACATCTTGTGTGGTACCTGTACCAAAAACTTCCCACCCCAAAGACCTGAACAGCTTCAGACCGGTGGCCTTGACGTCCCACTTGATGAAGACCCTGGAGAGACTGCTCCTTGCTCATCTCCGCCCCCTGGTGGAACCAGCGATGGATCCACTCCAGTTCGCCTACCAGCATGGCATTGGGGTGGAGGATGCGGTGATCTTCCTCCTTCACCGTTCTCTGTCCCACCTGGAGAAGCCTGGGAATATGGTGAGGATCATGTTCTTTGACTTCTCCAGTGCTTTCAACACCATCCAACCGATGATCCTGAAGGACAAGCTGCTGCGCGCAGGGGTGGACCAGCACCTGTCATCATGGATCCTGGACTACCTCACGAATCGGCCTCAGTTTGTGAGAACCCGGGACTGTGTTTCCGACACGATCATCAGTAGCACGGGGGCCCCCCAGGGAACGGTGCTGGCTCCCTTCCTGTTCACTCTTTATACTGCGGACTTCTCACACAACACAACACATTGCCATCTACAGAAGTTCTCTGATGACTCTGCGATCGTTGGTCTCATCTCCAGCGGAGATGAAGCTGAGTACAGAGGGCTTATCCAGGACTTTGTGGACTGGTGCCATCGGAACTGCCTCCAGATCAACGCGAGGAAAACTAAGGAGCTGGTGGTGGACTGCCGCAGGCATGGGCAGCCCCTCACAGCACCAGTAAATATACAGGGAACAGACATCGAGATGGTGACATCCTACAAGTACCTGGGTATTCATCTGAACAATAAACTAGACTGGTCACACAATACTGACGCACTCTACAAGAAGGGACAGCGCAGGCTGTTCCTGCTGAGGAGACTCAGGTCTTTTGGTGTACAAGGGGCGCTGCTGAAGTCATTCTATGACACGGTGGTGGCATCAGCCATCACTTTTGGAGTGGTCTGCTGGGGCAGTGGCATTACTGCAGCCGATAGGAAGAGACTGAACAAACTGATTAAGAAAGCTAGCTCTGTCCTGGGGCAACGCCTTGATCCGATGGAGGAGATAGGAGAGAGAAGGACGGTGGCTAAACTGTCATCTCTGCTGGAGTCCGAGTTCCACCCTATGCAGGACATACTGGATGCACTGAGGAGCTCATTTAGCAGCAGACTACATCATCCCAGGTGCACAACCGAGAGGTTTCGTAGGTCCTTCCTACCAACGGCTGTCAGACTGTACAACCTAAGCAGGGCTGCTCGAAGAGATAGCAAAAAGACGTAACAAACTAATAGTTTTTTTTGAATGCAAAAGATGCAATAGACTTACACAATGGTCCTCTCCGGCATACAACTAGGAACATACCGGTCGCTATGGAGGGTGAGAATATGTATGGGCACATAATCATACCATGTAGGATAACTAAATAGACGGTTATGCTGTTTCATCCCACCTAGCAACAATGCTCTGCACTGTGTGTGTTTATATATTTACATATTTATTCCATCTAGCTACAATGCTCTGCACTGGGTGTGTTTATATTTATATATCTATATATTTATTCCATCTAGCTACAATGCTCAGCACTGGGTGTGTTTATATTTATATATCTATATATTTATTCCATCTAGCTACAATGCTCCGCACTGTGTGTGTTTATATACTTGCATATTTATTCCACCTAGCTGCAATGCTCCGTACTGTGGGTGTTTATATATTTACATATTTATTCCATCTAGCTACAATGCTCTGCACTGTGTGTTCATATATTCATATATTTATTCCATCCAGCTACAGTGCTCTGCACTGTGTGTCTGTGTGTGTGTGTGTGTGTATATATATATATTTTATAGTAATATGTACATATGTATATTAGCTGCTCTTGCTTGCTTGTTTTTTTTCTTGCCTTCTGATTGTTGCTCTGAGTGTTGCTATCCCTGTGCTGTTGCAATCCTGGAATTTCCCCGTTGTGGGACTAATAAAGGCTTATCTTATCTTATCTTATCTTTTTCATAATAATCTCTAAAGGCACTATTAATTTCTAAAGGATCTATAACTACCTGTCCGTTACTTATAATACTGGTAATTGGTGTTTTAGATTCTAATTGTTTAATCTGCCATGCCAATAATTTTCCTGATTTTTCACCTTGTTCATAAAAAGTTTGCTTCAATCTTAGAAGACTCAAGGCAGCTCTATTCGCTGATTTTTTGTCATATTCAGCTCTCAGAATCAGTAATTCATTCTCTAACTGTGGGTTACTTCATGCATACACCTTTTCTTGAAGAATTTTTATTTTACGTTCCAATTGGACTCTCTCCTCTCAGGTCTTCTTAGATTTTGATCCTGTATAACTAAAAATATGCCCCCTAATAAAAGCTTTGAAAGCCTCCCACTTTATACATGCCGTTGTTTGTGTAGTATTGATATCAAAGAACTCATCTATCTGTTTTTCCATGTACTTAACAAATTCCTCATCCTGAAGCCATTTATGTTGAAAATGCCACCTAACTGGGCCCTTTAGCAGTTTCTTATCTACATATACTAGACAGCAGGGTGCATGATCAGAGATCACAATGTTATCATAGAAACAGTTTTGAATCTTGGACCTTAATTCTGTAGAGATCAAAAAGTAGTCAATATGTGAGAATGTCTTATAGGTATTAGAATAACAAGAATAGGCTCTGACTTGTGGTTTCATTTCCCTCCATATATCTCGCAATCTCAATTCTTTCATAAAATGATTAGTGGTCATCCTACATCCATTGTGCGTACAGTCCAGTCCTGTTGATCTATCTATACTGGGATTCAATGTACAATTAAAATCCCCTGCTATTATATGTTGCCCTGTAAGTGATGATAAAGTGAGGAATAAATTAACAAAGGAGTTTTGATCATCAATATTGGGGCTGTATAAGTTCACCAGATTTATATTTTCTAATAACAAAGATCCTTGGATGATTAGATATCTTCCAAATTTGTCTCTAATTACATTTTTCGTTTGAAATGGGACTGTTTTATGTATGAGAATCATAACTCCCCTAGCTCGGGATGAAAATGATGAGGTGAACACGTTACCTTGCCATCTTCTCCTAATGCTTTTTACATCCTCCTCTAATAGATGAGTTTTTTTGAATCTATGTCTTTTATTTTATTCATGACTTGTTTAAGTTTTTTAAGATTTTGTAGACCTCTGCAATTCCATGAAGTTAAATTAAGATTAACGCTTTTACAATACTTTTTGATATGAAGTGTCTGGTTTACAGACACTGTGGGCCCTATTACAGCGATCAACAGTACACAGTTGCGGCATGCTTCCCATTTTGTGCCTTTGGATTTGTTAGTTTTTTCCAGTGCAGAATCTGTTTTTCACGCTTTGTGTCATGCCATGGAATTACCTGTGGACTGTGTATGGTGTTACATTTGCGCCACATTTTTGAACAAGGAAGTTGAGATTTTGAGCACAAAAACTTGTTTTTTGTAAGAACTAAAGGGTGCGCTTCCTCAGATTTCCTCTCATTCATTGTGCTCCGCTCACATCTTCTCTCTTGCTCGCTCAACTTCTTCCTCTCCTCGCGCTCAACTCTACCTGTGCGCTCACTCAACATAGCACAGTGCTGTGAATGTGCCCCAATTTCCACCAGTCAGGAGTCAGACAGGGCGAATTATGATTGGCTGGTTCTATTGGAGGAAAAACCAGCCAATCATAATTCACCCTGTCTGTGCAGCACTGGTGAACTGGTATTTTAGTGCATTTTCTGACAATATGCTTTTGATCAGGACTACTGATAGGAACACATAAGGAAACAGAATGCACTGTGATTTTCAATTATTTCAATGGACAGAGTTGTAACAGTTATAATCTATTCACCTGTCATTTTAGTTATAATGTAGTGACACAATTAGTTTTTTATTTCATCCACATTTTCATTTTAATCGCAAACTTACAGGAATATAACCCATAGATTTGCCATTAATGCATTTTTTAGGGGAATGAATGAATGAATGAACAGGTATTGTGCACATTTTACTTTTCACCACAGACTGTACATTGAGAAACTGCTAAGGCATGAGGTGCCTCAGCTGGTGAGGCCTCTGTGATCTGGTGGTCTGGACACTGTGCTTCCCTGGCTGCACTGGGCCGGTGTTCGATCCTCGCCACTCCTCCCCAAACCTCTGACTCTGTCCACACGAATAATCTATATCATTTCAGTCCCAGTCACTTCCTTTGATGTTGTCTATCCATGCATGTGTGTGTCCTGTCTGAGATAATGAAACACACACTTACCTGTTGTTTTCTGTTAAATGTATTAATCTGAGGACAGTTAAATACAAAGTATCCATATAATATAGTGTACCCCAAATCATTTGAAGAAACAATAGGCATTTTTCACTCTCCAGAGGAAAAAAAAAACATGCATGGAGTGCAACGAAGCATGCATCCATGCATGCTATGTTAAACCTAAATTCAAGTGGCACCCCAACCACGGCCTCAATCACTACACCTGACGAGCATGTCAGCTTTCTCATCCACAACCAGGATTTCAGCCAGTAGGTGCCCGATATTGCCATTCTCACCTTCCTCTTGTGTTAGGGTTGGCAGCGACCCATCCATCCATCCATCTTCTTCCGCTTAATCCTTTTTGGGTCGCGGTGGGGCTGGAGCCTATCCCAGCATCTTTGGGCGAGAGGCAGGGTACACCCTGGACAGATCACCAGTCCATCGCAGGGCCAACACAGAGAGAGAGGCAACCATTCACTCTCACAGTCATACCTAAGGACAATTTAGAATCCCTAGTTTGATGCCAATTAACCTAACGTGCATGTTTTTTTGGCATGTGGGAGGAAACCGGAGAAATCTCGGAGTAAAGCCACGCAGACACAGGGAGAACATGCAAACTCCACACAGATCACTGTTGGTTGGGGGCTGGGATCGAACCCAGGATCCCCTGGCCAAGGGTGAGTTGCTGTGCTGCCACAGTGCTAAAGTAAATAGTAAATGGTAAATGGCACTCACTTATAAAGAGCTTTTATTCTCATCTCTTGATGACCAAAGCGATGATGACAGATCCTGCTATGATGACAGATCCTGACAGATCCTGACAGATGACAGATCCTGCTATCCACCCAAGTGCTGGCAGCGACCCGTTTTTAAGTTATTAAATGTATAAAAGTACCACATAAATTTGTTCATTGCATCAAGGATTTTTGACTTTGTCAGGAACGTCTAGGCTGTAACTGTGTATGTCGCCAAATTGTGACATTGACCCCCTAGTGGTCAGGAGTGGTAAAGATTTTTTTCAAGAAAATGTTCAGCTCAGATGTCAGATTTCCAAGGCTGTAACTTGAAAGTTGTAAGAGATAATGGCTTACTGTCAATTAGAAAGATGTAGAATATGATCCAAAGTTTCAGATAGGTGTAAATTTACGCATCTAATTTGCATAATGCCACAGGAGCCATATCGAATTCATAACTGGTCAAAAGTGGACTTTGGACATATTTACACAAAGAATGGTTCTGCTTTTTGCCAACCAGCTTACAGGTGCATTACCACCACGTACTTCACTCTATATCATCACTCTATCTGGTCAGGAGCTGTAGTTCTTCTATTATCATTGTTGTGTCCAATCGAACCTCAACTCTATCTTCAGACATCACTCTTCTTTGTCTCCTCATACTTCATACTTCTTCGTCTCCTCATATCATCACTTCACTTTATATCATCACTCTACACATCTACACATCTTCTCTACACATCAAGATGTTGGCCACCCAGGCCGGTGCAGAGTGTTCTGGCGTGTAATGTCAGTTGACAGGCACAGTGCTGCGCTGTGCCACTAGGGGCACACGATCTGTCCAAGAAATATGCACAGTTAAAAAGAAAATAAAATTTTAAAAAATCTTTTTCACTAAATGATAAAATGGTCTGGTGAAAATTATGACCTTTGTGTTGTTAGGGTCGGTTTTGACCCAGTTATAAGATTATAAAACAATAATTAGTACCAAAACTGAAATCAGAAACACACTATCAGCCAACAGCCCACAGCCAGCTCCTCTCCCAACCACCTGAGCTTTAGTTAGGGGCTCCTCTCTCTACCTGTTTGTCTCCTTCCCTGAACAAACAGAACAAAGACTGACATGTCCACACATGTAAGGCTAAATCAGTTTAGAGTTGGTGGCTTGCAAGGAACACACGTCTCCAGTTTGCAGCATGCAAAAATGAGAAGAAGATTTACAGTAAGCCAAACTCTGGATCATATCTTTGCTGAAAGTGAGGGATGCAGATGAGCAGGTGTCTGAGGAGGAAGACAATGTGGAGTATCAACCAGAAGACACGGGCACATCAAATGAGTCTGATGAGGATGTCACCAATGCTGAAGCTACTCCCGCTCCTGCTGAAACACTCAAATCCAAAAGCGGTAATGTGTTGGAGCGCCATACCTCCTGATGTACATGGCAGGGCAGCTGCTGCAAATGTCATCAAAATGACCCCTGGGATCACAAGGTTTGCTGTGACGGGAGCAGGTGACATCAAGACATGTTTTGATCTGTTTATGCCATTGGCACTAAAAAAGTCATCATTGCTATGACAAATCTTGAAGAAAAAAAGGTCCACAATGAAGAACGACATTGATGAGGAATACCTGGATGCTTATATTAGTGTTCTAGAGACGCTATAGAGCAATCAGACACAAAACAAAGCGCTATCAGCTCTTTTGTCCCAACATCAATAACTCTGTTAAATAAGGAACCTGCTCAGCTGAACAGGACATGAGCCCCATTTTAGCTGCTCTTACAAGTATTATTTCTATGCTTGGTTTTTAGTTTTCTAGGTTTTTATTGTTCAAATTATTTATTGATCTGATGTAATGTTATTGTGGAATATGATTGATTATTATAACTATTTTTGTATTATTTTTATTGTTAATTTTTGTCTATAAACATTGCTGATTGTGTGTTGTTTTAAAATGTGACTGAAGGTGAATGCAGCATCACGTAGCACTGTCATCCAAGACAAATTTCCCATGTTATTCTGATTCTGATTCTTCTTCTTGCTGAGTGTACAGATCCAGCAGTGAGGCCACTGATAGTCTCTGGGACGCATCGACAGGCAGAAATATTTTCTGGGCAACAATGTCACTTCAGACCTTTCAAGAGATATCAAGAGTCCTCAGATTTGACAATAAAGATACTACAGAAAAAAATCTGAGAAGCTTGTTGCCATCAGGGATGTCTGGGAGAGATGGGCACAGCTCCTTCCACTGATGTTCAACCCTGGGCCACAGGTGACAGTAGATGAACATTTTGTCCCTTTCCGTGGAAAGTGCCTCTTCTGGCAATACATGCCCAGTAAGCCAGGTAAATATGGGATAAAAATCTGGGCAGCCTGTGGTGCAAAAATCAGCTCTGCATGGAATTTATAGATTTACACAGATAACTCTGCGAGTGGAATCCCTGAGAAAAACCAAGGAAAACGTGAAGTCCTCGATATGACTGCTGGGCTGCAGGGTCACAGTATTACATGTGACAGTTTTTTTACCAGCTGTGACCTTGGACAGGAACTCCTCAGCAGGAAACACCATGGTGGGCACAATGAAAAAAAATAAACCTGAGCTGCCCGCTGAAATGTTGCAGGTGAAGGACAGAGCTCCACTTTCTTTAAAGTTTGTTTTTACAGACACCACCACTGTTGTTTTGTATTGCCCCCCCCCAAAAAAAACAACAAAAAACGGAGCGTGAGACTGATGTTCACTTTTCATAAAGATGCAGCAGTGTCATCAAAACAAAAGGAGGATGTGGACAACCTGGACAAGCTGACTGCCACCTACACTTGCCAGCAACTGACTAGGAGATGGCCAATCATTGTGTTTTACAACATCTTTGATGTGTCTGCATGCAATACATTGGTGCTGTGGACCCACATCCACCAAGGGTGGAACTCAAGCAAAAAAAAAAAAAACAAGTGGAGAATGTTTCTTGAAGAGCTAGGAAGTTCTCTTGTCCAGGTGCACATTGAGCGAAAGGCAAGGGTGCCTCAAGACCCACCCACCGCAGCCTTGGTCAGACAGCTGCAGAGCTCACCTAGCACTCCGTCCACGCCATCAGCAACACAAAAAGCATCAGCGGCAGCGTCCTCCACAACCAGCCCTGCCTCAACATCAACAACAGCCCCAGCCCCACTGAGGCCACCTGATTCCAAAAGAAAGAGGTGTCACCTATCATCTAGTCAGTCACTGGAACAGATACTGGAGTCAGTTTGTCTTGGCCTGTTTTTGCCACTGATAATACCTCTATCTGCCAAGAATGTGTCGCTAGTCCAGCAAAAGCTATACTAGCGGTTCTTAAATACTTTGCAAGCAGTTTCATGAAATGGTCACTCAGAGAGCAACTCATACCAGCTTGGACGTCACCCGGGTTAAACAAGGTCAGGAGTTCCCGGCAGCGGAAGGCGAATTACAGAGCTGCGTGGAGGAATCTGATCAGACCTAAATGAAACAGTCATTGTTGCCTATGATGATGATGATGATGGTGGTCTGCTCAAGCAATAAGGACAGAAAGATAAGCATAGTGTGCTTCAGCTGCAAGATATACATCTGCAACAAACACACTGTCACTTTTTGCCACACATGCATCTAAACACACACATACACATGCATGTTCTTGCACATGTAGACTTTTTTTTGGAACTAGTACCTGATTTCTGTTGGTTTGATTTGTTTGATTGGTTGTTGTTTGTTTTGGCCTTGCAAATCTACATTTTGTATCACTACAAATTCTGCTTTTCATTTTGTATTTGTATTAGAATTCTATTTCTGAAAAAAAAATTGTCTTTTTCTTGAAGAAAATATATATGGGTCAAAATTGACCCCTAACACCATAGATGTTACTATAGTTAATAACATTAAAATAAATAAAACAAAATTATTTAAGAGATGTGCTCTAATACACCTCATTAATAGTCAGGTAACATAACAACCTTTTATTAGTATACATAATTCTCTTGAGGTTCATTTAACCATTTTTTTAATTGAAAACGAGGGGTATGCTGTCAAAAAAAATGGCCCAGAGGGTCACACCAAAAATTGTAAAACCAATCTTTTCATGGAAAAGGAAGCCTAACAAGGTAACCAAGAGGTAAGAAACAAATTGGATGATAAACCACTGTTTTTAGAGTATTTTATGGCTGATTTCAGACACGGGTCAAAACTGACCTGTTAACGTAAGAGATAGTAACAGAAAGCTAACACAAGAGGAAGGTTAAAATTCATCTTGATTGTTCAGCCCATTTGTTCAATCCAATCCCCCTCTTCCTTCTAAAATAACTGACTGGTCATCAGTTATAATTAATGCCTGGTTTAATGCCAAGCAGCGTTACTATCAGGTGTATTTTCACTCATGTGCACGACTTTTGTCCAGTGCAAAACCCATCATGATCAGAGTTCACTTTAGATAATGTTCCTCTGTGCATTAAAGGGAAGGGCAGAAGTGCTTTGGATTGGATGACCAAAAACACACCTCTAAATAAGCAGACCAGCCTCTCTGCACTTTTCACCTGGCACAGAGACCGTTTTCCCACTGCTGTGATAACAAAATGGACTTGGACACACCCATAAATGTGTTCTAAACTTAAGACAACAGACTCCTGACTAGAATGTCAAGATAAGATAAGATAAGATAAGATGAGATAAGCCTTAAGATAATTATAAGATAATTAGTCCCACAATGGGGAAATATGGGCCCTATGTGTCTATTTACCTTTGTAGTTCAATATGTCCTCTATGAAAGCGAGCACAGCCGGGAAGATGCTGCTGATGCACAGTCCCAGCACACAGGTCCCAATGAAGAGGAACACAGGGCTGGTGTAGAAGATCAGCAGCAGGCACTGAACCAGAAAGACCCCTACCTGAGACAGTGACAACAGAAACATCAGTTTGGATTTACAGGATAGCACTTGAACTCTGGTACTGCTGGTGGCATACAGCCCCCAGATCACATGTTAAGTACCAGAAAAAGAGTGATTAAGGGGTAAGCACTTGGGCACAAGCAGTATTATACTTCAACCTTGACTTACTATTGAGTTTGATTTACAGTGGCAAGAAAAAGTATGTGAACCCGTTGGAATGACCTGATTTTCTACATTAATGGGTCATAAAATGTGATCTGATCTACAGTGCATCTGTAAAGTCTTCACAGCACTTCACTTTTTTCACATTTTGTTATGTTACAGCCTTATTTCAAAATGGGTTAAATTAATTTTTTCCTCAAAATTCTACATACAATACCCCATAATGTCAACATGTAAAAAGGTTTTTTTTTGTGTGATTTTTGCAAATTTATTAAAAATTAAAAAAAAACCTAAGAAATCACATGTACATTAGTATTCACAGCCTTTGCTCAATACTTTGTTGATGCACCTTTGGCAGCAATGACAGCCTCAAGTCTTTTTGAACATGATGCCACAAGCTTGGCACACCTATTTTTGGGCAGTTTGGCCCATTCCTCTTTGCACCACCTCTCAAGCTCCATCAGGTTGGATGGGAATTGGGGGTCCACCTGTGGTAAATTCAGTTGATTGGACATGATTTGGAAAGGCACACACCTGTCTATATAAGGTCCCACAGTTGACAGTACATGTCAGAGCACAAACCAAGCATGAAGTCAAAGGAATTGTCTGTAGACCTCCGAGACAGGATTGTCTCGAGACACAAATCTGGGGAAGGGTACAGAAAAATTTCTGCTGCTTTGAAGATCCCAATGAGCGCAGTGGCCTCCATCATCCGTAAATGGAAGAAGTTCAGAACCACCAGGACTCTTCCTAGAGCTGGCCGGCCGTCTAAACTGAGCAACTGGGGGAGAACGGCCTTAGTCAGGGAGGTGATCAAGAATCTGATGGTCACCCTGTCAGAGCTAGAGCATTCCTCTGTGGAGAGAGGAGAACCTTGCAGAAGGACAGCCATCTCTGCAGCAATCCATCAATCAGGCCTGTATGGTAGAGCAGCCATATGGAAGCCACTCTTTAGCAAAAGGCACATGGCAGCCTGCCTGGAGTTTGCCAAAAGGCACCTGAAGGACTCTCGGACCATGAGAAACAAAATTCTCTGGTCTGATGAGACAAAGATTGAACTCTTTGGCATGAATGCCAGGCATCATGTTTGGAGGAAACCAGGCACAGCTCATCACCAGGCCAATACCATCCCTACAGTGAAGCATGGTGGTAGCAGCATCATGCTGTGGGGATGTTTTTCAGTGGCAGGAACTGGGAGACTAGTCAGGATAGAGGGAAAGATGAATGCAGCAATGTACAGAGACATCCTGAATGAAAACCTGCTCCAGAGCGCGCTTGACCTCAGACTGGGACAACGGTTCATCTTTCAGCAGGACAACGACCCTACGCACACAGTCAAGATATCAAAGGACTGGCTTCAGCACAACTCTGTGAATGTCCTTGAGTGGCCCAGCCAGAGTTCAGACTGGAATCCAATTGAACATCTCTGGAGAGATCTGATAATGGCTGTGCACTGACGCTTCCCATCCAACCTAATGGAGCTTGAGAAGTGCTGCAAAGAGGAATGGGACAAACTGCCCAAAGATAGGTGTGCCAAGCTTGTGGCATCATATTCAAAAAGACTTGAAGCTGTAATTGCTGCCAAAGGTGCATCAACAAAGTACTGAGCCAAAGTTGTGAATACTTATGTACATGTGATTTCTTAATTGTTTATTTTTAATAATTTTGCAAAAATCTCAAAAACATTTTTCACGTTGTCATTACAGGGTATTGTGTGTAGAGTTTTGAGGAAAAAATGAATTTAATCCCTTTTGGAATAGGGCTGTAATATAACAAAATGTAGAAAAAAGTGAAGCGCTGTGAATATTTTCCAGATGCACTGTACTTGCAGTCATCGAGGGGAAAATGAATTCTCAAGTTTATCAAGATTATATTGAAAATTAACTCAAATTAACACCTCCACGGCACTTACTGCTATAGCGGAACTTAAAACGCACAACAACAATTTTGCCCAGACGATCTTTAGCACGAATTATGATCAAGTTCGTCATTTTATGTAATCCTCTCATTTCTAGTCTAATGAAAAAACCCTAATCAATTTGCTGGAGCATCGCTGTCATATAATGTGGACATTTGGACTGCAGATTACATTTAATTAGACATTAATCATTAACCCTTCAGGCAACTGTGAGTTTGGAATGGGCTCAAAAAGGGCTTCATGATCTATGGGAAGTGGGCCTGTTCTCATGCTGCATTTCACAGATTTCATCTCACCTGCTGAAATTGTTACTGCTTCTCTACCCACTTTTACCAGGCCCTCACCAACCCCATCTTTCCCACCCTTTATTATTCTCACAAACATTTTGGCTCTTTTACCATCAAAGGAGAAGGCCAAACCCACCGCCACTGTGACAACACTTGGGGGCTCTCGGCCACTTTTTAAGACCTGCCAAATTACATTAAAGCCAGTGATTGGTTCCTCTGCCACCTCTTCTCCATCAGCAACCAAAACAGGGACTACAAGTTCCAGAGGAGTGATGCTGTTTGAGGGCAACTTGAATATAACTTCAACCCACCCAGAGAAAAGAATTGGTTTATGGTTCACTGCCCTCCCATCTAAAACACCAGAGCCCAATATCTCTGGAAGATGGAGGACAAGCTGCAACAGAGTGACATCAGTGGTGTCTGGAGAAGCCTCAAAACCATCTCTGGGCACCAGAATACCTCCTCCCAGGCCACGGGGGTAGGGAATGGGTGAACAACCTGAACCTGCACGGGGGCGCAGTGGTTTAGCACTGTGGCAGCACAGTTTTACCCTCGGCCGGGGGATCGCGGGGATCATGAGATCATGAGATCATGGGTTCGATCCCAGCCCCCGACCAACAGTGAGCTGTGTGGAGTTTGCATGTTCTCCCCGTGTTGCGTGGGTTTACTCTGGGATTTCTCCGGTTTCCTCCCGCACACCAAAAACATGTAGGTTTAGGGCGCTCGCGCATGCAGCGACCAGCAGCCAGTGGCTTGTCACCAGACTGCAAACCAAGTCTACCTAAGGGTACAAATAAGTAACAAACCCCCCCCCCCAAAAAAAACCAACCTGAACCTGCTTTTTAACAGGTTTGACCAACTGCCCTCTTCTCCGCCTTCCCACCAACCACTACTGCCTCCACCTTCAGCTAGTCCCGCTGTCCATGGCCTCCCCCCAACGGTCCCCACTCCCAGCACACAGCCCCCCTGCCCCAACCTGACTCTCACTATGACCCAGGTGAGAGCTGAGCTGAGGAAAATCAAGGCAAGGAAGTCTGCGGGTTTGGACGGCATCAGCTCGAAGCTCCTCAAGTCCTGCGCAGACCAGCTGTGTGGGATTGTGGAGCACATCTTCAGCCTGAGCCTGAAGCTGGGGAGGGTACCAGAGTTGTGGAAAACATGCTGTGTGGTACCCGTACTGAAGACTCCTCACCCCAAGGACCTGAATAGCTACAGACAAGTGGCCCTCACATCACACCTGATGAAGACCCTGGAGAGGCTACTTCTCGCCCACCTCCACCCCTTGGTGGGACCAGCGATGGATCCACTTCAGTTTTCCTACCAGCATGGCATCGGGGTGGAAGATGCAGTGATCCTCCTCCTACACCGTTTCCTGTCCCATCTGGAGAAGCCTGGGAACACTGTGAGGATCATGTTCTTTGATTTCTCTAGTGCTTTCATCACCATCCAACCGGTGATCCTGAGGGACAAGCTACTGTGTGCAGGGGTGGACCAGCACCTGTCATCGTGGATCCTGGACTACCTCACAAACCAACCACAGTTTGTGAGAACCCAGGACTGTGTCTCTGATACCATCATCTGCAGTATGGGGGGACCCCAGGGAACAGTTCTGGCTTCCTTCCTGTTCACCCTCAACACTGCTGACTTTTCACACAACACCAACGTGCTCTACAAGAAGGGGCAGCGCAGGCTGTTCCTCCTGAGGAGACTCAGGTCTTTTGGAGGGCAGGGGGCACTCCTGAAGAACAGGAACAGATCAGACTGATCAAAAAAGCTAGCTCTGTTCTGGGGTGACTCCTCGACCCCGTGGAGGAGATAGGAGAGAGGAGGATGGTGGCTAAGCTGTCATCTCTGCTGGAGTCCGAGTCCCACCCCATGCAGGAGACGTTGAACGCACTGAGGAGCTCATTTAGCTGTAGGCTGTGCCATCCTAGGTGCATGACGGAGAGGTTCCGCAGGTCCTTCCCATCTACAGCTGGCAGACTTCATAGCCTAACCAGGGCTGCTTGTAGAGGTTGTATTGAATGCACTAAACGTAACAACCTTGAACAATAAATCGTCCCCTCCATTATACAACTAGGACAATGACAATCATCACTGAGGGTGGCAACAACACTGTTAATTCAAATACGAAATATACTGTCTGGGTACAAATCCATGTTCTGCAGGGTAATTTAACAAACCGTAATGCTGTTTATTCCATCTAGCTGCAATGCTCCTGCACTGTGTATATACAGTATATGTGTACATATGTATATTTACGTATTTCCTGCTTTGGCTAACCAGTTCTTATTACCTTGTTGACTATTGCTCTGAGTGCTGCTATCTCTGTGCTGCTGTAATCCTGGAATTTCCCCATTGTGGGACTAATAAAGGCTTATCTTATCTTAAGCTCCTCACTGTGGTGTGCGGGAGGTTGTGCTGTCTCCATTTTTCACTTATAAGGCAGACCTGAGATCCTGTGTCCCACAGAGCTTTGGCTTCAACGTCATCTAGGAGGCAGGTAATCATATATTTCCTTCCAATCAGGTTAAGCAGCTGGGCATTTTTCTTTGGGGAAAGAAGACTGACTGTGTCATTCTCCCGTAACAATCTGTCCTTTGTCTTATCAGGGGGTTTTGTCTGTGATTGTTGGATATTACCAGGGGTGCATTTGTCTATGTTTCCCAAATGATCACTTTGCACAAAGTTTAAGGGATGTCACTGGAAAGAAGATTACTACATTAACAGTCATTCTTGGCTTGCAGATGATCACCCTCTCCACATTGAAAGCAATGGTCACACTGTTCTCCTTGGCTTCTCTCTGGACAGGATCTACATCCATGTTTTCTGCTTGTTCTCTGTGGTGCTGAAGATCTGGAAGACTCATGGATAACATTTTTTATTTCCTTCAGTTTGTTTTTTAGCTCTTTGATTACCTCCAGAAGCTCAGATTCTTTGGGAGTTGCTGCTGGTTGACATTTCACAGGCTTGCCCTTAGTGAACGTGGAGGATGGTCGAGCTGGCCCCCCAACTGCACCCACTACTGCCTCAGGAACTGGCTGTGTCTCTGCCCTGAGTTCTCTTACTTTAATGTCTCTATTATTTTTCTTGAATTTTTGTTGCCTTTCCCATTCAAGACTGGCTGCCTCGTTGGTTTTTGCAATCAGAATGTCATTTGTGACAGCTGGGGTCTCCAGATAGCTCTTGAGCTGGTATTTTACATTGTCACTTATCAGTCCAGTACCAACGGCTCTCAGGAACTTCCTCTGAATCGATTCTAGGCTGTATTGCTCATCTGTGCCAAGTGCTCTAGATGCCACAAGGAGCCTCTCTTTTAGCTCTATTCCTCAAAACAAGAAGATTTGCGGGGATTCATTACTTTCCTGAGTGATTCTACTCCACCTTATTCCTAGGCCCCATGATGCCTTGTGTGAATTATGTGCGCAGCTTCCAGTACTAGTTTAGAACATGTGGTTGTCACTGAAACGGCACACTTTTCCTTGTTAAAAAACAATGACTTCGACTTCCGGTTATGGCTGCCACGTAGGAGGACGTGTTCCACTCTACTCTGCTCCTAAAAATAAAAAAAATCGGCAAATAACTCTCTCAATTGGAACAAAACCTATCCCAGCGTTTGGGCAAGGACATGCCGGTAAAGCCTAAGACTGGGAAATCAGGTGGAGGAAAAACTGAACCGCCGAAACAGTCCAAGTTAATGGACTTTCACGTCCGTGACGAAGCAGAAAAATCCCCAGATATGGCGGAGCAAGCTAGCGGAGGAACGGTGACTGCTGGCGATGGCACAGGTGCGGTGCTCGCTGCCATTGGCTCAATGAGAGCAGACTTCTCCACTAAATTTGATGGGATTATAGCAGCGATAGAAGGAATGAGAAAGGAATTAAGCGACTGTATGGAACGAGTGTCGCAGGTGGAGCTCCGAATTTCCAGCGCTGAGGATGACGTCACCAGCCTACAATTAAAGGTGCGCACATTGGAATTAAAAAATAAACGTCTGGAAGATAATGTCCTGGGTTTAGAATCCCGGTCGAGACGGAACAACCTGAGGCTGGTGGGCCTCCCGGAGAGAACGGAGGGTCGGGATCCATGTTCCTTTTTGGAAAAGTGGATTCCAGAAGCGCTGAATAACGCGGAGCTGCAGTCATCAGTCGTCTTAGAAAGCGCCCACCAAATCGGCCCACCGAGAGATAATGAGGCACCACCGAGGACGCTGATTATGAAGTTCCTCAGCTACAGAGACAGGATGACGATCTCCAACGCGACGCGAGCCAAAGGAGAAATTAAATACCAGGATCAACATGTGCGGTTCTACCCAGATTTGGCCACAGGAATCCAACAATTAAGGAAACAGTTTGACCCCGCCCGTAAAGAGCTGCGCAACCTCGGGATTCGTCATGGAGTGATTTATCCTGCAAGACTGCTGGTCACATATAAGGGCAGAACCCACACCTTCAAGACCCCTGAGGAGGCGCAGCAGCTCATCAAGAAGATCCAAGAGGAGACTGGTGGGAGCTAAGCATGAAGCATGAACAAAATATAAGGTAGATGCACAGGCATCTGACTGATCTGAAGCATATAGCAAGTGTACAAAATATAGATTGTATAATATATTAAAAAAAAAACAACCTATGATGTACAAAGTTGCTATAAAATTTTGGAGTTAAGTTGGAAAACTACAGAAGAGAGTTAATGTTACGTCATTAAAAGCAGTAGAGTTAGGGTGATTGGGAGGATGAAGAAGGAGTGGCTTTGGCTGGTCCTCGCGGGTGTGGAGCGGTCGATGACTATAGCGGGAGACGGAATTTTTTTTTTGATTTTGGGGGGATTTCCACGAATGTGGGAAGGGGGAATTTGTTTGTGTGTAGTTTGTAGGATGAATGTTCAACCACTCATGTTTTTGCTTCTCTGTATGAGCATGTTTATATTGCGAGGTAATCTCAAACTCCTTATTGATCATAGACCAAAGCGTTAATCTTAATTTAACTTCATGGAATTGCAGAGGTCTACAAAATTTAAAAAAAACTTAAACAAGTTATGAATAAAATAAAAGACATAGGTTCAAAACTTGTGTTTTTACAAGAAACTCATCTAATGGAGGATGTAAAAAGAATTAGGAGAAGATGGCAGGGAAGTGTATTCACCTCATCATTTTCATCCTGAGCCAGGGGAGTTATGACTCTCATACATAAATCAGTCCCATTTCAAGTGAAAAATGTAATAGGAGACAAATTTGGAAGATATCTAATCATCCAAGGATCTTTGTTATTAGAAAATGTAAATCTGGTGAACTTATATGGTCCCAATATAGATGATCCAAATTTCTTTGCTAATTTATTTCTTATTTCATCATCACTTACAGGGCAACATATAATAGCAGGAGATTTTAATTGTACATTGAATCCCGGTATAGATAGATCAACAGGACTGGACTGTACACACAATGGATGTAGGATGATCATTAATCATTTTATGAAAGAACTGAGATTGCTAGATATATGGAGAGAAATGAAACCACAAGTTAAAGCCTACTCTTGTTATTCTAATACCTACAAGACATTCTCACGTATTGACTATTTTTTTTATCTCCATAGAATTAAGGTCCAAGATTCAAAACTGCTTCTTTGATAATATTGTGATCTCTGATCATGCACCCTGCTGTCTAATATATGTAGATAAGAAATTGACAAAGGAACCAGGTAGGTGTCAATTTCAGCATAAATGGCTTCAGGATGAGGAATTTGTTAAGTACATAGAAAAACAGATAGATGAGTTCTTTGATATCTATACTTCACAAACATCAGCATGTATAAAGTGGGAGGCTTTCAAAGCTTTTATTAGGGGGCATATTATTAGTTATACGGGTTCAAAATCTAAGAAGACTCGAGAGGAGAGAGTCCAATTGGAACATACAATAAAAATTCTTCAAGATAAAGTGTATGCAGGAAGTGACCCAAAGTTAGAGAACGAATTACTGATTCTGAGAGCTGAATATGACAAAAAAATCAGCGAATAGAGCTGCCTCGAGTCTTCTAAGATTGAAGCAATCTTTTTATGAACAAGGTGAAAAATCAGGAAAAATTTTTGGCATGGCAGATTAAACAATTAGAATTTAAAACACCAATTACCAGTATTATAAGTAACGGACAGGCAGTTGTAGATCCTTTAGAAATTAATAGTGCCTTTAGAGATTATTATGAAAAATTATATGATACAAAAAATGAAACTGACTTAACAAAACTAAATGGGTTCTTGGACGGATTATCTATACCGTGTATTCCAAATGAAAACAGGGAGATACTGGAGTCTAAAATTAGCCAAGAAGAAGTTGGGCTAGCCATTGATAATATGAAATCAGGAAAAAGTGCAGGACCAGATGGTCTCCCAGTTGACCTCTATAAAAAATTTAAGAATACATTAATAAAACAATTTTGGGAAATGGTTTTAAAAGCATTTCAAAATAGTAATTTACCACCATACATGAATAATGCCTTAATTATACTGTTGCCAAAACCAGGTAAACCCTCTAATAAATGTGAAAATATGAGACCAATAAGCCTATTAAATGCTGACCTTAAGATAATCTGTAAAATTTTAGCAAGACGACTACAAGAAATATTACCAAATATTATTAACCGAGATCAGAATGGCTTTATAAAGGGAAGACAAGGCTTTCATAATGTAAGAAGACTATTTAATATTATCTATTCTAATAAAGACGCACCGGATACAGCGCTCCTATCATTGGACGCCGAAAAGGCCTTTGATAGGGTCAAATGGCCCTTTCTTTTCGAAGTCTTACAAAGGTTTGGACTTGGAAATAATTTCATAAAATGGGGTTCAGATAATATACAATAATGCTACAGCAGAAATCCTAACAAACAGCAATATTTCAAAATCAATAAATATCAAAAGAGGATGTCGACAAGGCTGTCCACTTTCACCTTTACTGTTTAGTATGGCAATTGAACCTTTAGCGATGGCAGTACGTTTACATCCACAAATATATGGAATTAAAGTAGGACCAACAGAACATAAAATCTCCCTGTATGCCGATGACATAATTTTGTTTATGTCGAATCTTAAAAAATCAATTCCGACCTTGTTGAATTTAATAAAGAATTTTGGGGAAATATCAGGATATAAAATAAATAAAACTAAATCTTCAATATTAATGCTAAATGAGACCCAGAGAAATCACCCAGCTCCTGAGGTAAATCAATTCAATGTTGTAAATCAGTTTAAATATTTAGGAATTCAAATTGTGCCTAAGCTAGAAGTAGTTGCCAGTGCCAACGATGAAGCCTTAATGACAGATATTAATGAGTTACTTCAGAGATGGATGTCACTACCAATGTCGATGATCGGGAGAATCAATATACTTAAAAGTAATATCTTACCCAAGATACTTTATTTATTTCAATACATTCCTTTACCACCACCTTCAGATCTATTCTCAAGAATTAAAAAAAAGTTAGTGGAATTTATATGGAACAATAGGAAGTCTAGATTACGCCTGTCCTTACCATATTTACCATTTGATCGTGGAGGTCTGAAATGTCCAAACTTTATGTTGTATTACTGGTAAGCACAATTGACGTCTATGACATATTATTTTTCATCAAATGATCTCCCTCACTGGACTGAAATGGAATCACACAATTTACCTTTACCTCTTCCCATATTCATATACTCAGACTCGGCAAAAAAATTACAGAAACAAGTTAAAAATCCATTTGTAAAGCATATGATCAAAATATGGTGTGAAACCAAAAAATATTTAAAAGAACCACACTGATTGTCACAATTTAGCCCAATATGGGGTAATCAATATTTTAAACCAGGGAGAGCGGATGCTGTATTTAAAGTATGGAATTTAAAAGGGATTCAAAAGATTCGAGATTTATATCTGTCATGTGCAGATAACATAATGTCTTTTGAAGAACTGAGGATCAAATTTAATCTTAATAGAACACATTTTTTTAAATATCTTCAGCTTAGGAATTTTATTCGATCAAATTAAAATAATGCTCTCACCCGACCTACTTATTCTTCCTTGGAAAAAATTTTGACGAAAGATAGTAAGAGAAAGGGTATTATTTCAGAGTTTTATAACTCATTGACACTATCCTCAAGTGAAAACTCACAGAAAAGATTGAATTATTGGAAAGAAGACCTGCAAACTGAAATTTCAGAGGAACAATGGGAATTGGCTTGTACAGAAGCTCAAACCAAATCAATAAATGTACGTCTTAAATTGATACATTTTAAATGGTTAATGCGGATGTATGTTACACCGGTGGAGTTAAATAGATATAACAAAAACATACCAGATACGTGCACAAAATGTATGGAAAGTAAAGGAACCCTAATTCGTTGTTTATGGGAATGTAGAATAATTAGAATGTTTTGGGAAGAGGTGAGGGTAACAATTGAAAAAATAATTTCAAAACAAATCATACTGAATCCTAAATTGTTTTTGTTGGGTCTGCATCCAGAAAAGCATAACTTTAATAAAAGTGAAAGAACATTCATAGACCTCAGTTTGCTTAACACCAAAAAATGTATTGCACTATCGTGGAAAAAGACTCATAGACCAGATGTGACTCAGTGGTTAAGACAGATGTTAACAAACCTTCCACTAGAAAGAATAACATACATACTGAAATCAAAGGAAATTGTGTTTGAGAATATATGGAGACCTTTCATTGATTATGTAAAGAATTTAAACATAACTTTTGAAGAAGAAGGTGAATGATGTGTGTGGACCTTGTAAATTCCAAACTGGTGAATGTATAATATGTATACTTATGTAATGGATTGCCTAGACTAAACAGAGGAGCATTGTTGAAGACCTGCCTTTGTTAGTGGTTGTTGGTGTTTTTAGTACATTTTTTTTAAATTAGTTTAGTGTTAGTGTTTGAGTGTTTGTGTTATGTTTGTAAAAAAAAAAAAAGGTTCAATAAAAAATATTGTGGAAAAAAAAAACAAAACAATGACTTCGGCATCAGAAATGTGGGAACCTGGCCTTTTGCACCTCAAAAACAGTAATATAATCATACCACTTCCCACGACCATCTAGGGATGAGAAGATGACCTTATAAAGTGGTCTCGCAGACAGTAGCTCCGTTAGTTAGCGCTGATACGAAGATGCTAATGCTGTAAACAAATAAAAGCTCTGAGATATATCAATGTCTCCACTGCAATAAAGTCAGATGTATTTTGTTAGAAGATGTTGGACATAATCAGATTGTGTGCCAAGGGCCTCTGTGATGTCATTGCTGGGGAGAGCTGACTGATTATCTGAGGAGGAGCTGTGCGCCGCTGTGTTATTCCTGCTCACAGTGGTCTGGAGAGCAGCAGCCCGTGGGACGGCTTGGTCACGGTCCTCGGCCCGCTGGCAGTGCCCACAGTCCTCCACAGCACAGGGATGCCGAGACAGCGTGTCAGCATTGGCATGGAGGCGGCCTGCCCGATGTACAATCTGAAAATCATAATCCTGCAGTGCCTCCAGCCATCTCGTCAACTGTCCATCCGGCTCATTAAAATTTAGTAGCCAGGTCAGGGAAGCATGATCCGTCCTGAGCTGAAACTTCCCCCGTACACATACAAGCGAAAATGGCGAAGCCCCTGGATGACACCGCCTTGATCCGATGGAGGAGATAGGAGAGAGAAGGACGGTGGCTAAACTGTCATCTCTGCTAGAGTCCGAGTTCCACCCTATGCAGGACGTACTGAATGCACTGAGGAGCTCATTTAGCAGCAGACTACATCATCCCAGGTGCACAACCGAGAGGTTTCGTAGGTCCTTCCTACCAACGGCTGTCAGACTGTACAACCTAAGCAGGGCTGCTCGCAGAGATAGCAAAAAGACGTAACAAACTAATAGTTTTTAAATGCAAAAGATGCAATAGACTTACACAATGGTCCCCTCCGGCATACAACTAGGAAAATACCGGTCGCTATGGAGGGTGAGAATATGTATGGGCACATAATCATACCATGTAGGATAACTAAGTAGACGGTTATGCTGTTTCATCCCATCTAGCAACAATGCTCTGCACTGTGTGTGTTTATATATTTATTCCATCTAGCTACAATGCTCAGCACTGGGTGTGTTCATATTTATATATCTATATATTTATTCCATCTAGCTACATTTCTCCACACTGTGTGTGTTTATATACTTACATATTTATTCCACCTAGCTGCAATGCTCCGTACTGTGGGTGTTTATATATTTACATATTTATTCCATCTAGCTACAATGCTCTGCACTGTGTGTCTGTGTGTGTGTGTGTATACTGTATATATTTTATAGTAATATGTACATATGTATATTAGCTGCTCTTGCTTGCTTGTTTTTTTTTCTTGCCTTCTGATTGTTGCTCTGAGTGTTGCTATCCCTGTGCTGTTGCAATCCTGGAATTTCCCTGTTGTGGGACTAATAAAGGCTTATCTTATCTTATCTTATCTTATCTTATCTTATCTTATGACAGCCAACAGCTCTCATTGAGTAGCACAATAATTCCTTTCGGCTCTGCTGAGAGTGCGGCTGAAAAAAGCAACTGCCTGCTCTCCGTGTTCTCCCTCCTGGGATAACACCGCCCCGATGCCCTGGTTGCTGGCATCCATGTCCACGATGAAAGGGCGGTTCGGGTCGGGATACTGCAGCACGGGGGCTCCGATGAAGGCTGAGCGAAGCTGGGAGAAAGCAGCAGCACAGTCCTCACTCCACTCAAACGTGCGACCCTTCTGTGCCAGCTGATGCAGCGGGCTGGCGATGGTGGCAAAATCCTTCACAAACCTATTATAGGAGACCAGTCCGAGAAAACTCTGTAACTCTCCCACGTCCCGTGGCACCGGCCAGTTTTTCACTCCTGCCACTTTCTCTGGATTGGTGGCAACACCCGCTGCGCTGACGATGTGGCCCAGGAAGGTGGATTTTCGCCAAAATAAGTGGCATTTCAGTGGGTGCAGCCGCAGCCCGGCCCGTCGGATGGCATCTATACTTCCTGGAGGTTGGACAGGGCACCATCAAAGTCAGCTGCGTGAACCAGCAGGTCATCCAGATAAACGATGCAGCGGCTCCGGGGCACGTGAGCCAACACTCGCTCCATCAGACGTTCAAAGGTGGCCAGGGCGTTGCAAAGTCCAAACTGCATCACCTTGAACTGCCACAGTCCCTGCCCTATGGAGAAGGCTGCTTTCTGACGGGCCTCCGGTGACAGCTGTACCTGCCAATAGCCGCTGCGGAGGTCCAGCGAGCTGAACCAGCTGAAGCCGGTGATGTAATGCAACGCGTCATCGATGCGGGGCAGAGGGTAGGAATCCTTGCGGGTGACGTCATTCAGGCACCGGTAATCCACACAGAACCGCCACGAACTGTCCTTCTTCTTAACCAGAACGACCGGTGCCACCCAGGGGCTGCTGGAGGGCTCAATAACATCCGCCTCCAGCATTTCTCGTATTTTTTGTTCTGCCACTGCCTGCCTTGAAAAAGTCAGACGGTGGGGGCAGAGCCGGATTGGTCTGGTCTCATCGGTGTTGATCTGGTGCTGCACCAAGCTCGTTCGGGTGCACTCCTCATCCTTGGCAACAAAAATGTCAATGAAGCAGTCCAACAGCTCCCGCAGCTGGCGTCTCTGTCCCGATTCTAGTCCGCTGCAGCTCTGCTGGAACAATTCGTCGACCGCCTGCTGTGTTTCTACTGACACACTGACCCGCTCCACTGTGCCCCCCCCTCCTTCCCCGCTGTCTCTGTCAGCGATTGCGCTCCCTCTGCTCATGCTGGTGGCACTGCTGTATTCAGTTCTGGCAGCGACCCACCCAGTTCGGTCCGTTCAGACAGCCCCACGATCACGCAGGCCCCCGGGTTCCTCCTCTGGGTCCCGCTACAGAGCGTGATGGTCTGAGCTCCCAGCAGGAGAGATGATCTAGCCGTGTCAATCGTTGCGCCCCACGCTGCGAGCAGATCAAGTCCAATAATGCAGGGATCTTGGATGTCAGCCAGCCAGAACGGGTGGTTTCTATTCTGGCCGGCCACCCCCATCACAAGAACTCTCCGCCCCCCCAGTCTGGCGCACTCACCGGTGGCTGTGGTGATGCAGTGCCTGGTGGGTTCCCACCCCTGCGGTCCTGCCTTGTCCGTACCGGGCAGCACTCTGGGTCGGACCAGGGAGATGGTAGAACCGGTGTCGATCAAGGCTCGGATTGGTGTGCTGTCCAAGCGGCACTGCAGGTACATCCCTAGTGAGTGTCCAATTTGGCCCAACCGTGGTGACAGTTCATCGGGGAAAATGTCTGTGGGAGGCGGCAGGTCCCCGTCCATACCACCTCGCTCTAGTTTAAAGCCGGCGAGGGGGAGGTTTGTCGCGGAGTGGGTGCCGGGCAGTACCGCGCGATGTGTCCTGGCTCCCCACAACGGAAGCACCCTTCCTCATGCCGCCGTTGTCGTCTTTTCACTGGCTGCGCTGCTGTGGTCTGGCGCAGTTCCTCCTCCTCCTCCTCCTCACTCTCAGCTGTGGCCTGGAAAGGGCTCTGCCTCAGCCACGACACATCAGCTGCATAATCCATCATCGGTCCCACCTGCTCTGCTTCTGCTGCAATCGTCTCCCAGCTGTTTGTGGTGTGAATCCAGATGTGGTTCTGGAGCTGGGCTGAGCAGAGCCCCTGGATGAAGTGCTGGAGGGCGAGCTTCTCCACCGCCCCCGGCTCAAAATCTGGGTAGATTTTGCGCCTGGTCAGCAGCCGTATGACCGCTGCGTAGGCTCCCAGGCTCGCTCGGCTGCCTCGCCAGCGGTTGGCCAGCTGTTTCTGGGCATGCTCAGCGTTGGTCGCTCTCCCAAACCGCCTCCAGAGCGCTCCTTGTAGCACTGGCCAGTTCCTCAGGCCGGAGGTCAGACAGCGTGCAGAGGGCCCCGCCCTCCAGCGCGATCTGCACAGCGGTCTCTTCAGGTGTCCAGCCGTTCAGCGCAGCAGCCAGCTTGACTTGGACCAGATAGTCATCCAGCAGGGTTTCGCCACCAATGTGGGAGAGTTTGGCCCGTTGGCCGATTGATGGGACGGTCGTCTCTTGGTCGATTGCTGCCCCTGGTTGCAGTAGAATCGCCGGCCCGTCCTGCCCTGAAAAGGGCGGGAAGCGGGGTCGATTTGCTCTGCTTGGCCCGCCCTGCCTTGTGAAAGGCAGAAGGCGGGGTATAGTGGCCCCGTCGGGTCTGCTGCTCCATTCATCACGGCGAGCAGCTCCGGGATTCGGTGTGTCACCTCTGTTGTCCATCTCCAGCTGGGCGATCTCCGTCCTGATTCTGGCTTCCATCTTCTCCGTGATCCCACTTCTGACACCAGTGTGACGTTGCAAGGGTTCACACAATAAGGAGCGATGACTGTGACAAACAGGCTTTATTTATACACACACACAACAGAGAACGGAGGGGAGGTCATTTACACAGACCCTCATTTCGCTCATGGTGACACAGACATGATGTGGCACATATAGGGAAACAACGCTGTCACAACTGGTCTTATTACACAGTTATAATGGCACATATGAATAACACTTAGAACACACAGATACAGTATTTGAATCCTCCATGGCGCAAGCATGCCGGGAGACTCCTGCCCCCTTTATCACAGCCCCAACGTTACATTAGCTATAATAAAGCTCTAATTCAAGATTCAAAGATTTTATTGTCAATACTACCATACGTACAGGACATAAAGGAGAATTGAAATGGCGCTCCTCTCTCTTCACTGGTGTGCACAATATAAAAAGAATAAGAATAAGGCAGAAAAAAAAAGAAACTCCTTCCCCATATAGTGACTATATAGTGAACGCACAGCCAACGTAGCAGTGAGAGAAGAGCTTCACATCATAACATAAACTACCTTAAGGTATTTATATTTAATAATTCAGCAAAACCAATTTGATTTAATACATATTTACTACAAAATTAATGCAGGTATTCATTTTTTTTTACCACCGTTAGTCGCGAAAAGAAGCCCGGTAGTGTCCGAAAATGGTTTATTTTATTGTTATATTGAGTTTACTGTATAGTCCACTATATCTAAATTCACTGTATAGCGAGTAGGGAGTGAGTGAAGATTCCGAACACAGCCAGGGAAATCAGTCAGAGCGAGCAGACCGGGAAGGCAGCCAAGATGAGTCACGTGACCCAAATACAAAAAACCCCCCAAAAAAACGCTCCCAGCATTTATCGGCTTTTGAACAAAACAAACAAACATGAATTTGTAGCGTCTATAACATAGGACATATCGAATTTTGAGACAAAATGATTTGAACTTCTATAAGTATGTCATGTTAACAGTTATTTGATGTAAAGAGTGAAATTTTCATGGAAGTGGCGTTTATCGGTTTTTGCAAACCAACTCTTCATATATAACACATAAACATCAGATCTGTGACATTCATACATGTGAAAACATAGCTGCTGTGCTCCTGTGTCCGTACCACCGGTCACACTTTTCCCGTTTTCAGTGCATGATCTAGCTTTGTCAGTGAGAAGCCTCCATCTATACAGTCGACGGCACAACCACCAACACCAGCAGCAAGTACCAGAACTACGCCAAAACATTTAAAAAATACAAAAACTATAAATGCTGAAATTAGTTGCCACTTGAGCGCAAAACACGTATGTGGACTATACATTAAAATGAATTTGAAAAACTTTTAAAAACGCCATTTTAAATGCCCCCGCTGCTCCACTCTTGCTGACTGATTTAACACTACGTCAGCCGAAACCAGAAGTTCCGCCCATAATCGTTCCTACAGCGGCGCCCCAGGAATACGGTGGATAAGTTGATGATGCAAATCAGTGGAGCTGTCCTCTTCAAAGCTGTTCTGAGTCGAGGCAGGGTGGGGTCTCGTTTAAAATCAATGACTGTGGTGAATGAATATCTTCAGCTAGCGTCGCACACTAACTGCTAACTTCCTGTTCCAGCTAGCTTGCTGTGTTGGAAATGTTCACTCATTCCCTACATAGCACCCTAAATAGTGAGTCAGCAATTTTATAGTGTTGTTTGAAATCTTAAACGATAATTTAATTCACTATTTAGTGAACTCAAAATATCCCACAATGTATTTCGAAAAGTACATCATCCGATGGTTGCTACATTAGCCTACATATCCCATAATGCAATGTGCAACCAAAGGAACAGTCAAATAATTATGTCTAAAAGTTTTGAGAAAACCTCAGAAATATATGGAAAAAAAAAGTCTCAAATATACGAAAGTCCTAAATTTACAAGGACAAAAACACAATGAGGAAAAAGTACAAAATTTAAGGATGCACTCCGATGGATATAAATCCTTTATAAAAACAAACCTACATTGTCAAAAATGGTATCTTATGCCCTTTTTCTACAAAAAAAACAAAACAAAAAACTTTCATTTTTGTGTCAAAATCTTTTCACTTCTCCTTCAAGCACCAGGATCTGTGAACAGGCCCACCCACATTCCACAAGGGTAATAGTGACCAGCGCTACATTAAACAGCATAAGTCCTGTGATCAAGAGACTTACCGGTTGAAGGACATGCCCAGTTGTATGCACGGTGGCCCAGGATAATTATTGAAACTGCACCAGTCCTTAAAAGCAGTTTAATGGTCAAATCCATCTTAATTTGGGTCGCGTTTTCAAAGCAGCTGTCCAAAAATGCTAACTGGCCCTGGAGGCTAACTTCAGTCAGGCCAGAGAGTCCCGACTGACTCAACACTATGGACCTGGAATAGTTATGTCACTAAAAAAGCTCCTTCTAAACTTGCCTTTTTTCAAGGGGTGGAGCTTAACTGAAATTCCACAGCAAAAAACAGAGGCATTACACATTTGAGTGATTTTGCTCTTGATATGTCTTGTAAATCATTAAAAAACATGTTCCCTTCCGGTTATGGCTGCCACGTAGGACGGACGTGTCTCGCTCTGCTCTGCTCCTGGAGAAAAAAAATCGGCAAATAACTCTCTCATTTGGGACAGAACGTATCTCAGCATTTGGGCGAGGATATGTCGGCGAAGCCTAAGGCTGGAAAACCAGGAAAAGGAAAAAGCGAGCCGCTGAAACAGTCCAAATTAACGGACTTTCAGGTCTGTGACGCAGCAAACAAAACTCCATATATGGCGGAGGAGGCTGGCAACGGTGCGATGTCTGCGCGGGGAGGCGCAGATGCGCTGATGGCTGCCATGAGTTCAATGAGAGCGGACTTTTCCTCTAGATTTGATGGGATTATGACAGCGTTGGAAGGAATAAGAAAGGAATTGGGTGACTGTGTAGAACAAACGGCGCAGATGGAGCTCCGTCTCGCTAGTGCTGAAGATGACGTCACCCGTCTTCAATTAAAGGTGCGCACTTTGGAAAAAAAAAAATAAATCTCTGGAAGATAATATTTTGGATTTGGAATCTCGGTCGAGACAGAATAATTTGAGGCTGGTGGGTCTTCCAGAGGAATCAGAAGGTCGGGACGTATGTTCCTTTCTGGAAAAGTGGATTCCGGAGGTGCTGGGCAGCGAGGAGTTGCAATCAGCAGTGGTTCTGGAAAAAGCACATCGTATTGGCCCACGGAGAGATAAGGGACCGCCGAGGACCTTAATTATGAAGTTTCTTAGCAACAGAGACAGGATGAAGATCTTCAACGCTGCACGTGCTAAAGGAGAGATTAAACACCAGGACCAGCAGGTGCGGTTCTACCCAGATTTGGCCACAGGAATCCAGCAATTGAGGAAGCAGTTTGATCCCGTACGTAAGGAGCTGCGCAACCTTGGGATTCGTCATGGTGTAATCTATCCTGCGAGACTGCTGACCACGTATGAGGGCAGAACCCACATCTTCAAGACCCCAGAGGAGGCGCAGGAGTTCATCAAGAAGATCAAAGAAGAAGAAGAGACTGGTGGGAGCTAAGCATGAACAAAATATAAGGTAGAATAATTAAGCATTTGCACAGGCATCTGACTGACTTGAAGTAAATAGTAAGTTTACAAAATATAGATTGTATTATATATTAAAAAAACAAAACAAAAACAAAACAAACAAAAAAAAAAAACTATGATGTACAAAGTTGTTAAAAATTTTGGAGTTAAGTTGGAAAACTACAGAGGAGAGTTAATGTTACGTCATTAAAAGCAGTAGAGTTAGGGTGATTGGGAGGATGAAGAAGGAGTGGCTTAGGCTGTTCCCCGTGGGTGTGGAACGGTCGATGGCTATATCGGGAGACAGAATTTTTCTTTTGATTTTGGGGGGTTTGCCACAAGTGTGGGAAGGGGAAATTTGTTTGTGTGTAGTTTGTAGGATGAATGTTCAACCACTCATGTTTTTGCTTCTCTGTATGAGCATGTTTACACTGCAAGGTAATCCCAAACTCTCTATTGATCATGGACCAAAGTGTTAATCTTAATTTAACTTCATGGAATTGCAGAGGTCTACAAAATTTAAAAAAACTTAAACAAGTTATGAATAAAATAAAGGACATGGGTTCAAGAATTGTGTTTTTACAAGAAACTCATCTGATAGAGGAGGATGTTAAAAGAATTAGGAGTAGATGGCAGGGAAGTGTATTCACCTCTTCATTTTCATCCCGAGCCAGGGGAGTTATGACTCTCATACATAAATCAGTTCCTTTTCAAGTGAAAAATGTAATTGGAGACAAATTTGGAAGATATGTAATCATTCAAGGTTCTTTGCTATTAGAAAATATAAATCTTGTGAACTTATATGGTCCCAATATAGATGATCAGAAGTTCTTTGCTAATTTATTTCTCATCTTATCATCACTTACAGGGCAACATATAATAGCAGGGGATTTTAATTGTACATTGAATCCAGGTGTGGATAGATCAACAGGACTGGATTGTACGCACATTGGATGTAGGATGACTATTAATCATTTTATGAAAGAATTGAGATTGTTAGATATATGGAGAGAAATGAAACCACAAGTTAAAGCCTATTCTTGTTATTCCAGTACCTACAAGACATTCTCACGTATTGATTATTTTTTGATTTCCACAGAATTAAGGTCCAAGATTCAAAAATGCTTTTATGATAACATCGTGATCTCTGATCATGCACCCTGTTGTCTAATATATGTAGATAAAAAATTGACAAAGGAATCAGGCAGATGGCAATTTCAGCATAAATGGCTTCAGGATGAGGAATTTGTCAAGTATATAGAAAAACAGATAGACGAGTTCTTTGACATCAATACTACACAAACATCAGCATGTGTAAAGTGGGAGGCTTTCAAAGCTTTTATTAGGGGACATATTATTAGTTATACAGGATCAAAATCTAAGAAGACTCGAGAGGAGAGAGCTAAATTGGAACATAAAATAAAAAGTCTTCAGGAAAAAGTGTATGCAGGAAGAGATCCAAGGTTGGAGAATGAATTACTGATTTTGAGAGCTGAATACGACAAAAAATCAGCGAATAGAGCTGCCTCGAGTCTTCTAAGATTGAAACAATCTTTTTATGAACAAGGTGAAAAATCAGGAAAATTATTAGCATGGCAGATTAAACAATTGGAAATTAAAACACCAATAACCAGTATTATAAGTAATGGACAGGTAGTTATAGATCCTTTAGAAATTAATAGAGCCTTTAGAGATTACTATGAAAAATTATATGATACCAAAAATGAACCTGATTTAACAAAACTAAATGGGTTTTTGAACAAACTATCTATACCGTGTATTCCAAATGAAAACAGGGAGATATTGGAGTCTAAAATTAGTCAAGAAGAAGTTGGGCTAGCCATTGATAATATGAAATCAGGAAAAAGTGCAGGACCAGATGGTGTTCCAGTTGACCTTTATAAAAAATTTAAGAATAAATTAATAAAACCTTTTTTGGAAATGGTTTTAGAAGCATTTCAAAATAATAATTTACCATCATACATAAATAATGCCTTAATTATACTGCTGCCAAAACCAGGTAAGCCCTCTAATAAATGTGAAAATATGAGACCAATAAGCCTATTAAACGCCGACCTTAAGATGATCTGTAAAATTTTAGCAAGATGAATACAAGAAATTTTACCAAATATTATTAATCGAGATCAGAATGGCTTTATAAAGGGTAGACAAGGCTTCCATAATGTAAGAAGACTATTTAATATTATTTATTTTAATAAAGAAGCACCGGATACAGCTCTCCTATCATTGGACGCCGAAAAGGCCTTTGATAGAGTTGAATGGCCCTTTCTTTTTGAAGTCCTACAAAGGTTTGGACTTGGAAATAATTTCATAAAATGGGTTCAAATAATATACAATAATGCTACAGCAGAAATCCTAACAAATAACAATATTTCAAGACCAATAAAAATCAATAGAGGATGTCGACAAGGCTGTCCACTTTCACCTTTACTGTTTACTATGGCAATTGAACCTTTAGCGATAGCGATACGTTTACATTCACAAATATATGGAATTAAAGTTGGACCAACAGAACATAAAATCTCCCTGTACGCCGATGATATAATTTTGTTTATGTCGAATCTAAAAAAATCAATTCCAACCTTGTTGAATTTAATAAAGAATTTTGGGGAAATATCAGGATATAAAATAAATAAAACTAAATCTTCAATATTAATGCTAAATGAGACCCAGAGAAATTACCCAGCCCCTGAGGTAAATCAATTCAATGTTGTAAATCAGTTTAAATATTTAGGAATCCAAATTATGCCTAAGCTAGAATCAGTCGCCAGTGTCAACTATGAAGCCTTAATGTCAGATATCAATGAGTTAACTCAGAGATGGATGTCACTACCAATGTCGATGATCGGGAGAATCAATATACTTAAAAGTAATATTTTACCTAAAATACTTTATTTATTTCAATACATTCCCTTATCACCACCTTTAGATCTATTCTCAAGAATAAAAAAAAAGTTAGTGGAATTTTATATGGAACAACAGGAGGGCTAGATTACGTTTGTCTTTATTATATTTACCATTTGATCGTGGAGGTCTGAAATGTCCAAATTTTATGTTGTATTATTGGTCAGCACAACTGAGGTCTATGACATATTATTTTTCATCAAATGATCTCCCTCACTGGACTGAAATGGAATCATACAATTTACCTTTACCTCTTCCCATATTCATATACTCAGATTCGGCAAAAAAATTACAAAAACAAGTTAAAAATCCATTTGTAAAGCATATGATCAAAATATGGTGTGAAGCTAAAAACTATTTAAAAGAACCACAGTTATTGTCACAATTTAGTCCAATATGGGGTAATCAATATTTTAAACCAGGGAGAGCGGACGCTGTATTTAAAGTATGGAATTTAAAAGGGATACAAAAGATTCAGGATTTATATTTGCCATGTGCAGACAACATAATGTCTTTTGAAGAGCTGAGGATCAAATTTAATCTCAATAGAACACATTTTTTTAAATATCTTCAACTTAGAAACTTTATTCGATCAAATCAAAATAAAGCTCTCACTCGACCTATTTATTCATCCTTGGAAAAAATGATGATGAAAGATAGTAAAAGAAAGGGTATTATTTCAGAGTTTTATAACTCATTGACACTATCTTCAAGTGAAAATTCACTGAAAAGATTAAACTACTGGAAAGAAGATCTGCAAATTGAAATTTCAGAGGAACAATGGGAATTGGCTTGTACAGAAGCTCAAACCAAATCAATAAATGCACGCCTTAAATTGATACATTTCAAATGGTTAATGCGGATGTATGTTACACCGGAGGAGTTAAATAGATACAACAAAAATATACCAGATACATGCACAAAATGCATGGAAAGTAAAGGAACCCTATTTCATTGTTTATGGGAATGTAGATTAATAAGAATGTTTTGGGAAGAGGTGAGGATAACAATTGAAAAAATAATCTCAAAACAAATCATATTGAATCCTAAACTGTTTTTGTTGGGTCTGTACCCAGAAAAGCATAATTTTAATAAAAGTGAAAGAACATTCATAGACCTCAGTTTGCTTAATGCCAAAAAATGTATTGCACTATTATGGAAAAAGACTCATAGACCAGATGTGACTCAGTGGTTAAGACAGATGTTAACAAACCTTCCATTAGAAAGAATAACATATATACTGAAATCAAAGGAAATTGTGTTTGAGAATATATGGAGACCTTTTATTGATTATGTAAAAAATTTAAACATAACTCTTGAAGAAGAAGGTGAATGATGTGTGTGGACCTTGTAAATTCCAAACTGGTGAACATAATATGTATACTTATGTAATGGATTGTCTAGACTAAACAGAGGAGCATTGTTGAAGACTTGATTTTGTTGGTGGTTGTTGGTGTTTTTAGTGCATTTTTTTTTTTTTGTAGTACTTTAGTGTTAGTGTTTGATTGTTTGTATCATGTTTGTTAAAAAAAAAAAAAAAAGGTTCAATAAAGATATTGTGGAAAAAAAAAAAACATGTTCCAAACATGTTAACAAGAAAAAAGGAATATTTTTGGAGGAGTGTCGCTTCAAGTGAAAAAAAAAACCTTCAGTTTTACAGGAGAAAAGTAATCAGTTTACAAGAAATCTATCTAAAGTTTAATCTAAAATGTATACTTTCTTTCTCTTATTTAACTAATTTTTGGGGGTCACTACTAGTCTTACATTTGAGCAGTTCATATCATAAGGTAACACTACTTTTGCTTCTCTACAATTTCTGACTCCTCTACCAGCTCTGATTGTGAAATTTAAGTGTGTGTGTGTGTGACTGAATAAGTCTGACCAAGCAGGTCGTAATTTCTCAGAGAACTCAGACCTCCTTGGTCAGACTATCTGTTGTGCATGTAAACCAGCTGTATCAGTAAGATGGCGGCCGGGTTGGTCATGGGTTAGACCGGGGTGGCTACTGCCGGTTTCCAGTGGCGACACTGTCCCTAGTATAAAGGTGTGGGCGGAAGAGGCTCTGCCTTTTTCGTTGTGGTGCCACCTGGTCAGCAGGGTGTGTGCCGTAGGCCTCTTTATAGACACTGACTATTACTGTAATAAGATATGATAAGATAAGATAAGATAAACTTTACTGTCCCTCAAGGGGAAATTTGTCTTGGGCTTGACACCCGTGCTGCTCCGTTAAAGCTCATTTAAACTGCAAACAGCCGTGTGCTTATTTAACATTATGGACATACAGTAACACTATCCATGTGTGGTTTTCTCAGCTGATCACCGTCCTGTCCTGATATTTTCACAGCAGCTAACTGTACGGGTAATATGAGTCTGTTAACACTGACAAAGGCTAAAAATAACATCAGTCTGGAAGGAAAATTAATATAATCAAATAATATATTACTTAGGAAATAATATTAGAGCATCTGACCCTCTCAGCGTCTGCTGAGAAAAATTCTGACCCTTGGACAAATGTAGTTGATAACCTCTGCTACAGTCTGTTTACTTACTGACTTTTCCTTAATGGTTCACCCAATCCAGGCTTTTTCTTTCCCACCCAGTTCAAATATTTACTTTAGAACACGGGACATCAGCTGTGCAGCAGTTCTTATTACATTTAACCAGTGTTATGTCAGTGACTTTATTTGCATTTATAATGTATCTTCCTACCAGACTGAAGGTGAGCAGTGTGGGTGCTGTGAATCTGTAGGAGAAGTACATGGAAGCCAGCCTTCCTGCTGTGATAGAGGCCCAGAATACGCTGTCCAGACAGCCAGCCAACTTACGGCCCATCAGCAGTGGAGGGGACACGGCATAGGTGTAGACGAAGCCAGCATAGGAGCCCTGCAGGGAAAATTGAGAAAGTCAACGATTCTGTCTGTCAACTTAAAGAGAAGCAAAGAAGGAGCTGCAACTACTTGTGCATTCCTCACAAGGCTACAGTCCCTTCATCGGTTATCAGTGATACCCCCAGTGACGCGCTCAGACATTTTGAGGGCAGGTGCTCAATCAAAAAAAAGGGGGGGGGAGCACTTTGGGGCCCCCTAGTGCCAGATCTCTTTAGTAAGAGTACAGGTGCCCCAAGACCAGACGCCCTGAAGACAGCCAGGTGCTGGCCCCGTGCAGGGAAACCTCAGCCACAGGCTGAGTGGCCCAGGAGAACCAGAACAGCAAGCCGCAGCCACAGCCCACAACCCCACAACACAGGCAGAGCACGACACCCAAGGCTCACTTTCACTTACACTTGTGACAGTGTGAAGAAGAGTTTGAAGACCATGAACTGAGTCAGCTTTCAGCACGGTATCGTCTGCGTATGTTAACCCTTTATCTGTGTATGTCGCCAAACTGCAACATTGACCCCCTAGTGGTCAAGAGTGGTAAAGATTTTTTTCACGAAAAAATTCAGCTCAGATGTCAGATTTCCAAGGCTATAACTTTAAAGTGGTAATAGATAATGGCTTACTGTCAGTTAGAAATTTGATCCAAAGTTTCAGACAGGAGTAAATTTACACATCTAATTTGCATAATGCCGCAGTGGGAATATCAAATTACATAACTGTCAGTCAAAAGTGGACTTTGGACATATTTACACAAAGAATGGTTTTGTGTTCTTGTCACCAGTTTTGTTTTGTTTTTTTTTTCTTATATGAACCAGAAAATCAGTAGAATGTATGAATGTACACAAACCGATAAAAAAAACAATCAGACCTACAGCTGGTCACGTGTTTATTTGTCCATTTTCGTCATCCACGGTCCTTATTTCGTCTTACTACCAGGCAATTTTGCTTTCTCTTCCACATCCAGAAAGTCTCACATGAATCTTGTTATTTATTCCACCGCAATTTCGGTCACAATCGCCGCGATTGTTCCAGTGGTGATTGGTCATATTTGGTTTTGTCGTCTTCTTCTTCTTCTCCGTTTCTCAAAGAAGAAGATTCTTCTTCTGTGGTGTATTCCGTGGCCTCCAACACATGTCTGCCACCTTGTGAATGGGCATAACAAGCACAAATCCTCAGTACAGCTGGCAGTGTTTTTGGCAGGTCATGTAACTTGACAGATGTAGTGCTGAGCTGTGCTACTAGGGGTGCGTGATCTGCCCATGAAATCAACAATGTCAAAGGGTTAAGTTGTTGATATTTCCACCTCCAGTGTTTGCACCTTGAAGATCACGGAGAATTATCTCACCGTATAAATGAACGAATGAACAATGGACTCATTGTAAAGTGCTTTGGGTATCATGAAAGGCACTATATAAATGCAATCCATTATTATTATTATTATTATTAATTGAGTAGGTTTAGGGACAGTACACATCCCTGTGTTATGTCTCTATGAATTGGTTAACTCTGAGTGCATTCACCACCAACTACATTACAGCTTTAATATCATTGCCACTTGGTGTGTGGTCTCATGACTACGACCTATCACAGATGGGATATATCCAGGGCTTGACATTAACACCGGCCAATGGCCGGTGGATTTCAGCAGTGGCCAGTAAGACAGCCACACCCACTAGCCACTTTGGCCGGTTGTGGTTTTCTCAAATGGCATCTAAGATAATAAACCTATTGCAATGTGAGACTACAAAACTATAACTCCCATAAGTACTGTGTTTTTTTCTAATCACTTTTCTTTTTCTTTCTCTTTTTTTTTCTGCTGAAAAGAGGTAGTGTCCATTTAGGTTAAATCCATCAGCAACTACTAATAACGTGCAGCCATGAAGGGGTGTCCCAATTCATAGGGGTAGGTACAAATGAGAATTGCGACAGATCCCAAAGCTACCTGCACTTCACTCTCATATTGCAAATATTTCTATATACAGTTTTACAGTATTTACTGCTCTTCATAAATAATTAAACAGTGTTTCACTTGCTATTTTTATGTACATGTATAAGGGTATTTTTACATTGAAAAAGGTTGTAAATTTAGTTCTTAAATTTAGTAAGTATAATTAAGCATGCCATAGTCCAATTTGATCATATTAAACATAATTTTCTAACCACAAAATTTTGGCTAGTTAAAAGGCTGAGTGGCTAGTAACTTTGGAAAATCACTAGCCACAGCGGCTGGTGAGAAAAAAGTTAATGTCATATGTCTGGATATATTCAGAGTGAAACACTCCCTCTCATGTCATATTAGACCTTAAATGGAAAGAGTTAACTTCTTCCTAGTTTTTTCGATAATGCTTTGTGCCTGCACCATGCCCTGTAGGAAATAATGCATTTTTTACCTCCACCAAGGAGGTTATGTTTACTCACAAACTTATGAATGGATATTGATGATAATTTTCAGGAAAGGTGTGTAATGGCACAGGGAACAGATGATTAGATTTTGGTGATGATCTGAGAGTGCCTACCTCCACCATGGCTGCAGCAGGATGACGCAAAAACTACTGGATGGACTTTTACCTCCACCAGTATTTTGGCCTGAGGCCGATATGCAGTGGCAGAGCGGAATTTGGGTGAACAATAACCTTGGCGGAGGTATGCACTCTTGGAGTGCCCTCTACTTTAACCTGTATACAGGTGGGGAAGACTCACAATAATCCCATCAGTGATGAAGAGGATGGCTCCACCTAGAATATGGAGGAAGGAGAAAGTAGCAGGATGACCCTTTAGTGTGCCAGGGAGACAGCAACTGAACACATTCCCATGCCCTGCAAAGAGAGGGATACTCATGACTGTCTTTTCATGGGAACGTCCCCCCCCCCCCACCATCTTTCCAGCACACATTTGCTCATACTACCTTGGTCACTGCCCTCCACGTGCCCTGAGCTGGAGTCTCTGTCTAGCAGACGTGGGCTGCTTCTGGAACAAGGCAGCCGTCTCTCGTGGGACATCAGTGCCAACACTGCCGCTGGAACAGGGAGCTGCCAGGAAGCACACAAAGAGAAGACTGTTCACCAAGTGAAGACCTGACACTTCCTGTCATCTGATTCCATCTGTGAATCTTGTTGGATCCAATTCAAGCAGAACATATCAGGTGTCATTGTGCCTTGGTGGCAGTTTATTTAAAGGGTTTGTTTCACAGCTAGAAGCAATTTCAAAAACAAACAAAAAACCCCAAAAAGTTCAGACAAGGAGTCAGGTTATGCAATTATTTTCCGTATAGACTACTGAAATCTTGTCATTGGATAGAATAACAAATACCTTTTTACTGAGCCATTTTTCTATAAGATTTAATCAGACAAAGGTGATTCAGTATTGGTAAGAACAGTTTCTTTTCTGTTAGCGTAGATCAAAGTTTTTCAACAGGGGATCCCAGGAATGGTGCAAATAATGCACAATTGTTGTTGTGCATGGGTTTTGTAGGCATCCGTCATCCGTCCATCCATCCATCTTCTAATAGAGGTCAGGCTGTGGGGGCAGCTGCTCAAGCAGAGAAGCCCAAACTTCCCTCTCTCCAGCCACCTGCTCCAGCTCTTCAGAGAGAATATCAAGACGTTCCCAGACCAGCTGGGAGAAGTAGTCTCTCCAGCATGTCCTGGGTCTGCCCTGGGATCTCCTCCCAGTGGGACGTGCCTGCAACACTTCAATTCAATTCAATTCAATTCAACTTTATTTACATCGCGCCATTTCACAACAACAGTCATCTCATAGCACTTTCAACTGTAGGGGAACCCCCACAGTTGCAGAAAGACCCCAGCAATCAGGTGATCCCCTGTGAGTAAGCACTTGGCGAAGGTGGAGAGGAAAAACTCCCTTTTAACAGGAAGAAACCTCCAGCAGAACCAGGCTCAGGGAGGGGCAGTCATCTGCTGCGACTGGCTGGGGGGTGAGGGGATAGAGAAGATGAAAAGAACAGACATGTAGAGAGCAAACAGCACGATGGGGACTCAATCTATGGGAGAGAACAAACAGATGTTAATGACCAGCAAAAAATAAAAAATTTCATTGAGAGTGAAGAAAGGAGTGAGGCCCAGTGCGTTATTGGAGGTCCCCCGGCTGACTAAACCTATTAGCAGCATAACTAAGGGAGGGTTCAGAAACACATGATCCCTCCCTAATTGTAGGCTATATCAAAAAGGAAGGTTTTAACCCTGTTCTTAAAAACAGAGATCGAGTCTGACTCCCGAATCCAGATTGGCAGCTGGTTCCACAGGAGAGGAGCTTGATAACTGAAGGCTCTGCCTCCCATTGTACTTTTGGAGATTCTAGGTATTACAAGTAATCCTGCATTTTGGGAGCGTAGTGCTCTGTTAGGATAATACAGTAGTATCAGTTCTTTTAAATAAAAAGGGGCCTGATTGTTTAGAGCTTTGTAAGTAAGAAGAAGGATTTTAAACTTAATTCTAAACTCTATGGGAAGCCAGTGAAGGGAGGCCAGAACCGGAGAGATATGATCTCTCTTTCTAGTACCTGTTAAAACTCTTGCTGCAGCATTTTGGATCAGCTGAAGACTTTTTAAAGATGTATTAGGACAACCTGATAATAAAGAATTACAATAATCTAATCTAGAGCTAACAAAAGCGTGGATCAGTTTCTCAGTATCACTCTGAGACAAGATGCTCCTAATCTTGGCAATATTACACAAATGATAGAATGCAGTCTTAGAAACAAATTTAATATGTGAATTGAAAGACAGATCTTGATCAAAAACAATTCCAAGGTTCCTCACAGAGCCATTAAGAGAAAGAGTAACCGCATCCAAACTGAAAGTTTGATTTGGAAAGGTATTTCTAAGGTTTTTTGGACCAACAAGAATGATTCCAGTCTTATCTGAATTTAATAGCAGGAAATTACAAGTCATCCAAGCTTTGATTTCCTTAAGACAGGCTTCCAACTTGGCTAATTGATTACTATCATCTGGCTTCACTGACAGGTATAATTGTGTGTCATCTGCATAACAATGAAAATGTATACAGTGCTTTCTAATAATGTTGCCTAATGAAAGCATATCGTCGGCCTCCGTCAGTCTATGATGACCATGGAAGAGAATCCAAAACGTCTACTCTGCTGGAACAGCACCGCCTGTGGCTGAACAGGCCGATGCGCAAATGGCAGTCTCTGTCACACAGGTCGCACTTGTGGGTGGTCTCCGTGCTGCTGGAGCTGTGGCAGTTCTTCCTGCGGGTCCTTTTTTCATCTGCTGCAGCAGTCAGTCTCTCTTCACCCGCCTTGAGCTGTCTGGTCAGGGTGCCTCTCCATTTGGAGCGGTCCGTTGCAAGGTCCGCCCAGTGCTCTGTGTTGATCTCCAGGGCCTTCATGTCTCTCTTGCAGACGTCTCTAAAGCGCAGCTGTGGGCGGCCAACGTCTCTCCTGCCAGTCGCCAGTTCTTCCGTATAGGACGTCTTTGAGGATTCTGCCATCCTCCATACAGTGAACGTGGCCTAGCCAGCGGAGCCTGCGCTGCCTGAGTAGAGAGAATATGGAGGGAAGGCCGGCGCGGGACAGAACTTCTGTGTTGGGCACTTTGTCCTGCCAGGATATGTCCAGGATGTGGCGAATGCAGCGCAAGTGGAAGGAGTTCAGTCTCTTTTCCTGCCGGGCATATGTTGTCCACGTCTCACTCCCACAGAGCAGTGTGCTGACGACGCAGGCGTTGTACACTGCCATCTTCGTCTTGACAGAGAGTTTGGGATTCTCCCACACTCGTGTGGTGAGGCGAGCGAGTGTGGAGGCTGATTTTCCAATCCTCTTGTCGATCTCTGTATCAAGGGAGAGGTTGCTGCTGATCGTGGACCCCAGGTATGTGAACTCATTCACAACCTCCAGCTCGTAGTCGTCGATGGTGATGGTTGGTGGTGCTTCCGTGCCTTGCGCCAAGACGTTAGTCTTCTTCAAGCTGATGGTAAGCCCGAAGTCCTTGCATGCCTGGGAGAAGCGGTCCATCAGGGTCTGAAGCTCCTGCTGTGTGTGGGTTGCAACTGCAGCATCGTCTGCGAACAGCATGTCTCTGATTAGAGCCTCGCGTACTTTGGTTCTGGCTTTCAGGCGGGCGAGGTTGAAAAGCCTGCCGTCAGATCTTGTATGCAGGTAGATTCCCTCTGTTGCTGTGCTGAAGGCATGCCTCAGGAGCATAGCAAAGAAAATCCCAAAGAGGGTTGGCGAAAGTACACAGCCCTGTTTCACTCCGCTGCGTATGTTGAATGGCTCTGAGACGTTGCCGTTGTGCTGCACTATCCCCTGCATGTTGGTGTGAAACGATTCGATGAGGCTTTGCAACGTTGGTGGGCATCCTATCTTTGGCAGGATCTTGAAAAGGCCCTCTCTGCTGACCAGATCGAACGCTTTGGTGAGGTCGATGAAGGGGACGTACAGGGGCATGTTCTGTTCTCTGTATTTCTCCTGGAGTTGGCGGATGGAGAATATCATGTCTACCGTCGATCGCTCAGCGCGGAAGCCACACTGAGACTCGGGGTAGACACGTTCGGCAAGCTTCTGTAGACGAACGAGAACAACTCGTGCGTAGACTTTGCCAACAATGCTGAGGAGGGAGATGCCCCTGTAGTTGTTGCAGTCGCTTCTCTCCCCTTTGTTTTTGTAGAGGGTGATGATCTTGGCGTCCCTCATGTCCTGTGGTACGGCACCTTCCTTCCAGCACTGGCAGAGGACGTCATGCAATGGCAGCAGTAGGGCGGTCTTGCAGTGCTTGATCAGGTCGGGGGGTATGCCGTAGTTGCTGGGTGCCTTGCCAGCGGCCAAGCTATCAATGGCCTTGCTGAGTTCATCGATGGTTGCCTCGACGTCAAGTTCGTCCATGGATGGCAGGCAATCGATGGCATCAAGGGCTGACGGTGTCACGGTGTTCTGTCTAGAGTAGAGGTCGGAGTAGTGCTCCACCCATCTCTCCATCTGCTTGTTCTTTTCTGTGATCATCTCCCCAGTGGAGGATTTGAGGGGGGCCGTCTTGCTCTGAGCCGGACCAAGTGCTTTCTTGATGCCATCGTACATACCACGGATGTTCCCTGTTATGGCAGCGGTTTGAATGTCTTGGCTGAGCTGAGTCCAGTACTCATTGGCACAGCGCCGAGCAGTCTGCTGAACTCTGCTTCTCGCAGCCCTGAGAATCTGGAGATTCTTCTCGTTTGGGTACTTCTTGTACTCGGCAAGAGCTGAGCCCTTGGTTTCAATGACAGGGGTCATCTCGGTCAACTTGGCATCAAACCAGTCCTGTGACTTCGAGGTCTTCCTCCCAAAGGTAGCCAAGGCTGTGCAGTGGATGGTGTTTCGCAGCTCTTCCCACTTCTGCTTTGCAGATTCTCCTTCTTGTGGTACACCAAGTTCCTTCTCAAAGGTGGAGGCAAACCGCTCAAAAAGTTCTGGTTGGGCCATCTTGCTGGTGTCAATCCGGGCCTTTCCAGGCTGTCTAGCAAGATGGAATTTCTTCAGCTGCAGCTTGACCTTGCAACACACCAATGAATGGTCTGTGTCGCAATCTGCACTCTGGAACGAATGGGTGATTAGCACGTTCTTGAGTGAAGTGCGCCTGGTCAGGATCAACTCCAGCTGGTGCCAGTGCTTTGAGCGCGGATGTTGCCAGGAAACCTTGTGTTGGGGCTTGGTCTTGAAGAACGAGTTTGTGATGCACAGATCGTGATAAGTGCAGAACTCGAGCAGCCGCTGTCCGTTGTCGTTCATTCTGCCCACGCCAAATGATCCAAGACAGTAGGGCCAGGAGTCGTGGTCAGCACCCACTCTGGCATTGAAGTCTCCAAGGAGAATGAGTTGTTCAGAGTTGGGGATGATCCTGACAGTTGTTGCGAGATTCTCGTAGAACTCGTCTTTTGCCTCTGGTGTGGCTGTCAGTGTTGGGGCATACACACTGACGAGGGTGACTGGGCCTTGAGTGGTGTTGAGGCGGAGGGTGAGGAGTCATGCAGAGCCATTGTTGCCCGGTTCCACCATCTTCAGCAAGGTGTTCTTCACTGCGAAGCCCACTCCATGTTCCCTGTGTTCGTCACTGCTCTTTCCCTGCCAGTAGAACGTGTAGTCCTTCTCTCTCAGTGTGCCTGCATCAGCCAACCGTGTTTCCTGGAGAGTGGCGATATCCACTTCCAGTCTCTTCAGCTCATTATTGATGATGGCAGTCTTCCTGGTGTCGTTGATGTCCTTGAGGTTAGCAGCGAGTCCTGTCATCATAGTGCGGACGTTCCAAGTTCCCAGTTTTAGAGTTGATCTCTTTTGTTTTTTTGTCTTGCCTGGTGCGAAAGTTCTCAGCCTGCCGTTCAGACTTCTCCTCATCCCCATGCACCCAATGAGGAAAGTAGGCTGTGGCGGGACAACACCTTATTGGCTGGGGGCTGCCCAGCTTGAGGCGGGCGGTAGCTGTCCAGTGAGATCCGATGATCCCTCCCACCGTCGGGAACAACCCCTGGCGCCGCGCTCTACGCCAATTGAGCGGTGGCTTATAACCGGTAACTGTCATTCCCCGTGTTTTGTCTACGCCAAAGGCAAAGCTGGAGTGTCCTCTCCAGTGATCCGGTGTTCTGCCTTCCAGCGTTGGACACTGGTAGGATTCAAGCCTGGGCAGGAAGATATGGAGGACAAGATGTTGCCCATGCAGCATGTCCCCCCTCTCCACGTCACTGATGAATCCAAAGGAACAGCAGGGCTGCTACAGTTTGGCACCAGCGCTGTCGCAGGAGCTGCCAGAACAATGTTGAGCACCTTAGGGACTCTGACTCCGGATTTTTCCTCAGGGTTGACTCCCGAAGCCTTTCCCGTGACTGGGTGTACCGCAAGGCAGCAGAGGTTTGAAATCAGGGTTTACCTTCCCCTAGATGGGCTACCTTCCCTGGTTGATGAGCCACCATCTACCCGAAGCATGTGGTTTTAGGGCACCAGAGATCCGCCCTCGCCCCTTCTCCTATTAGTAAAAGCAGTTCCGCCGGGCTTAGAGACTAAACCACACGGGCAGGCTAGGAGTTGGACTTAGTTGTCAGAGGCTTTTCGAGACGCACGCCATAAAGAGCATTTTATAAGCACTGGGAGCTTAACCCCAGTGCCGCTCCTGGCTATGACAACCTTGGAACCAAAAATGGAAGCATATATAAACTAAAAAGAGTAGGGCCTAGCACAGATCCCTGTGGAACTCCATGACTGAGCTTTGAGTTGAAAGAAAACTCATTATTGACATGAACAAACTGGAACCTATCAGATAAATAAGATCTAAACCACTGCAACGAAGTTCCATTAAGTCCAACATAGTGTTCTAATCTATCAAGTAGAATATTATGATCGATAGTATCAAAAGCTGCACTAAGGTCTAAAAGGACAAGTACAGAAACAAGTCCATTATCAGATGCGATGAGGAGGTCATTAGTGACCTTCGCTAAGGCTGTTTCAGTACTATGATGGATTCTAAACCCAGATTGAAACTCTTCAAGTAAACCATTTCCCTGCAGGTGGTCAAATAATTGCGTAGCAACAACTCTTTCTAAGATTTTTGAAATGAAAGGGAGAATAGAGATTGTTCTAATCTCACACCTTCTGGACCTCCTGGACACCTCCCACTTGAAGTGGGAGGTGTCCAGGAGGCATCCTGATCTGATGCCCAAACCACCTCAACTGGTTCCTTTAGATGTGGAGGAGCAGCGGTTATACTCTGAGCCTCTCCTGGATAACTGAGCTCCTCACCCTATCTCTAAGGGTCAGTCCAGCAATCGTACATAGAAAACTCATTTCACCTGCTTGTATCTACAACCTTATTCTTTCGGTCATTACCCAAAGCTCATGATAGGTGAGGGTAGGAACGTAGATTGAAGGGTAAATCGACAGCTTTGCTATAGAGCTCCCTCTTCACCACAACACACCAGTACAACGTCCGCATCACTACCGATGCTGCTCCGATCCGTCTATCAATCTAGTGCGCCATTCTCCCCTCACTCATGAATAAGACCCGGAGATACTTAAACTCCTCCACTTGAGGCAGGACCTTGTCCCCAACCTGGAGAAGACAATCCACTTTTTTCCCACTGAGCACCGTGGACTCGGATTAGGATTTCTCATCCCAGCTGCTTCACACTCAGTACCAAACCGTTCCAGCAAGCACTGTAGGTCATTGCTCGATGAAGCCAACAGGACAACATCATCTGAAAACGGCAGAGATGAGATTCTGTGGTCACCAAACATGACACCCTCCGTTCATTGGCTGTGCCTAGAAATCCTGTCCATAAAAATTATGAACAGGACCGATGACAAAGGGCAGCCTTGGTGGAGTCCAACTCTCACTCGAAACAAGTCTGACTGATTGTTGGCAATACGAACTAAACTCTCACAATGGTTGTATAGGGACCAGATATCTCATAGCAACAAGCCCAATACCCCCTACTACCACAGCACCCCCCCTCCCCAAGAGACCACAAGTGGTTGAATGCTTTCTCCAAGTCCACAAAACACATGTAGACTGATTGGGCAAACTCCCGCGAACCCTTGAGAATTCTCAACAGGGTAAAAAGTTGGTTCGATGTGCCATGACCAGGAAGAAAAATATATTGCTCCTCCTGAAGCTAAGGTTCAACTAACTGCCAGACTCTCCTCTCCAGTATCCTGGCATAGATCTTCCCGGGGAGGCTGAGGAGTGTGAGCCTTCTAAATTTGGAACACACTCTCTGGTCCCTCTTCTTGAAGAGAGGAACTATCACCCCGGTTTGTCATGACAATGGCACTGTCCCTGACCGCCACACAATGTTGCAGAGGTGTGTTAGCCATGACAGCCCTACAACATCAAGGGCCTTGAGGTACTCATGGTAAATCTCATCCACCACTGGGGCCCGCCCACCGAAGAGTTTTTCAACAACTTTGGAAACCTAAGCCCCTGTGATGGGCGAGTCATCCCCTTCATCCTCAGACTCTGCTTCCACAATGGAAGGCATGTCAGTGGGACTGAGGAGATCCTTGAAGTATTCCTTCCACCTCCCGACAATGTCCACAGTTGAAGTCAGCAGCACCTCATCTGCACCATACAAAGTGTGGACAAGGAGCTGCCAACAATCTGTCCTGAGTCACCAAACGGTTTGCCAGAATCTCTTCGAGGCCGACCGAAAGTCTTGTTCCATGGCCTCACCAAACTCCTCCCACACCCGAGTTTTAGCCTCCGCAACCACTCAAACTGTACTCCGCTTGGCCTGTCAATATAACTCAGCTGCTTCAGGAGTCTCACAAGCCAACCAAGATACACAGGACAGGACTCCTTGATGCTCCACCCTTACCTCTAGTATCCACCATTTTGTCCGGGGGGTTGCCACCACAAGCTGCACTGATGATCTTACAGTCACAGCTCTGAGCAGCCCTTCAGCACCGGAGATGGCGAACATGGCTCCATGTCTCCAGACGCCCTCAGAATGTAGTCGAAGCTCCTCCAGAGGTGGGAGTTGAAGACCTCTCAGATGGGGGCCTCAGCCAGACATTCCCAGCACACCCTCACTATACGTTTGGGTCTGCCAGGTCTGAATGGCATCCTCCCCTGCCATCGACTCCAACTCACCACCAGGTGGTGATCAGTTGACAGCTCTGCACTTCTGTTCACCTGAGCGTCTAAGACACGAGGTTGCAGGTCTGATGACATGATAACAAAATTGATCATCGACCTGCGGCCGAGACTGTCCTGGTGCACATATGGACACCCTTATGCTTGAACATGGTGTTCATTATGGACAAACTGTGGTTGGCAAAGAAGTCCAATAACTGAACACCACTCGGGTTCAGATCAGGCAGACCGTTCCTCCCAGTCACCCCCCTCCAGGTTTTGCTGTCATTGCCCATGTGTGCACTGAAGTCCACGGTTGGACAATGGAGTCTCCAAGAGGAGCACCTTCCAGCACCCTAGTCAGAATCCAAAAAGGGTGGGTACTCTGAACCATCATTTGGTGCATGGGCACACATGGTGATTGGTACCTATTTCCCAACCTGAAGGCGCAGGGAAACAACCCTTTCCTCCAATGGGGGAAACCACGACATAGAGGAGGCCAGATGGGGGATGTAGCATCAGCTTCTCCTCAGGCTAATTCAGAAAATCCCTCTTCTTCATCTTAAAGAAATTCTCACTCAACTCTGGTCAAGAATTGCTGTGTTCTTCATCATCAGGACCCCAGTGTAAACAATTTCCTGTTTGTAGAGAAACCTGATAAGGACTTGCTTTTAAAGGATAAAAAAGTAAGTCATAAAATTCTCAAGCTTCCTCCCTAAGCAGATAAGAAGACTTCGTACCAGGAACTGATACGCTTAAAAAGCCATAAACTCCTTAAGCTGACAGATATATGGTTGTCTCCTTCTTTTGGACATATAGCAGAACCCTCTAGGCTGCCCCCCTGTTCACAAACCAAAACCTAAATATTATCTACAGGTCAACAGTACCTCCTAGTGGACATCTACGGAATATGTTTCATTACTTGGGCAATCTGGAACGGTTTATTTCTGACTGAACATTAACACTTTTTATAGCTCTCATCCCTCAGAATAACTCTGGACAGTATGAAGATAATTGCCCTTTGTGATGGACAATAATGGTTTGCAATAATTCATTAATCCTTGATTTAAATGTGAGTGCATGTCTTCGGAATGTTTTTTTTCATGAATGTTATTCAAATGAATGTTAAACTTATTAGTAATAGTATAAATGCATGGCCACTGAATATTAGCCTTGAGTCACTTAATTTAGTTAGATTTTATATTGCGTATAAGATGAATTTCATGGTAACTGAATGAATGTTTGCTGAAACTTGTGTGTCATCTAACATTGTAACCACCAATCACCAGGCAGCCTCTCTGTTGGATAACGCCCTTGCATTTGATTGGCTGTTCACAGACAAAGAACTGTTCCCTCATTGGACAAAAGCCCATTCAAACTCCTCTTTATGGAAGATAATTGGTCCGTCTTGCTGCCAGTCCTGTGTTTTATGACCCAGCGGCATGCTTCAGTTAAATACCAACAGAGCTGCCCCAGCAATTCAGTTGTTTTCAGTTGTTGTTTTTGTCTTTAAGTTGTTTTTATCTAAGTTGTTCTGTGAGTCCTGTATGTTCGAGTTTTAAGAAGTCTTTTGCATGTGTCTGAACCTTGTCAAGTCCTGCGATAGCTTTCTTAAATTGTGTTTTGATAAGTTTTTTCCTGTTTTCTGGTTAACTGAGGGGAAACCATTCTTTTCCTGAGCTCACCTTTAAAGAGAGTTAAACTCTCAAATCCTTTTTTTCTTCACCTCAGATGCCGTTCTTATCCCATTTAAACGTTTTTCCTGGACTTTTTGACTTTCCCTGTCATTAAAATGGACTTTTTAATTCCCCTGCCTTTAAAGTGGACTAATAGAGATTTTGGACTTTTCTGTTTTCCCCCAGAGAAGAATTCAGACCTCGTGGGTGAAACTGATTAAAAACATTTTTCCTTCAGCCTTTGGGGCTGTCCTGCGGGCCGGAGACATACTAAATTTTGGACTGGTTGCCAAAGGACGTTACGCCTGCTCCGGGGCCAACCTTCACTCTGTCGCCAGCTCCTTGCCGCACGCCCCTTCGGAGCCCCAGCCGAGTCTACGCTTCTCACAGCTGTGAACGATCTGACGATAGACGACCAGCAGTCGCTTTCCCCCTGTGTGCCACCTTACTGGTGCCGACCACCGCTGAATACCTGGAACCGGCTGTTCGTAAGTGAGACTACCACTTTCCTATCTGCTGGGTTTAAACAAATGTCCTAAATATCAATTATAATTGAACATAACCAATATTTCATGGTACAATTAGTCCCTCAGCCGTAGGACAAAGCTATAAACTGAAGGAAAATTCTTATTCTTTGTTTTCAGTAACCTCCTTTCATTTTTGTAGATAATTCAGAAGCTCCTTTTCAGATAACTAGCTTATGCAATTTTTTTCCCCATAAAATTGCATTCTGATTTTGTTAGATACCTCAGCCTTCCATTGCATTACAGTTGAAACATAAAATCTGGTTTCCTCTTGGTTCCACAAAGGTTTAACTATAGATTTTAAGCTCAGTAATCCATTGACAGCTTATGTTATATTTGACACCTGTTGATCAATCATTTGAATGCACTGTCATGTAACTTGAATAAGTTTCAGTTAATAAACTTGTAAACGAGAGAAGCTGAAGCGTTTTCCTTTGCATATATGCTTTTCTGGGTCATGGCAGAAAAGAACTCACTAATTTTTGAGACTGATTCATTAAGTAAGTGAAGGTACAGAAATTAATTAATCAACAATTCGTTCTTTTAGAACTGGTGCCCCCTTTTATGAGTGCTTTTCTATTTCATTTAGTGAGTATTGTGGTGACTGTTTAACTCTGTCCCCCACGCACATCCACTTCTAAATAAAATAAATAATCCCTGTACCTTATTACACTATATTGTATTAAATATCACTACAGGGGATACAAGAATACCCACCCCTGGTCACCGCCTCTCACCCAGGGCAACTCCAGAGAAAGCCAAGGTCCAACCCCTCTCCAGAAGACTGGTTCCAGAACCCGAGCTGTGCGTCGAAGTGAGCTTGACAATATCTAGCACATATCTCTCAACCTCATGCACCAGCTCAAGCTCTTTCACCACCAGAGAGATGACGTTCCACATTCCAAAAGTCAGTTCAATAAGACCACCAAGGTCTCTGCCTTCAACTGCCACCCGATCCACATAGCACCAGACCCCCATGGTCCCTCCTGCAGGTGGTGAACCCAATGGAGGGCAGACCCATGTGGCTAGTTCGGACTGAGCCCAGCTGCGTCCCATGGGCAGAAACCCAGCCACCAGGTGCTTGCCATGGAGCCCCTATGGCAAGGGCCCCATAGGGCAGGGCCCCGGTAACCCCATACTGGGAAGGGTACACTGAATCCTTGCACAACAATGGCAAATTCATTTCAGGTTTTTTGGACCAATTAAAAAGTAAGATTGCATAATTTCACACAGAAACCTGAACATTCCTGGGACCCCTAGTTGAGAAACACTGACTTAGATCAGGTGTGCCAAACTCATTCCCAGGCCACATCAACGTTATGGATGCTCTCAAAGGGTCAGTTGTAACTGTTAGAGCAGTGTTTTTCAACCAGGATGCCCCTAGGGTGCTGTGAGGGATCGTTCACTGTGGTGTGAGAAATTGTCTAATTTTGCTTAATTGGTGCAAAAATTGGAAAAATACAGGGGCTCAGGAGTAGAGGGTTTGTGGTTCGAATCCCGCTCTCCCCAGTCATCCTGCTGTTGTGTCTCTGGGCAAAACACTTTACCCACCTTGCCTCCAGTGTCCATGACACTGGGTATAAACGTGTATAAATGTTCAGTAGTGGTCGGAGAGGCTGTTGGCGTGGATTGGCAGCCACATTTCTGTCAGTCTGCCTCAGGGCAGCTGTGGCTACAGTAGTAGCTTACCACTGTCAATGTCTGTCTGGAGTGAATGAATAATGGACTCACTGTAAGTGCTTTGAGATGTCACTTGATATTTAAAGCACCACATAAATCTAATCCATTATTATTATTATTATTATTATCCATCCATCCATCCATCCATCCATCCATCTTCTACTGCTTTTCCGGAGGTCCGGGTCGCGGAGGCAGCAGTTCAAGCAGAGAAGCCCAGACTTCCCTCTCCCCAGCCACCTGCTCCAGCTCTTCAGAGGGGATACCAAGGCGTTCCCAGACCAGCTGGGAGACATAGTCTCTCCACCGAGTCCTGGGTCTGCCCCGAGGTCTCCTCCCAGTGGGACGTACCTGAAACACCTCAAGTGGGAGGCGTCCAGGAGGCATCCTAATCAGATGCCCATACCACCTCAACTGACTCCTTTCAATGTGGAGGAGCAGCGGTTCTACTCTGAGCCTCTCCCGGATGACTGAGCTCCTCACCCTATCTCTGAGGGTGAGTCCAGCAATCCTATGAAGAAAGTTCATTTCAGCCGTTTGTATCCGCGATCTCGTTCTTTCGGTCATTACCCAAAGCTCGCGACCATAGGTGAGAGTAGGAACGTAGATTGACTGGTAAATCGACAGCTTTGCCTTAGAACTAAGCTCCCTCTTCACCACAACAGACCGGTACAACGTCCGCATCACTGCAGATGCTGCTCCAATCCGTCTGTCGATCTCTCGCTCCATTTTCCCCTCACTCGTGAACAAGACCCCAAGATACTTAAACTCCTCCACTTGGGGCAGGAGCCTGTCCCCAACCCGGAGAGGACAATCCACCTTTTTCCGGCTGAGGACCATGGACTCGGACTTGGAGGTGCTGATTCTCATCCCAGCCGCTTCACACTCAGCGGCAAACCGTCCCAGCAAGAGCTGTAGGTCATTGCTGGATGAAGCCAACAGGACAACATCATCTGCAAACAACAGAGATGAGATCCTGTGGTCACCAAGCATGACACCCTCCATTCCCTGGCTGCGCCTAGAAATCCTGTCCATAAAAATTCTGAACAGGATTGGTGACAAAGGGCAGCCCTGGCGGAGTCCAACTCTCACTGGGAATGACTCCGACCGAGTGTTGGCAATACGAACCAAACTCTCACAACGGTCGTACAGAGACCAAATAGCTCGTAACAACAAGCCCGATACCCCGTACTCCCGAAGCACCCCCCACAAAAATCCACGAGGGACGCGGTCAAATGCCTTCTCCAAGTCCACAAAACACATGTAAACTGGTTGGGCAAACTCCCACAAACCCTCAAGAATTCTCGAGAGGGTAAAGAGCTGGTCCGATGTGCCATGGCAAGGACGAAAACCACATTGCTCCTCCTGAATCCGAGGTTCGACCAACGGCCGGACTCTCCTCTCCAGTACCTTGGCATAGACCTTCCCAGGGAGGCTGAGGAGTGTGATCCCTCTAAAGTTGGAGCACACCCTCCGGTCCCCTTTTTTGAAGAGAGGAACCACCACCCCGGTTTGCCATGCCAAAGGCACTGCCCCCGACCTCCACGCAATGTTGCAGAGGCGTGTCAACCATGACAACCCAACAACATCCAGGGCCTTGAGGTACTCAGGGCGAATCTCGTCCACCCCCGGGGCCCGGCCACCAAGGAGATTTTTAACCACCTTGGCGACCTCAGCCCCTGTGATAGGCGAGTCATCCCCCTCGTCCCCAAACCCTGCTTCCTCTGTGGAAGGCGTATCAGTGGGATTGAGGAGATCCTCGAAGTATTCCTTCCACCGCCCGACGATATGCCCAGTTGAAGTCAACAGTGTCCCATCCGCATCATACACAGTGTGGACGGGGAGCTGCTTTCCCCTCCTGAGCCGCCGAACAGTTTGCCAGGATCTCTTTGAAGCTGACCGAAAGTCTTGTTCCATGGCCTCACCGAACTCCTCCCATACCCGCGTTTTTGCTTCAGCAACCACCCGAGCTGCACTCCGCTTGGCCTGCCGGTACACCTCAGCTGCTTCGGGAGTCCCACAAGCCAACCAAGCTTGATAGGACTCCTTCTTCAGCTTAATGGCCCCCCTCACCACTGGTGTCCACCACTTGGTTCGGGGGTTGCCACCACGAGATGCACTGACCACCTTGCGGCCGCAGCTCTGAGCCGCCGCTTCAACAATGGAGGTGGAGAACATGGCCCATTCAGACTCCATGTCTCCAGACTCCCTCGGAATGTGGTTGAAGTTCTTCCGGAGGTGGGAGTTGAAGACCTCCCGGACAGGGGCCTCAGCCAGACGCTCCCAGCACACCCTCACTATACGTTTGGGTCTACCAGGTCTGAATGGCTTTCTCCCCTGCCATCGGATCCAACTCACCACCAGGTGGTGATCAGTTGACAGCTCTGCACCTCTCTTTACTCGGGTGTCCAAGACATACGGTCGCAGGTCTGATGATACGATAACAAAATCGATCATCGACCTGCGACCTAGGGTGTCCTGGTGCCAGGTGCACATATGGACACCCTTATGCTTGAACATGGTGTTCGTTATGGACAAACTGTGGTTAGCACAGAAGTCCAATAACTGAACACCACTCAGGTTCAGATCGGGCAGGCCGTTCCTCCCAATCACTCCCCTCCAGGTTTCACTGTCGTTGCCCACGTGCGCATTGAAGTCCCCCAGTAGGACAATGGAGTCTCCAGGAGGAGTACCCTCCAGCACCCCAGTCACAGACTCCAAAAAGGGTGGGTACTCTGAAACATCATTTGGTGCATAGGCACAAATGATGGTCAGGACCCGTTTCCCAACCCGAAGGCGCAGGGAAGCAACCCTTTTGTCCACCGGGGAAAACTCCAATATAGAGGCAGCAAGGTGGGGCGATACAAGAATACCCACCCCTGCTCGTCGCCTCTTGCCCGGGACAACTCCAGAAAAGGCCAAGCTCCAGCCCCTCTCCAGGAGACTGGTTCCGGAACCGGAGCTGTGTGTTGAGGTGAGGCTGACTATATCTAGCCGGTGTAGCTCAACCTATTATTATTATTATTATTATTATTATTATTATCATTATTATTATCAAATAATTTGCCATTGTTGTGCAGGGGCAATATGTAAGAAGTCTTTCTTCCTCTCCTCCTTCTTGACAAAAAAAACTCACCCCACAGAAAGATGAGCCCACCATAGCAAACTCTGCAGCCCTTCTGCTGCGGCTACTCCCCCACCGCTCCAAAAAAAAAAAAAAAAGGCTGCCATGTGTGAGCCCACAACACTATCTGGAGGGGCACACCAACTGGGAAAATATCACCACCTCTTCCAGAAAACGCATCTCGATACTGACTGCCCTCAGCACCAAACAAGAAAAAAAGTTGCACATTTACAAGAAAAAAAAATGCAAATTTACAGGAAAAAGGTTGAAATTTTTTTTAGAAAAAAGTTGCAAATTTATGTGAAAAAAGTTTCAGATTTACAGGAAAAAGGTTGTAAGTTTAGGAGAAAAAGTGTAAGGGTTTGGACATGACTGTGCTCATGTCCTTGCTTTATGTTCATATTTGTTTTTCTGTTATCTTCAGGACATGAGTTCAGCCATGCTCTTGCCCTTTATTATGTTTCTCTGTGTTGTGATTATCATTTGTATTTTTGGTCTCAATCTGCTCTGTCTGTTCAGCCCTGCCCATCCTGTGCTTCTCCATTGTCCTTGATTGCTTTCAACCTGTTGTCTTAATTACTCCCCTGTCTATATATGTCTTTGTCAGTCTGTGCTAAGTGTGGCATCATTATTATTTTTATCTTGTTCCCCATTAGTCTGTCAGTCTGGTTTTGTTTTATGTTTGCAGCCCACGTGCTGCTGTTCTGTTGTCTCAGTTTTTTCCAATAAATCATTCTTTCTGTACTGTATTCCTGACTGTGTTTGAGCCCTGTGTTACCCACCTTGACAAAAAGTTATGAATTTACAAGAAAAAAGTGCAAATTTACAGGAAAAAGTTGGAAAGTTTTTAGAAAAAAGTTACAAATTTACACGAAAAAAGTTGAAAATCTGAGAAAAAAATGACAAATTCTCAGGAAAAAGGTTTAAAATTTGAGAAAAAGTTGCAAATGTATGAAAAAAAGTTGCAAATTTACAAGTAAAAGCTACAAATTTACAGGACCAAAAAAAAGCTAATTTCTGAGAAAAAAAATGGAAAATTTATGAAAATAAATTTTAGAAAAAACTTGCAAATTTATAAGAAAAAGGTTGCAAATCTACAAGAAAAATGTGGAAATTTACAGGAAAAAGTTGAAAATTTTTTAGAAAAAAGTTGAAAATCTATGAGAAAAAAGTTACAAATTTACAGGGAAAAGGTTAAAAATTTGAGAAAAAAGTGTCAAATGTATGAAAAAGGTTTAAAATCTACAAGTAAAAGTTACAGATTTGCAGGACAAAAAAATGCAAATTTTTGAGATAAAAAAGTTGAAAATTTATGAAAATAAAATTGCAAATCTCCAAGAAAAAGTTACAAATTTACATGAAAAAAGTTGCAAATCTATGAGAAAAAGATCAAAAATTTACAGGAAAAAAAATTAAAATGTATGGGATAAAAGCTGGAAATTTTGAGGAAAAAAATTGCAGATTTATGAGAAAAAGTAAAAAATTTACAGGGAAAAAAAAAAAATACAAATTTACATGTGAAAAAGGTTTAAAATTTACAAGTGAAGACTTCCGGTCTGGACGCCATGGCGACTGCAGCTTAACACTGAAGCTCTCAGACCCAATCCAAGATAACACCTTGAAAATCAAACTTAACGGATTTTTGGAGGAGTGAAAATCAAAAGACAAAATCATCATGTCTAAAGGAAAACAGAAGAAACTGAAATTCTCCAGGCCAGGACACGTATCGGCCGGAGAATCTGAACTGGAAGATCTCCGTTCAGAAGACGAGGAACTGGTGATAGCTAACAAAAAGGTTAGCCTGAAATCACTATTTGAGGAGCTACGACGATTTCGCCGAGATGTTACGGCCGAATTTCGGGAATTCAGAGAAGAATTGAAAAGGACAAACAGCAGAGTGGACCAGGCCGAGAACCGAATCTTGGAAACAGAGGAACGAATAAAAGTGCTCGAAGATTCTGTGCTGGACCTACGCAAAAGACAAGCATCTATAGAGGCTAAGCTAGCCAACCAAGAAGGAAGACAAAGAAGAGACAACATAAGAATTCATGGTCTGATAGAAGGAGCCGAAAACGGTTTTAACTCAATGGCAGAATGCGTGGAATCCTTACTAAGAGAGAAATTGGATATTCCACAAACCCCCGACTTGAAGATAGAAAAGGCACATCGTTCATTAGCCGCTAGGCCGGCGGCGGAAGCGCCCCCACGTTCGGTGTTGGTAAGATTTTCCAATTTCAAAATAAAACAAGAGGTTGTAAGACTGGCCTGGCAGAAAAAAGGATTTATGCACCAGGAGAGAAAAGTCTTCGTGGAACACGATTACGCCCCGGAGGTCCTTAAAAAGCGCAGGGAATACAATGACGCGAAAAAGGTGTTAAGAGAGAAGAAATTGCGCTTTCAGACTCCATTTCCTGCGAAGTTAAGGGTCTTCTACGGCGAAGAAACATGTCTCTACAATTCGGCGGAAGAAGCAACAGCTGACATGGCGAAAAGAGGGCTCCCGGTAACGGTATTTAAACCCGCAGCAGACCCGAGTGAGAAGATCAAAGCGCAAACATGGACAACACAAAGACCTTCAAAATCCACGGACCAGCAGCGGGAAACCCAGCGCCAGAGCGTCGCGGATAAACTATCCGTTTTCAGGTTGGAATAGCGACCTTTTTTTTTTTTTTTTTCTTCTCTTGAATCAATCCGCACATCCAACCCCCCTCATACAAGGTAACAAACATTAAAGGAGATGCGTATTCAGCATGTGGTAAAACATTTCATGGAACAGTCATAATATTTGAAACAAATAAGTCTTTGTAATAAAAAAAAAAAAAAAAAAAAACTTGTTAAAATAGAAATGTGACAATAATCCACATGTTCTCCTCATACTAACAAATACTGTTTTTGCGTGAATGTTTGATGTGATGGGGGTGGGAGGGTGCACACAATTTCACAGGGTTTAGGCATAAAAGGAAAAAAAAAATCATTAAAAGTTTGGATTGGGTTCTGAAACTCACGTTAAAAGCATGGGACAACTTACAGTGGTAAGAGAGGGCCCTCAACACGTAACAGAGTTTGAGGAATTTCCCTCAGGGCCTTCACTCCATCAAGGCTCTTCCAGGGTCTTTAAAAAGACCTCAGCTCAGGAAGTTCTTCTGACAGCTTTTTGTTTTAAAGTTTTATACACTATGTTCTTAATGTTTTTCTTGTTTTTAATGTTCTTTCAGTTTCTGAGTAGCACAAATGAGGGCCACCACACAGTTATACTAAACAAAACAACACAATGGAGAAACAGGGTGTAACCAAAATAATTTCATATAATGTAAAAGGAATCCTGAATCCAGTTAAAAGATCCAAGATTCTAGGCAAAATGAAAAAAGACAAAGCAGGAATAATATTTTTACAAGAAACCCACCTAACAGACGTGGAACACAATAAACTCAGTAGACAAGGGTTTAAAATGATCTCTTCATCTTCATATAAGTCAGGGAGGAGGAGGGGAGTAGCGACATTGATATCAACCAAAATTACATTTGAAAAAAAATCAGAACACAAAGATAAAGAAGGGAGATACAGTTTGGTAACTGGGCGGCTAGAGGGAGAAGATATCACCCTGCTGAATGTGTATGCTCCCCCAGGGGCTAACTGGAAATTTTATAAAAATGTATTCGACCTAATGATAACTAAAGCTCAAGGTTTAGTGATATGTGGTGGGGACTTCAATCTTAGACTGAATCCATACTGGGATGCTTCTGGTAATTCTCCACATCAAAATAACACCCAAAACAGGAAGACTCGGATGCTACTAAAAGAAATGGGAATCTGTGACGTGTGGAGGGAACTCAACCCCAGTGTAAAAGACTATACATTTTACTCAACTCCACATTCATCTTACTCAAGGATTGACTATTTTTTTATGTTTAATAGAGACATTGGAAGAGTAAAAACATGTAAAATAGGACTGATGGATCTCTCTGACCACAGTCCGATCTACATGGACTTAAATATCCAAAAATACACAAATAATACATTTTCTTGGAGGTTAAATTCAAATGTCCTGAAAGGACCATTGAAAGATGAATTGGAATCAGATATTCTCAGATATTTGGAAGATAACGATAATGGAGAAGTATCCCCTTTAATATTGTGGGATGCATGCAAAGCTGTAATAAGAGGAAAGATTATTGCAAAACTGGCAACCCAAAAGAAACTAAGACAAGAAAAACTATCCACATTAGAGTCAGAACTTAGGAACCTAGAAAAAGAACACAAAGGCAACACTCATTCTACTGACTCGCTCAAGATTAAGGAAATTAAAAACCAAATAAATGAGATCTACACAATAGAAATCCAGAAGAAACTTACATTTTTGAAACAAAAATACTATGAAGCAGGCAGTAAATCGGCAAAATTGCTAGCCTATAAATTGAGGAAACATCAAACAGAAAGAGCAATCTACAAAATCAGAGACCCAGTATCAAAGGAAATAAAATTCAGAATTCAGGATATTCTTAAAAGCTTCGAGAATTACTATAAGAACTTATACTCCCACAAAAAACATAAAAACGCATCCGAGGCATTCCTAAACACATTAAACCTTCCCCAACTTACGGAGTCACAAAATAAAACACTACTGTCAGAAATACATCCTAAAGAATTGGAAAAAGCAATTATGAAACTTAAAGCTAACAAATCCCCAGGAGCTGATGGCTATACAGCAGAGTGGTACAAAACCTTTAAACAGCAACTATCTCCTCTCCTCCTGAAAACATTTAATTATGTCCTCCACACAGGGGAAATCCCCCCCTCCTGGAGAGAAGGGGTCATTGCAGTTATACCTAAACCTGAAAAGGATAAACTAGAGTGCTCCAACTACAGACCAATCAGTGTACTAAATCAGGACTATAAGCTTTTTACCATTATCCTTGCCAAAAGGTTAGAAAATATACTGACAGACCTAATTCATTTAGACCAAACAGGTTTTATAAGACAAAGACAGACACAAGACAACATTCGACGCACTTTACACATAATTCATCATATAAAAAAATATAACTTAAATGCAGTCATATTGGGATTAGATGCTGAAAAAGCATTCGATTCGGTTGACTGGTCTTTTCTATATAGAATCTTATCCAGTTTCAATTTTCATAACAACTTCATTAGAACCATACAGGCATTATATAAAAAACCAACAGCTAAAATAAGGATTAACGGTAATTTATCATCATCTTTTGAACTGGAAAGAGGATGTCGTCAGGGCTGCCCCCTGTCTCCACTGCTCTTTGCAATCTTCATAGAACCTCTGAGCCAATGGATAAGACAAAATCAAAAAATTCAAGGTATTACACTTGGTCAGAAGGAACATAAAATAGCACTCTTTGCTGATGACATTTTAATATACCTAGGGCAGCCGGACACTTCTTTACCAGAACTAACCTCAGCTTTTTCAGAGTATGGAGATTTATCGGGGTACAAATTAAACATGCATAAAACCCAAATTTTAACATTCAACTATGACCCAAATCATTATTCACTAAGCAAACTCAAAACTAACTGGGAGTCGGAATCTATGAAATATCTGGGGGTCAATATCCCGAAACAACTCAACAAAATTATATCACTAAACTATGATCCACTGGTGACAAAAATAAAATCTGACCTAGCAAGATGGAATATGATACCATTCTTGGGTACTGCACAAAGAATTGAAGCAGTCAAAATGAATATACTTCCACGTCTTCTATACCTTTTCCAAACAATACCGGTAGAACCTCCCAAAAAAACATGGCAGGAGCTGGACAGAAGGATCTCAAGATTCATATGGCAGGGCAAGAGACCTAGAATCAGATATAGAACCCTACAGCTAAACAAAGACAAAGGTGGGCTCGCGCTGCCAAATATCAGGGACTACTTTAAAGCCGCACAAATTAAAACTTTAGTAGAGATATGTAACCCAGTCTACACTGCACAATGGAAGGAGATCGAATGCCAAATAACAAGTGACATCCCCCTACAGGCGATAATAGGGAACAATGCCTTACCTAAGCTTTTGAATAACACTAACCCGTGGATAGAGACCCCGCTAAAAATTTGGTTTAAGATAGTCAGAGAGAATCAAACTAAAGAGCCCTATCGACTTCTGCAATGGATTGCCTATGATCAAGACTTTACTCCTAATAAAACAGACACCAGATTTAAAAAGTGGAAGGAGAAAGGGCTGATAAAATATTACGATTTTTTTAAAGGGCAAATCTTAAGAAGTTTTGAAGATTTGAAAAAACAAGGCCTAATAAATCAAGACCTTTACAGGTTCTTCCAGCTTAGACACCACATAAACAATATACTTAAAAAGGAGGATTTGGAAAGGGCCCAGTCAGGTGTTCTGAAGGTCTTCTTAATGGCATATAAAGGGATCCCAGGGATCAGATACATTTCTAAAATATACCAAGGTCTTCAAGACTTAAAAGGAGACAACACATCTTATATAAAAGAGAGATGGGAAAAAGAGGGGAATTTCACTTTACAACTGGAAATATGGGAAAAGCTAAATAAACAGCAATGGAAAAGTACCTCATCCCTGCAGTGGAGAGAATTTGGATGGAAAAACTTGGTAAGATTTTTCAGAACACCTGCACAAAACAAATTTACCCATAAGGGATTGAACTGTTGGCGCTTGTGTGGTGAAAAGACTGCAAATCATTTTCATGTGTTTTGGTCATGCCCAGTTATCCACCAATATTGGACCAATGTACAGACAATATTGGGGAAAATATTCAAAATAACAGTTCCCTTTTCTTTTGTAACTTTGTATTTGGGTTTACTACCGGACTCACTGGAAAGACGAGGAGAAAAATACTTATTCAATGTTTTAATATTGGCAAGCAAAAAAGCTCTAACTAAAAAATGGATGTTGAAGGACTGTCCTACACCTGAAGATTGGATTAACGTGATCCAAGACATTTACTCGATGGAAAAGTTGACATTCGCACTGAGACAGGACATGGATGGGTTCATGAACTTTTGGCAACCCTGGATCGCATATGTGTCTTCCATTAGATCTAATCTTTGACAAATACCATTTCAATAATGGTTCCGCTCTTTGTTCCAAAGCTACTCAGATGCTCTTTTACCTTTATTTACTTACTTTTTCTTTTTGTTTGTTTTTTGCTGGTTTGTTTGGTTTTTTTTGTTTTTTGTTTTTTGTTTTTTGTTTTTTTTTCTCTTTAATTTCACTTTTTCTTTCACTTTAAAAAAAAAAAAGGGGTGTTGTAAGAATTAATCTTCCAATGTTGTCAGATATCAGAAAATAAGGGAACATGTGATGAAAATGTAAACAATGCACTGCTGTAACGACCTGTATACCCTTTACAAAAACTTAAATAAAAAAAAAAAAAAAATTACAAGTGAAAAGAAGAAAATTTCCAAGAGAAAATTCATGACTTTATGAGAAAAATGCAAATTTACATTTAAAGTTGAAGATTTACAGAAAAAGTAGAAAACATTTTGAGTCAAAAGAAAATTTTTGACAAAAAAGTCGCAAAATTCTGAGAAAAAACTCAAATTCACAGGTAAAAAGTTGTACAATTTTGTAAAAAAAAAAGTTGATAATCTGTGAAAAAAGTTTCAAATTTACAGGAAAAATTTCATTTTAAAAAAAAGTCAAAAATTGATCAATATAAAGTGGAAAATCTACAAGAAAAAGTGACAAATTTTAAGCAAAAAGTTTAAAATTTGAGAAAAAAACCTGCAGATTTATGAGGAAAATATATAATAATAATAATATAACCCTAGATAGATAGGTCTCCTATAGGCCCTTAGAATGGAGGCTTAGTACTAGTGAAGCGCTTTGAGTGGTCTTTGAGACTAGAAAAGCGCTATATAAGTGCAGGCCCTTATGAAAAAGTTTCAAATTTAGAATTTATTTTTATGTCAATTAATTCTCTTTTTTTTGGGGGGGGGGGTTAACAAGGGGGATGATTTTTTTTTAAATTTTGCTAAAAATGGGGATAACATCCTCCCTTACCCCCCCACCCCCCAAAAAATGACCTATTACCGATACAGATATCAATGTTTAAAATGATTGAAGTTAGTAGATGCTGTTTGTTTTGTTTTTGTTTTTACCCATCCCATTTTTTAATGTGAGAGAGACAAATAAATATTTGCATTATAATGCGTACACTACCGTTCAAAAGTTTGGAGTCACTTAGAAATTTCCTTATTTTTGAAATAAAAGCACTTTTTTTCAATGAAGATAACTTTAAACTAATCAGAAATACACTCTTTACATTGCTAATGTGGTAAATGACTATTCTAGCTGCAAATGTCTGGTTTTTGGTGCAATATCTACATAGGTGTATAGAGGCCCATTTCCAGCAACTATCACTCCAGTGTTCTAATGGTACAATGTGTTTGCTCATTGCGTCAGAAGGCTAATGGATGATTAGAAAACCCTTGTGCAATCATGTTAGGTTTGCAATGCTGTAATTGCTGCAAATGGAGGATTCTTTAACGAAAGCAAAGTTTGAAGGAAAAAATTATTATTTTAAATACAAATCATTATTTCTAACCTTGTCAATGTCTTGACTATATTTTCTATTCATTTTACAACTCATGGTGGTAAATAAGTGTGACTTTTCATGGAAAACACAAAATAATTGTCTGGGTGACCCCAAACTTTTGAACAGTAGTGTATATACATAAATAATATGCAATGTAAATTTATGTAACTATGTAACTATGTAAATAAATATGCATTATAAAAAATAACTGTGTTAGAATGGTTCAAACCAAGATATTTTCTAAATTTGCCACTGTAATCTTGTTTTGCCTATTTCATGGCTAAATCAATATCACACAACTGGGCCAGAGCAGATAAATATTGGCTATGACCTCTAACTTATTTGCAGCAGATAGCTGCGTGATAATGCACTCACATTGATGACTGCCATGATCCAGAATGCATATGAAACCCTGGTGACAACAATGCCCTCAGTGAACAGAGGATACTGGGAGATGTTGTGCAGTGCAGACCCATGGCCGGCCATACTGCTCCGGAGGTGCTCCAGGTCTGAAGATGTTGAGTTGATGGTCCAATTGGCCCCCAGGACACAGCTGTCATCTGCCAGGAAAGGATCAGCAACCAGGGGGCTCACCAAGGCACCCAGACCTATGAAGAAATGCAGGGCCTATGGAGAGACATCACAAGGTTATACAGTCATAGGAAGTGGTCCAGAGGAAGAGGACAAATTTGACATGGATTTCACTCGTACTGTAGCAACTATTCAGATAATTTTGGTATTTGTTCACCTATGTAAATACAACCTTTTAATTAAGACTGGACAGTTAATGAAAAGTGGACCAAAATTGACATTCAAACCCTGAAACTTGTATAATGTTGTGTGATAATGGTTATTGTGGGTTTTTTCTTACCGCTCTCAATTAACACTTTCCCCTCTGTGTGTCCCCATGTACTGTCGCTTGTACTCGTGGTAGGATCTGCCCTTCGCATATTACAACTAAACGTTGAAGGCCTATCTGCAGCCAAGCGAAGCCTTATCGAAGTCCTCGCTTTCCAACATTCGATTGATGTAATCTGCCTCCAAGAGACTCATATTGGCACAGAGGAAGCTGGCCGCTTCACCATCAAAGGCTTTGACCTCCTGTGCTATGTTCTACATGCTAAACATGGACGTGCCACCTATGTGCGTTCTGACATAGTTGAAGCAAATCACCTGATAACAACACATTTCTCAGACACCATAATCATTGGTGGCTTCCATATTGTCAATGTGTACAAGCCCCCTAATGCCAACTGGGATCTGCAGGTCTTACCCACCCTACCCCACCCTGCCATCTATGTGGGGGACTTTAACAGCCATCACCATGACTGGGGGTACCCAGCAGTGGACAGTGATGAGGAGGCACTTTCAGACTGGGCATCCAGAAATGACCTCGCTTTGATATACGACCCCAAACAAAGAGGAACCTTCCACTCTGCTAGGTGGAAGAAAGACTATTCTCCTGACCTGTGTTGGGTCAGCTCTTTGAATGGGGAGCCATATCCTACACAGATCCTCATTCTTGATGATTTTCCACACAGCCAACACCGGCCCCTGCTTGTACACATTGGCCTACAACTTCCAGTCATATACAGCCCAAGGAAGATGCGCTGGAACTTCCGCAAAGCCAACTGGAAGAAATTCAGTGAAACTCTGGACCGGAGCGTTGTTACCATCCCACTCCACACCATCACTGTAGATGAAGCATACAACCGCTTCTGCAGCGCAATCTTCAAGGCTGCCCATACTGCAATCCCACGAGGCTACCGACCCCTCTATGTCCCATGTTTGGACGGAGAAAGTGCTGCCCTCCTACAATCCTATCAAACATCGGGGGACCCAGAGATAGCAGACCATCTCATTGAATCGCTAAATACAGCCCGGCGAAAGAAATGGGAGGAGACAGTTGCTGACCGGAGCTTTACCCACTCTAGCAGGAAATGTTGGAGCCTCATCCGTCGCCTAGGAGCTGCACAGAAGCCCCCTAGCCAAAGCCGAGCATCCGTCACACCCAACCAAGTTGCATCCCACCTACTGACTATCGCCAAAGCACCCCAAGACAAAGACACCAGAAGAACAGTTACAACTGAGCTAAAAAAACACCAAAAAATGCCTGTAGAGGAAACTAACCCTGAACCCTTCGAGGCTGCTGAACTGGAGAAAGTCCTACAGGGCCTGAAATGTGGAAAGGCAGCAGTATACGATAACATCTTCCCAGAATTCATGAAAAATCTTGGCCCCCGAGCCCTAACCTGGTTGACACAATTCTACACAAGGATCACACAAACAAACTCGATCCCAAAGAAATGGCGGACAGCAAAGGTCATTGCCATCCCAAAACCTGGCAAAGACCACAAACTACCAGCAAGCTACCGCCCAATCTCCCTACTCAGCGTTCCTTACAAAATCATGGAGCGCCTAATATTGCAACGCATTTCCCCAGAAATAGAGGATATTCTAAGTGTGGATCAAGCAGGTTTCCGCAAGGACCGCAGTACAGGAGAACAAGTACTGGCCCTAACCACCTTCATCGAAAATGGCTTCGAGAGCAGACTGAAGACAGGGGCTGTGTTTCTCGATCTTACAGCCGCCTATGATATGGTCTGGCACAAAGGCCTCCTCCTGAAACTTATAAAGGCGATCCCTGCTTGGGCAACAGCAATTATAAAACCCCTGCTGACCAACCGAAGGTTCAGAGTCCACCTCAGTCAGAACACAAGTGCATGGAGAATGCAGAAAAACGGACTCCCACAAGGCTCAGTTCTAGCTCCAACTCTGTTCAACCTCTACATAAACGACCTGCCTACTACAAAATCCCGCAAATTCATCTATGCAGACGACATCTGTTTGGCATTCCAAGCACCAGACTTTGAACCACTGGAACGGGTGCTCACGGAAGATCTTGCCAAACTGGACCAGTTCTGCAAAATCTGGCGCCTAAAACCAAGCCCAGCAAAAACCGTCTCCAGTGTATTCCATCTCCACAATGCAAAAGCTGCCAGAGAACTAAACATCCACCTGAGCGGACTCAAGCTTAAGCATGCCCCAAATCCAACTTATCTTGGAGTGACCCTTGATAGGACCTTATCCTTCAAGGAACATCTAAAGGGGACGGCTGCTAAGGTGAAGGTACGAAACAACTTGCTCTGCAAGCTCGCTGGTGCAAAATGGGGGGCGGCAGTCTCCACCCTGCGCACCTCAGCACTGGCCCTTTCATACTCTGTAGCAGAATATTGTGCCCCTGTCTGGTCCAGGTCATCTTACACACACCATGTAGACACCCAGCTCAACTCAACCATGAGAACTATAACTGGAACAATCCGCTCAACACCACTCCCCTGGCTCTCTGTACTGTCAAACATAGCCCCTCCACACATCCGGCGAGCAGCATTAACTCAAAGGATGCTCCAGAAAGTTAAAGATTTTCCTCACTTACCAATCCATGCAGATATCTACACCCCACCCACTGCCCGACTTTCATCCAGACGGCCAATTTGGAAAAACCCTCCCCCAGCTGACTTTACCATCCAGACAGCTTGGCAAGAGGAATGGGAGACCAAGGAGGTCCCAAACAAACAGCTGGTGATAAACCCCAACCAACAGGTCCCGGGCACCAACTTCCCAAGGAGACAGTGGTCTACACTCAATCGGTTCAGGACTGGACATGGCCCCTGCTTGGCCAGCCTTCACAGATGGGGCAGTAGCCCTAGCCCACTGTGCGCATGTGGAGAGGAGCAAACAATGGAACACATCATAGAGGCTTGCCCGCTCCAAAGACTGGAAGGAGGATTACACACCCTCCATACAGCAAACCAGGAGGCTTAAGGACTTTGCATTCGGTAAATAAAATAAATACTGTCGCTTTATGCACAGGTCCAATCAAAACTATTCAACCCCAAATGCAAATTAGGTTTACTGGCAAAATGTACAAACAAGCAACTGTTTGCAATAAACAAATCAAACAAGAAGAATTTAAATAGCTCAACACATATTGGATTCTCCAAATTCAACACAAAATGCTACTTTTCATGACTACTGCATTCTCCAAATTATTCAACCCGTTCATGACAAGCATCTGAAGCACTTGAAGTGGTCTTTGAGACTAGAAAAAAACGCTATATACAGTGGTGTTTAAAGTGTTTGCCCCCTTCCTGATTTCTCTTTTTTTTTGTATGTTTGTCACACTTAAATGTTTCAGATCATCTGCGGCGGCATGAAAAAATAAGCAGCTATGCTGTGGTTTTAAGCAGGTTTTATTAATCATACCGCCGTCACGGGAACTCGGCTCCAGCCCATAGCGTGAGCAGGCTGAAGCCGAATTCCTCCGGCTCTCAGTGAAGAAGAAGAGAGGCGGACACGTGTGTGTCTACCAGTTGCAGGATCAGAGTGAGAGAGGGAGATTGCGTTACAGAGTTGCACCTTAAATACTTGACCATAACAATACATGAAAGAGACATACCCCACAGTTAGAATGATCAAAGGTATAACAGAACAGGCAGGAGGTATTTGCATTTGTAAGACATACATCACAATGGGCAGATTAGCTAGACCTCGCTCTAGGTGCAAGACAAAGAGGCTAACAAGCACATCTACATATTGATCTGAGTCTCTAGGTCACAGTAAGGGCAAAATGCATGAACACTTTAACTTCAAGGCTGTAAACTCAGCATGCAGCGGAACAAACCCCAGGAGTGCGAGCTGACTGTCTCTGTGTTCTGTTTGTGTGTTGTGGGGGGTTTAATCAAACCGCTACACTGCTCCCCCCCAAGAGGGAAACGGTAGGGGACCGTGACCTCGATGTTGCAGTCTGGGCAGCGAGCAGGGAAAAGCTCTGTGCAGGAGGAGGGGGGGGGGTAGTCGCGCCAAAAGTGTTTGCTGCTCCGCGATGTCCCGTCTGAACATGCAGAGATCAGAAGAAGAAAAATTAGTCTCTGACTCCTCTCGTGGCCATGAAGAAAAGCAGTAGCGGCTGTAAGAAAAACATAAAAGCAGAGGGACTGGCATGTTGGTTTAGGTGCAGAAACAACCCCAAAACTCCCGGGGACAGCTGACGGCTGAAATCCCTTTGTGCCGTGGCTGAGACCGTTAAAAAAAAAAAAAAAAAAATCCAGTGGCGAGCTGCGTGCTTGCTTCAGGTGAACGAGCAGCCCTGAAGGTCCTGTGAGCAGCGGCGGAGGACGATGGCGGTCTCTGGAGCCGTTACTTGTCCCGTGCGTGATGCGCCGTCCTCGTAACTCCCCGATGCGTGCGCGGGGGTTCAGTGCGTGGGTGGGCCGCTGGAGTGGCGAGTCAGGGTGCAGAAACTTGATGGAAATCAGCGCAGACGGCGCCGATAAAATCCGGGTTGAGCTGTGGCTGTAGATTGGCCATGGTGCGTTGGAGCGGTGAGAGGAAATAGACGATCTTTAGTCCCTCAGGCCCGTGCAGATGTGTTGGAGCGGCGGGAGGGAATAGACGATCTTTTGTTCCTCAGGCTCATGCAGCTGCGTTGGGGCGGTGAGAGGGAGGAGACGCGTTGGAGCGGCGCGAGGCAATAGGCGATCTTTGTGCCCCGGGCTCGTGCAGGTGCGTTCAGTTCCACGCGCTGCGCTCTCCGTCAGCCCTGGAGGTTGCCGTCGTGGAGAGAGGACGAGGTGCGTGCGCTCTCTGTGAGAGCGGCCGGTCCAGCGTGGATGTGTAGATCTCAGGCATGCAGATCTCACCGTGAAGCGGTCACCAGTCGCGGTCCGGACCAGAAGTTTGCCTCGCACAAAGCGTGTGCGTGTCCGGGTGTTGCGTTCGCTGGCCGCTCGTTTTTTTCAGCGTCGGTTCGCCAGCATGGCCGTCCAAATCAGAAGGCTGCGTCGCACAAAGCGTGTGCGTGTTCGAGGGGTCACCAGTGCGGCGGCATGAAAAAATAAGCAGCTATGCTGTGGTTTTAAGCAGGTTTTATTAATCATACCGCCGTCACGGGAACTCGGCTCCAGCCCATAGCGTGAGCAGGCTGAAGCCGAATTCCTCCGGCTCTCAGTGAAGAAGAAGAGAGGCGGACACGTGTGTGTCTACCAGTTGCAGGATCAGAGTGAGAGAGGGAGATTGCGTTACAGAGTTGCACCTTAAATACTTGACCATAACAATACATGAAAGAGACATACCCCACAGTTAGAATGATCAAAGGTATAACAGAACAGGCAGGAGGTATTTGCATTTGTAAGACATACATCACAATGGGCAGATTAGCTAGACCTCGCTCTAGGTGCAAGACAAAGAGGCTAACAAGCACATCTACATATTGATCTGAGTCTCTAGGTCACAGTAAGGGCAAAATGCATGAACACTTTAACTTCAAGGCTGTAAACTCAGCATGCAGCGGAACAAACCCCAGGAGTGCGAGCTGACTGTCTCTGTGTTCTGTTTGTGTGTTGTGGGGGGGTTTAATCAAACCGCTACACATCAAACAAATTTAAATATAAGACAAAGATAACACAAGTAAACACAAAATGCAGTTTTTAAATGAAGGTGTTTATTATTAAGGGGAAAAAAAAATCCAAACCTACATGGCCCTGTGTCAAAAAGGGATTACCCCCTCACCCGTTAAAACATAAATTCACTGTGATTTATCACATCTTTGGAAAGCTGAGTTCAATTTCTCTAGCCACACCCTGGCCTGATTACCACCACACCTGTTCTCAGTCAAAAAATCACCTAAATAGGACCTGCCTGACAAAGTGAAGTAGACCAAAAGATCCTCAAAAGCTAGACATCATGCTGTGATTCAAAGAAATTCAGGAACAAATGAGAAACAAAGTGATTGAGATCTATCAGTCTGGAAAAGGTTATAAAGCCATTTCTAAAGCTTTGGGACTCCAGCGAACCACAGTGAGAGCCATTATGCACAAATGGCGAAAACATGGAACAGTGGTGAACCTTCCCAGGAGTGGCCAGCTGAACAAAATTACCCCAAGAGTGATGACTCATCCAAGAGGTTACAAAAGACCCCACAACAACATCCAAAAAACTACAGGCCTCACTTGCCTCAGTTAAGGTCAGTGTTCATGACTTCACCATAAGAAAGACACTGGGCAAAAATGGCCTGCATGGCAGAGTTCCAAGACAAAAACCACTGGTGAGCAAAAAGAACATAAAGGCTCATCTCAGTTTTGCTAAAAAACACCTTGATGATCCCCAAGACTTTGGGGAAAATACTCTGTGGACTGACGAGATAAAAGTTGAACGTTTTGGAAGGTGTGTGTCCCATTACATTTGGTGTAAAAGTAACACAGTATTTCAGAAAAGGAACATCATACCAACAGTAAAATATGGTGGTGGTAGTGTGATTGACTGGGGCTGTTTTGCTGCTTCAGGACCTGGACGACTTGCTGTGGTAAATGGACCCATAAATACCAAAAAATCTACCAAAAAATCATGAAGGAGAATGTCTGACCATCTGTTCATGACCTCAAGGTGAAGCACACTTGGGTTCTGCAGCAGGACAATGATCCAAAACACACCAGCAAGTCCACCTCTGAATGGCTTAAGAAAAACAAAATGAAGACTTTGGAGTGGTCTGGTCAAAGTCCTGACCTGAATCTGATTGAAATGCTGTGGCAGGACCTTTAAAAGGCGGTTCATGCTTAAAAACCCTCCAATGTGGTTGAATTACAACAATTCTGCAAAGATCCATCCATCCATCTTCTTCCGCTTATTGAGTGGGCCAAAATTCCTCCACAGCACTGTTAAAGACTCATTACCAGTTATCACAAACGCTTGATTGCAGTTGTTGCTGCTAAGGGTGGCCCAACCAGTTATTACGTTTAGGGGGCAATCACTTTTTCACACAGGGCCATGTAGGTTTGGATTTTTTTTCCCCCTTTAATAATAAACACCTTCATATAAAAACTGCATTTTGTGTTTACTTGTGTTATCTTTATCTAATATTTAAATTTGTTTGATGATCTGAAACATTTAAATGTGACAAACATACAAAAAATTAGAAATCAGGAAGGGGGCAAACACTTTTTCACACCACTGTAAGTACAGGTCCTTACCCTTATCCCTTATCTTTAGTACTTAGCAAATCACCCTTCTGCTGTTAGGACCTGCTGCAAACATGATGTATATCCAGACACCAGCTTCTGGCAGCTTTCTGAGGAATCTTATTCCATTCGTCATGGACAAAGACAGTTCACTAATGTTCTTGGGTTTGCATGTTGCAATCGCCTTTTTCAAATCTCATCAAAGATTTTCAGTGGGGTTCAAGTCAGGTGACTGTGATGGCCACGCTAGTATCTTTCAGGACTTTTTCTGAAACCAAGCCTTGGTGGACTTTGATGTCTGCTTGGGATCATTGTCCTGTTGGAACATCCAATGACACCCAAACTTCAGCTTCCTCACAGACAGCATGACATTTTCTCCCAGAATTTCCTGATACATGACTGAATCCATCTTCCCTCCACATGCAGCAGATTTCCAGTGCCAGAGGAAGTGAAGCAGCCCCCAGAGCATCACTGAGCCACCACCATGCTTCACTGTAGGCAAGGTGTTCTTTTCAGCTTCATTGTGCCTTCATTGTGTCTTCATTATGCTTCATTCTTCCTCCTCCAGACATACCGCTGATCCACAGGAAGCAACAATCAGATGGTATTTAAGTAAGTCTCTCCTCTCCCATTTCTTCATCAGTGAACAGCCACAATTCATTTAATTAAAATTCATCAAATAGCGCCTAATCACAACAAAATGTCAGCTCAAGATACAGTACTAGACACATAAAGCACAGACCACATCATGAAAAACAGCTCTGTTTAAAGCTCCCTCAGCCTCATCCTGCTAAAAACAAACCTGCCAATGCTAGGCTATGAGGAAATAATTTTTAGCAATGTAGAGCTGATTTAGCGTTAGCAATAGTTGCTTCAGCTTCACATTATGGATTCAGAAATAATGAAATAATAATGAAAATGAAACTAAATGCTTTTCCAGTCTGATGATGGAAGCAGAAACTTTCAAAATAAAAGGGAGGTTTGCTGGAGGTTTCTTCCTGCTGAAAGGGTTTTTTTCCTCTCCACTGTTGCCAAGTGCTGCTCACAGGGGATCTTTGGAGTCTTTCTGCAATTGTGGGGGTTTTCCCCTATAGTTTGATAGGGCTATGAGATGACTGTTGCTGTGAAATGGTGCTATATAGATAAAGTTGAATTGAATAGAAGATTGTCAATAATAAAATTAATTTCAGAATTTAAGTTATTTATTCACCACACCTGCATTATATCCACCTAAAATGACTGATAAACTAAAACTGAAGTTAGACAGTTAAACATTAAAAAAATCAACTAAAGCTGTAATATGTAATTACTCACCCACAGTTTATGAGTCAAACATCACATCTCAGTCACACCATTCTAATGTCACAGAATATTTAAAGGTACAGTGTGTAAAAAAAAAAATGGGATAATTTGAATTCTGAAATTTAATACAGTAAAAAATCTCAACTTTGTTTTTATTTTTATATATTCACTCTTAAGTAAATGTTGTTGCATTTTCTGTACCTTAAGATAAGTTTTCCATGCACAGGAGGAGGGTCCGTCCACATGGAGGTGGCCATCTTGGACATCATAATGACTTTCCGAGTCACTGTGTCAGACAAATGGCTGCTGTGGGTTGTCCGACATGTTTTGGAAAAGTGACTGATTAAATGTGAAGCAGTTCACTTTGTGATCTGACTGAATATTACACACTGCATCTTTAAGCAGCAGAACTGTTCCACTAAATAGAAATATAGGATTTTTTTTTTGTACCACATTTATAGCACCTTTTTCAAGTCCAGTAGGAGTGTCAGTTCTGTGTTAACGAATGCTGACACCAAATAAAATGAAAGCATATTACATATAAATTAGTCAGTTAATATTACTAAGATGCAAATGAGCACGGATAGCACTTAAATCACAAATTTAGCCAGCAGAGAGTTTAATTATGATCAGTCTTTGGAGTAACGCGTTACAAAGTAACGCATTACTTTTTTTTAACGTCATGACGTTACTACTTTTGCAGTAACGTCATGTGCAATGAAATTACTGTTTAAAAATTCAGTAATGTGTTACAGTTACTGAAATTTGATCAGATGTGTTACTCGCGTTACTCATTTTATTAATATGGATAGATATTTTTAGTGCAAATAAATATAAACTGATCCTACATAGCTGACACAGCTGTCAGTCTCCTCTGCGGGTCGGTTCCCTGTCCTGCTCACACGCAACACCGTGGGAACAAATGCCGTGGTGGTGGCGACTTCTCATATCGAGCCCTTATTACCTGGTGTCCCAGCGGTGAGTAGCCCCCAACAGCTCCTACCTCTGTGGTTAAACATGAGTATTTTTAGAGCAAGAAGCTACATTTAATGTCCGCAGTTATGTAAATGTTTTCTTACCACACAGAGAAAAAGTGACTGATTTGTTGCAGCAGAGAACAGCTTAAGGTGAGCTTTCATTATCTGTGCTTTCTGTTTTATTTTATCTCATTCATTTACATGCTGCTGTGATGTGCAACTATTTCATCGAAGTAAATCCTCTAAATATGCGTTTTTAATGGGCTGGTCCAGGGGTGTCATATATATGGCTTGTGGGCCAAAAATGGCCCACCAGAGGGTTCAAAATTTTCTCTGTGAATTCACAGCTTAATTTCTAGTAAATTTTGGACTTTCTACTGATTACAATAGTTTGTGTAAATCTGAGACATTTTTTCTCTGTAAGATGAGACTTTTTTAAAGATAAGATAAGATAAGATAAGATAAGATAAGATAAGATAAGATAAGCCTTCATTAGTCCCACAACGGGGAAATTCCAGGATTGCAACAGCACAGGGATAGCAACACTCAGAGCAACAATCAGAAGGCAAGAAAAAAAAAAGCAAGCAAGCAAGAGCAGCTAATCTACATATGTACATATTACTATAAATATATATATATATATATATACATACACACAGACACACAGTGCGGAGCATTGTAGCTAGATGGAATAAATATGTAGATATATAAATATAAATATAAACATAAACATAAACACACCCAGTGCGGAGCATTGTAGCTAGATGGAATAATATGTAGATATCATTAACTGATTTCCCATCAGTTTTCTTTTTCTTCTTTTTTCTGATGAGAACAAGGGACCCTTGACCTTGCTGTGTGTGCAAGATGATTTAAGTATGCATTTAAAAGTAATGTGAAAGTTACTTTTCCAAGTAACTAGTTACTTTAATCATGCAGTAACTCAAAAGTAACTCAGTTACATTTGAAAAGAAGTAACTAGTAACTGTAACAAGTTACTATTTTTTAGTAACTTGCCCAACACTGATTATGATTATTTATTAAAATATTGCAGACTGCTGTTTTTAAGGACAGTGCAAGTTGATGAACACTGATATCAATCAATGTAAACTTGCCAGATTGTAGCCAGTGGCTAATTTCCATCTGTTGTCAGTGGATTACAATTTTTCCTTCTGTCATTCTATTATGCTGAGCACCAAGCTTGAGGACAGATATGACAGATACATATATTTTATATGGTCTTTGGTATGACCCACCCACGGCTTGAACCCATGACCCTCTAACCCTCCTGGCTAAGAGGCGGGTGCTCTACCACTAGGCCACACAATAACTTGTGTTTTATACCAATAATATAATATTTTGTTGTGAGTGACCAGGGAAGCAGAAGAGAAGACACTGAATTCCAAGAAAACAAAACTGCCAAAAACTGAATTTGTTTTTCTCTTATAAATCTGCAACTTTTTCTTGTAATTCCACTGTTTTTTTAAACAATTTTTCAACTTTTCAAATACATTTATGAGGAAATATGAAATGTTTTCTCTGTTTGCAGAGTTGGAAGATAATATTTGTAACAACATTATTCAAACTGTGACACTGTAAGAATATTGATTTATAATCAGGATGAAAAAAATGACACTGGAATTTTTAAGTTCACCAAACACAGAATTATCATTTGAATTTGCTGCCCCTCTTGGTGTTAAAAACACATACAAACACATGTTCAAATCTCTCTGACCTGCAGGAAAATTGCCGAATCCTTCTGGTACAGCTTGACCAGCTGCAGGTTGGCAATGGTGTCAATCACCCCCATGGCTAATCCAGCCATTGCCATGGCAATGGACAGCAGTATGACATGGTGACAAAGTGGTATGATGGCAAATACCAGCGAGATGATGGAGGTGCAGGAGAAGAGGGCCCACAGGCGGAATGTGAGGCTGAAAAGGGTGTAAAAAAAAGGATGGAAAGATTGTTATAAAAGTACAGTTGCAATTGAAACAACCTAGCAGCTGTTTGCAATAAACCAAACAAGAGCAATTTAAATAGCTCAGTACAACTAATATTACAACTGGTTTCTCCAAATTCAACACAAAATGCCACTTTTTAATAATTACCACAGTCTCAAAATTATTTAACCCCTTCATGCCAAGCATCTTTAGTACTTAGTAGAACACCCTTTAGCTGTTAGGACCTGCTGCAAACATGATGCATATCCAGACACCAGCTTCTGCAGCATTCCTGAGGAATCCTAGTCCATTCCTCATGGGCAAAGACCTCCAGTTCACCAATATTCTTGGGTTTGTGTGCTGCATCCGCCTTTTTCAAATCCCACCATAATTTTTCAATGGGGCTCAAGTCAGGCGACTGTGATGGTCACCCTAGTATCTTCCAGGACTTCTTCTGAAACCAAGCCTTGGTGGACTTTGAGGTATGCTTGGGATCATTGTCCTGTTGAAAGGTCCAGTGATGCCAAGCTTCAGCTTCCTCACAGACGGCATGACATTTCCTTCCAGGATTTCCTGATACTTAATTGAATCCATCTTGCCTTCCACACACAGCAGGTTTACAGTGCAACAGGACGCAAAGCAGCCCCAGAGCATCACTGGGCCACTGTCATGCTTCACTGCAGGGTGTTCTTTGGTGTTGGGGTTGGTCAACAAAACCAAGGTCGAAAGTCAGAGGTGCATTATCAACCCCTATTTCAGCAGTGCATTTAAAATACAGTATGTTATTTAACCACTGGACTTTACCGTGCTGTTGCATAGTGGAACCTGCATGGGACAAAAGTACACCAGGAAACAGCTGCCACCCAGCCAGAGAAGAGCCTGTGTGCCAAGATCTGCACACATGGAAAACTGGAGCATGCAATGCTGACTTGCCTATCATTATACACAGTGGGGAAAATAAGTATTCAACACGTCAACATTTTTCTCATTAAACATATTATTATTCCATCTAGCTACATTGCTCCGCACTGTGTGTTTATATATTTACATATTTATTCCATCTAGCTGCAATGCTCCGTACTGTGCGTTTATATACTCATATATTTATCCCATCCAGCTACAATGCTCTACACTGTGTGTCTGTGTGTATATATACTGTATATACAATATATATATATATTTATAGTAATATGTACATATGTATATTAGCTGCTCTTGCTTGCTTGCTTTTTTTTTTCTTCTTGCCTTCTGATTGTTGCTCTGAGTGTTGCTATCCCTGTGCTGTTGCAATCCTGGAATTTCCCCGTTGTGGGACTAATAAAGGCTTATCTTATCTTATATTTGTGATGGAGCCACTGACTTGAGATTTTCACCAGATAACAATAACAACCCAAGTAATCCATACATACAAAGAAATCAACGGAACTATGTTCACAAAACAAGTTATATTTAATAAAGTGGAATGACATGGGGAATAAGTATTGAACACATGAAGAAAAAGAGATGCTAAAAGGCATAGAAAGCCAAGAAACCAGCTGAAATCCATAAGAATTTAGGAAGCCATTGGCCCCATCAGTGCAAATTAATTTCAGCTGGTTAAGTCCTGACTGATAGCCTTTAAAAAGGTCTGTGAATATCAGACTGTCACACCACAAAGAACTCATGATGAGTAGAAGCAAAGAGCTCTCTCTAGATCTTCACAACCATGTTGCTGCAAAATATAATGATGGCATTGGTTACAGGCACATTTCTAAACTGCTGAATGCTCCAGTGAGCACTGTTGGAGCCATCATTCAGAAGTGGAAAGAACATCATTTTACCATAAATCAGCCACGACCAGGAGCTCCTCACAAGATTTCTGACAGACAAGTCAAAAGAATTATCAAAAGAGTTATCCAAGAGCCAAAAACCACTCGTGGAGAGCTCCAGAAAGACCTGGGGCTGGCAGGTACTGCTATTTCAAAGAAAACAATAAGTAATGCTGTATGTAACATTCAAGTATTAAATAGAGACAATTACCAAAAAAGGGGTTTTAAATGATTTCAAAATACACAAGCCAATATGATTTCAGTGTGCTGTAATGAAACTCAACAGGCAACAAAATAATTACACATCAAATAATTTCTTTACAGGTTACTGCCCCCCTTCATGGATCATCACCTTATTGTGGTGGGGGGTTTGCATGCCCTAGTGATCCCAGGAGCTATGTTGTCTGGGGCAATTTGCCTCTGGTAGGGTCACCCAAGACAAACTGGTCCTGGGTGAAGGGCCAGACAAAGAAAGATCCATTAGACTCTCATGATGAATGCTAGAACAGGGATCTAGTGTACCCCACTCGGTATGGGGTTACCGGGGCCCCACCCTGGAGCCAGGCCTGGGGGAGGGGCTCGATGGCTAGCGTCTGGTGGACGGGTTTCCACCCATGGGACCCGGTTTGGCTCAGCCCAAAGGAGTTACATGGGTCCGCCCTCCAGTGGGCTCACCACCTGTAGGAGGGACCATGGGGGTCTGGTGCTGTGTGGATCAGGTGGCGGTCAAAGGTGAAGAGCTTGGCGGTCTGATCCTATTCTTCCTAAACTGGCTTTTGGGACGTGGAATGTCACCTCTCTGGTGGGGAAGGAGCCTGAGCTGGTGCATGAGGTTGAGAGATACTGGCTAGATATAGTCGGCCTCATCTCAACACACAGCTCTGGTTCTGGAACCAATCTCCTGGAGAGGGGCTGGAGCTTGTCCTATTCTGGAGTTGCCCTGGGCAAGAGGCGATGAGCAGGGGTGGGAATTCTTGGATCCCCCCATCTTGCTGCCTCTATATTGGAGTTTTCCCCGGTGGATGAAAGGGTTGTTTCCCTGCGCCTTCAGGTTTGGAAACGGGTCCTGACCATCATTTGTGCCTATGCACCAAATGATGGTTCAGAGTACCCACCCTTTTTGGAGTCTCTGACTGGCGTGCTGGAGGGTGCTCCTCTTGGAGACCCCACTGTCCTTCTGGGGGACTTCAATGTGCACGTGGGCAATGACAGTGAAATCTGGAGGGGGTGATTGGGAGGAACGGCCTGCCCGATCTGAACCTGTGTGGTGATATTTGAGTTGTGTTCAGTTATTGGACTTCTGTGCCAACCACAGTTTGTCCATAATGAACACCATGTTCAAGCATAAGGGTCCATATGTGCACCTGGCACCAGGACACCCTAGGTTGCAGATTGATGATTGATTTTGCTATTGTGTCATCAGACCTGTGACTGTACTGTATGTCTTGGACACTCGGGTAAAGAGAGGAGCAGAGCTGTCAACTGATCACCACCTGGTGGTGAGTTGGATCTGATGGCAGGGGAGGACGCCATTCAGACCTGGTAGATCCAAACGTATAGCGAGGGTGTGCTGGGAACATCTGGCTGAGGCCCCTGTCTGGCAGGTCTTCAACTCCGACCTCTGGAAGAACTTCAACCACATTCCAAGGGAGTCTGGAGACATGGAGTCTGAATGGGCCATGTTCTCCACCTCCATTGTTGAAGCAGCTGCCAGAGCTGTGGCTGCAAGGTCGTCGGGGCATCTCGTGGTGGCAACCCCCGAACCAAGTGGTGGACATCGGTGGTGAAAGGGGCCATTAAGCTGAAGAAGGAATCCTATCGAGCTTGGTTGGCTTGTGGGCCTCCCGAAGCAGCTGAGGTGCTCTTCGGTGAAGCCAAGCGGAGTGCAGCTCGGGTGGTTGCTGAAGCAGAAACTTGGGTATGGGAGGAGTTCGGTGAAGCAATGGAACAAGACTTTTGGTCGGCCTCGAAGAGATTCTGGCAAACTTTCCGGCAGCTCAGGAGGGGGAAGCAGCTCCCTGTCCATACTGTATACGGTGCGGATGGGACGCTGCTGACTTCGACTGGGAATATCGTCGGACGGTGGAAGAAATACTTCGAGGATCTCCGCAATCCCACTGACACCCCTTCCACAGAGGAAACAGGGCTTTTGGCTGAGGGGGACAACTCGCCGACCACAGTGGCTGAGGTCACCAATGTGGTTAAAAATCTCTTTGGTGGCCGGGCCCCAGGGGTGGACGAGATTCTCACTGAGTACCTCAAGGTCCTGGATGTTGTAGGGCTGTCATGGTTGACATGCCTCTGCAACATTGCGTGGAGGTTGGGGGCAGTGCCTTTGGCATGGCAAACCAGGGTGGTGGTTCCTCTCTTCAAAAAAGGGGACCGGAGGGTGTGCTCCAACTTTAGAGGGATCACACTCCTTGGCCTCCCTGGGAAGGTCTATGCCAAGGTACTGGAGAGGAGAGTCCGGCCGTTGGTTGAACCTCGGATTCAGGAGGAGCAATGTGGTTTTCGTCCTGGCCGTGGCACATCGGACCAGCTCTTTACCCTCTTGAGAATCCTCGAGGGTTTGTGGGAGTTTGCCCAACCAGTTTACATGTGTTTTGTGGACTTGGAGAAGGGATTCGACCGCGTCCCTCAAGGTTTTTTGTGGGGGTGCTTTGGGAGTATGGGGTATCGGGGTTGTTGTTATGAGCTATTCGGTCTCTGTACGACCATTGTGAGAGCTTGGTTCGTATTGCCAACACTTGGTCAGACTCATTCCCAGTGAGAGTTGAACTTCACTGGGGCTGCCCTTTGTCACTGATCTTGTTCATAATTTTTATGGACAGGATTTCTAGGTGCAGCCAGGGAACGAAGGGTGTCATGCTTGGTGACCACAGGATCTCATCTCTGTTGTTTGCAGGTGATGTTGTTCTGCTGGCTTCATCCAGCAATGACCTAAGGTCTTACTGGGACAGTTTGCCACTGAGTGTGAAGCGGCTGGGATGAGAATCAGTACCTCCAAGTCTGAGTCCATGGTCCTCAGCCGGAAAAAGATGGATTGCCCTCTCCGGGTTGGGGACAAGCTCCTGCCCCAAGTGGAGGAGTTTAAGTATCTTGGGGTCTTATTCACGAGTGAGGGGAGAATGGAGCGAGAGAGTGACAGACGGATCGGAGCAGCATCTGCAGTGATGTGGACGTTGTACCGGTCTGTTGTGGTGAAGAGGGAGCGAAGCTCTACGGCAAAGCTGTTGATTTACCGGTCAATCCACATTCCTACCCTTACCTACGGTGATGAGCTTTGGGTAATGGCCGAAAGAATGAGATTGCGGATACAAACGGCTGAAATGAACTTTCTTCTTAGGATTGCTGGACTCACCCTCAGAGATAGGGTGAGGAGCTCAGTCATCCGGGAGAGGCTCAGAGTAGAACCGCTGCTCCTCCACATTAAAAGGAGCCAGTTGAGGTGGTTTGGGCATCTGATCAGGATGCCTCCTGGACGCCTCCTGCTTGAGGTGTTTGAGGCACATCCCTCTGGGAGGAGATCCTGGGGCAGACCCAGGACTCGCTGGACAGACTATGTCTCCCAGCTGGTCTGGGAACGCCTCGGTATCCTCTCTGAAGAGCTGGAGCAGGTGGCTGAGGAGACGGAAGTCTGGGCTTCTCTGCTTGAACTGCTGCCTCCGTGACCTGGACCTCCGGAAAAGTGGTAGAACATGGATGGATGGTTACTGGCACACCAAAGCTTTCTAAGCCACATCCAAACACATTTTTTTTAGTCTATTACTCAGTCTTTTATATGCAATTACCGTCTCCAAACACTAATGAAAAAAAACCCAGATATCTCCACCAATCTCCACCGGCACAAAAAGAAAAAAAGTCCAGATATCTCCACAAACAAACAAACAAACAAACAAACAAACAAACAAACAACAGGACGTTAATGCCTTTAAATAAAAAATAAACAAACAAACAAACCCTGAGCTGAGGAAAACTGCAGTTCATAAATGAGAAGAAAAAAAGGATCGATCTCACTGGCCTACAGCCCTGTCGCCCCTCAGTTTGGGGTGCACAGAGAGTTCCTACAAATCCCAGCATCCGTTTTTTTGTGGAAAGCCAACTCCAAGTTTCCTAGAGTGGGTAAGCCAACTCCCACAGGTCTTCCGTAGCCTCCCTGTGATATGGCGTTCCTCTGGCTGCTGGAATCTTCTGAGAAATGCCCCCTCCCCCCCACAGTAACTTCTGCCTTTTTTTAAATTGCAGCCCGCAGCTGGCAATCAGCTGCTTGCTCATCATGTGACGCCCTGACATTTTGACAGTTTTTCCCAACATAAATAAATGCAACCACACTGTGAAATTTAGACAGCTAAAGGGCACAAACAATGAATGGAGTTTTCAAGATTGCACCTTATCGTTTATGATAAATACATAAAGAGTATGCCTAGTTCACATTTTATTCATAAAGGTGTGATGCATTAACATATGTGGCAGTGCTACAATGCACTCAACCGACATGGGCTCTATGCCCATTCACCTCGCAAGATTTTTTACTTATTTATTATTTTTTTGTTGAAGTTTGTTTAAAGTTTGCTGCATAACATTTGGGCAAGTCAGTAAAATACTGGGAGAATATAGTCTGGTCAGATGAGACCAAAATTTACCTTTTTGGATGCCACAACACACAGCATGTTTGGAGCAGAAATGGCACTGCACATTCCATCATGGTGCGCGGGTGTTTTTCAACACATGGTACAGGCAGACTTCATATAATTGAAAGAAAGATGAATGGACAAAGCTACAAACTGTTCACTTTTGATTTGACTATTTCTGACTATTTGGCTCCTAAAGAAAAAATATTACTACAGTCTCTCAGATGATGCTGTGACCAAATTTAAGCAGATTGTTTCCTCAATAACATGTCAACACAATGGAGATAAGTTATGGAGATTTTACTCCTTCTGTAATTGGTAGCATGGTAGACAGTGTGAAAGTTTCTCTGCATCAGACTAGACATGGTGGCCCCTTTAAAAAAGAAAAAGTCTAATCAGAGATTTCTGACTGCTTGGTTCAACACGCATTGTTATCCACGCCGGCATTAATGACATCCGACTCCGGCAGTCGGAAGTCATAAAACTTAACGTGTAATCGATGTGTGACTTTGCAAAAACGATGTCTGCCTCTGTAGTATTCTCTGGGCCCCTCCCCAATCTGACCAGTGATGACATGTTTAGCCACTTGTCATCCTTCAACCGCTGGCTGTCTGTGTGGTGTCCTGCAAACAACGTGGGCTACATAGACAATTGCAGCTCATTTTGGGGAAAACCTGGTCTTATTAGACAAGACGGCGTCCATCCCACTTTGGATGGTGCGTCTCATTTATCTAACAATCTGGCATCATTTTTATCCAAATTTCCAAAACCTTGACTACTCAGAGTTGGGACCAGGAAGGAGAGTTGCAGTCTTACACGCCTCTCTGCAGCTCCTTTTCATCCACCACCCCTCAACTTAGCCCCTGTCTTCCCCATCAGAGAATCATTGTCTGCTCCCTCTAAAGTAAATAAAAATATAATGTATAAGAATCCCAAAGTGATTAAACAAAAAGTTGGTAAAACTCAAATTAAACATGAAGCCTCTAAATTGAATGATTTGGCCTCTGTTCCTCCTCATAATTTAAAAATTAATTGCGGTTTGCTAAATATTAGGTCTCCAACTCCCAAGTCTCTGCTAGTCCATGATCTGTTAATTGATCATCAGATTGATTTAATATCTCTTACAGAGACTTGGTTAGGACAAGAGGATTATGTTGGTTTAAATGAATCAACTCCCTCTGGTTATTTAAACTGTCAAAATCCCAGAAGTTCTGGTCGTGGAGGAGGAGTAGCAACAATTGACCATTCCAAATTACTAGTTAATGTAAAGCAAAAAAAAAAACACAAAAAAAACAACACGTTATAATTCCTTTGAGGGCCTGGTCCTCAGTATTGGGCATGTTAGCAATTTTAGGTTAAACCCAATTTTATTTGCCATAGTTTATCGTCCTCCATCAACCTACTCAGAGTTTTTATCCGAATCTGCCGAATTCTTAGCTGATTTAGTGCTGAAATCAGATAGAATAATTATAGTAGGGGACTTTAATACACATGTACTGTAGATGTAGATAGTCATTGCCTTAATATGGCATTTAATTCAATATTAGACTTGATGGGGTTTTCTCAGAAAGTAGGAAATTCTACCCATTATCTCCACCATATGTTGGCCCTTGTTCTGACATATGGCATAGAAATAGAAAATCTGGAAGTGTCTCCTCACAATCCTGTACTGTCAGACCATTGTCTGTTAACCTTTGATTTTACTATTTCTGACTATTTGGCTCCTAAAGAAAAATATTACTACAGTAGATGCCTCTCAGATGATGTTGTTACCAAATTTATGCAGATTGTTTCCTCTATGCCATGTGTCAACACAACAGAAATAAGCTATAGACAGCTTGCTCCTTCTGTAATTGATAACATGGTAAATAGTGTTACAGCTTCTCTGCATCAGACTCTAGACTTGGTGGCCCCTTTAAAAATGAAAAAGTCAAATCAGAGATTTCTAACCCCTTGGTTCAACACAGAAACTCGTAGCTTAAAACAGAAGACCCGTCAGAAAGAAAATGGCGCTCCACTAATTTAGATGAAATTTATTTAGCTTGGAGAAATCATCTTTTAATTTATAAAAAATCTCTTAGAAAAGCTAGAACGAGTTATTATTCTGCATTAATAGAAGACAACAAGAATAATCCTAGGTTTCTTTTCAGCACTGTAGCCAGGCTGACAAAGAGTCAGGACTCTGTCAATCCTAGCATTCCCTTAGAGCTTACTAGTCAGGACTTTATGAACTTTTTCAATAATAAAATTTCATCCATCAGAGATAAAATCAATCAGATTCTTCCCATCATTAACTTAAATACAGTAACTACTACAACTCCTTCAACTGATATCTGTTTGGATGAGTTTACTCCAATTGACCTTTTAGAGTTAGACAAAATAATTTCCTCATCCAAGCCTTCAACTTGTCTTTTCGACCCTATTCCTACCAGGTTATTTAAAGAAGTCTTCCCACTTATTGGTAGTTTTATTCTTCAAATAATCAATTTTTCACTAACTTTAGGCCATGTACCGCAGGCTTTTAAAATGGCTGTAATTAAACCCTTACTCAAAAAGCCAACGCTGGATCCAGGAGTTTTAGCTAACTATAGACCAATCTCTAATCTCCCTTTCATTTCAAAAATCTTAGAAAGAGTTGTTGCTACGCAATTATTTGACCACCTGCAGGGAAATGGTTTACTTGAAGAGTTTCAATCTGGGTTTAGAATCCATCATAGTACTGAAACAGCCTTACTGAAGGTTACTAATGACCTCCTTATCGCATCTGATAATGGACTTGTTTCTGTTTTTGTCCTTTTAGACCTTAGTGCAGCTCTTGATACTATCGATCATAATATTCTACTTGATAGATTAAAACACTATGTTGGACTTAATGGAACTTCATTGCAGTGGTTTAGATTTTATTTATCTGACAGGTTCCAGTTTGTTCATGTCAATAATGAGTTTTCTTTCAACTCATAGCTCAGTCATGGAGTTCCACAGGGATCTGTGCTAGGCTCTACTCTTTTTAGTTTATATATGCTTCCATTAGGCAACATTATTAGAAAGCACTGTATACATTTTCATTGTTATGCAGATGACACACAATTATACCTGTCAATGAAGCCTGATGATAGTAATCAATTAACCAAGTTAGAAGCCTGTCTTAAGGAAATCAAAGCTTGGATGGCTTGCAATTTCCTGCTGTTAAATTCAGATAAGACTGGAATCATTCTTGTTGGTCCAAAAAACCTTAGAAATACCTTTCCAAATCAAACTTTTAGTTTGGATGTGGTTACTCTTTCTCTTAATAGCTCTGTGAGAAAGCTTGGAGTTATTTTTGATCAAGATCTGTCTTTCAATTCACATATTAAATTCATTTCTAAGACTGCCTTCTATCATTTGTGTAATATTGCCAAGATTAGGAGCATCTTGTCTCAGAGTGATGCTGAGAAACTGATCCACGTTTTTGTTAGCTCTAGATTAGATTATTGTAACTCTTTATTATCAGGTTGTCCTAAAACATCTTTAAAAAGTCTTCAGTTGATCCAAAATAGTGCAGCAAGAGTTTTAACAGGTACTAGAAAGAGAGATCATATCTCTCCGGTTCTGGCCTCTCTTCATTGGCTTCCCAAAGAGTTTAGAATTAAGTTTAACATCCTTCTTCTTACTTACAAAGCTCTAAACAATCAGGCCCCTTTTTATTCAAAAGATCTGATCCTACCGTATTATCCTAACAGAGCACTACGCTCCCAAAATGCAGGATTACTTGCAATACCTAGAATCTCCAAAAGTACAATGGGAGGCAGAGCCTACAGTTATCAAGCTCCTCTCCTGTGGAACCAGCTACCAATCTGGATTCGGGAGTCAGACTCGATCCCTGTTTTTAAGAATAGGGTTAAAACCTTCTTTTTTGATATAGCCTACAATTAGGGAGGGATCATGTGTCTCTGAACCCTCCCTTAATTATGCTGCTAATAGGCTTAGACAGCCGGGGGAGCTCCAATAATGCACTGGGCTTCACTCCTTTCTTCACTCTCAATGAAATATGTTTTTTTTTGCTGGTCATTAACATCTGTTTGTTCTCTCCCATAGATTGAGTCCCCATCGTGCTGTTTGCTCTCTATATGTCTGTTCTTTTCATCTTCTCTATCCCCTCACCCCCCCAGCCAGTCGCAGCAGATGACTGCCCCTCCCTGAGCCTGGTTCTGCTGGAGGTTTCTTCCTGTTAAAAAGGAGTTTTTCCTCTCCACCATCGCCAAGTGCTTGCTCAAAGGGGATCGCCTGATTGCTGGGGTTCTTCTGCAACTGTGGGGTTTCCCCTACAGTTGAAAGTGCTATGAGATGACTGATGTTGTGAAATGGCGCTATATAAATAAAGTTGAATTGAATTGAATTCAACACAGAAACTCGTAGCTTAAAACTGAAGACTCATCAATTAGAAAGAAAATGGCACTCCTCTAAAATAGATGAAATCTATCTAGCTTGGAGAAATCTACTTCTGATTTATAGAAAATCTCTTGGGAAAACTAGAACAACTTATTATTTTGCATTAATAGAAGAGAATAACAATAATCCCATGTTTCTTTTCAGCACTGTAGCTAGGCTGACAAAGAGTCAGGACTCTGTCAAACCCAGCATTCCCTTAGAGCTTATGTGAGGGACGTAAAATGAGACAACCCCCGCCCCGCCCCCCAATCATTTTTTGATTGTATGTTTGTGCCTGCAAATTGTAGTTGGTTTCCAGTCAAGTGCATGCATGTTGTTGCACCGATTACCCACAAGGTGGCTATGGCTGAGCGCTGAGGACAATGGGCCTTGCCACAGGGAACTGTGGGAGTTGTAGTAAGAAGGTGAAGTTGATGTGTAGAAACGAGTGCAGTATGGAAGACGATGTCAAAGTGTAACGCATGAAAAAGTCCTTCATTAAAGGAGCAAGGAACCCATAAACTGTGTACAGAGTGGATTTTTCAGCTGTGCAACAAAATTGGTGTCAGAAGTGGGATAAGCTGTACCATCAAAAGAAAAAAAAGTAAGTGGAAGATGTTAGCCTGGACAAATGTAACATGGAGCTAGAGCTAATGCAGGATTGGCTAAGTGAGGCCTTGGTGCAGTTAAAGATGGATCAGCTCCACGAGATGTGTTTTCATTCTAAAATCCTCACTGAAAAACAGATGAAATGGCACAGGCTTATAAGATTAATAAGTACAACAGCTGAAAAGTTATTGAAGACAAAGAAGCAGATGTGGAACGTGAATTCCTAGCTAAGCTAATAAGTTGTACTGGTGAAGTGAAAGGAAGAGGTGAACCAGCAGATTCTGTCAGAGATGGTGCAAGTAAAGATGCTGCCACTTTGGTGAGTTTACAAGAACAGTATGCCATGCTACAGTTGAGCTTACAAAATTCCACAAAAATCCTGGAGGAAGAAATGGCCCGGAAGAGGGTCATCGCTACCAGCAGCCGTGCCATCACTGGGCCAGGCAGGAGAGGTCACTATCCATAGGGAGTTCAGAATAAACGGCCAAATTGGGGAAAGGGGTGAGAAAGCCAAACTGTCATATTCTATGTCATATTCTAACCAGAGTGGTAGCCTAGTTGATAGAGCATCCACCCCCACAACCAGGCGGTTGGGGGTTCAAGTCCCAGATGGGTCATACCAAAGACCATAGTGGACTACCTCACAAACCAACCAGTTTATAAGAACCCAGGACTGTGTGTCTGACACAATCGTCTGTAGTACAGGGGCTCCCCAGGGAACAGCTCTGGCTCCCTTCCTGTTCACTCTCTACACTGCTGACTTTTCACACAACACACCACACTGCCATCTGCAGAAGTTCTCTGATGACTCTGCGATTGTCAGCTTCATCTCTGATGGGGATCCAGGACTTTGTGGACTGGTGCCTACGGAGCTGCCTCCAGATGAATGTGAGGAAAATGAAGGAACTGGTAGTGGACTGCCACAGGTGAGGACAATCCCCCACAGCACCGGTAAACATTCAGGGAACAGACACTGAGATGGGGACATCTTACGTGTACCTGGGTGTTCACCTGAACAATAAACTGGACTGGTCACACAACACCAATGCACTCTACGAGAAGGGACAGCGCAGGCTGTTCCTCCTGGGGAGACTCAGGTCTTTTGGAGTGCACGGGGCACTGCTGAAGACCTTCTACGATTCGGTGGTGGCATCAGCCATCACATTTGGAGTGGTCTGCTGGGGCAGTGGCATCACAGCAGCCCACAGGAAGAGACTGACCCAGCTGATCAAAAAAGCTAGCTCTGTCCTGGGCACAATGCCTCAACCCAGTGGAGGAGATAGGAGAGAGGAGGATGGTGGCAAAACTGTCATCTCTGCTGTAGTCCGAGTCCCACTCCATGCAGGACACGCAGAATGCACTGAGGAGCTCATTTAGCCGCAGGCTGTGCCATCCTAGGTGCACAGTGGAGATGTCCTGCAGGTCCTTCCTACCTACAGCTGTCAGACTTTATAACCTAACCAGGGCTGCTCGTAGAGGTCATATTAAATGTACTAAATGTAACAACTTTGCACAATAGAGATTGTCCCCGCCAATACACAACTAGGACAAAAACAATCATTACTGAGGGTGGCAACAACACCATTGATTCAAATGCGAAATATACTGTCTGGGTACAAATCCATTTTCTGCAGGGTAATTTAACAAACCATACTGCTGCTTATTCCATCTAGCTGCAATGCTCCTGCACTGTGTATATCTGTGTACATATGTCAGTCCCTCTAGGATGTTGTGGGATGCTTTTATGATTGTTGCGGTCCAAAAAGCCTGAATTCGCGGGAGCTTTTTTAAAAAGTTGTGGGAAAAGTTATGATGTTTTTAGAGTGTTTTCTGCACTGAAAGTTGTGGGAAGAATTCCAAATTTTAAAGCAGATGCATTTTTTTCCAGTTTACTGCAGTGATATTCTATGTAACAATACAAGAAAAGCACAGGATTGTCAAAAATTTCCTATTATAGTGATTTGTAAATTAAGCAGACACTTCTGCTATACAGAAGTGTCTGCAAGAGTATACTCTTGTGAAACAGCAAACACAAACATTAACACAATATCCATTACAACATCTAAATTGCTCTGAATGCATGTTAGAGTAGAGATTTGGAAATTATTGGCAGCACCTTCATTTGAAAACTCCCTATGGTCCCCAACCACTCGTAGGCTGTGAGCAGCTGCCACTTTTCGTTCAGTTTCGTGGCACCCAACGGGGAACTAAAATTTTAGTGTTTCTAAATTAAGATTACATTATTGTAAGACAAAATATCGACGTTCCCACTTCCAAAGGTGTGGATAGCTGTATGAAAAATGCGATTGAAGTCAGTCGGTAATAATTGTCTGGCTACCTTAAACATGGCCCAGTCCGGGACGTTTTAACCAATCAGCGTTGTCCCTTTGGTCATGTGACAACAAAATGGCAGCGCCCACAGGGGTAGCGTGCGCTGAAAGCCTCTCCTGTGTTATTCACATTTCCGATAAGTTTTCGGGCAGTATCACTCGTTTTACTGAAGCATCATGGGCAAAAGTACGTGAGTGTGCCCAAAAATGGCTTGTACTTGATGGACCCCAACAGAAAGTAGCAGAACAACGTCGCAACTTGTTCGAGAAAGGTGAGTGGCAGCCATTGTTTATGGTTGTACTGCGTGTGCCCTGGAGTCGTTTGGCTCCGATCATTTGTAACTCTAAATATGAACTAAAATGGAACCCTAGATGTCTAAAACCTTTGTCAACCGCTCACAGGGTGACCTAGACCTGGTCTAAGACTCCGAGTAGGCCGATCTGGGGGTGTGGAGGCTAATAACCAAGGGACTCTGGGTGCCAGGTAACATAGTCCTAGTATAGATCTAGATGATGCAGATCGACTCACTCTGATGATGCATCTATCCCCAGAACCCACCCTGGGCCTGAATTATAGTCAAAATATACCACTACCACAAAGTAGCTCAAATGGGAAAAGGGTAGCAATCCCAATGAGCTTAACTCTGAGTCTGAGGGTTGGATATACTTCTCAGCCCAAGCCCAAGGGGTGCAGTGTACTAGTAGGTGAGGGAGGAACAAGTTTGGGCATACATTTATATAGTTTGCACATAGTCACACCCATACTATCAAGCCTTAGGCGGATGGAAAATGGCCTGTTAAGGAAAGCCCATATGTTTGTGATGTGTCACCCAAGAAAGGTTAAACTCATGGCAGCAGCAGTCGCCTGTATACTTTATGCTCTCAATAAATATGGGCACACGGTCTGTGCTTGCCATTTTGCAAGTTTACATTGAGCAGTGACTAGGTTGCACAAGGTCTCTATTATAAGCTCACTGTTAATGTGAAAATTATCTGCAATCTATATATGTTTTATATCTATATGGGTACAAGATAGGCCTAATGTTATAATACCCTATGGTCCATATAATATGTTTTCAGATCTAAACAACCTTGAGCCAACATTTGGCTACCATCGTGTGTGCTATAGCCGTTTTACGGACAAAACAAGAGTGGAACGTGCTGAAGCTCGTAAAAAAACGACTGGCCGAAGCCCACATTCCTGAGTCTCAGGAGCAAAGCGGACCAGAACTTAGTCCCCCAACACCATCTCCTAAAAAGCGACTGCGATCTCACCATGCTGCAGCAACCATCAGCCAAGCATCCATGACGGCCGTTTTTGATTTATGTAAATAAGCGGAGTTCTTTGACCCTCAATCACATATTTGACCTCAGAAATCGATTCCTCGGGTCAACATTATGCAGAAAAGACGTCTCAAACGTGATTCTAGGTAGAATGGTTAAGAAGTTGGACTATCCATGCCTGTGGCGGCCATATTGGATTTATGCAAATGAGTGGAGTTCTTTGAGCCTCAATCACAAAAGTGACCTCAGAAATTGATTCCTGGGCATAACATTATCGGAAAATGATGTCTCAAACGTGATTCTAGTTGTACTGATAAAAAAGTTAGGCCATTCATGGCAGCCATCTTGGATTTATGAAAATTAGTGGAGCCCTCAATCACATATCTGACCTCAGAAATCAATTCCTCGGGTCAACATTATCCGAAAAAGACGTCTCAAACGTGATTATAGGTAGAGTGGTTCAAAATATAGTCCATCCACACCCATGGTGGCCATCTTGGATTTATGCAAATTAGCGGGGTTCTTTGACCCTCAGTCACACTAATGACCTCGGAAATCGATTCCTTGGGTTAACATTAGCCGAAAAGGACGTCTCCAACGTGATTCTAGGTAGAATGGCTAAAAAGTTAGTCCATCCATGGCAGCCATCTTGGATTTATGCAAATTAGCGTGGTTCCTTGACCCTCAATCACACAGTCGACCTCAGAAATCGATTCCTCGGCTCAACATAATCCGAAAACGAGGCCTCAAATGTGTTTCTAGGTAGACTGGTTGAAATGGTTGAAATGTTAGGCCATTAATCTTTGATGATTTCTATGTAAAAAAAACCTGCTGAATCCGAAAATCCAGCAGGTTTTTTTACATAGAAATCATCAAAGATCCCATAGTTCCCAGTTGGGTGCCACGAAAATCATTTTCTAGCCACATTTTGAGGGAGCTGCTCACGGCCTATCGGTACCGAGCGGAGAGGAAAAAATAAATTATTCCGTTGCACTGTATTGGCTATTGGAGTCTGTTTTTTTTTTTTTTTGAAAAAAAAAAATCAAAACAGAGAATATTTTCTGTCTTTTCATGCCTACCTGTCTGACTGTTGCATGTCGGGCCTCTCTCTCTCTCTCTCTCTCTCGCTCTCTCGCTCTCTCTCTCTCACACACACTTACACACACACACACCTTTCATTTACAACGGGACGGCGAGGGGGAGGGGGAATGGATGGATGGATGCGTTTGTCCGTCCACAATGGAGATTCAGTTTTAAAGCTCATTGACCAGATGTAGTAATGATTTTACCTCTAAAGATGTTCAAACACTCACTATAATGTAGTGTACTCTCCTCACGCGTGCTCCTGCGACGGGGTGCTTTTCAGGCAGGCGCATGTTTTTCTACACAAACCCAGCGCTTCGCACACGCGGTCAGGATGGAGATGTGGTGAGGTGTCCACGGGCAGGCTGGGGGAGACAGAGGAAGGGATGATGTTGCGCCAGCGCCAGTTAGACAAATTTGACTGGTGAAATTGGCGAAAGTTGATGAGGATTGGCCAAAATTGCGGGAAAGTTGTGGTGATTGGACAAAGTTGCAAGGTCATGCAATAGTTGCACTGACTGGCTGAATTCACGTGAATTGGTGCGATCGCAACATCGCAAAATCCTGGAGGGACTGATATGTATATTTATTTACTGCTTTGGCTAACCAGTTCTTATTATCTTATTTGCTATTGCTCTGAGTGCTGCTATCCATTTGCTGCTGTAATCCTGGAATTTCCCCATTGGGGGAATAATAAAGGCTTATATTATCTTAACCAAACAGAGAAAATGAATGAGAAACCTTGGGATCCTTCGCCTAACACCATCCCAGCAGCAGCAGGTCAAATAGGTACTGCAAGAGGAGTGCAAAGCATTTGCACGCAATGATAAGGATGTAGGGAACATACCCGCACTACAGCTAAAGATTCGCCTCAATGACCCCGACACCAGTTAAGCGTACATATACCTCTGTGCCCAAACTACATCATAAGGAAGTGAGAGAGTACCTGGAAGACTTGTTAAACAGAGGCTGGATAACTAAATCAAAATCCTGCTATTCAAGCCCCATTGTGTTTGTCCGAAAAAAGGACGGAAGTCTCTGCCTCTGTTAAACATAAAGTCTATTCCTGATCGTCACCCAATACCACGCATACAGGACATGCTAAACAGCCTGCAGGGACGCTCTTGGTTTTCTGTTCTTGACCAAGGAAAGGCATATCACCAGGACTTCTTAGAGGAGTTAAGCCGGCATCTCACTGCATTAATTACACCTTGGGATTTGTATGACTGGGCGAGAATCCCCTTTGGTTTGTCATCCGCTCCTGCAGAATTCCAGAGGTCGATGGGGGAATGTTTGGTGGGTCTGCAAGATGAAGTATATTTACCCTACTTGGATGATAACCTGGTGCACTCTTGCACATTTGAGAACCACCTCAAAGACCTAAGAAGTGTATTACAGGGCTACCAAAGCCATGGGATCAAGTTAACATCAAAGAAATGTGAAGTTTTTCAGAATCAGGTCAGATTTGTAGGGTGACTGGTCTCAAAAGAGGGATTTTTTTTTTTTTTTTTTTAATTTTGTGTACTTTATTGATCCCCAGAGGGGAAAGTCAGGGCATCCACCTAGATGGATGAAGCAGCCACAGTACGGTGCCATCCCCTCACCATTCACACACACATTCACACCTAGGGCCACTTTAGAGTCTCCAATTAACCTAACCTGCATGTTTTTGGCCTGGGAGGAAACCGGAGTACCCAGGGTAAACCCACGCAGACACGGGGAGAACATGCAAACTCCACACAGAAGGGTCACCGATTGTCAGGGGGTGGGATTGAACCCACAATGGTCAGGGGTGGAATCGAGCCCATGACCTTCTTACTGTGCTGCCACTGTGCTAACCACTGCTCCACCAATCCAAGGATATACCATGGATCCTGCAGATATTGCCCCAGTTCAAGCACTAAAAAAACAGAAAACCCACCACTATCGGGAAGTGAGGAAACTGTTTGGATTCATTTCCAGTTATCATAGTTATATCCCTAACTTCTTATGCATTGCAAAGCCTCTCTATGACCTGCTCTCTTGTGACAAAACAGTCAGGGGAAAACACAAACAAACAATGCCAAAATGAGAGAAACAAAACAGGGTAAGTCGGTTGTCATCATACCATCCAGTCACTTGGACTTCCAAACACCAGCAGGTACTGTGTCAGCTACTGGAGTTTCTCTCTCAGCCCCCAGTGTTGGGCTACTGTGACTTTGAACAGCCCTTTATCCTGCATTGTGATGCATCCCAAGAGGTGCTTAGGGCAGTACTTTACCAGAGACAAAATGATAGACTCATGGTGACTGCCTATGGATCCAAGACTCTAACCAAACCCGAGAAAAACTACCATTTAAACTCTGGGAAGTTAGAATTCCTGGCGCTGAAGTGGGCTATATGTGTGACTACCTCTACGACTCTCCACCATTTGTAATATACAGTGGGGAAAAAAGTATTTAGTCAGCCACCAACTGTGCAAGTTCTCCCACTTAAAAGATGAGAGAGGTCTCCAATTTTCATCATAGGTATACCGCAACTATGAGAGACAAAATGAGAAAAAAAAATCCAGAAAATCACATTGAAGGATTTTTAATGAATTAATTGGTAAATTCCTCGGTAAAATAAGTATTTGGTCAATAACAAAAGTTCATCTCAATACTTTGTTATATACCCTTTGTTGGCAATGACAGAGGTCAAACGTTTTCTGTAAGTCTTCACAAAGTTTTCACACACTGTTGCTGGTATTTTGGCCCATTCCTCCATGCAGATCTCCTCTAGAGCAGTGATGTTTTGGGGCTGTCGCTGGGCAACATGGACTTTCAACTCCCTCCAAAGATTTTCTATGGGGTTGAGATCTGGAGACTGGCTAGGCCACCCCAGGACCTTGAAATGCTTCTTACGAAGCCACTCCTTCGTTGCCCAGGCAGTGTGTTTGGGATCATTGTCATGCTGCAAGACTCAGCCACGTTTCATCTTCAATGCCCTTGCTGATGGAAGGAGGTTTTCACTCAAAATCTCACGATACATGGCCCCATTCATTCTTTCCTTTACACGGATCAGTCGTCCTGGTCCCTTTGCAGAAAAACAGCCCCAGAGTATGATGTTTTCACCCCCATGCTTCACAGTAGGTATGGTGTTCTTTCTCCTCCAAACACGACAAGTTGAGTTTTTACCAAAAAGTTCTATTTTGGTTTCATCTGACCATATGACATTCTCCCAATCCTCTTCTGGATCATCCAAATGCTCTCTAGCAAACTTCAGACGGGCCTGGACGTGTACTGGCTTAAGCAGGGGGACACGTCTGGCACTGCAGGATTTGAGTCCCTGGCGGCGTAGTGTATTACTGATGTAGCCTTTGTTACTTTGGTCCCAGCTCTCTGCAGGTCATTCACTAGGTCCCCCCGTGTGGTTCTGGGATTTTTGCTCACCGTTCTCGTGATCATTTTGACCTCACGGGGTGAGATCTGGCGTGGAGCCCCAGATCGAGTTAGATTATCAGTGGTCTTGTATGTCTTCCATTTTCTAATAATTGCTCCCACATTTGATTTCTTCACACCAAGCTGCTTACCTATTGCAGATTCAGTCTTCCCAGCCTGCTGCAGGTCTACAATTTTGTTTCTGGTGTCCTTTGACAGCTCTTTGGTCTTGGCCATAGTGGAGTTTGGAGTCTGACTGTTTGAGGTTGTGGACAGGTGTCTTTTATACTGATAACGAGTTCAAACAGGTGCCATTAATACAGGTAACGAGTGGAGGACAGAGGAGCCTCTTAAAGAAGTTGCAGGTCTGTGAGAGCCAGAAATCTTGCTTGTTTGTAGGTGACCAAATACTTATTTTACCAAGGAATTTACCAATTAATTCATTAAAAATCCTTCCGTGTGATTTTCTGGATTTTTTTTTTCTCATTTTGTCTCTCATAGTTGAGGTATACCTATGATGAAAATTGGAGACCTCTCTCATCTTTTAAGTGGGAGAACTTGCACAATTGGTGGCTGACTAAATACTTTTTTGCCCCACTGTACACCGACAACAATCCTCTCACATTCAGTGGTCTGAAAAAGTGGTTGCCCCATTCCTGATTTCCCATTTTTTTGTGTTATGATTCCCTGTGCGCTGTTATGCCGCGCACGGAGGAAGAAATGAAAAAAACTATTCCAGGAGGACTCATCCAAGAGGTCGCAAAAGACCCCATAACAACATCCAAAGAACTGCAGGCCTCTCTTACTTCAGTTAAGGTCAGTGTTCATGACTCCATCATAAGAAAGAGACTAGCAAAAATGGCCTGCATGGCAGAGGTCCAAGACGAAAACCACTGGTGAGCAAAAAGAACATAAAGGCTTGTCTCAGTTTTGCAAGAAAACATCTTGTTGATCCCCAAGATTTTTGGGAAAATACTCTGTGGACTGACAAGAGAAAAGGTGAACTTTTTGGAAGGTGTGTGTCCCATTACATCCATTGTAAAAGTAACACAGAATTTCAGAAAAGGAACATCATACAAACAGTAAAATATGGTGGTGGTAGTGTGATGGTCTGGGGCTGTTTTGCTGCTTCAGAACCTGGAGGACTTGCTGTGGTAAATGGAATCATGAATTCTGCAGTCTACCAAAAAATCCTGAAGAAGAATGTCCGGCCATCTGTTTGTGACCTCAAGCTGAAGCACACTTGGGTTCTGCAGCAGGACAATGATCCAAAACACACCAGCAAGTCCACCTCTGAATGGCTTAAGAAAAACAAAATGAAGACTTAGCTTAGCTTACTTGGCTTAGTCAAGCTAACTTGGCTTAGTCAAAGTCCTGGCCTGAATCCGATTGAAATGCTGTGGCAGGACCCTAAAAACGTGGTTCTTGCTCAAAAACCGTCCAATGTGGCTGAATTACAACAATTCTTGCAAAGACGAGTGGGCCAAAATTCCTCCACAGCGCTGTAAAAGACTCATTGCCAGTTATCGCAAATGCTTGATTGCAGTTGTTGCTGCAAAGGGTGGCCCATCCAGTTATTAGGTTTAGGGGGCAATCACTTTTTCACACAGGGTCATGTAGGTTTGGACTTTTTTTTTCTTTAATAATAAACACCTTCATTTAAAAACTGCATTTTATGGTTACTTGTATTATCTTTGTCTAATATTTATATTTGTTTGATGATCTGAAACATTTAAGTGTGACAAACATACAAAAAAATGAGAAATCAGGAAGGGGGCAAACACTTTTTCACACCATTGTAAGTGCTAACAAAAACTGAATGCAACCACACACAGATGGGTAGCTGAACTCTCCGACTTTCAGTTCTCCATAAAGTATCGTCCTGGTAAAACAAACAAAGGGTGCAGATGCTCCCTCCCGCATGCCTCTAAATATTGAAGAGTACATGCAAATATTTTACCTAGGCAGATTACCCATTTTGCCCAGGCCTACCCCTTTCACAACAAAGCTGCCAAAACTGCATGCTAAAGTTTGGCTTCCCCACAAAACTCCACCACGACCAGGGTAAGAAGTCTGACAAACTTTTTGCAAAGCAGGAGGAATACAGTGAAGTCACGGGGTCCAGGACTACACCACCCCACCCCCAGGGAAACGCTCAGGTGGAATGGCCCGCTTCAACGAGCGGTGTCAACGAGTGGCGTCAATGAACGGCGTCAATGAGCGGCGTCAACGAGTGACATCAGCGAGCGGCGCTGACGAGTGAGTGTGTGTTTTCCTCAGAGTTCAGCCACAGGGGGCTGGAGTGTTTGGGGCTGGAGTGTTTGGGGCTGGAGTGTTTGGGGCTGCAGCGGCGGCGGCGCTGTGCATGTGAGCCCTGTTTTTAGAGGCTGCACAAGCTAATTTCATTCTGCTGTTTTTTACTGCACAATGACAATAAAGGTGAATCTGATTCTGAATTTTACAAGAGAGCTGTACAAACTGACTCTTCAGTACCCAGAAAATAAGCTAACATTATTTCACCACATGAACTCCATATAACCTTCACAGCCTTACTTTCACGGTTTAATACAATGACTCTAACCGGGTCTTAACCAAGTAATTGCAGCAGTAAAGCCATCTTGGCTGCCACACCAGCTTTTATTTACCCAGCAGGTTTTATCACAGCCTTCCAGCCTCAGTGTACCTCCACGTTATCTTCACCTTGCTTTCTCCTTCTCTCCCACTAACTTTCCACTCTGTTAGCTGTGCCCATTGTAAACTTTAGACAGCTGCAGCTACATTTGCAAGTTACAGCAAAAAAGGTGAGGCAACAGGATCATTAGAACAGTTTAAGAAGAAATTAATGCTGCATTGCTACTCTGACAAGTTGGAAACAGATACTGTGAAATAATGTTGTGTCCAAGACTTCAGCATTCCACAACAATAATTCAGAAAATCAAGATTATTTTCAGGTGTTTTCCTGTAAATTTAACCAAAATACATCTTCATTTGACTGGGCAAACAGTACGTGGCCAGGGTGTGAAGGATCGGCTATGATCCGGCCTGCACGCCTCCGGGTCCTGGAGATGTACAGGTCCTGGAGAGATGGGAGCTTGCAGCCGATCACCTTCTCAGCAGTGCGCACGACACGCTGCAGCCTTAGTCTGTCCCTGGCAGTGGCTCCTGCGTACCACACGGTTATGGAGGAGATGAGGATGGACTCGATGATGGCCGTGTAGAACTGCACTAACATCTTGGTGGGTAGCTTGAGCTTCCTCAGCTGCCGCAGAAAGAACATCCTCTGCTGGGCCTTTTTGATGAGGGAGCTGATGGTTGGCTCCCATTTGAGGTCCTGGGTGATGGTGGTGCCCAAGAAGCGGAAGGAATCTGCAATGGTGATGGGAGAGCCTGTGATGGTGAGGAGGGGCAGGGGGGTTGTGACTTTCCTGAAGTCCACAATCATCTCCGCTGTCTTCAGAGCGTTCAGCTGCAGGTTGTTGTGGCTGCACCAGGACACCAGCTGGGCCACCTCTTTCCTGTAGACGGACTCGTCGCCGTTGGAGATGAGCCCGATGAGGGTGGTGTCATCCGCAAACTTGATCAGCTTAACAGACTGGTGGGAGGAGATGCAGGAGTTGGTATAAAGGGAGAAGAGTAGGGGGGAAAGTACACAGCCCTGGGGTGATCCGATGCTGATGCTAACAGAGTCCGAGACAGACTTCCCCAGCCGCACATGCTGCCTCCGGTCCGTCAGGAAGTCGGTGATCCACCTGCAGAGGGAGTCAGGCACGCCGAGCAGGGACAGCTTGTCCTGGAGCAGAGCGGGGCGGATGGTGTTGAATGCAGAGCTGAAGTCCACAAACAGGATCCTGGCGTAGGTTCCCGGGGAGTCCAGGTGCTGCAGGATGGAGTGGAGGGCCAGGTTGACTGCGTCGTCCACAGACCTGTTGGCACGGTAGGCAAACTGCAGCAGGTCCAGGAGGGGAGTGGTGATGGACTTGAGGTGAGACAGGACCAGGCGCTCAAAGGACTTCATGACTACAGAGGTGAGCGCTACAGGTCTGTAGTCGTTAAGTCCAGTAATCCGTGGCTTCTTGGGGACAGGGATGATGGTGGAGGATTTGAGGCAGGTCGGCACATGACACAGCTTAAGGGAGGTGTTAAAAATGTCTGTGAAGACAGGAGCCAGCTCTTTCGCACAGTGTCTCAGGGTGGAGGGAGACACACCATCCGGCCCGGGGGCCTTGCGCGGGTTCAGTCTGGAGAATTGTCTGTGCACGTCCTGCTCACTGATGACAAGGGCAGGGGGGGAGGAGGAGGGGGGGGGACCGCTTTTGATGAATTAGGGGCCGAGGAGGCAGTGGAGCTGGGTGGAGTGGGGGAGTTGGACACAGCTGACGAGGTGTCAAAACGGGCGTAATGTTGGGACAGTTTTTGACAAAGGGCTTTGTCATCCTGACCTTTAGAAGCCTGAGACTGATAGTTGGTGATTTGCCTCAGTCCTCTCCACACAGAAGCCGAGTCATTAGCAGTGAACTGCTGCTGGAGTCTCTCAGAATACACAGATTTAGCTCTCCTCAGCTCTCTGTTAAACCGATATTTAACCTCCCTGTAGCAGTCCCTGTCTCCACTTTTCAACGCAGCTTCCTTCTCCTTTCTGATCTGTCTGAGCTTAGCAGTGAACCAGGGCTTATCATTAGAGTATCTCACCCTGGTGCGCGATGGGAGAATGTTCTCCTCACAGAAGTTGATATATGAGTTCACAGTGTCTGTGTACTCATTAAGATCATGTGTGGCTCCTTTAAACATGTCCCAGTCAGTTATTTCCATGCATGTGTTCAGTTTCTCTCCAGCTTCACTGGTCAATTTCTTCGTGGTGGTCACAACAGGTTTAGTGAGTTTCAGTCTCTGTCTGTATGTGGGGATGAGGTGGACCATCACGTGATCAGATAGTCCGAGCGCACCGCGGGGAACAGCGCGACATGCGTCCTTCACTGTAGTGTAACAGTGATCCAGAGTGTTATATCCTCTGATTGGACATTTAATAAACTGTCTGTATCGGGGGAGCTCGTGACTCAGATTGCTCTGGTTAAAGTCGCCTACCACAATAACCAGGGAGTCTGGAAAAGTCCGCTCCGCATGTAGGACGTGATCTGCGAGCGCGCGCTGGGCCTCGCGCGCGTCCGCGTCGGGAGGGGCGTACACAGCAATCAAAACAAATGATGCGAACTCCCGCGGGGAATAAAATGGCTTGCAGTTAACAGAGAGAAATTCTAGATCGGTAGAACAGTGTTGTGAAACCACCGTTACATCAGAGCACCAGCTGCTCTTCAATTCGCAAGAGCAACTTGAGGCATTCTTGAGAAATGAAGTGCTTTTCTGTCATATGATGGCCCTAGAGTTCTTACGTTCTTTGTAAGGGTGCCTTGGAATCTTCCTACAACATACTGTCATCTTAGGAAGATTTTTGAGCAACTCACGGCCCTCTCAAGTTGTTGGTAGGAAGATCTTATGGCTTTTGGCACATTTTGTCGGCACAGACGTCACATGAATGATGTACTTCTGCCTTATGAGCGCCTCACTACTGCTCTTTGCACACTGTACAAATCTTCATATCAATGGGGTTTCCTACGACTGCTGTAAGGGGCCCTCAAGAACACCTTAAGGTGTTCTCAACACACTTATGGCCAACATCTTGTGAAGTTCTTACATTGTTCCTATGGCATTCGTACGGCCGTCCTACAATGAGAGGTTTTCGTGGGGCATTCGTAGAAATCTTGGACAAGACCATCGACCTGGCCACAAACTTACAAATGGTCTATGAATGCTGGATTCTCCTAAGGCCACCTTAAGAAGGTCGTACGAAATGGTCCAAAAAAAGTTCATATGGTGTTCGCAGCTGTTCGTAAGGGTATTTGTGGCCATAGCTTCACCTCAGTGCTTGACCCCAACATAGAAGTTGAAATACTGTATCAATCAGTCAGCAGAGGGTAATTCTGCTTAAAACACTCATATAAAATAAGCAAAGACAACTGAAACAGTAGTTTTAATTCAATTATGGCATCACACGACAAACATTATGACCCAGACACAGAAGTTATACTTATTTTAGTGCTGCTGTACAAAATTTGATTCTGTGTTGTACTCTCTCTGTTTTAACTAGATCTTCATGAAATACTTTGCCATAAGACAGAGATGGGCAACTGGCAGCCCGCAGGCCACATGCGGCCCGCCCCCTCATCCACTGCAGCCCGCCAGTCCATTTCCAAAAATAAATTATTTATTTATATCACATTTGCTGTATTTGGAACCATTCTAAAATGCAATTATAGAGTCCACCAGCAGAGGGAGCGCTAATTGAAACCTAGGTGCCGGTTTGTGTGTAAGTGGTCAGTCATGGAGATAGCCAGAGTGAGGAAGCCAGAGGGAAAAGTGCACCAGTAGAGAAGGTGTTTTTAAGGTATTTTGCCTGCTAAGACCGCATTAATAGGCTGCAAACAGCAGTGAATGTACAAAGTAGGCTGCTTTTAAACGAGAATAAATACTGCTGAGGAGCTGTAGCATTTATTCTTGTTTGACAGGTGAAGCCTCATGGAGCTCGGAGGCTTTTCTTCTAATTGTGCAGAAAAATATTCAAAGCTTTGAGGTTTATTTTTAAAGAGTGTGACTGAAGCACTGATAGTTTTACTGCTTCAGTCAGCGGTAAAAGTTCAGAGACTGTGGTCATTGTAATCTGTTTGGTTTTTTTTGGTTCATTTATACCAATGGCTCTTAAACTTTTTTAGTCCCCATTTTGGGGAGCCATTAACAGGCCCACCTACCCACAGCTATTTCTCTACCCCTCCACCCACAATGAATCCAAGAGCAAGCTAAGCCTCATCATGTTTCCTTTTCTCCTTGGCTTTTTTTTGTTAATTATCATCAAGAATTTCTCTTTGGTCATCATTTTGATGGAGAGAGTTTTAAAAATTAGGTCATGATATAATTTTATGCATCCATCCATCCATCTTCTGCTGCTTAACCTTTTCGGGTGGAGTGGGGTGGGGGGGCTGGAGCTTATCCCAGCATCTTTGGATGAGAGGCAGGGTACATGCTGGACAGATCACCAGTTCATTGTAGGGCAGATATAATTTTATCAGTAATTTTAATTCTAAAATGATAAAATACTGAGTAGCTTTTATTTTCATTTGCATTTTCAGTTTTAATTGTGAAACTTTTGACTTTGCAGGAAATACCCCCCCCCCCCCCCCACACACACACACTCCACGGAAGGTTTACATGTAAATCTGGCCCTCAGGAAGTGAGGAAAAAATTTTGTGGCCCTCACTACCACCAAAGTTGCCCATCCCTGTCATAAGACGATGATTTCAAGCAACACTCCGGGCCAACCAAAGCTTTGTACAGGATTTCTTTTCTGAACATCCTCCAGGAGGAGAATCAGTGTCCCACTGTGTATTACATGGAAAATCTTGTGTTAGGTTTACAAGGGATCAAAATGGCCAAAAAAATACTTTGATTCTTTGACTGCACTAAAGCAGCGATACACAGTTCTATAGCATACCGTCCAGAGTCTAGAGTGTGTGTGCCATGTTCCAACTGTGGCTACTTTGTTTTTTGGTAGAACAATTAACATTCAGACCACTTCTTTTTTAATAAACCTGACATTCTACTCTAACTTTAGCAGCAGTGTCTGTAATGTAGATCATCTCAGTGAGGTTGGTTAACAAAAATCTGAGCTAGGAGTCAATGTCATGAGGTGCTGCGGCAGTTCTCCTCTGAAATAAGCATATTTGTTGTGATATGATGGACTATAGGACTGAGCTCAACAGTTTAATGTTTTTAAGTTTTGTTGATCTGCAGTCTGCTCAGTCTGCGGATAATAATCAGCTAACTGTGGGGAGAGAGGGGTGGGGCAGAGGAGGTGTAGAAATGTCTGACCTAACATTACTGAGGGGAATTCTGTCTCACAATACGCACTGCTGCTGTTTGTTTGTTGTCATATCCTTCCATCATCTCACACACTCCCTCCTAATCACACTGGAACAGTGACATGAGTTTTATGATATTAGCTGTTTACCAAAACATAGATAGATAGATAGATAGATAGATAGATAGATAGATAGATAGATGCACTTTATTGATCCCAAACTGGGAAATTACAGTGTAACAGCAGCATGACAGTTAACAGCCAAACAACAGAAAATTGATAATCCAGTTATATAATCAATATGGGCTTAAAGTTCAGACACTCATCTTTAATTTGAGGGTATTCACATCCAAATTGGAGTTACAGTTTAGGAATTCCATCCATCCATCCATCTTCTACCACTGTTCCGGAGGTCCGGGTCGTGGAGGCAGCAGTTCAAGCAGAGAAGCCCAGACCTCCCTCTCCCCGGCCACCTCCTCCAGCTCTTCACAGAGGATACCAAGGTATTTTCAGATCAGCTGGGAGACAGTCTCTCCAGTGTGTCCTGGGTCTGCTCCGGGGTCTCCTCTTAGTGGGACGTGCCCAAAACATCTCAAGTGGGAGGCATCAAGGAGGCATCGGATCAGATGCCCAAACCACTTCAACTGGCTCCTTTCAATACGAAGGAGCAGCGGTTCTACTCTGAGCCTCTCCCGGATGACTGAGCTCCTCACCCTATCTCTAAGGGCCTTCTCTCATTGCCATGGTGGTTCTGTGCTGACCGAGGTTTGACCCCTAAAGGTGGATTCCCACTACAATGTTTGGACTGACTTTTACTGACGTTTTGGCAAACGTCTGGCTCTGCTGGCAAAAGTTAATGATTACTGGTGTTTGTTGGCAACCGCTAGCGAAAGTTGTGTTTTTTGAAAATTTTCAGCATGCTGAAAATTTGCCTGTGTTTGGAAATAAACATTGGTGAAAGATGTGCTCAGTCTGGAAAAGTTCCTGAGTGCTGGACTAAGTTATGCAGAGTTTACCTGTTAAAGGTTGTTTCATACTATAGCGTTTGGACCGACTTTTACAGACATTTTGAAAAATCAGAGAAATACTCTGCGCAGGTCAGTTGACATCAGCATCAGATGACGCTCATATAAAGATCAGTGTTTGTGGAGGCTTCCTACCATTCTGGACCTGCTTCTGGAGTGAACACATCTCCCTTGGGCATACGCTTCAGTATTTATTTTCGTTTTCAGGTTCAGGTTACTTTATTTGTACCCGTAGGTAGATTTGTTTTGCAGTAAGATAAAATAAGATAAGATAAGATAAGCCTTTATTAGTCCCACAACGGGGAAATTCCAGGATTGCAACAGCACAGGGATAGCAACACTCAGAGCAACAATCAGAAGGCAAGAAAGAAAAAAAAAAACAAGCAAGCAAGAGCAGCTAATATACATATGTACATATTACTATAAAATATATCAATACACACACACAGACACACAGTGCAGAGCATTGTAGCTAGATGGAATAAATATGTAAATATATAAACACCCACAGTACGGAGCAATGTAGCTAGATGGAATAATATGTAGATATATAAAAACACAGTGCGGAGCATTGTAGATAGATGGAATAAATATATAGATATATAAATATAAACACACCCAGTGCGGAGCATTGTAGCTAGATGGAATAAATATGTAAATATATAAACACACACAGTGCAGAGCATTGTTGCTAGATGGGATGAAACAGCATAACCATCTACTTAGTTATCCTACATGGTATGATTATGTGCCCATACATATTCTCACCCTCCATAGCGACCGGTATTTTCCTAGTTGTATGCCGGAGGGGACCATTGTGTAAGTCTATTGCATCTTTTGCATTCAAAAAAAACTATTAGCTAGTTACGTCTTTTTGCTATCTCTGCGAGCAGCCCTGCTTAGGTTGTACAGTCTGACAGCCGTTGGTAGGAAGGACCTACGAAACCTCTCGGTTGTGCACCTGGGATGATGTAGTCTGCTGCTAAATGAGCTCCTCAGTGCATTCAGTATGTCTTGCATAGGGTGGAACTCGGACTCCAGCAGAGATGACAGTTTAGCCACCGTCCTTCTCTCTCCTATCTCCTCCACCGGATCAAGGCGCTGCCCCAGGACAGAGCTAGCTTTCTTGATCAGTTTGTTCAGTCTCTTCCTATCGGCTGCAGTAATGCCACTGCCCCAGCAGACCACTCCAAAAGTGATGGCTGATGCCACCACCGTGTCATAGAATGACTTCAGCAGCGCCCCTTGTACACCAAAAGACCTGAGTCTCCTCAGCAGGAACAGCCTGCACTGTCCCTTCTTGTAGAGTGCGTCAGTATTGTGTGACCAGTCTAGTTTATTGTTCAGATGAATACCCAGGTACTTATAGGATGTCACCATCTCGATGTCTGTTCCCTGTATATTTACTGGTGCTGTGAGGGGCTGCCCATGCCTGCGGCAGTCCACCACCAGCTCCTTAGTTTTCCTTGCGTTGATCTGGAGGCAGTTCCGATGGCACCAGTCCACGAAGTCCTGGATAAGCCCTCTGTACTCAGCTTCATCTCCATTGGAGATGAGGCCAACGATCGCAGAGTCATCAGAGAACTTCTGTAGATGGCAGTGTGTTGTGTTGTGTGAGAAGTCCGCAGTATAAAGAGTGAACAGGAAGGGAGCCAGCACCGTTCCCTGGGGGGCCCCCGTGCTACTGATGATCGTGTCGGACACACAGTCCCGGGTTCTCACAAACTGAGGCCGGTTCGTGAGGTAGTCCAGGATCCATGATGACAGGTGCTGGTCCACCCCTGCGCGCAGCAGCTTGTCCTTCAGGATCATTGGTTGGATGGTGTTGAAAGCACCGGAGAAGTCAAAGAACATGATCCTCACCATATTCCCGGGCTTCTCCAGGTGGGACAGAGAACGGTGAAGGAGGAAGATCACCGCATCCTCCACCCCAATGCCATGCTGGTAGGCGAACTGGAGTGGATCCATCGCTGGTTCCACCAGGGGGCGGAGGTGAGCAAGGAGCAGTCTCTCCAGGGTCTTCATCAAGTGGAACGTCAAGGCCACCGGTCTGTAGCTGTTCAGGTCTTTGGGGTGGGAAGTTTTTGGTACAGGTACCACACAAGATGTTTTCCACAGCTGTGGTACCCTCCCCAGTTTCAGGCTCAGGTGACATCCATATTTACAAGCCACAAATTACATTCAACATAGACACAAACACAGGCACACATGAAGCTGACTATAAACATGATAAAAATACTCAAGGCTCCATCAGTCAGGGTATAAAGACAAAGAGATGGGAGAAAAACCAGAGGTAAGAGAGGAGGGTCATATTAAAAGTTAAAAACTAGTCAAAGAGGTTAAAAACTCAAAGGTCTAAAACCCAATAAAATATTTAGAACCCAAGTAACATCCTACAAAAATAAGTAAATATAAAATGGAGTTAATAAATAGGTACCTAAATTATGTGCAATATATTGTTACAGCTTGTTCAATTCTTTGACAGCAGCAGGAACAAAGCTGTTTTTGTAGCGCTGGGTTCTACTTTTTGGGACAGCAAACCTCCGTCTTGAGGGAAGAAGCTGAAAGTTGCAGTGCAAAGGGTGGGAGTCATCATTTAAAATGGAGGTAGCCATCCTCTGTACCTGTCTGGTGTACAGGGATGTCAGGCTCAGCTGTGACTCACCACAGCTCACCACATACAGTATATTCCTATGTAGTTACTTCTGCATACCCTTTTCCCCTGTTCAGTCATTCATTCATCTAAAAAAATAATAAAATAATGCTTTAGACTCCAACACTAAGTCCACAATTAAAATGTGAATGTGGATGGAATGAAAAAAGCTATTTAGTGTATAGTCATATAAATAAAATGACGGGTTATTATATTTTAACTGCTACACCTCTCTCCATTAAAATAACATAAAATCCAGTTAAATGTCATTTAATTTTTGACACCACATCAGTGCTGTTTCATTCACCACAATGGAAGCCAAACCAGTAAATCCTGGAGAATGATTATGCATGGAGCACTAAATTAGGAACAGTAAATTTCTGAATGAGGAGCTTTTTATTTTGTTTGTTTTGGGCTGTCACATTTTTGGGAGATTATATCTATCTGACTATATATATATATATGTATATATACGTATATATACACTACCGTTCAAAAGTTTGGGGTCACTTACAAATTTCCTTATTTTTTGAAAGAAAAGCACTGTTTTTTTCAATGAAGATAACTTTAAACTAATCAGAAATACACTCTAATATCTAATATACATTGCTAATGTGGTAAATGACTATTCTAGCTGCAAATGTCTGGTTTTTGGTGCAATATCTACATAGGTGTATAGAGGCCCATTTCCAGCAACTATCACTCCAGTGTTCTAATGGTACAATGTGTTTGCTCATTGCGTCAGAAGGCTAATGGATGATTAGAAAACCCTTGTGCAATCATGTTAGCACAGCTGAAAACAGTTTAGCAGGTTAGAGAAGCTATAAAACTGACCTTCCTTTGAGCAGGTTGAGTATCTGGAAAAAATTATTATTTCAAATACAAATCGTTATTTCTAACCTCGTCAATGTCTTGACTATATTTTCTATTCATTTTACAACTCATGGTGGTAAATAAGTGTGACTTTTCATGGAAAACACAAAATAATTGTCTGGATGACCCCAAACTTTTGATATATATATATATATATATATATATGTATATATATATATACACTGTATATACACATACGTACATACACACAGTATCTCACAAAAGTGAGTACACCTCTCACATTTTTGTAAATATTTTATTACATCTTTTCATGGGACAACACTGAAGATATGACACTTTGATGCAATGTAAAGTAGTCAGTATACAGCTTGTATAACAGTGTAAATTTGCTGTCCCCTCAAAATAACTCGGCACACAGCCATTAATGTCTAAACCGCTGGCAACAAAAGTGAGTACACCCCTATGTAAAAATGTCCAAATTGTGCCCATTTAGCCATTTTCCCTCCCCAGTGTCATGTGACTCGTTAGTGTTACAAGGTCTCAGGTGTGACTGGGGAGCAGGTGTGTTAAATTTGGTGTTATCTCTCTCACACTCTCTCATACTGGTCATTGGAAGTTCAACAAGGCACCTCATGGCAAAGAACTCTCTGAGGATCTAACAAAAACAATTGTTGCTCTACATGAAAATGGCCTAGGCTATAAGAAGATTGCCAACACCCTGAAACTGAGCTGCAGCACGGTGGCCAAGATCATAAAGTGGTTTAACAGGACAGGTTCCACTCAGAACAGGCCTCGTCATGGTCAACAAAAGAAGATGAGTGCACGCGCTCAGCATCATATCCAGAGGTTGTCTTTTGAAAATAGATATATGAATGCTGCCAGCATTGCTGCAGAGGTTGAAAGGGTGGGGGTCAGCCTGTCAGTGCTCAGACTACACACCACACACTGCATCAAATTGGTCTGCATGGCTGTCATCCCAGAAGGAAGCCCCTTTTAAAGATGATGCACAAGAAAGCCTGCAAACAGTTTGCTGAAGACAAGCAGACTAAGAACGTGGATTACCGGAATCATGTCCTGTGGTCTGATGAGACCAAGATAAACTTATTTGATTCAGATGGTGTCAAGTGTGTGTGGCGGCAACCAGGTGAGGAGTACAAAGAAAAGTGTGTCTTGCCTACAGTCAAGCATGGTGGTGGGAGTGTCATGGTTTGGGGCTGCATGAGTGCTGCCGGCACTGGAGAGCTACAGTTCATTGAGGGAACCATGAATGCCAACATATACTGTGACATACTGAAGCAGCCCTTTGGAAACTATGCTGCACGGCAGTATTCCAACATCATAACGATGCCAAACACGACCCCCAACACGACCCCCAACACGACCACTGCCGTGCTAAAGAAACTGAGGGTAAAGGTGATGTTTTGGCCAAGCATGTCTCCAGACCTAAACCCTATTGAGCATCTGTGGGGCATCCTCAAACGGAAGGTGGAAGAGCGCAAAGTTTCTAACATCCACCAGCTCTGTGATGTCGTCATAGAGGAGTGGAAGAGGATTCCAGTGGCAACCTGTGAAGCTCTAGTGAACTCCATGCCCAAGAGAGTTAAGGCAGTGGTGGAAAATAATGGTGGCCACACAAAATATTGATACTTTGGGCACAATTTGGACATTTTCACTTAGGGGTGTACTCACTTTTGTTGCCAGCAGTTTAGACATTAATGGCTGTGTGTTAAGTTATTTTGAGGAGACAGCAAATTTACACTACACAAGGTGTACACTGACTACATTTTATCAAAGTGTCATTTCTTCAGTGTTGTCCCATGAAAAAATATAAAATATTTACAAAAATGTGAGGGGTGTACTCACTTTTGTGAGATGCTTTATATATATATAAATAATCATCATCATCATAGCAGTCTGTCAGGGGCAACAATGACTTTCATTTAGGTCTGATCAGATTCCTCCACGCAGCTCTGTCCTTTGCCTTCCCCTGCCAGGAACTCCTGACCTTGTTAACCCGGGCAACGTCCGAGCCGGTATGAGTTGCTTTCTGACTGACGATTTCATGAAACTGCTTGCAAAGTATTTGAGTACTGCTAGCTTTTGCTGGACTAGCAGCACATTCTTGCCAGGATGCCCAGTCTCACCTCGTGTAACTGGGAGTGGTTCACCACAGACCTGTGACAGATATTGTTTTTAGTTCTACCAGGATGCCAAGTTTCACCCTCTGGTCATTCACTGCAACAGATACTGGAGTCAGTTCTTGGCCTGTCCTTGCCACTGATATATGTATAATATATATATATATATATATATATATATATATACAGTATGTGTGTGTGTGTGTATATATATATATATATATATATATATATATATATATATATATATATATATATATATATATATATATATATATACTGTATATACGTATGAAGACTTTGTTTGCAAAAACCGATAAACACCACTTCCAAGAAAATTTCACTCTTTACATCAAACAACCGTTAACATTAACTACTTGTAGAAGTTGAAATCGTTTTGTCTCAAAAGCTGATATGTCCTATGTTAAAGATACTACAAATTCATGTTGTTTTTTTTTTCAAAAGCCAATAAACGGCGGGAGCGTTTTTTTTCACAAAAGCAGATAACTCCACAGGGCAAATCAACAGTTGGTATTTGGCAGATGTTTTTTAATTGAAACTCACTTCAGACGTGCACAAATGAAAGAGAAATAGAGAGACGGGGGAATTAAAAAAAAAGAAAATATATATACACTACCGTTCAAAAGTTTGGGGTCACCCAGACAATTATTTTGTGTTTTCCATGAAAAGTCACACTTATTTGCCACCATGAGTTGTAAAATGAATAGAAAATATAGTCAAGACATTGACAAGGTTAGAAATAATGATTTGTATTTGAAATAATAATTTTTTCCTTCAAACTTTGCTTTCGTTAAAGAATCCTCCATTTGCAGCAATCACAGCATTGCAGACCTAACATGATTGCACAAGGGTTTTCTAATCATCCATTAGCCTTCTGACGCAATGAGCAAACACATTGTACCATTAGAACACTGGAGTGATAGTTGCTGGAAATGGGCCTCTATACACCTATGTAGATATTGCACCAAAAACCAGACATTTGCAGCTAGAATAGTCATTTACCACATTAGCAATGTATAGAGTGTATTTCTGATTAGTTTAAAGTTACCTTCATTGAAAAATAGTGCTTTTCTTTCAAAAATAAGGAAATTTCTAAGTGACCCCAAACTTTTGAACGGTAGTGTACGTATATGAAGAGTTCTTTTGCAAAATCTGATACGTCCAGTTGAGTTTAAAATGAGAAAACACTTTTTCATCTGTAGGTTTATAGATGTTAGTATTTCCAGATCAGCTTCTAAGACATGGTCACTTGAAATATGAGTATCTCCAACACAGTAAAGCAAAAAATCAAACATCAACTCATTGTTACTTTTTGCCAATTTATTAGTACGTTTTTTTGTTTTTTTTTTGCAAAAACAGATAAGTCCCAAAAGCCATGCTATTTTGTCTGGAACATACTTGAATGTCTATAAGCATCAATGTAGTATGACTGACACACTGATTTAGGCATATCCACTTAGTAAAATGGTATAATATAGCTATAATAAAGGTATAATTCAAGATTCAAAGATTTTATTGTCAAGACTACTCAAATCTCAACATCCCTTCAAAAGGGATGTTGAGATTCCTCTTTAACATGGAAGCAGTGCTGACGAACGCGTTGGTTTCTGTGCGGCAGCGTGCGCCCTCTCTGACAAGTGTCTGCTTCAGTACCCTTTTGTCAACCTCTTTCATTTGCACTCTCAAATTGTTTGTGAAAGTTAGAAGGAAAGGTTTCACACGATGCGATAACCGGCACAAGTTTTTTACAGGACATACAAGAGAATTGAAATGGTGTTTCTCTCTCTCTAGCAAATGCTAGCAAAAGTTTGTAAAAGTTCGTAAAAGTTGGTGTGTGCTGGATTAAAAAAAAAACCTGCTCACAAATGTAATTTCACCAACATTTGGACTACTTTCTCTGATTTTTCAATACATCTGTAAAAGTTGGTCCAAACGCTATTGTGTGAACCCAGCTTCAAGTGTGAAACCTCTGTCCGTGTAATTGCTCCCTACCGTTCTGCAGAACGGCACCTTTCCCCAGCATTGGAATGGTTGGAACAGGTGGTATGTGGAACAGAACAAATGCAAATGTTTGCTCATGTATGAGCATGTGCTCGTACTTGTACTTTGTACAAGTACATTGCACTTTGTACAGTTTATTGCAGATGTTCTTTTCATGTATGTTTGTGTGTTTTTGTGACCCGCCAAGGGGACTACAGATGCAAATTAGCAGTATTGCTAAATTTGGCTGTTATGAAGGGAATTCATAACTAGGAGCAGTGTGATGATGTGGCTGGCTGGCGTCATCATAACACCGACCTATTAAAGGGAGAGGCAGCCATCTTATGGCCTCTTCTTTGATGATCCGTCCTCATACTGTAGCATATCAGGGAGCTGAATGCTAATGTGTTGTAGTGTTTACTGGCAGTTTATGTTATAATGTTCAAGTTCCACCACAGCATCCTTGTCCGTCATCATTCCCAGGTTTGTGGACATAACATTTGGTGATGAGAATTTACAAACCATGGAAGCATGCCTAAGACCGCTGAGGCCTTTCCTCAAGTCCCCAGGCGAACCGGATGTCCCGTGGTCACGTTGGCTGGACGCGTTTGAGACCTATGTTGCAGCATTGGACCTGGGAAAGTTGGATAAAGGAAGGAAGCGGGCACTGCTTGTTCACAACCTGGGCATAGAAGGTCAGAGAATTCTTCACACGCTTGGTTCAATGGACTTGTATGGCGATGCTGTGGAGCTACTTGCTAGCTACTTTGCTTTGCTACTTTGCTGCCTCCTTAGCCTCCTTAGCTTGCTGCTCCTGAGCATAGAGTTATGTAGGCAATTCCTTGCAGGGCGGGTCCGAGACTGTTCCCCTGGGGCAGTACACCCAGGAGGCGGTAACTGCGATGAACAGGCCTCTTGTTGGTCGCAGGCTAACTTCCTGGAAGGGCGAGAGTTTCCAGCAGTATATCTGGTAGGGGAGGAGCTGGAGCCCTGGAGGTGCGCTGTGCTGGGCCCACCAGCACATGGACAAGTCCCGACAGCCACCAACTCCGCCCCACTGCCTTGTGGGTAAGCCTTTTTAGGCAAGGCTAAGGGAGTAAACCCTGACAGAAAATCATGCTTCAGGAAGGACAGTCTTGGGAGCCTTGGACAGCATCTGCCCTAGGACCTTGGCCTATAACCAGGAACGTGGCATGCCACCACGCTGAGGCAGTCCCCAACCAATGACCGGGCTCTGGCATGGTGTTGCAGCTCGTCAGCGTTGCCAGTCATCTTGGATCTCTCTTTGCCACTGGGCTTCAGCGCCGGCGGGTCAAGATGGTGGTGTTGGTGGACTGCGCAGCCCCCTCGTTACCTTAATCCCTTCACCGCGCAGGATCCCTCTCTCCATTTTTTACCCTCTCTTTCAAAGTCCAGCGGCAACTGGTAGGCCGGCGACGGGGGCAGGCTTTTGGATGAAGCTGGAAGCCCCTAGCCTGCCTCCAGCACGTTTGGCGGTGCAGGCAAGATGGCCGTTGTGGTAGTGGATTGAAGCGGCACTCCCTTCATGTCCTACCTGCACGACTGGGCAGTCCTCTTTAGGATTCACACTGCCCACCTCAATTCGAGGAAGGGCCTAGAAAAGGTGGCCCAAACATTGCCTGCTTCACCCCGCCCTGAGTGGGTAGCCGTGCCCACTAAGGCATCCCTTTTTGCGGTCGAAATTACAGAAAGTCTACGAAATTCAGAGCCCTGAAGGTCGCTACGTGGAATGTCTGGACCCTGTTGGATTCCAAGACCAACACCAATAGTGACCACCCACGTCGTCGCACCGCCCTCATTGCGTCTCAGCTCGGCGTCTGCATTGCTGCGCTCAGTGAAACACGTCTCCATGGTGAGGACTCGCTCCAAGAGGTTGGCGTGGGCTACACGTTCTTCTGGAGAGGCTTGCCAGAGGACTCCGATAGGATTCATGGCGTGGGCTTTGCCATCAAATCCTCGCTTCTCTGTCAGTGTCCCGAGTCCCCAACTGGTATCAGCAAGCAACTTATGACGCTGCGCATCCTGCTGGCCTCCAAAAGGTACGTAACCATCATCAGTGCCTACGTCCCCACGCTCCCCTCAGCAGATGACATGATGATTTCTATGTTTTTCTATGCATTTTTATGATGCGCTCACCCGCTGCATCAGTTCTATTTCCCATGCTAACAGGATCCTTCTGCTAGGTGACTTCAATGCAAGGGTTGGCAACAATCACGCTGTCTGGGGCGGTATCATCGGGAAGCACGGTGTCAGGAATGCCAGCGAGAATGACCTCCGCCTCCTCAATCTCTGCACGAAACACAACCTCATCATCACTAACACCATGTTCCAGTTGCCTGACAAACTCAAGACCTCGTGGATGCATTCATGGTCAAAGCACTGGTACTTAATTGACAACGTCATCACCAGGAAACAAGATCGTCAAGACATCATCATCACCAGAGCCCTCAGGGGTGCCGAATGCTGGACTGACCACTGTCTAATTCGGTCCCTCCTGTGCATAAGAGTACGTCCCCGGGCCTGCAAGTGCCCAGGTGCAAAGCACATCAATTGCGCCCCCTTTGTGGACCCACAGAAGCTGTCTGAGCTTTGCGGTGCTCTTGCTGCCGCACTTGACGCCACTCCGGACAACCCCGACGACACTTCTCGCGAAGCCATCACTGAGGAGTGGAACTCCTCATCGAGACTGCCACTAGTGTGTTCGGTGTCTCCAATCGAAAACACCAAGACTAGTTTGACGACAGCGCTCATATGATCCGCAAGCTAATTAAGCAGAAGAACAACGCGCACAAAGCGGCGATCGGCAATCTATCCTGCTCTGTCCTGCGTGAGAGGTTCTCACGCCTCCGTTCCACCATCTAGGCAGTTCTTCGTCGAATGGAGAACAATTGGTGGCAGAAGAAGGCTGCCGAAATCCAGGGCTTTGCCGACGCGCACAATTTACATCAGTTTTATGACGCCATCAAGACCATCTATGGTCCACCCCGCAGCTCCAACGTGCCCCTCCGTTCCTCCAATGGCTTCTCGCTCATCAAGGACACTCAGGGCGTCCTTACGCGATGGGTTGAACATCTCAGCGAGCTGGTCAACTGGATCAACCCATTTGATGCTACCTTCATAGACGGTCTCCCTACTCTTCCCCCAATGCTCGAGCTTGACAATTCTCCTTCGTTTGTTGAAGTCCATAAAGCCTGCAGAAGCTTCAAGAACAACAAGGCTTCTGGCCCGGACGCTCTCCCGGGGGGAGATATTCAAGTACGGAGGGTACTGTGTGACACATCGTCGCCACCGCTTTATCAGCAAAGTCTGGCTCACAGAGACCCTGCCTCAGCAGTGGAAAGATGCCAACATTGTTACTGTCTATAAAAGGAAAGGAGACAAAGCAGCAAGCGGCAACTACTGTGGCATCTAGCTTCTTGCAGTTGCTGGTAAGGTCCTTGCTCGTGTCCTTGCCAGAATCCTTAATTCTGTTGCGGAAGTCATTCTCCCTGAATCGCAGTGTGGCTTCCGGAAGGACCGTTGTACCACCGACATGATCTTTGCCACACGTCTTCTCCAGGAGAAGTGCAGGGAACAACACCAGGACCTCTTCATGGCCTTTGTCGATCTCACCAAGGCCTTCGACACTGTGAACCGAGATCTTCTCTGGGTCATCCTAACCAAGTGTGGCTGTCCCCCCAAGTTCATCGCCATCCTGAGAGACTTCCACACGAATATGTTTGCACGTGCTGTAGCTGGAGGTTTGGTTTCTGAGCCCTTTGCCGTCAATGTAGGAGTCAAGCAAGGATGAGTCCTGGCACCCGTCATCTTTAACATCTACCTAGCGGCCGTTTCCCTCCTCTCTCGACACAGGCTCGACTTAGCCGACGGTATCTCTATTAGATACTGGTTGGATGACAGTGTGTTCAACCTCTGTAGGCTACTCGCTAAGACTAAGACCAGTACTACCACAGTATTCGATCTCCAGTATGCAGATGATGCTGCCTTTCCTTCACTAACTGCGCAGGGCCTACAACATACTCTTAACATCATTGATGCTTCGTATAGCAATGTCGGCCTAGTCATCAATGCACGAAAGACCGAGGTCCTTTGCCAACCTTCATCAGGCACACCTCAAACCGAGCATAACTTTCTGGTTGGAGAAGAGCCCATCCTGAAGGTGGATCACTTCCCTTACCTGGGCAGCATCCTGTCCTCCTCATGCTCACTCAGTGATGAGATTCAGAGCCACATCCGGCAGGCCACCTCGGGGTTTGGCAGGTTCAGTGCTAGGGTATTCCTGAATAGGAATCTCTCCTTGAGAACTAAGATCGCGGTTTACTCGGCTGTCTGCATCTCCGTCCTGCTTTATGGCAGTGAGGCCTGGATGCTGTACAGGGCAGATGTCCGGAGCCTTGAGGCATTTCACATCGGATGTCTCCAGCGGATTCTTGGCGTCATGCGGAAGGACCACGTATCACATGTCCAGATCCTGCAGAGAGTTAACCTCCGTAGTATCGAGGCACTTGTGATGCAGCGCCAGCTTCACTATGTCGGCCATGTCATTCGGATGCCGGAAAACCGCCTCCCCCGCCAGATCCTCTACGGTGAGCTCGCCGCCAGACTGCGCTCTCAAGGAGGGCAGAAGAAGCAGTTCAAGGACCACCTCCATGCCGTCCTGAAGAAGTGCAATGTCTGACCTTCTGATCTGGAGACCGTTGTCACCTCCAGGACACTTTGGCACACAACCTAGCCACCAGGCTAGAGGCGAAATGGAATTGGTGAGTCCACTCAACAATTCATTGCTGACTTAAGACATCTGGCTAGCATGTGCCGTTTTGGACTGTTGGAGGACAAGATGGTACAGGACCAGTTGGCTGAGCACACGAGTAACCCGAGGCTAAAGGCTAAGGTGCTAAGGGTGCTAAATGACATGACACTGGTTCAATGACAGAACTCGTACAGTCAGACAGGAGTGCCGCAGAGCTGAACACAGATGGAAGAAAGATAAACTGCAGGTGTCACTGCAGATTTTAAAAGACTGCTGGCATCAGTATCAAAATACTGTCAAGCAGGAAAAAAGCAAATATTTTGCTAATATTGTTTTATCTCATTGTCATAATCAACGTGTTTTATTTAACACTATTGACTTTGTTCTTAATACCCCACAGACTGACTGTTTGGAGGCCTCCTCTGAGTTATGCAATGATTTTATGAACTTTTTTATTGATAAGGTGGCCACCACCAGGGCTCTCATCTCAGCTCCTGCCTCTGTCTCTGTCCCTTGTTCTGCTGTTTTTAATCAGTTTGAACCTGTGACTCTTGTCATTTTTAGAGGATGTGGTTGGCCACATTAAGCCCTCAGGGTCTCCCTGTGATGCTGTCCCTCCTAGACTTTTTAAAGAGGTGCTTCCCAGTATAGGCTAGTCAGTTCTCACCATCTTGAACAGCAGCCTGTCATCTGGTGTGGTTCCTGCAAATTTTAAACATGCAGTAGTACAGCCCTTGATTAAGAAACCTGGTCTCGATCATACCATGTTGGCAAATTTTAGGCCTAGTTCCAAGCTGCCATTTCTCTCAAAAATTCTAGAGAAAATTGTCTATATGCAGCTGAAATGTTTTCTGGATGAACACGGTATTTTGGAGATTTTTCAATCTGGTTTCAAAGCTCTTCATAGCACAGAGACAGCCTTCTTAAGAGTTTTTAACGATATTCTCTTAGCATGTGATTCAGGTGAATATGCTGTTCTTGTGCTGCTTGATTTAACTGCTGCCTTTGACACAGTGAACCATCATATTCTAATTTCCCGTTTGCAGCACCTAGTGGGCATTTGTGGCACTGCTCTTAACTGGTTTTGGTCCTATCTGGCAGACAGGACTTTTTAAAGTTAGCATGTCTGGGTTTGAATCCTCTTCTGCTCCTCTGCCACACGGGGTCCCACAAGGGTCAATTCTAGGGCCCATGCTTTTTTCTCTGTACATACTTCCACTGGGTTCCATTTTTAAAAAGCATGGTATCTCTTTCCACCTGTATGCTGATGACTGTCAGATTTATGTCCCTCTAAAACAAGAGGCTGCCTCACCAGTAAGCTCACTCCTAGCATGCACTGAAGACATAAAATCTTGGATGGCCCTAAACTTCCTAAATTTTAATGATAAGAAGACCGAAGTTATGGTGTTTGGACCTAGTCGCCCCTGTGAATCCCCTCCTGTATACTTGGGCCCCCTTACTCCTTATGTTAAATCCACAGCTAGGAACCTTGGTTTTATCATGGACAATGATTTTAAATTAGACACGCAGATTCGTTCTGTGGTAAAATCCAGCTTCTTTCATCTAAGGCGTTTAGCAAAAGTAAAACCCATTCTCTCTAGACCACATCTGCAAACAGTAATCCATGCTTTTATTTCATCTCGGCTGGATTACTGTAACGCACTTTACACCAGTGTCAGCCAGTCATCTCTTTCCCGTCTGCAGCTGGTTCAAAACGCCGTTGCTCGTCTTTTAACAGGTACACGTGGAAGAGATCACATCACACCCATCTTAGCTTCACTCCACTGGCTGCCCGTGTATTTTAGAGTTCATTTTAAAATTCTTTTATTTGTTTTTAAATCCTTGAACGGTCTTGCTCTGCTTTACCTCTCTGAGCTTCTGCATCCCTACGCTCCCACCCGGTCCCTTAGGGCAGCTGAACAGCTGCTTTTGGAGGTACCAAAGGCGAGGCGCAAGCTCAGAGGGGACAGAGCCTTTTCGATCATGGCCCCCAGGTTATGGAATGATTTACCCCTGGACATCAGACAAGCACCTTCACTGTCTATTTTTAAAACACGTCTTAAAACACACTTTTACTCCCTGGCCTTCGATCCAGTATGAGACATTGATTTTATTGAATGAAATGGATTTTTATTTTATTTTACTTTTCATTTTATTTATGAATTTTTATTTATTTATTTTTTTTTACTGTGGTTCTTGTGTTAGCGGCCTTTGTGTTAGTGCCCGCTTTTATGTTCTCTTGCTGTACAGCACTTTGTGTAGCGAGTGTTGCTTTTAAAGTGCTTTATAAATAAAGTTGATTGATTGATTGATTGACTGATTGATAGCTATCACAATAGAGCTAGCATTCCAGCTTGAGTCAGCAGATAGATTAGCATCAGAGCTAGGTGAGCGCCAACAACAGAGGCAGCTTGGACAGACAACGTTAACCAGCACGGTGAGCATGGAGGAACACAGGGACATGGCAGTGAAATTAGAGATGAACGCTGTGACCCGGAGGACCGCTTCAAGAGGCCCCACGTGTGGTAACTGTGTTTCCCCGATGCACCATGAGAAGACACGTTTTTGCCCGGCAAGAGGACAATGCTGCAATAAGTGTGGACGTTACAATCATTTCACCAAAGTGTGCCGGTCATCGATGCCACAGGGCCCACCAAGTAAGCAAAACCGCCTGCCAATGACCACCATTCATACGGTAAGCCCTGAAATTAATGCATACGCATACTGCATGGTTGAATTGGACAGCGTGGCTATACCGCTGTTGCTCAACACTGCGACGGTTAGGTCAGTGCTAATTTTGGGCCACGGTGAAGAAAGTTAACAGTTTACTACAAATCGAAGAATGTTTATGACTTTGAGTTCCAAGTGTACACACACGGTGACAACATTATGGGATGTGACCTCTTCTACAAACTGGCTTTCACTATCCGCAACAGCACCGGGGTCACGTGATCTGGTTACGGAAATTGGGACATGACGGATGTTTATGACGATGATGTGGTGTGGGATGAGTTTAAAGTGGGTGACACCAACACCGAATCAGTTGTCCCATGCACAAAGGAGGAGAGCTACCCGGAGGGGGGGGGGGGCAGCCGGACTCGCCTCAGATCCTCGCCCAGTCAGAGACTATGGAAGCCGCTGACGGAGTTGCAGGAGAGGGAGCCTGTGCACGCGGAGAACCTCGGGACACAACAACCGGGAACGGACACTATCTACGACGTGGCACAACAACGACAACAGCAAAGTAAATTAGATGAGCGAGAAAAAAAACCGGACTGCTTCAGTACCCATGCTCAATATCAGCCTACGGGGGTTACGACCAAGCCAACAAGAGAAGAGTCCGCAACAGCGGACGACACGGGAGAGACGCCGGACACCTTCAGTACCCACGACCAGTTTTGGACTATGGAAACTACAACGGTGGAGTCGGGTGAAGGGTTTGTCATGAACATGGTAATGACAGAACTGTTATGGCATGACGGAGACTCTAAGACGGACAAGTACGTGGTGCCACTGTGATCAAAGAGGCATATGAGGCTGAGCAAGGCACCGCTCAAAGCTATGGACTGGGTTCAAGTACGCACAGATGACAGACTGGGACATCAGCTGACCAAGTCACAGCCGACGAGACTGCAGACATTGCTGAGGATCGTGGCACAGCTGGGATCAGTGTGCTTTCGACTGACGGATGGTTCGGTTCGGCATGCAAACCAACTCTGGTGTGTCCAGGTGGCTGCTCCAGATGGCGAGGCTTCGCGGAAGTCAGCTGATGCAGACCCGGGCCCTAACATTATGAAGATCGATCCTGGTCCTGGGGGCCCAACATCTTCAGGGCCACGCCCACTGAGGGCCCGCTACAAGGCCCCTCCTTCAGAACTGCCTTCCCCATGGAAGACTGTACGAAAGAAGAAAACAAGTGACTGTTTAGTTAGGAGAATGGCTGCAGCAGTGGCAGAATAATCCACTCAGCCACGTCGGGTCCAGCGGCGGTCCACCCACTGACCCTAATTCAGGAGTTACTGTGTATGCCAAATTGGGGAGGGTTTTAGTGTTCTGTTTTTTTTGTTTTTTTTCCAAGGGGAGGGTGAATGTTATGAAGGGAATTCATAACAAGGAGCGGCGTCAAGACGTGGCTGGCTGGTGTCGTCATCATTCCGACCTATATAAGGGAGAGTTGGCCATCTTATGTCCTCTTCTTTCTCGTCCTCATAGCATATCAGGGAGCTGAATGCTAATGTGTTGTAGCATCTACTGGCAGTTCATATAATAAAGTTCGAGTTCCAGCACAGCGTCCTTGTCTGTCATCTTTCCCAGGTTTGTGAACATAACACTGGCATGCTTACGTTTGCATTAATGTTCATGAGTATGTAATGTCCTTTTCAAATAAACGTTAAACTAACCTAAACGTGCATGTATAGGACTGTCACTATAACTTCGCTATTGACAAGCCAACTCGAGGTTGCCAAGTAACCACAATAGGTACATTTTTTTTGTATGAATTTTTCCCTCACATAATTTTTTTTCTGCAAATCTAGAAATCGTTGGCCGGCTGTTCCTGGTAGCCTCAGCCGGTGATGAGACAGGGTTAAGTTTCTGTGCCTGTATTTTAAATAAATTATCAACTAAAAAAGGGCAGATTTTTTTTTCTGTGCCGGTTTCACAGACTGTCGTTGTAGTGTGGCTAAGCAGTTTCATCTATTCAATTGTACATTAATTTGAGGATATTCTCCAAACCATTAATTATTTTGTTGCCACTCTTCACCAATTAACTACAAACCTTTAATTAATTTGTAAAATATATGCCTCCGATGGCGGGCTGCTGTAGCTGTTGCAAAGTTGGTGACAGAAAAACTTAATATTAGAAATCAATTTAAATCATACTCACCACTGCTGCTAAAAATAGTCTCTGTACTGTTTTTAAACTCACTTCTATGCTAGTTTTTTCTTGTTAATGTGACCCCCCTACATAAACCTGTATTACGCAAATTTACAGCTTTATTCCTAGTAAATTTCTGATTTTTTTCCACTTGTAGCTACAGAATATGAGACTTTTTCATGTAAATTTGAGACTTTTTTCTGGTAAATTTGAGGCTATCAATTTTTCTTTCTAGTGGAAGATCATCTATTTACCACGAGGCAAAGCTGTAATGCAGCCCTGAAGGGGGTGTCCCATGCTACTGTATTTATTAATGTAGGCTATAAAATATCTATTTCTATACATATTTTCATGCTGCTTGTGAGCTACAAACTCCAAATTTTTAACCTTTAAAATGAATACTGTGTGCTCAGCTGACTGACAGCACACCCTGTAGTGAAAACATAAAAGTCTTGCCTGCGCATGACAAGAGGGAGAAAGTGCTAAAAAAATACAATGCTACTATGTCTGGTGCTGACCCCTCGCTGAGAGTGCCATGTCACCTCAGCATGGAACAAGGCAAACAGTACCATTGAGAGTACGACCTAAGGGTGAGTCCAGCAATCCTACGCAGAAAGCTTATTTCAGCCACTTGTATCCGCAATCTCATCTTTTCGGTCATTACCCAAAACTTATGTCCATCGACAGCTTTGCCTTAGAGCTCAGTTTCCTCTTCACCACAACAGACTGGTACAACATCCGCATCACTGCAGATGCTCCACTTGGGGCAGGAGCTCGTCCCTGACCTGGAGAGGACAACCATGGGGATCCAGTGCTGTGTGGATGAGGTGGCAATCGAAGGCAGAGACCTTGGGGGTTTGACCTTTCTAAACTGGCTTTTTGGGAATTACAACCATTTTTATACAAAATCTCCTAATTTGAGGGACTCAACAGTAATTGGACAAATTAACATTACCATAAATGAAATGTTCATTTTCAATACTTCATTGGGCTTTGCAGGCAATGACTGCCTGAAGTCTGGGGCCCGTGGACGTCACCAAACTCTGGGTTTCCTCCTTTGTGATGCTTGTCTGGGTCTTTACTGCAGCTGTCTTCAGCTGTTTCTTGTTTGTGGGTCTTTCTGTCTTAAGTTATGTCTTAACCAAATCAAATGTTGCTAGAACAGGTTCAGACCTGGTGAATGTCATATGCTCTGTGCGCTGATGTCATCCGCGCTCAGGCCATATTCCTCCTCAGCCCAGCTCTTATTATGACAGCGTCTCAGTGGGCTTCCAGCTGTCAAGCTCTACAGGATGGCTGGAGGCCAATTACCTCTCATCAGCTGAGGCGCTGTCAACCACTATAAAAGGGAACGGCCCTGATCACTCAGCGCTGTGACCTCGCATATGATCCACGCTCATCTCTCGGTGTGGATTAGGCTGGAACCCCTACATCCGGCTCCAGTTCTCCTCTCATCCCTCATCATTTGTAAGTGTGCCTTTTGTATTGTTTGTGTTTTGCCCCACGAGGCTCTGTTCCTTTGTTCCCTTCCTTATCACCAATAAATGACACAAACTCACCGGTCAGCCCTTGGCTCTTATTTATGGCTCGCCAGAGCCATACGTAACAGTAGGTCACAGCCAGTGAGTTGCCGGCTGCCGTGAGTTTGCTTTAATTGGACTTTGTTCTTCCCTGTCTGGGTGTCAACTCTGGGAGCATGCTGTCTCCCAGGAGCCGCGTTCGGCGCCTGGGTAATGAGCTAGCGAGCGCCCTGAAGTATGTCGATGGGACGCTCCTCGCCGCTACCTTCTACGACAACCACCACGACATGCGCTGGTACCTAGACTACGCTGAGGCTCTCCTGGACAATCTTCCTCGCTACGCCGACCACCCTGAAGTCAGCGCGAGGAGAAATGACATCGCTGCACAGTGCGAGATACTCCGTGGGCTGGAAGGAAATCCTGGCAGAAAGCCGAAGAGGAGGAGACGTCACCCCTCGCTTCGGGATCCCGCTCCTGCCTCCGTTCCGGCCTGGGAGTTCACACCATCCAGAGGTCTTTCCCCATCGGGCATGACGTCACTCGGGATTCCCCCGGAGGAGCTGCAGCTGACAGCTACTAGATCCGAGACTGAGTGGCTGCTGCTCGCTCCGCTGTTCATCCATCCATAATTATGAAGCATGTGGCGGCAGCAGTTAGACTGGTGGAGAGGAGTCCAGAGTTGCGTGAGTTCCCCGAGTTTGCCGACCTGCTCGCCTCTGTTTCTGCACAGGAATGGCGATTCCCGGATCTCACCTTCGCCTCGCCCCCTGCAAGAAACCGTCATCACACCGGCTGTCAACCTCAGCGTGAATCCTGTCTGGATCCAGTTCCGGGCCGCCGCAAGGGCTCAATTCCTCGCACAGCTGCCACTCCTGTGCCTCGTCAGAGGGGAATTCCCGCAGCCTCATCTCCCGGGCCATCTTCTCCGGCTGCCCCGTCAGCGCTTCGTGTCTGGCTCATCTTGGCTGTCGCCCCCTCCTCCTCGTCGCCTATCCCGGCTGCTGTGTGTCTCGGGAGTCCCGTTTCGGCGAGTCCCGTCCCGGAACCTTCTCGAGTGGCTCCCCGTCGTCCTCCCAGGGGGTCCTCTGTCACCGTCCGGCGGGGAAAGGGAGGAGCAACGTCCGCCGCAGCAGGCACCATCCAACCTCCAGGAGACAGGCAAGTCCCAGTTCATTCATATTCTCATTATTGTGATTTGCCTTGTCAGATTCCTGGGGGTGGAGTTCGGGGTTTGCAGCCCCCCGAGCTCCCACCACCTGTTGTGGCTTTAATTATTAATCCCGCATCCTCTGTGTCTCCCTCCGCTGAGCGGTCCTTGACGCCAGACCAACGTCGCCGGATGAGGAGGGGGTCTGCGGTTCTGGAGAGCCTGGTTCCCATCCCACAGCCACGTCATGGGCGGAGGAGGAGGGCAGACTGCAGCGTGGAACCTGCGCCGATGAGGAAGCGTCCCCAGGTCTCCATGGACGAGCGGTCCGGTCCAGCGGGTCGAGGGTTCCCTGCCACCACGCCGTGCAGGCCATTGGCATGGGCATCAGTGTCGGAGGATCCTGAGGCTGTGGACACCATCATGCCAGCTGCGGAGCCCGACGTAGCTGAGTGGGAGGCTGATGACAACCTCCTACCGTCTGAGCCAGATCTTCGCAGTCCTGGACGGCGTCAGAACCCGAGATCAGGCAAGTGCTCTGTATTGTCTTTCTCCTTTCCGTCCTAGAGCATTTTTGCCCGTCTCTTGGGGAGACGAGCCGGGTGCAGCCGCCCGCTGCATCCGAGCTTGTCTCGCTGGGTTCTGGTGCTGCCGGTGATCCTGATCCCGGTTCTTCTCTCTCTCCCGAGCCTTCTCCCAGGGTCGCCGGCGAGGAGCTGCTTTCACCTGCTGTGCCAGAGGTTCCAGGTTCGGGGTTGGAGGTCGGTTCTGGTGCGGCACCGACCCAATCGGGGTCCGACGCGGGTGCAACCGAGACCCAATCGGGGTCCGTCGCGGGAGCAACCATGACCCAATCGGGGTCCGACGAGGGTGCAGCACCAGCAGTAGCCAGGTTTGGTGAGGGAGCTGTAGATCCCCTGCTACCGGACACTGGACTGGCTCATCTTCTCCCCCATCGTCACCATCGTCCTCATCTTCACCCTCATCATCCCCCCAAGACTTTTCCACCAGGTGCCGTATGTACCTCTCACTGTCGGCCCGGCTCGCCCTTGCTATTCCCCTCCACAGGGAAGCTGTTGCCTTTCTCTCCCCTGCGGTCCTGGTGGCTGAGCGATGCGGGTCGGCCGCCAGAAGGACTGCCGCGCCCATTCGGCTCTTTGGTCCGGCCACCCGACCCACTGGACTCTCCATCCGGCTGTCTGGTCCGGCCGCCTGAAGTACTGTTTTTCCTGGCCTGGGATTCGGGTAGGCCGCCTGAATGCTTCCCGTCACCCCTGTTGGCGGTTTGGACGCTGGGTGCGGGGAGACCCCCCAAATTGTATTATTTCTTCTGTTATTCCTGTGCCTTTGGTCCCTTGTAATTTTGTGAGTGTGCAGGTATAATATGATTTCTTGTAGTTCTATCGCGGTTAGTGTGTCTTTTTTTTTCCCCCCTCCTGTTTGAGGGATGTTCTGGTACGCCTTAGGGGCCTCTGTTTTCCTTTTAGGTCTCCTGTGGTTGTTTTTCTTTGAGTCCTGTTTGCATTTTGTGGCATTTTATGGAGTATTGTGTTTTTTTCCCCCCTGTACTCTGTAATTGCTTCATTATTCCCTGCCAATGTTGTGTTTTTTTTTCTTTTTTCTTTCTCTCTGTCTGCATATTATTAACATTTTATGGAGTATTGGTTTTTTTTTCCCGTACTCTGTAATTGCTTCATTATTCCCTGCCATTGTTGTGCTTTTTTTTCTTTTTTCTTTCTCTCTGTCTGCATATTATTAGCATTTTATGGAGTATTGTTTTTTTTTCCCGTACTCTGTAATTGCTTCATTATTCCCTGCCAATGTTGTGTTTTTTTTTCCTCTCTCCCCTTTTCTCGATTCACGCCCTCCTGGCCTGCGCCCCATCTGCCCACCCTAGGTGGGGGGCTTGGGTGTTACTAGCCATTCGGAGCCCGGCCTACCTCTACCTTTTATTGCATGCATAGTTTTTTATTTTTATCTTTAGTGCTACTCCATGTTTAATGTTGCAGCATTGCACCGAGACAAATACCTAGTTTGTGTACTACATGAACAATGGCAATAAATCTCATTCTGATTCTGATTCTGATTCTGGCCTTGAGGGGGAGGTCCTGTCATAATGCTCTGTGCGCCGATGTCATCCGGGCTCAGGCCATATTCCTCTTCAGCCCAGCTCTTATTATGACAGCGTCTCAGCGGGCTTCCAGCTGTCAAGCTCTACGGGATGGCTGGAGGCCAATTACCTCTCATCAGCTGAGGCGCTGTCAACCACTATAAAAGGGAACGGCCCTGATCACTGATCACTCAGCGCTGTGACCTCGCATATGATCCACGCTCATCTCTCGGTGTGGATTAGGCTGGAACCCCTACGTCCGGCTCCAGTCCTCCTCTCATCCCTCATCATTTGTAAGTGTGCCTTTTGTATTGTTTGTGTTTTGCCCCACGAGGCTCTGTTCCTTTGTTCCCTTCCTTATCACCAATAAACGACGCAAACTCACCGGTCAGCCCTTGGCTCTTATTTATGGCTCACCAGAGCCATACGTAACAGTGATTGACTCGGCCATTGCACAATATTCCACTTCTTTGCCTTAAAAAACTCCTGGGTTGCTTTCTCACTATGTTCTCTCACCATTGTCCATCTGTACTGTGAATCACCGTCCAATCAACTGTGCTGCATTTGGCTGAATCTGAGCAGACAGTTTATCCCTATACACTTCAGAATTCATCCGGCTGCTTCTGTCTTCTGTCACATCATCAATAAACACCAGTGACCCAGCGCCATGAAGCCATGCATGCCCATGCATCACACTGCTTCCAACATGTTTTACAGAAGGTGTGATGTGCTGTGGATCACCAGCCATTCCAGGACTTCGCCATACTTTCATCTGCCCATCATTCCGGTGGAGGTTGATCTTGGTTTCATCTGTTCAAAGAATGATGTCCCAGAACTGGGCTGGCTTCTTTAGATGTTTGGTGGCAAGGTCTATTCTGGCCTTTCTATTTTTGATGCTGATTAATGGTTTGCACCTTGTGGTGCAAACCCTTAGCAGCAACAACTGCAATCAAGTGTTTGTGATAAATGGCAATGAATCTTTTACAGCGCTGTGTTACCCCATTAACAGAGGGGTACCAACAATTTTGTCCACGGATGTATTTATATGTACATGGGTTGTATTTAGGGAAAAGAGAAGTTGGAGTAAGTAAATATTAACTTCTTCCTTTTCCTTTTCGAGCACTGTACACTGTCACTTTTTTATTACACACCTGTTTTGTTTTTTGTTCAAAATAAAGAATCTCATCATCATCAAAGTTCCTGCAGCCACAAAGAGCTCACTGCACTAGACCATGTAGGCCTCTTCAGTAAGAGTCTGAGAGCGTCATGATAGGCAACTTGAAGTCTCCTCAAACTCCCTGCCTTAAAATTGGCCAGCAAATGTGCACTGTACATGGGTGTACGGTATGCTCTGAAAAGAGACAACTTAACCTCACGTGAGCATGCACTAAACCTCAGACACAGAATGTTAGCCTGTGCAGACAACGAACCACACTGTCTGTACATAGCTTCATCATCAGTCACTTGGTCAGTGATGATATGTCCAAGATATTTGGTCTTATTACAGACTGACGGAACATTCCCTGATAATTTAAAATATAGGTTGAAAAGATTTTGACATCACTGTATTTTGTTTTTATTTACATTTTACACAATGTCACAACTTCACTGAATTTGGGGTTGTACATTTAAAAAAAAAGGTAGTTCACAGAAATGGACATCATTTCGTACTGGCTTTGAAAACGTTTTGAAAAGGCAATAATAAAATAATAATGATGATAATAATAAAATGATAAAATGATAAAATAGTAAAAGATAAAATGGCTACCATTTTTAAATACACATTTTTTCTCAAAAGAATATGACCTCACAACCATCGGGGTTCCTCATGATGGTCCCCCCCCCCCCCCGCCGCCTTCAGCAGTCTCTGGCTGTAACACCCACACAAGGAACTTCAGAACCATCTCACCTAAAACCACCCATCCATCCATCTTCTACTGCTTAATCATTTTCGGGTCACAGGGGGCTGGAGCCTATCCCAGCATCTTTGGGCGAGAGGCAGGGTCCACCCTGGACAGATCACCAGTCCATCACAGTAGCTGCCATTCTTGCCCTTGCTAATGACATTACATCTGCTGGCATGCAATGTTTACAGATGTGTTTTAGCACAGATGTTTGTGTTGACATATTAAATCAATAAAAATATACTTGCTTTTAGCTTGGTTACAAAATAATACTGTAGATGAAATCATGATTGCTTCTGATGAAAACGAGCCAATTCAAAGTGCCTCATGTGCAGCTTGAAAACAACATGGGTGTTTTGTGATTTCATTTTGATATAATTGTGGTGTAGTGAGTGTGGTGTGTGTGTGCTGCCGTACCCACCCCTGGTGTGACGTCAGGCGGGCAAGGCTCTTGTGTATAAATAGTTCGGTTCTGATAATAAAGTGTGAACTTGCTGTATGACAGACGAGACTCCTGTCCCTCATTTTACATACATAACGTTTGGCGACAAGGATAAAAACTATGGGGGTGTACGGGCTACCTCCACCACTAGCACCGTTTCTAGACTACACGGGAGAGCCGGTGATCCTGTGGCCGCAGTGGAGGGCCATGTTCGAGGAATACATCAGGGTGCTGGGCTTAAGTAGGCTCGACGGGAGACGACGGAGCGCACTCCTGGCCCACAATCTTGGCGCAGAGGGCCAAAGAATTCTCGGTACGTTGGGTGAAATGGAGTACTATGAGGATGCTGTTGAGCGGCTGGCGGAGTACTTTGATGAGCAGACGAGGACCACGAAGCTGTGGGTAATGGAGCAGTTGGCGCCAGGAACAGCTAAGCTAGTTAGCAGGGGAGGCTAACAACCGTTCTGTGCCTATGGACAGGTTAGCCGCTAAGCTAACTTTGCACCAAAACCAAGCTACGAGCTATCAGCTAGACTTCGAGGTAGGATCGGGGCCATGAATAGAGGGAGTCCCCGGTCACTGAAGACGGCGGGCCGGTCAAGGAGCTCAGCACGGTATAGGACCATAGCGCTGATGAGTCAGACGGCGCGGTGTGCAGCAACAGCGGAAAGACAGAGCAGCAGGAGTCATCCCCGCAGCTGGAGGCTAGGCAGTGAGTGAGCAGGACCATGGAAGCTGAAGACCCCGGGGAAGAACAGCGACAGCCAGGCATGGAGACGACGCAGTGGAGCGCCTGGAACAAGGGTACCGAGAGCAGCGATGAAATGCCCAGGTTGGAGAGTGACAGTGACGATAGTGACAGCGACGATAGTGACGGCGACGATAGTGACGGCGACGATAGTGACGGCAACGAGAATGATGCTGAGAGACCCGAAGGAGAGCAACAGCAACTGGATATGGAGGCAGCACAGCAGAGTGCCTGGAACGAGGGTGCTGGGAGCAGCGATGAAATGCCCAGGTTGGAGAGTGACAGTGACGATAGTGACGGCGACGATAGTGACGGCGACGATAGTGACGGCGACGATAGTGACGGCGACGATAGTGACGGCAACGAGAATGATGCTGAGAGACCCGAAGGAGAGCAACAGCAACTGGATATGGAGGCAGCACAGCAGAGTGCCTGGAACGAGGGTGCTGGGAGCAGCGGTGAGGTGCTGGGGTCGGGAAACAATGTCGGCAAAAGCATTGCTGTAAGCCACGGGAGTGGGCAACAGCAACTGTGCGCCATGAAGTTCGGGCAGTGTCTCAGTGCCAGAGCTCAGGCCGCCCTGGATGAGGGTGCCAGACATTGAGGCGAGGCGCCCGAGGCAGCGAGTGGCGCCGACGAGCAGGTTTCGGGTCTCCCCGGAGTTCGGCCACGGGTGGTCGGAGTGTTCGGGACAACGATGGCAGCTGTGGTGGTGTTGAAAGTGGTCGGAAGTGGACCGACGAGCACGGAGAGATGGTGTGCTGGACAGCAGCACGGCGGGTCCCGAAGAATGAGGCAGTCGGTGGTGAAGAGTGACATTTTTGCAGGAGAGGTTGGTTTTGATCCCGGAGGCAGACGGCGGCCAGGGGCGTTCATGCTGTTTGGCTGCCCGGGACCTCCAAGCAGGTCTTATCTACAGCGGCCAGGGGCGTGCATGATTTGGAGCTGCCCTGGTCCCCCGGGCCGGTGTTACCTCTGGCTGCCGGTGGACATAGGTGTGACTTAAATATCACTGATGTAAATATGTATACTCTGCTGGTGTGCATGTGAGTATGTACGTATGTATGTTATGGGATTGTTTTACTTTAACTACTTATTTTGGTTTGAGTTATTTTGTGTGAATGTGATAGGCCATTTTCCTACAGTTCATGATTCCTTGTTCCTTAGGTCATGATTCGGGTCCTAAATTGGGGAGGGTCTTGATTGTGTGTGTGGTTTGCATTTTTGTAAGGGGGAGGGGAATTGTGGTGTAGTGAGTGTGGTGTGTGTGTGCTGCCGTACCCGCCCCTGGTGTGACGTCAGGCGAGCACGGCCCTTGTGTAAATAGTAAATAGTGTAAATAGTTTGGTTCTGATACTTATACATAGATAGAGAGTGAAGAAGACGAAGACGAGGTTGCCAACCCAGAGGAATTCTGACTTTTGATACATAGAGTGATGTTTACTGAGTGAAGAACAGTGCAGTAATGACTACAGCTCCTGACCAGATAGAGTGATGATACAGAGTGAAGTACGTGGCTGTAATGCACCTGTAGGCTGGTTGCCAACTGCCAATCAAATCTAAAAGAAGAAGATAAAGGGTGAACTTGCTGCATGACAGATGAGACTCCTGCCCCTCATTTTACATATCGTACATAACAGTAACAAACAGTATATCACTCTATAAAAGCAAGAAATCTCTGTGTGTGTGTGTGTGTGTGTGTGTGTGTGTGTGTGTGTGTGTGTGTCTGTCTGTCTGTCTGTCTGTCTGTCTGTCTGTCACGTTCATAGGACATCATAGTTCCCTATGAACTCAGGCATCATAGGACGACTCGCGGTGCCTATATGACGGCACATAGACAAATGTGTTTTATGATGTCATATACATCAAGCCCACGGCACATAGACAAATGTGTCTTTATGCTATCATATACAGTACATCAAGCCTGCCTTCACGTCTTTATGATGTCATATACAGTGACAGACATCAGGCAACATGTCTTTATGATGTCATATACATCAAGGCTGCCTTCATGTCTTTATGATGTCATATACAGTGAGTCCATGCCGGAAAGTCTCTTTTTGCTCAGATCTATTTTTATGATCTTGTCCATGAACTGGAATTACGACGCACCTGTCCCTCAACCAGTGGTCTCAACGAAGTAGAAGAAGGAGAAGAAGACCCACCAGATGGAGCGCAATAGAATGATGACAACTGCTGCACGTCAGAAAAGGTGCCATGAAGATGAAACACCTGAGGTTCCAGCAGTACATCACACAGGAGACAGGAGGACACCCTTCATCAGCATAGGGTACGACAGACTTAATATATAAAGCACGTTTCTAGGACATCATAGGACGGCCTATGATCTCTGCCTCATCATTATAGCGTGTCCTATGAACGCAGGCATCATAGGACGACTCGCCATGCCTACATGACGGCAAATGTGTAACCTTGATGAATGCCAGTCTACACTACAAATGTGTAAAATGCCAAGCAAAGCGCTGATTTTCTCCGGCTGCTCCGGTTTCTTGGTTTCTACAGGCATGCACGGGCCTTCCTGAACAGGGTCGAAAGCCACTTTTTCAGGATCGTGCCCATGAACTGGAATTACTACGCACCTATCCCTCAACCAGTGGTCTCAACGAAGAAGAAGACCCACCAGATGGAGAGCAATAGAATGAGGAGAACTGCTGCACGTCAGAAAGGATGCCATGAACATGAAACACCTCAGGTTCCACCAGTACGATGCAGCATACTGTGAACAACACAGCCGTCTGCGACAGGAGGAGACCCTTCAGTGGTCTGAACGAAGAAGAAGACCCACCAGATGACGTCTATATGACGGCACATAGACAGAGCACATGACTCCCTTCAAGACATATACAGTATATAGACACAGGTAAGCAACATAACACAGAACAGTGACAGGCAGGAGAAGAAGTAACAAGCAGGGGCAAACGGCCCCAGATGGCAGGGCATATTTTTGTGTGTTTTGTGTGATTTTTATGTTTGGCTGCATACAAAAGCCATCACATGTGATTGCCACTTAGTGCTGTGTTGCCACACCATACCAACTGTCCTGTAACTGGCAAGAATTCTGTTCCAATGCATCCCCTCTACGGGCATGCACGGGTTTCTACGGGTATGCACTAGTTGTTTTATAATCGACCTTCATAGACGTCTTAATAGTTTGTTTGCAATTACTGTGCTTAGAGGAAGGAATCTGCACACAGGCACGTGGTGTTGAGCTGTAGCGTTGCTATAAAAAATATCACACTGATATCTGCTGGCCGGGCACGCATATCACAGTGGGTTCTGAAGCTTCTGCAGCACTACATACTGTATGTGAACAAGAACTTTTTTCAGTAATGTTTTCGCAACGGAACAGCTTTTTCCATTGCTTCAATGACCTTTTTTCTTGTGTAACAAAAGCACAATGACTGTGTGACAGTCTCTACACAGGCTAATTTCCACTCCACACAGTCACACTTGTGTTTCTTTCATTTGCATATGTGGCTTTGACAGTCAAATCTACAGTTGGTCTGCATGCGTAGCAGCTGAATATTCTGATCTGTCAGAAGAGGCATATTTTGACATGTCTTTTAGAACACGTGACCTGAACAATTTCTGATAACCCCTGCATGTACTCTCTATGGTATCCACATGCGATGATTAATACAAGAACATCCTCATTTAGTCAGTTAATTCAGTTCTATTTATTGCAGACATAAGCCTAAATGTGATGTTCTAAAGCTGGATATGAAGAAACATGAGTAAATATGGGACCTTTAACATATTTATGTCGTGAAAAATGGGAACATTTTTATAGAATACTAATTATAAACAAATATTTACCATCTGCAAGGAAATTGTGATGAAGGAGATGAAGGAGCTTTATTCTTAAACTAGTCTATCGTTTTTCTGTTAATCTTTAATGAGATCTCTAAATAGATGATATCCAGTTTGTCCTCAGATCATATGATTTAACCAAATTTTAATAGGACTATAGGAGGCATATTTTAAATAAACCACACTATAGGTGTGGTTTATTTCTGTAGTGTCTGGTGAGTGTGCATATGTGTTTGTTGTGGCTCAACGTTGCCAAATGTTGCCAATGTTTGAACACTATCAGACAGACAGGGATTTCTTGAATTATATCACCCTACTAGTGCATATCTGTGCATGCCCGTAGAAACCAAGCATTAGCAAGTATTTCTGCATGCCCGTAGAAAGCAGGTGTAAGTACGAGTCAGCACTCGTTCAGTGATGCCTGTCTTTGATCCTTGATGGTGTCATAGCGAGTCCTAGGATGCCTGCATTTGATCTGTACATGATGTCTATATGACGTCATATAGACAGCACAGTATAAAGTGATTCAAGAAAATATGTGCGTCTGTGTGCGATCAAAGGCAGGCATCACTCACAATCATAGGACATCAAAGATCAAAGTCAGGCATCATTCACGATCATAGGACTCGCTATGACATCAAAGATGATAGGACTCCCTATGACGCACACACACACAGATTTCATTGAATTATATATAGAGTGATAATATCGTATAAGCACTCCTTGGATAGAGTGATGAATAGAGTGAAGTCCGTGGCGGTAATGCACCTGTAAGCTGGTTGCCAACCGCCAATCTAAAAGAAGAAGAAGACTCCCTATGACATCATCAAAGATCAAAAGCAGACATTACTGAATGAGTGGTGACGTGCTTGCTTATACCCGCTTTCTACAGACATGCAGAAATACTTGCTTATACTTGGCTTATATGGGCAACTAGTATAGAGTGACAAGCGTGAACTGCCTTTTTAAGGCACACAGACAGACAGACATACAGTATATAGAGTGTGTGGCGGTGAAGTACGTGGCGGTAATGCACCTGTAAGCTGGTTGCAAACCGCCAATCAAATCTAAAAGAAGAAGACGGCTGAGGACACAGTCCAGGGACGGATAATTTTTTCACACAGAGGGAGTTGTTCAAAGCTCCTTGTAAGAACTTTTATAAAGATAAATAGAGTGACGATGTAGAGTGAGGTGCGTGGTTGCCAACCACCATTCAAATCTAAAAGAAGAAGAAGAGATTGCGTGGTGGCAATGCACCTGTACCTGGCTGCCAACTGCCAACGAAGACGAAGAAGAAATCAGGAAGGGGGCAAACGCTTTTTCACATCACTGTTCATATGTACACAGTTATATACACAGTGGAGGAGCATTGCAGCTAGATGCTATAAACAGCACTACAGCTTGTTAAATTACCCTGCAGGATATGAATTTGTACCCAGACAGTATATTTCGCATTTAAATCAACAGTGTTGTTGCCACCCTCAATAATAATTACCTTCGCCAAGGAGGTAATGTTTTTGCCGGGGTTTGTCTGTCTGTCTGTCTGTCTGTCCGTTGGTTAGCAAGATAACTCAAAAAGTTTTGGACGGATTTCGATGAAACCTTCAGGCGTAAATTTTGGTGGTGATCCGGATCATCGTCCAGAAGAAAACCGCCATTACGGAAAATGCCATTTTCATGAATAACTACTGAACCACTAATCCTATCATTGTCAATCCAATTGCTAGTCATATGTTTTCGTGGTCAAGGAATCTGAAAACGTACACACAAACACTGAATGCTGTTCTTGGACTTTAGTTCAGCATTCAACACAATCATCTCCCCGCACCTAACACAAAAACTCAGACACTTGGGACTCAAAACCTCTCTCTGTAACTGGGTGCTGGATTTTCTCACAGGGTGGCCACAGAATGTGCGGGTCAGCAGCAACACCTCCAAGACCATCATACTGAGCAAAGGGACCCCACAAGGGTGCGTGCTCAGCCCGCTGCTCTTCACTTTGTTGACCCATGACTGCATACCAGCCTACAACACCAGCCACATCATCAAGTTTGCGAATGACTCAACGGTGGTGGGCCTACAACACCAGCCACATCATCAAGTTTGCGAATGACTCAACGGTGGTGGGCCTCATCACTAACAATGAATAGGCCAACTACAGAAGTGAGGTGAGCCAACTGGTCCAGTGGTGTAAAGACAATAATCCCTTCCTGATTATCTGAATATGGGAAAAACCAAGGAGATTGTGGTCAACTTCAGGAGGGGTTACACACAGCAGCCCCCTCTGATCATCGATGGTGCAGCTGTGGAGAGGGTGAACAGCACCAAGTTCCTGGGAGTGCACATCTCTGAGGACCTCTCCTGGTCTAACAACACCACATCACTGGCCAAGAAGGCTCAAACTCATTTCTATTTCCTCCGCAAACTGAGGAGAGCACGAGTCCCACCCCCTATCCTGTGCTCATTCTACCAGGGTACCACTGAGAGCATCCTCACCAGCTGCATCATGGTGTTGTACAGAAGCTGCACCGCCTCCTGCTGGAAGACTCTACAATGCACAGTGAAAGCAGCCAGCAAGATCATCAGTGCCCCTCTGCCCCCCCTTCAGACATCTACCACACCCGCAGAGCCATCAACATTGCAAGTGACACCTCCCACCCCTCAAACTCCCTCTTCAGCACCTTGCCCTCAGGGAGCAGGTACCAGAGCTTCAGGGCCCACTCCAGAAGACTGCTAAACAGCTTTGTTCACGAGGCCATACGGACCTTCAATTCTGTCTGCTTCCTCCACCCCACCCGTGGACAGTAACATACTCACCCGCACAATAACTACCTCAGCTGTTTGCACAGAAAGACTTGACACACCAACAGTAATACATCAGCTGCTGTATGTCTCTGCACCTTACTGCAACTATTTGTACAAATGCCATACCTGCTGCCATCTGTTATTACAACTAGTGCATACCAGTGCATGCCCGTAGAAACCCGTGCATGCCCGTAGACATAAAAATCACAAAATATGCCCTGCCATCTGGGGCCGTTTGCCCCTGCTTGTTACTTCTTTTCCTGCCTGTCACTGTTCTGTGTTATGTTACTTACCTGTGTCTATATACAGTATACAGTATATGTCTTGTAGGGAGTCATGTGCTCCGTCTATGTGCCGTCATATAGACGTCATCTGGTGGGTCTTCTTCGTTCAGACCACTGAAGGGTCTCCTCCTGTCTCAGACGGCTCTGCTGAAACTGCTGAAACCTGAGGTGTTTCATGTTCACGGCATCCTTTGATGTGCAGCAGTTCTCCTCATTCTATTGCTCTCCATCTGGTGGGTCTTCTTCATTCAGACCACTGGTTGAGGGATAGGTGGGTCGTAATTCCAGTTCATGGGCACAATCCTGAAAAAGTGGCTTTCGATCCTGTTCAGGAAGGCCCACGCATGCCCGTAGAAACCAGAGCACCCGGAGAAAATCAACACTTTGCTTGGCATTTTACACATTTGTAAAGTGAGTTCATAGGACGCGCTATGATGATGAGGCAGAGATCATAGGCCATCCTATGATGTCCTAGAAACGTGCTTTAAAGTCTGTCGTACCCTATGCTGTGAAGGGTGTCCTCCTGTCTCAGGTGGGTGTGATGTACTGCTGGAACCTCAGGTGTTTCATCTTCATGGCATCTTTTCTGACATGCAGCAGTTGTCGTCATTCTATTGCTCTGTCTTCTTCTTCTTCTTCGTTGAGACCACTGTTTGAGGGATAGGTGTGTCATAATTCCAGTTCATGAACAGGATCATGAAAATAGATCTGTGCAAAAAGAGGCTTTCTGGCATGGACTCACTGTATATGATATCATAAAGACATGAAGGCAGCCTTGATGTACAGTATATGACATCATAAAGACATGTTGCCTGATGTCTGTCACTGTATATGACATCATAAAGACATTTGTCTATGTGCCGTGGGCTTGATGTAGAGTATATGACATCATAAAACACATTTGTCTATGTGCCGTCATATAGGCATGGCGAGTTGTCCTATGATGCCTGAGTTCATGGTCTATATGACATCATAAAGACACATTTGTCTATGTGTCCTATGATGCCTGAGTTCAAAGACACATGGTCTATATGACATCATAAAGACACGTTTGTCTGTGTGTCCTATGATGCCTGAGTTCATAGGACGTCCTATGATGTTCAGGCAGAGATCATAGGCCATCCTATGATGTCCTATGAAGCGTGACAGACACACACACACACACACACACACACACACACACACAGATTTCTTGCTTTTATAGAGTGATATTGATCACGTGCAGTCCAATCTGTCACTGTCTACACCAACTACGAGTATTACTGCTCTACTTGTTTTGTACATAGGATTGCTGTTTTTTACCTTTTCTCTTTATATGCACTACTTACTGTACATAGACTGCGGTTGTTGTTTTTCATCCTTTCATCTTTTGTTATGTATTGCACACACCACTAAGAGAGAGAAACAGCATTTCACTTCTCCTGTATGTCCTGTACGTATAGAAATATTGAAACATATGTTTCCAAAGATGTGTAAAGTACACAAAAACAAAGAAAGATATGAAAGAAAAGAATTGGGAGGGACAGAGGTGTGGGGGAATGACATACGTAAATGTCAGCCTAAAAATAAGTAAAAACGTATGCTGGGTGTGCACAGTATTGTGTGTCCCTGTGTGTGTGTTGTTGAAGTAGTGGGTGTGAACTGGGTGGAAGAGTGCCAGCATTCTCTCCACCGTCACCTGACAATCCCTCACTTCATTTATGGGATCGTCTCAGTTCTCTTTCGTCATGGCTGGTAGGCTTTGGTCCACCTCATTAAAATAGCTGCATTAACTAAGCACCACCCCACCCTAAAATTTGAAGTTGACTGAACTTGAAAAGACAAGCTGTAATCATTACAAAAAATCATTAGAAAAATATTTAATCCAGTCTGGACATTAACTTTTTAAAATGAAACAACTGGTTATTTTAGACAGTGTAACTTGCACCAGCTAAGTACTGACAGATTAATAGTAAGAATAAATGAATTGTTAGGAATTACAGAGCAGTTTTCCATGTATTAAACCAACCTTTTTTTCTTTGTAATAATCTTTGATATTCTGGCAATAAAACATTTTACATAATAACAATAATGAAATGGTAAACCATATATAAAATAAATCATACATTTAAAAAGCTAAGATATGAAGGAAAGTTGAATTAAAAATATTAACAAATGATGATGTTCACCCTCAGGGACTCTTCAAATATTAGTTTCATACAGTGGAGGAAATGATTACACTGGTCAACACCAAATTCAAAAATCATATCGGTTTTGCTCAATCAGGTCAACTTTTTGAACTCTGGCCACATATTTTTTTTATGTTTTTGTTTACATGTACGGTGTATTTTCCCTATATGATGCAAAATTCTTTATTTCTTGAAATTCTGGATTTTGAACAATAATGACATAACATTCAATTTACATGTACTTACCTTTATCAATGTCTACTATTCAACTTACAGTACAACTGTACAACTGCTGTACAACTGCTTACAACTTAGCATAAAAACCTGACCTGATCGAGAGAAACGGATGTCATTTTCGGATTCAGCGGTGCAAAATTGTCTTAAATCAGTTGAAAAAACACAGACAACTTACAAAAAAATTATTTTTGTTATGTTGTGTTATTTGATCCCCTGATGGATTTGTAAGTTTACCCCCTTACAAAGAAATGAACAGTCCATAATTTTTATAGCAGGTTTATCTTAACAGAGAGAGACAGAAGATCAACATTAAAAAAAAAATCCAGAAAAAAAATATTAAATAAGGACAATAAATTAATTTGCATTTGATTGAGGGAAATAAGTATTTGATCCCCAAGCAAAGCGTGACTTAGTACTTGGTGGAGAAACTCTTGTTGGCATCCCAGAGGTCAGACGTTTCTTGTAGTTGGACACCAGGTTTGCACACATCTCAGGAGGGATTTTAGTCCATTCCTCTTTACAGATACTCTCCAAATCCTGAAGGTTTTCAGCCTGTCACTCGGCGACTCAAAGTTTCAGCTCCCTCCACCGATGTTCTATGGGATTAAGGTCCAGAGACTGGCTAGGCCACTCCAGGACCTTCATGTGCTTCTTCTTGAGCCACTCCTTTGTTGACTTGGCCATATGTTTTGGGTCACTGTCATACTGGAAGACCCATCCATGACCCATCATCAGTGCTCTGGCTGAGGCCAGGAGGTCCTCATCCAAAATTCTACGGTACATGGCCCTGTTCATCTACCTCTCAATGTGGTGAAGTCTTCCTGTACCCTTAGCAGAGAAACAGCCCCAAAGCAGAATATTTCCACCTCCATGTTTGACAGTGGGGATGGTGTTGTCTGCCTCCAAACACGGCAAGTTGAGTTGATGCCAAAGAGCTCAATTTTGGTCTCATCTGACCACACCACATTCTCCCAAGCCTTCTCTGAATCAATCAGGTGTTCACTGACCAACATCAGATGTGCCTTCTTGAGCAGAGGGACCTTGCGAGCACTGCAGGATCTCAATCCATTATGGCCAAATGTGTTACCAATTGTTTTCTTGGTGATTGTGGTCCCAGCTCCCTTGAGATGATGAACTAGCACCTCCTGTGCTACTTTTGGGCTGATCCCTCACCTGTTTTAGGGTGTTTTCACACCTGAAGGCTTTAGTCCATTTCAATTGAACTCAAGTTTGTTTTCTCCGTTAGTGTGGTTTGTTTTGTCTGGTGAGAACACGGTAATCACACTCAAGTGCGTACCAAAACAACTGTACCGAGACCACCTTCTTGGTTCGAATTAAATGGCGAACTCTTGTGTGGTCCTGCAGGTGAGAAAGCAACCGCACTAAAACAGGACCATGTCACTGTACATGCCTGATAAATCTTTGAAAATAAATGTGGCTGAGCACATCACGGTTCTAGAGGATTAAAGAACATTAACATGCCATTTTCCATCCGTAGCAGCGTTTCATTTTCAAACTGTACGATTTGCCAAAAATGGTATATGCATGTATGTAATAAACAATAACTAAGGCAATGAAAACCCCCCATAGATTACGCTACGATTTGTATTACTTTCTCCCAGAAATGCATAAAGACATGGCATTCATCCTACTTCCTGTATTTACCTTTCCTGTTCTCGTGGCAAAAAAATCTGACCAATAAGAACTGAGAACGTTCTGACGTAAGTCTCGCGGGATTTAACATGACGCAGTTTGGTCTGCTTATGGTCTGCCTCAGTTTTTGCCTGTGTGAAAAAATTTTCTCCACTGTATTAGCTAATAAAAAAAATTACACATTATTATATTCTACTTTCAATGAGCTAATTATTTTCACCCACTTCTGACCTAATTATTGATATCAAATATTCATTAATTTTTAAAGAGTTTAACCTTTTAAATTCCAGATTTTTGTCATGATGCCAGAATATTTTAGATGAAAGAAAAAAACAGGAACAAAATTAATTTTCAATAACTGCATGCAAAGTGGGCAGCTCGGTGGAGCAGTAGTTAGGACTGTGGCAGCACAGCAAGAAGGTCATGGGTTTGATCCCACCCTCTGTGTGGGCTAAAGACATGCAGGTTAGACTGACTGGCTTCAACTGGGGATTCTAAATTGTCCTTAGGTATGGATGTGAGAGTGAACGGTTGTCTGTCTCTCTGTGTTGGCCCTGTGATGGACTGGTGATCTGTTCAGGGTGTACCCTGCCTCTCGTCCAAAGATGCTGGGATAGGCTCCAGCCCCCCTGCGACCTGAAATGGATTAAGTAGTAGAAGATGGATGGATGCATGCATCCACAGGATTTTTTTTTTGTGTTGAATTATTACAGCCTGATGTGTCAGTGGTTAGCAGCAAGGGGTGTTGTGACAGCGTCATCTAATGGAAATAGCATGTTTTTCCTCCATATGCCAAAAATGGTCAAAATGCTGCCATCTGATGGAGAGTAGAAAAATGATCAGTTCCAAGGCAAAAAGCCCAGATTGACACCCAGATATAATAAAATGTTCTGTGCTTTAATGGCAGTCAGCTCAAAAATTGCAGTTTGAATGGGTTTCAGAACAACATTTTATGTGCTTAACAGTATAACAACTGTTTGCACACAGAAGATTTTAAACTTACTGTAGGAGCTGAGCGGGAAATAAGACCAAATAAAAATACACAATCAAAAAATCATGCCATATGTATGAACAGAGCCAAAATGATCAAAAAACGAGTAGTGAAAAGCACGTAAAAATGTGCTCATAGTTCTCTGATGATTAAAAATGTAGAAATGAACCAGGTTTTAAAAATTGGGTTTTTAATCATTTAACTGACTATTGATTAATGATAATAAAAATATTTTTAAAAAATTAATGTCTTTAATTAATGGAGTGTGCTTCCACATGTCTCTGTTTATCTGTCTGTTCATTTTAAGAGGTAAAAAATAACTATGCATTAATGTTTCCTGTTTATACTGCAATTTCCCCCCAAATCCTCCAGATTTCAGATCTTTTTAATTGAAAATATGCTATTTTTCAAGGTGTGGCCACATTTTGCATACTACTGTACTTTTCAAACTTGTAATAAATAAATGAACGAATAATTTAAAAAAAAATCAGCTATAAAGGAAGACTCACGTTTTCTTACAGAGGCCGCCCAGGGTGCTGCCCAGCAGCAGACAGAACTGCTGGGAGAAGAAGACCCAGGTGATCTGCTGCAGAGTAGTCTGGGTCTGACACCTCAGGTCCAGGATGGTGGGTCCCAGGAAAGCGATGCACAGGCCGAAGCTGAAGAACAAGCTCCAGTAGGTGAGGGTGTGCCGCCAGTGGCGCCTGAACAGAGCCCAGATGCGCTCATCCAGCAGCAGCATGGCGTCTCATTCCCACCGTCACACTGATCCGGTCTCTCCAGCGGCGGGAAGCGGACGCCGCTCAGAAACAGGCTGCGGGGCCTTTCCGCTTCACTGCCACTTTATCGCCCTGTCAGACGTGACGCTGATTGGCTGCTGTCTGAAAGCCCCGCCCTCTGCCAGCGGGCTGGTACAGGGTCAGCTGTCCGGGGGGGGGGGGGGGGGGGGGGGAGAATGTGAGGAGTCTCCTCTGGCTTCTGACCCGCTGCGGCCCACCTGAGGCTGTAGGTCAGCTGGTGGAGTCTTGCGACTGTAACCACAACGCTTCAGTTTAAAGTTAGGAGTCCTCAGCAACTTACAGGTGCAGGGTGTTCACCTACTATTAAAGGTGGCAGAGCAGACGGACTGTACTCCAGGAAAAATAGCCCTACCTCAGGATGGTAATTACTCGAGTACAAGTAAGAGTCCTCAAAGTTCAATTCCAAAAGTAGACTGTGATATAGTTTACATTCCTTACACAAATAAATAAAGTAAATTACTATATAAACAGAGACAGACAACCATTCACTATCACGGGCGACTGGCGATCTGTCCAGGGTGGACCCTGCCTCTCGCCCTAAGATGCTGGGATAGGCTCCAGCCCCCCCACGACCTGAAAAGGATTAAGCAGAAGAAGATGGATGGATGGATGGACTATATAAACAGTATTGTGACGTATTAGGGGTTCACACAAGAAAAGGAGAAGATAGCTGTGACGAAACAGACTTTATTGAAACACAGCCTTGAACACAGACAGGAGGGGAGGTCATTCTCACAGACCTCCGTTTCAGTAAGGGTTGCACAAACACATGATCAGTCTTGTTCTGATCCTACCTCCAGCACTGCTGTGTCATTATAATGACACAGCAATATAATGACACAGTAATAACATTTTAACACACATAAATATAACGTCCTCTGCTGGCAAAGCATGCCGGGGAAAATCCCCGCCCCCTTAACACAACCCCGATGTTACACTGTCCCCCCCTGGACTGGTTTCTGTCCCCAGAATAATAAAAGTCCAACTCAAAAGTCCAACACGAATCCGTCCAGGTTTCGGGGCGGCCTCCGTTGCCGACGACCTGCACATACAGGCCCGCCAGTGTTCATCCATGCTTCGGTCGGAGTATCTGGACGGGGTGAAAGCTCCAGCTCGACCACCCACGGAGCGGATGACTGGTACAGGGTGAGACGGTCACGGTGGAGCACCACGACCCTGTCCCTTTTCTTTAGCCTCACCCTGTACACCACATACAACAGTCTCTGTAGGACCATGCACGGTCCCGACCAATGGCTCGCCAGTTTTGGTGACCGTCCCCCTTTTCGCTCCGGGCAGAAAACCCAGACTCGATCTCCTGGTGCAAAGTCCCTCCCCTGGCAGCAGGAGTCATATCCTCGCTTCTGCCAACTCCCCGCCACTGCCAGGGCCTCCAGTGCCCAGGGCCTCCAGTGCCAGGGCCTCCAGTGGCATCCAACCACTGCCGAACCCAAGAAATGACCGGATCTCTGTCCTGCTTGCTCTGCAGTTGCTGCGCGCCGAGGGCCTCTGTGACTTCATCGCTGGGGGGAGCTGCCTGATTATCCAAGGGGAACTGTGTGCCGCTGTGTTATTCCTGCTCACAGTGGTCCAGAGAGCAGCATCCCGTGGGACGGCCTGGTCTCGATCCTCTACTCGCTGGCAGTGACGACATTCCAACAGCTCCCGCAGCTGGCGTGTCTGTCCTGATTCCAGCCCGCTGCAGCTCTGCTGGAACAATTCCTCGACCACCTGCTGCGTTTCTGCTGACACGTTGACCCACTCCACTGTGATCCTCCCTCTTGCTGTCTCTATCTGTGATCGTGCTCCCTCTGCTCGTGCTGGTGGCTCCGTTGTGTCCAGTTCTTGCGGTGACCCACTCGGTTCGGTCCGTCCTGGCGATCCCTTGATCACGCAGGCCTCCGGGTTCCTGATCTGAGTCCTGCTGCAGAGCGTGATGGTCCGAGTTGCCAGCAGGAGGGACGATCTGGCGTGTCAATTTTTGCGCCCCATGCTGCGAGCAGATCGAGTCCATTAATGCAGGCGTCTTGGATGTCAGCCAGTCAGAATGGGTGGTTTGTGTTCTGGCCGGCCACCCCCACCACAAGAACTCTTCACCCTCCCAATCTGGTGTGCTCACCGGTAGCTGTGGTGACACAGCGCCCGGTGGGTTCCCACCCCTGCGGTGCCTTCTTGTCCGTGCCTGGCAGCACACCGGGTCGGACCAAGGAGATAGTAGAACCGGTGTCGATCAGGGCCCGGATCGGCGTGTTGTCCAGGTTGCACTGTAGGTACATCCCTGGCGAGTGTCCAATTTGGACCACACGCGGTGACAGCTCATCGGTTTGTTGTGGGGTGGGTGCAGGGCAGTACCTCGCAATGTGCCCTGGCTCCCCGCAGCAGAAGCACCATTCCTCGTGCTGCCGTGGCCGTCTTCTCCGTGGGCGTGCCGCCGTGATCTGCTGCAGCTCCTCCTCCTCCTCTTCGCTCTCAGCCGTGGCCTGGAAGGCTCTCTGTCTCGGTGCCGATGCATCAGCTGTACAATCCATTTGCGGTTCCACCCGCTCCGCTTCTGCCACAGCCGTCTCCCAGCTGCTCACGGCATTAATCCGGATGTGGCTCTGGAGCTGGGCCGGGCGGAGACCCCGGATGAAGTTCCGGAGGGTGGGCTTCTCCACTACTTCTGGCTTGAAATCCGGGTAGCTGCGCCGTGTCAGCAGCTATATGTCCACTGCGTAGACTCCCAGGCTCTCCTGGCTGCCTCACCGGTGGTTGACCAGCTGTTCCTCTGCGTGCACAGCGTTGGCCGCTCTCCCAAACCGCCTCCGGTGCGCTCCTTGTAGCGCTGGCCAGCTGCGGCGTTCCTCAGGTCGAAGATCGGACAGCGTGCGGAGAGCCCTTCCCTCCAGGGCCAGCGCGACCTGCATGGCGGTCTCTTCGGGTGGCCAGCCGTTCAGTGCAGCAGCCAGCTCGACCTGGACCAGGTAGTCGTCCAGCAGGGTTTCACCGTTGAAGCGGGGAATCTTGGCCCGCTGCCGGATGGGTGGGACAGTCGCCTCTCGGTCGATCGCCGCTCCTGGTCACAGTGGAATTGCCAGCCCGTCCTGCCCTGAAAAGGGAGGGGAGCGGGGCTGGTTTGCTCTACTCAGCCCGTCCCGCCTTGAAAAAGGCAGAAGGTGGGGTACGCTGGTCCCGTCGGGTCCGCTGCTCCATTCATCCCGGCGAGCAACTCCGGGGGTCGGTGTCTTAGCTCTGCCGTCCATCCCCAGCTGAGCAATGAATCGCTCCAGCTGCTGGATCTCCGCTTGGATCCTGGCTTCCATCTGCTCCATATTCCACTTCTGACACCAATGTGACATATTAGGGGTTCACACAAGAAAAGGAGAAGATGGAAACAGGCTTTATTGAAACACTCTTCAACACAGACAGGAGGGGAGGTCATTCTCACAGACCTCCGTTTCAATAAGGGTTGCACAAACACATGATCAGTCTTGTTCTGATCCTACCTCCAACACTGCTGTGTCGACACAACAATATAATGACACAGTAATAACATTTTAACACACATGAATCTAATGTCCTCTGCTGGTAAAGCATGCCGGGGAAAATCCCAGCCCCCCTTAACACGGCCCCGACGTTCCAGTATAAATATTGCATAATTCCCTGACCAGTTCAGTACACAACTGTAGGTGTAAATCAAGGGGGAACGGGGGGTGTTGGGGAGGGAGACAGGGGCGACATGCCCCCCCAACCTGGAAAAATCTATATAAAGGATTATGCGGCATGGGTATGTATTCATGTATGTGGCAAACTTTGTCCCCCTGCTAACTTAGAAGCCACTTCACCACGGGCTCTCATCTCTTGCATGGCAACGCTACAATACCTGAAGAGTGCACCTGACAAGTTTCAGACTGCTTCACCAAAAACTGGTAATTTTGATTAATTTTGCATTCTTACATGCAATTATAGTGTCCACCAGCAGAGGGAGCACTAGTGAAAACCTAGGGGACACTCTGTGCAAGTGGTCGAGCAAGAGAACAAGTGAGGGAGTAGTGTGCACCAGAGTCTATGTTGATCGGAGCAGGAGTAAAGTAAATGGCACTCCCTTATATAGCGCTTTTATTCTCATCTCTTGATTCAATTCAATTCAATTCAACTTTATTTATATAGCGCCATTTCACAACAACAGTCATCTCATAGCACTATCAACTGTAGGGGGAACCCCCACAGTTGCAGAAAGACCCCAGCAATCAGGCGATCCCCTGTGAGCAAGCACTTGGCGATGGTGGAGAGGAAAAACTCCCTATTAACAGGAAGAAACCTCCAGCAGAACCAGGCTCAGGGAGGGGCAGTCATCTGCTGCGACTGGCTGGGGGGTGAGGGGATAGAGAAGAAGAAAAGAACAGACATGTAGAGAGCAAACAGCACGATGGGGACTCAATCTATGGGAGAGAACAAACAAATGTTAATGACCAGCAAAAAAAATATTTCATTGAGAGTGAGAAAAGGAGTGAGGCCCAGTGCATTACTGGAGGTCCCCCGGCTGACTAAACCTATTAGCAGCATAACTAAGGGAGGGTTCAGAAACACATGATCCCTCCCTAATTGTAGGCTATATCAAAAAGGTAGGTTTTAGCCCTATTCTTAAAAACAGAGATCGAGTCTGACTCCCGAATCCAGATTGGCAGCTGATTCCACAGGAGAGGAGCTTGATAACTGAAGGCTCTGCCTCCCATTGTACTTTTGGAGATTCTAGGTATTACAAGTAATCCTGCATTTTGGGAGCGTAGTGCTCTGTTAGGATAATACGGTAGTATCAGATCTTTTAAATAAAAAAGAGCCTGATTGTTTAGAGCTTTGTAAGTAAGAAGAAGGATTTTAAACTTAATTCTAAACTCTATGGGAAGCCAATGAAGGGAGGCCAGAACCGGAGAGATATGATCTCTCTTTCTAGTACCTGTTAAAACTCTTGCTGCAGCATTTTGGATCAGCTGAAGACTTTTTAAAGATGTTTTAGGACAGCCTGATAATAAAGAATTACAATAATCTAATCTCGAGCTAACAAAAGCGTGAATCAGTTTCTCAGCATCACTCTGAGACAAGATGCTCCTAATCTTGGCAATATTACGCAAATGATAGAAGGCAGTCTTAGAAACAAATTTAATATGTGAATTGAAGGACAAATCCTGATCAAAAATAACTCCAAGGTTCCTCACAGAGCTATTAAGAGAAAGAGTAACCACATCCAAACTGAAAGTTTGATTTGGAAATGAATTTCTAAGGTTTTTTGGACCAACAAGAATGACTTCAGTCTTATCTGAATTTAATAGCAGGAAATTACAAGTCATCCAAGCTTTGATTTCCTTAAGACAGGCTTCTAACTTGGCTAATTGATTACTATCATCTGGCTTCATTGACAGGTATAATTGTATGTCATCTGCATAACAATGAAAATGATGACCAAAGCGCTTTACAGATCCTGCTATCCACCCATTCACACACACATTCACGCACTGATGGGGGCATGCTACCTAACATGGCACTTCCAGACCCACCAGGAGCAACTGGGGGTGAAGTGTCTTGCCCAGGGACACAACGGCAGGATATCCAGGGAGAGCAGGATTCGAACCGCCAACCATGTGGTTATTGGACAACCTGCTCTACCTCCTGAGCCACTGTTGCCCCATATAAGCATATTAACAGACTAAACAGTAGTACATGTACTGTACATGGTAGGCTGCTTTTTACAACAATAAATGCTACAGCTCTTCAGTAGTCATTGCCAGCTGAAGCTTCAATGAAGCTCTGAGGCTTTAAAAGCTTACAGGCTTCATTCTAACTAAGAACAGTGGCATCTGGTGGTCATCATGCATGTTCTTACATACTGTTAGTATTTTATTGCTGTTTTACATAATTTTCTCTTTGTTTTGATCTACTGGTATTATGATGGGTAGGACTATAATTTATAAATTGTCATGAAACGCTTATTTCACAAGCGCAAATTAGGACACCAAACGCTCTGTGAGTCTGCACATTTATTAACAAACACAGACAAGAACATGAGTAGAGCAAAACTAAATCATAAAGTTCATGGTGCAGACAAGCAAGACCACTAACATGGTAAACGCTGGAGGTGAGCGAGGCTCAACGTGCAGAGGGACATGAAGCCAGGGGTCGCCTGGCCAGGGGCGGAATCCAGCCGGAGCTCTCCCAAAGGCTGCGGGGGCTCACGGCTGGAAATAAGGGATAAACGTACCTGGACGGAGCCCTCCACTCACCTCAACAGCAGAACCCCAACACACTCAGGACACGTAGGAGCTCCTGAGGACAGGTGCACATGAAAAAAAGGACACAACAAACCCCAAAGGTTTGCCATGCCCTATAAGCAGTCCACAATGAGTGACAGGTGTGGATTCATGAGTAACAGAATGGATAGCAGCTGTGCAGCCCCAACCAGTTTGACAGCCGGAAGATGCACAGCGTTGTCAAAACAAAACAAACCAGAAACCATAAAAATACAAACACAACAGAATCCAAAATGATCATAATAATCCAACAGATAACAGGAACAGACAGAAAAACGCTAACTAGACAGGGAAACTGGGCACGGCGTCCCCCCGTGCCCCAGGATCATGACAAATGACACATTTCCCAGCTTCAGTTTTGTTTAATTTCACATTTCTGTAATGTTGGTGTCCAAAACTCAGAACACATTATAAAATTATGATCGAACAATAGGGCAGTTCTGTGGTGCAGTGGTTAGCACAGTAAGAAGGTCACAGGCTCAATCCCACCTCTGATCATTGTGGGTTCGATCCCAACTTACCATCAGTGACCCTTCTGTGTGGAGTTTGCATGTTTACCCTGGGTACTCCGGTTTCCTCCCACAGGCCAAAAACATGCAAGTCAGGTTAACTGGAGACTCTAAAGTGGCCCTAGGTGTGAATGTGTGTGTGAATGGTGAAGGGATTGGCGCCGCACTGTGGCTGCTCATCCTTCCAGGTGGATGCCCTGAATTTCCCCATTGAAGGTCTAATAAAGGGTGATTAAAAAAATAGAATAAGGATTCCGTGGGGCATTCTGCAGGGTAACTGATGAAGATGGGAATGACTGAAGTGAGTACAAAATAGCTGCATAACATCTCAGCAGGTGTCTACAAGGTTCACTGGTGTAGCAAGCTTCTACATGATAACCTTGTTGCTCTTTCTGTATCATCATGCATGTCAGATGCATATTGTGTCACTAGTGTATATATGTCTGCATGTATGTGGATGAAACTTTTCATTCATTCATTCATTCATCTTCTTCTGCTTAATCCTTTTCGGGTCGCGGGGAGGGGGTGGGGCTGGAGCCTATCCCAGCATCTTTGGCCGAGAGGCAGGGTACACCCTGGACAGATCGCCAGTCTATCGCAAGGCCAACACAAACAGACAGACAACCATTCACTCTTACAGTCATACCTAAGGACAATTTAGAATCCCTAGTTTGATGCCAATTAACAATTATAGTCCCACCACCCTTAACACTGCATGCCATATTCAAGGAGCATCAATGCTAGTATTATCATAAACCTTTAATATCATATTACACAGGACATTGAAGCACCAATACTAAATGCAAAAACTATTTTCTTATAAATTTGCATTTTTTCCCCTCTCATAAATTTGCAACTTCAACTCAGTTTGTCATGTAGCCCCTTTGGGGCAGAGAGGACAAACCCACGTGTTGAATGGTGTTGTGCAGTTTAATAACAAAAAAAGAACGTAAGAGTCCATAATAGTGCAAAAACACAAAATAGCTACGGATAACTTACACTGACATGCACTCTTGAGCCGTCCAGCTGAGGAGGAGATGAGGGCTTCCAAAGTAGTGGAAGAGTAAAGAGGAAATCAGTCCGGAGACATTCAATCTAGCAGCAAACACAGACTGAATAGGCAGCACTTAAATAGTGGAGAGAGAAAGTACAATGAACAGCAGGTGTGGGGAACCAGAGCGGACTGGTGACCTAATTACAAAGCTCTTGCAGCTGAGATGGCAAGGAGAGCAGGCAGAGAGTAAATAACCAGGTAGGGATGTTTGAGAGAGGAGGAATAATGGCCCTGTCACAGGGAACGGCAAAAACAGTCTTAAGCTACATAAAAAGACAACATAATAACAATACTGAAACATAAATAATAAATAGTGTGGGACCCACCACAATCTACTGGAACATTCCTCACACTCACCAGGTCTAGAGGAAGCAGAGGACAATTTGCATATGGACAGAGAGCCGATGGGGGGGGGGGGGGCAACCAGAACAATGGACTATTGTTTATACATCCCCGGATTAAGGAGAAGACGTCCGGGCGCCAGTTGGTCAGGCTAATCATACAGTATGTATTGACTGATATACAGTGGGGCAAAAAAGTATTTAGTCAGCCACCAATTGTGCAAGTTCTCTCACTTAAAAGATGAGAGAGGTCTCCAATTTTCATCGTAGGTATACTGTACTTCAACAATGAGAGACAAAATGAGAAAAAAAAATTCCAGAAAATCACATTGAAGGATTTTTAATGAATTAATTGGTAAATTCCTCAGTAAAATAAGTATTTGGTCACCTACAAACAAGCAAGATTTCTGGCTCTCACAGACCTGTAACTTCTTTAAGAGGCTCCTCTGTCCTCCACTCATTACCTGTATTAATGGCACCTGTTTGAACTCGTTATCAGTATAAAAGACACCTGTCCACAACCTCAAACAGTCAGACTCCAAACTCCACTATGGCCAAGACGAAAGAGCTGTCAAAGGACACCAGAAACAAAATTGTAGACCTGCACCAGGCTGGGAAGACTGAATCTGCAATAGGTAAGCAGCTTGGTGTGGAGAAATCAACTGTGGGAGCAATTATTAGAAAATGGAAGACAAACAAGACCACTGATAATCTCCCTCGATCTGGGGCTCCACGCAAGATCTCACCCCGTGGGGTCAAAATTATCACAAGAACAGTGAGCAAAAATCCCAGAACCACATGGGGGGACCTAGTGAATGACCTGCAGAGAGCTGGGACCAAAGTAACAAAGGCTACATCAGAAACACACTACGCCGCCAGGGACTCAAATTCTGCAGTGCCAGACGTGTCCCCCTGCTTAAGCCAGTACATGTCCAGGCCCATCTGAAGTTTGCTAGAGAGCATTTGGATGATCCAGAAGAGGATTGGGAGAATGTCATATGGTCAGATGAAACCAAAATAGAACTTTTTGGTAAAAACTCAACTTGTCGTGTTTGGAGGAGAAAGAACACCATACCTACTGTGAAGCATGGGGGTGGAAACATCATACTTTGGGGCTGTTTTTCTGCAAAGGGACCAGGACGACTGATCCGTGTAAAGGAAAGAATGAATGGGGCCATGTATCGTGAGATTTTGATTGAAAACCTCCTTCCACCAGCAAGGGCATTGAAGATGAAACATGGCTGGGTCTTTCAGCATGACAATGATCTCAAACACACCACCCGGGCAACGAAGGAGTGGCTTTGTAAGAAGCATTTCAAGGTCCTGGAGTAGCCTAGCCAGTCTCCAGATCTCAACCCCATAGAAAATCTTTGGAGGGAGTTGAAAGTCCGTGTTGCCCAGCGACAGCCCCAAAACATCACTGCTCTAGAGGAGATCTGCATGGAGGAATGGGCCAAAATACCAGCAACAGTGTGTGAAAACCTTGTGAAAACTTACAGAAAACATTTGACCTCTGTCATTGCCAACAAAGGGTATATAACAAAGTATTGAGATGAACTTTTGTTATTGACCAAATACTTATTTTACCGAGGAATTTACCAATTAATTCATTAAAAATCCTTCAATGTGATTTTCTGGATTTTCTTTTTCTTATTTTGTCTCTCATAGTTGAAGTATACCTATGATGAAAATTGGAGACCTCGCTCATCTTTTAAGTGGAAGAACTTGCACAATTGGTGGCTGACTAAATACTTTTTTACCCCACTGTATATATCAATATGATAATGTGCCATGCATTCTCTGTTTGTATAACATGTATAAAAGAGCTTGTTATACATGCCTTGACAGCACGCACAGATGCACAGCACAGCAGCACAGTAGCGCACAGCGCTACATGTGCGTCTCATATTGATGGTTAAATAAAACTCTGCAACCTTCCAGCAATTGATCAATCTTAACCACGTACCTTTGCCAGTATGGTTCCTGGTGGTGTCCGGGCAAAAGACTCCTCAGGGGTTTGAGGGCCTTTTAAAGGATACTAGCAGGAGGAAGTATAGGATGGTTGAGTAAAGGGGGAATTTAATATGTAAATAGGGGTTTAAATTATTTATTGTATTATTGATGGTGTGCTATTTATTCTGTAAATAGGTGGGAAGTTATTTAGTATGTATTTATGTCTCTTTTAGATGTTATTAGGTATATGGGGAAATATGAAAATGTTTATTGTCTCACCTGGGTTATGGTATGTGCCAATTAGTTTGATTATCTCACTGAGTATATTAACAGGTGTTTTCATTTGGTTTGTGGTTGGGTGTCGGATGTTCATTGGAGTTGTTGCCTGTGAAGTATTTTTTGGAATAAAATGTAAAATTGCTGTTTGCAAACTTTTGGAAGCCTCCGCTCTTCTCTGGTGTGCCTTGACCACTTGGGATCGTGACACAGTCATTTCAGGGCTGGATGTTGAGGGGTTCCAAAAATCAGAGCACACAGTAATTGTCAAATCAGCAAACAGTAAACTGAAGACAGAATATCTCTCCAAAATTGTAAAAGTAAAGGATCCTGTCACAGGGGACATTGCAGAAGGTTCATTCATTTTGTCGCAAACATGTCCTGTTAACCTATTAGGCAGGGATTTACTTACACCTCTCAATATCACTGTACTTCCGACAGAGGGCGGTATGAGAGCATCACACTTTCCACAAGTGGCAGAAACTAACGTGTTGCAGGGTTTTGCTATGCCAAGGTACTCATACTCACTCCACTTGGTACCAGCCGGACCAACCGGGGTGACAGAGAACCTGGCGGTGAAAACCATGCAACATTTAACACAGATTCCTACAACAAGGCAGGCCACAAATCAATACCATTGCAACATGTATGGGAGATATCTGAGTGGCCCAGATGACAAATTTGAGAAAACTGCTGCACGGTGGCGCAGTGGTTTAGCACTGTGACAGCACAGTTTTACCCTCGGCCGGGGGATCGCGGGGATCATGAGATCGTGGGTTCGATCCCAACCCCCAACCAACAGTGAGCTGTGTGGAGTTTGCATGTTCTCCCCGTGTTGCGCGGGTTTACTCTGGGATTTCTCCGGTTTCCTCCCGCACACCAAAAAACATGTAGGTTTAGGGCGCTCACGCACGCAGCGACCAGCAGCCGGTGGCTTGTCACCAGACTGCAAACCAAATCTACCTACAGGTACAAATAAGTAACAAAAAAAAAAAAAAACATTTTTTGCAAATCCATCCTCCAGGATAGTCATTAAAAGTCTATACTGGTCACCAAAGGGTTACGCAGGTGCTTCTGTGGGATTGTCTGATGAAGATAGCAGTCACTTTAAACACTGGGAGTTACAACACATTACATTGATTAAGCCCAAACACATGCATTGGAAGGATGTGGGCAGGTTTGTGAACACAGCAGAACAATGTGATCAATCCTGGAAAGACACACCTGACTCAAGGGTTCAATACTGTCTAAAGCTTGAAACCTGCCATCTGCTTTTGAACTGGGTGGCATAAGTCCAAAAAGACGTCAGCATTGACGTCCCAGAATCACAAACATGGCTGTTTCCTCTGACAGAAGGAGAGGAAGATGCACTCTCAGAAATTCCAAATTGAGTGGACACCTGGGGCAGAAGAGGCATTTGTCAGGATGAAAAAACTTTTGGTCAGCACTGCCGTCTTGGCACTCCCTGACTACAAGAAACCATTTATTCAAATGGCGGACTGTAGGCAGGGACACATGACGTCAGTGCTCCTTCAGCCATTCGGTACGAAAATGTGTCCAGTGGCATACTACTCCACGAGGCTTGATGCTGTTGCGAGGGCGCTGCCTCCATGTGTACAGGCTGTAATAGCTGCATCCATGGCAGTTCAAACATCTGCAGGGATTGTTCTTTTCCATCCCTCAACCCTAAAGGTCACACATGCAGTGTCAGTCATTTTGTCTCAGAGCAAAATATCAGTTCTCTCCCCATCCAGACACCTTGTATGCATGACAGTGTTACTTTTACAGCCACATTTAACCATTGAACATTGCACAGTAATAAATCCAGCGAGCTTTTTACCAATTTCCACAGAGGGTGAACCTCATGACTGTTTGGCAGAAACTGAAAATGAAACACTACCACGTCCTGATTTACAGGACACACCTTTGGATGATTCAGATCTCACACTGTTTGTAGATGGATCATCAAAACGTGACTGTGATGGATTAAATCTGTCTGGCTATGCAGTTGTCACTCATGACACTGTTCTGAAAGCCAAAAAATCTTCCATCACATTATTCAGCACAAGCAGCAGAACTGATTGCTCTGACTGAAGCATGCAAATTAGGCCAAAAATTAAAAAAAAAAACAACTTACTGTTTACACTGATAGCCAGTATGCATTTTCAACCATTCATCACTTTGCACAACAGTGGAAAAACAGAGGCATGATCACATCAACAGGAAAGCCTATTGAGCATAAACACCTTATTTTGGAGCTGCTTGAAAGTGTCAAACTTCCATCACAACTGGCCATATGCAAATGTGCAGCACACACAAATGGCACTGATCAGGTTTCTCAAGGCAATCACTTTGCAGACAAAACAGCAAAAGCTGTTGCACAAGGCTTAAAACCAACATAAAACAAATCTGATTCCATTCTGACACTGACAGAGGAGTTATCACACGACATTCTCATTGAGGCACAAAAAAGCAGCACCACAAGCTGAAATCTACAGGTGGATAAAGAAGGGAGCCATTTTTGATGACACCTCAAAGCTCTACAAATGTAACAAAGACAAGCTCATTCTGCCATGCAAACTGTTCCATCAGGTCTCCACCTTGCTGTATGGCGTCTCGCATGTAGCAAAGGGGGGGGGGGATGGTTTCTACAGTAAATAAAGCATTTACTGCCTATGGGTTTAACCAGTTTGCCACTCAATTCTGTAAAAAAATATCTGATTTGTGCAAAAAACAATACATAAGGAAATTTCAGACCTGAAAGAGACACTTTTCCAGCCTCCACTTATCCATTTCAGAACATTTGCATGGACTTCATTGAGTTAAGTAAGTGTGAAGGCAAGAAATACTGTTTGGTCATTTGTGATATGTTTTCCAAATGGACAGAGGCTTTTCCCTGTACCCATCCAAATGCAATCACAGTGGCAAAGAAATTGCTGGCCGAAATTGTACCTAGGTTTGGAATACCTGAGAAAATTTACTCAGATAATGGTACACACTTTGTAAATCAAGTCATATCACACTTAGGCACAGCACTCAACATTAATTTAAAAAAAATTGTTCAGCCTATCATCCACAATCTGCAGGATTGGTGGAACACACAAACAGAACCATTAAAGAAAGGCTTAGAAAAACAATGGCAGAAACAGGGCAAAATTGGATATATTACCTCCCATTAATTTTGTTCTACATGAAGATAATTCCCACCAAAAAGGGGCTGTCTCCATTTGAAATCATGTATGGCAAACCATACTTGCTTCCACCTTTAAGACTATTCAGCTCAAGTGATGAGGAGGTGTGTTTAGCTGATTACATGAGAAGAATGCTGACTAACAGAAATGCTATTGCTGCTACTCTCCCCAGGAGGGTTCACGAGGAAGCTGCACCAATTTTGGCGAAGCCAGGGGACCTTGTCCTTATCAAAGTCATCAAAAAGAATTGGACTGATTCACCCTGGCAAGAACCACATAGAGTTATCTTGTCAACACCAACAGCAGTGAAAGTTGAAGGACGGGACTCTTGGGTGCACTTAACACATTGCAAACTTTACCCCACTCAGAGCTCACAGCCAGAGACTGTTTAATAAACACTACAAACTTTATCTCATTAAAGGCCTTCAGCAAGTGACTGTTTAATTGTTTCTCTATACAAGTGTCGACTGGCGACGCCCCTGGCGCCCAGTACTGGCTTAAGATAGCAAAGCAAATGTTTATCTATCATGAAGAGACAAGAAGCGGGAGAAAGACGGTCAATGATTAAATGGTGTGTGTGTGTGTGTTCTTTTTTCCTTAGCATCATCATCCTTGGGGTGACATTTTTACTTTGGTTTCTTTTGGCTACTCCACAACCCGTACACCATAGGGCTAGAGATATTACACATGCCCAACATGACTGGCTGGAAATTTAAGGGCATCAGGACCATGATTATGCTGCTAATACTTGGTGGAAATATGCTAACTACACAGCTAGGTCAGCTAATCGCTCCAACTGTTATGTTTGTTCCTTGGTGCCACTATCAACTGGGCAGATGTCTGTTACGGCTAGAACAATGGAGCCATCACAGGCTGTCTGCTTCTTACAGGAAGCTATGGAAAGAGACTACACAAAAAAGATTATTCTGAATCGCACTTGTAAGACCTTTCATCACTCCACTGATCAGAAAAGCTATGGCACCCCTTACTCTGTAAGGGTGAGGTTAGTTTCATCAGAGAACTTTTCTTTCTGTTTGAAGGGAAGTGGCAATATCCCCCTGGGCAACTTACCCCTTTCTCCGTGTGCAGCAGTGTACAGTGTATCTTGCCCCTGTACTGCCAACACCCTGACCAACAAAGTGGGCAGGTGATGCCCGCAAATTACTCATTGTCATTATGGACCTGTCACCCTGCTAGAGCTCTGCAGTGCTGCTCTCTGCAACTTTCACATGTATGGCACACACATGGTGACAGGTGGTTGGTGGCTGTGTGGTCATATGGCGTATTCCCATTTGCCTATGGGCTGGGCAGGAGTTTGTGCCCCTGTCCTGGTGACTGATCACACCCTCATTATGTCAGCAGGTCAGGCGGGCAGGGTGAAAAGAGATGCTTACCTACCACAGGATGCCACTTTTACACTGCATGACTCTATCTGGGGTACAGACATGCCAGAACAGTTTAAACTACATACCACAGGACAAAAGGTTCTTCAGTTGCTGTTCCCTTGGGTGGGAGTGGCAAAGAACACTTTGTGGGTTGAAACTCTTAATTACAGACAACAGTCTTTTGTGAATTTCTCCTTAGCTGCTTGGAGAGGTGAAAGGGAAGAAATGACAGCTATGAGACTTATGGTGACACAAAATAGAATGGTACTTGATCAGTTGACTGCCGCCCGTGGGGGCGTGTGCGCTATTGTGGGTCAGTACTGTTGTACTTTTATTCCTGCAAATGATGCAGATGGACATGTCATTGCTTCAGCCATACACAATCTTACTGCCCTACAAGCTGCTGGGGCCAAGGATAATGTTACTGATGCACAGCCCTGGATAAAGTGGTTGTTTTCCTCATAGAGGAGTCTTGTCATAAACCTGGTGGTGGTTCTTGTGATGATAGTTTTGATTTTTTCTTGTGCTATTCCCTGCATCCGTGACATAATGAGACTTGTTCGTGTGAACTTGGTGATGTATCATGAAGCCACAACTGAGGATGATGGGGAAACAAGACCAACCTAAAGTGTCTTTTTCATGAGTACAGAGTAAAAGCATGACTGACATGCAGAAAACCAAGAGGAGATGCATGCTCATGATGTGAATTTGAAATGTACTATTTACAAAAACATGTCTGAAGTTCTGAGATATTGCTTTTCATTATTGTTTGGGATTTTTCATTTCACTTTGGTTTTTAGCACATTATATTTGTAATCATCTCATTTTTAATCACTATTTACTCATTATGCAGTTTTACTGTTGTGATTGTTGTTTTGTCTCTTGATTGCTTAATTACACTTTTATACATTAATAGATAGATAGATAGATAGATAGATAGATAGATAGATTGATAGATGTACTTTATTGATCCCAAACTGAGAAATTACAGTGTAACAGCAGCATGACAGTTGACAGCCAAACAACAGAAACACACACATGACAGACAAAGGGATTACCCATGGAAAGTAAAAACTAACATGACTATAAAATCTATATACATCATAGCTTAATATATGATGACCCCTATAAACACATGAATCATCCCATTGCACAAAGAAGGACTATCAGGAGCAGAGTGAAAAGTGATGTACCAGTTAGTCTGTAAGATGCAGTGTGGCAGCATAGCTATGACCAGAATACAACATCATAGTGAGTAATTGTACAGTGAAATTGCATGTGGCAGGAAAGATTTCCTGTACCTGGCCGTTCGACAACGAAGCTGTAGTAGTCTACTGGAGAAAGTGCTTTGCTGTCTATCTAGTGTGTGGCGGAGGGGGTGATCAGGATTGTCCATGATGGATCGCAGTTTATTTAGTGTTCTCCTCTCCACCACTGTCTCAAAGGTCTCCGGTCTGAGACCAATTACAGAGCCAGCCCTCTTGATAATCTTGTCAAGTCTGTTGGTATCTCTGGCCCTGATACTGCTACCCCAACAGACAGCAGCAAAGAAGATGGCGCTGGCGACAACAGTCTGTAGAAAAGCTCCAGCATCCTGCTGCACACGTTGAAGGATCTCAGCTTTCTCAGGAAGTAGAGTCTGCTCATCCCTTTCTTGTGCGCAGCATCGGTGTTGGATCTCCAGTCCAACCTGCTGCTGATCCTGACACCCAGAAATTTGTAGTCCTCAACCACTCCCACATCCTCACCCCTAATCTGCAGTGGCTGAAAAGGAGCCTTCCTCTTCCTGAAGTCAATCACCATCTCCCTGGTCTTGCTGACATTCAACCTCAGGTGATTCTTCTCCGTCCACTCCACAAATCTGTCTACCAGTGCCCTGTACTCCCTCTCCTCTCCTCCTCTTATACACCCCACAACAGCTGAGTCATCAGAGAATTTTTGCAGGTGGCATGACTCAGTGTTGTACTGAAAGTCAGTGGTGTATAAGGTAAAAAGAAAAGGAGAGAGCACAGTCCCTTGTGGTGCTCCTGTATCACTAGCCACCACTCCAGACAAGACACTGCCCAGCCTGACAAACTGTGGTCTGCCTGTCAGGTAGTCGGTAATCCAGGAGATCACAGAGCTGTTGACCCCCATCACCCGCAGCTTCTTGCCCAGCAGCAGTGGCTGGATGGTGTTAAAGGCACTGGAGAAATCAAAAAAAGTGATTCTCACAGTATCTCCTCCACCATCCAGGTGCAGATGGACTCGTTGCAGCAAGTAGATGAATCTGCATCTTCAACTCCTAAATGGGGCTGATATGCAAACTGCAGAGGGTCCAGCCACATCTTCACCTGCGGCCTTAGGTGGGCTAAGACCAGTCTCTCCAGGACCTTCATCACATGAGATGTGAGGGCAACTGGTCGGTAGTCATTCAAATCCGATGGAGATGACTTCTTGGGGATAGGAACCAGGCAGGATGTCTTCCACAGCACCGGTACTCTCTCCAGACTCAGGCTCAGGTTGTACAGGTGTTTCAGTACCAGAGCTAGTTGGTTGGCATAGGTCCTCAGGGTCCTTGCAGAGATGCCGTCAGGGCCCGAAGCCTTCCACTGACGGAGTCTCTCCAGCTGTTTTTCCACCTGATCTGCAGTCACCGTGAAGTGAGGGAGGGTCCTGGTGCCCCCTGGGAAGGAGGAGGGGGGAGATGGAGAGAGGTTCTGCACAGGAGCATGGGTGGGGAGGGGTGCGTGAGGGTCTGGTTGTGTTGCTCGGGTGACAGACTGTGAGTTGAACCTATTAAAAAACAGATTCAGTTCCTCAGCTCTCTCCTGGCTCCCAGATGGCTGCCTGACTCTCCCCTTGTACCCAGTTATTTGTTTCATTCCCTCCCACACATCTTTAATGTTATTTTGCCTGAGTTTCTCTTCCAACTTCCTCCTATAATTGTCCATGCACCTCCTCAGCATCTCTCTCGGCTCATGCTGCACTCCCCTCAACTTCTCCTTGTCTCCAGCCCTAAATGCTCTCTTCTTTTTGTTCAGAAGTGCTTTCAGGTCACTGGTGACCCATGGTCTGTTGTTGGAGAAGCAGTGTACAGTCTGAGCTGGCATGGTCATGTCTTCACAGAATCTAATGTATTCTGTGATGCAGTCGGTCATATTGTCTATGTCCACCCCATGTGGTTCACAGATTACGCTCCAGTCTGTCATCTCAAAGCAGTCCTGTAGTGCATCAGCAGCCTCCTGTGTCCACCTCCTCACAGTCCGTGTATAAGCAGGCTGCCTTTGCACAAGGGAGACGTACCTGGGTGTTAACATGACCATGCAGTGATCTGATTTACCAATGGGGGGTAGAGCTGTGGCACTATATGCATCCTTGACATTGGCATACAGTAAATCCAGTGTTTTGTTCTCTCTGGTGGGACAGTCAATAAACTGATGAAAGTTTGGTAGTGTTTTTCCCACTGAGACATGGTTAAAGTCACCTGTGATGGTCATGAATGCATCCGGGTGCTTCTCCAGTAATGTGGCCGCAGTGGAGCTGATGACGTCACAGGCCACCGCTGCGTCAGCTGACGGAGGGACGTAGACGATAACAATTAAAGCGCACTTCATTTCTTGCAGCATATAATAGGGTCTCATACTCACAGCCAGCAGTTCAATGTCCGGGCTGCAGCACTTTTCCTTCACATAAATGTGTCTGGGGTGACACCATCGTTCTTTAACAAGAAGTGCCACTCCTCCTCTTCTCTTTTTCCTGCTGTTTTTCACGTCCCTGTTTCCCCTTATAGTCAAGAAGCCAGGTATCGCTATGTTTACATCCGGGATCTGTGAGTGTAACCACGTCTCCGTAAAACACATGAAACTACACTCCCGATACTCCTTTTGTGTCCTGACCAGCGCTGTCAGCTCGTCTGTTTTATTTCCCAGCGATCGCACGTTCCCGGTGATGATCATCGGTACCGCTGGCTTATGCTTCCTCCTCCTCCTCCTCACCTTCACTCCAGCCCTTCGCCCGTGGTGTCTCCTCTTCAGCTCAACCAGGATGAGGGGCTTCACTGCCGACCGCAGAGCTCCAGGCTCCGGCCTCCTCAGCGCAATCAGCTGTTCGCGTGTGTAAACAATGCGTCCGCCCCCACCTCTGTTGATCTCCATTGTCCGAGGAAGAGAAAAGAAACGAAAACTAGAAAAAAGACCGGCTAAAATAGAGAGAAAAGTTGGCCCAGTCTTAGTCCGAGTATTTCTACAGAGCCCTGGTTACTAAGAGACACACTATATACAGGAATAAACAGATAGAAACACAAAGACACAAGAGAGTTGCTGCTGGTACAGCCGCCCTGCCTCTGGCGCCATTAAAAAAAAAAAAAAAAAAAAGATACTATTATTATAAGATTATTAAGATACTAACATTAATAGGTATAAGATGCTAACACACATATATCCTTATCACGCACACATATATATACATATATACTCAATTTCATATTATCTTTTGTCATATAATCATTTTATTGTGATTTTGCTGGGTTTTACACTTATCATTGTACATCTGTACACTAACTTACTTCATTACATTACTGCTAATCTACTAACACACAGAATAACAAATAGATACTTACATACACATATTACACATATCATTCTGCAATTGATCATCATTAGTGACCTTGCTCTTCTTTCTTATGATTTTGTTTGATTATTGATTTCTTTTATTGAACAAAAGGCTGTATCATTTCATGCTCCCCAGGAAATGAAACATTCCAGCGGCGCTCGGGAGTGGCAGTGGGGTCGATGGCTGACTTTCCTCATTAAAAGCGAGTTAGGATCTTTTGCAATAAAATGCTTTTGCATAAAAACGCACCAGAACTTAGAAATCTGCCCAGTGAGGTTTTACAGGCCATAATGTTTCATCTCTGATACTTTTTAAAGCATCAAGGGGGGAATGAAAGGTTAATTCTATATTATTCTATATTATTTCATCTCTGTATTATTCTTTTATATATTATATCTGATGTATTTTTGGTGGGCTGTATGAACCATCATTTGTCTATATGAATTTCATGTCCCAGAGTCTTGAGTGAATGTGTGTCGGGATGCCTGTGAAGGTTAGGTCAGCAAAGACATAAATAATGACTTAGGATAAGCTCTTGTTTTATTGACCTGCCCTGCTAAGTTTCTGTGACCAGGAATGTGAAAAACCCCCAGCTCTATAGATTAAATTTATAGACTCTTAGACTGTATTCAATGTCTCCAGATAGCTCAAGGACATCTCCCCCTCTGTTTAGCTATTCAGGGAGCTATAAAATACCAGGTTCAGCATTCTTTGTTTAGAGAATAGGTGCATGTGTGACTCTGGGACGGCTGAGATGTACTTGCTTTCTCCTCTGGCCGGAGTTTGAATAAATGGCTCATAACTTGGAAACCGCCTATTGATTTTTTGACTCAGTCTCATTCAATTCAAGTTTTTTTCCTATCAACATGACTCCCTACAAGAACATATATATATAGACACAGGTAAGCAACCTAACACAGAACAGTGACAGGCAGGAGAAGAAGTAACAAGCAGGGGCAAACAGCCCCAGATGGCAGGGCATATTTTGTGTGATTTTTATGTTTGGCTGCATACAAAAGCCATCACATGTGATTGCCACTTAGTGCTGTGTTGCTATACCAACTGTCCTGTAACTGGCAGGAATTCTGTTCCAATGCATCCCCTCTACAGGCATGCACGGGTTTCTATGGGCATGCACGGGTATGCACTAGTACTTAATAAGTTTGCAACTTTTTGTCATGGCCTGTACATAATCTTGGATTATGTGCACATTATTTTCAGTTCACTTTTTGGTTTTTTCTTTATAGTCTGTCGGTGTACTGTGTTTCTACTTTTTGTGTGCCTTTTTTGTGCACTTCCGGTTTTGTTCCTTTGTAGTTTTATTGTCATAGGTTTTGGTTTCCTGTTTGTTGTCATGATTCACTATTTATGTTCTCGTGTTAATTTGGCCCCACTCTTCTGTGTTTGTAATTATTTTGTTTATTGTTTAAACTGTCGTCGTCCTCATCATGGCATGGCAGTCTTGTCTGTGCTCCAGCTGTTGTGGACTATTCTTGCCACTCACCTGTAAGTTGTTCAGCTGTTCTCCTGAATTTTGTTTCAGCCCTTAAGCTGAGGTTATTTAGAATAAACTGGTTAACTGTGCTCCTGTGCCTGAGTCCGTAATCATGCCTGCTAAGGCACAACAGACACTTTTTTCTCATAAATTTTCAGTCTTTCTTGTAAACATACAACTCTTTTCCTCATGAATTTGTTATTTTTCTTGTAAATTTACTACTTTTTTCATCACATCTGCAACTTTTGAGCACTGAAGGAGCTCAAACATGGAATTCATCAAGGGCAGAGGATATTTGTCCTTAACTGTAATAGCGTTGAGCTCGCGGTAGTCAATGCACGGGCGCAGCGAACCATCACTCTTACCGATGAAGAAGCACCCGGCCCCAAGAGGGGCCGAAGATGGCTGAATAAGGCTGGGGTTAAGCGACTCCTTGACATACAGTATTTCTCCATTGCCTCCCTCTCCGGACCAGAAATGCTGTAGAGCCAGCTGGATGGTGGCTTCGCCCCCAGGATGAGGTCCACAGCACAGTCATAAGAGCAGTGAGGCAGCAGCAACAACGCTCTCGACTTGCTGAAAACCTCCCCCAAATTGTGGTACGCCCAGGGAAAGAGGCTGAGGTCTGGCGGCTCGACCGGAATGTGAGAGACAGGGAGAGACGGAGCACATTCAGCTGAGCGGAGACAATTGGCCAAACAAAATGGGCTCCAGGAGGAGATGGAATTACGCTCCCAGTTAATAATGGGGCTGTGCTTCTGGAGCCAAGGAAAACCTAGAATCATTGGGGAAGATGAAACTGGGAGAACAAGGAACGTGAGTTCCTCCCGATGATTCCCGGAAAGGAGGATGGCGACCGGCACCGTGCATTTGGCAACTACTGCAACCTCACAGCCAGATATGGTGGTGATACGTTGAGGATGGACCAATTTATGTGTGGGAATACCCAGGTCCCGAACGAGCCGGACCGACATGAAATTGCCCTCTGCCCCTGAATCAACTAACGCCATAACCCTCCTCTCGACCCCCCGGCACAAGGGGCCGGAATAGACAAATTACTGCAGGGAGTTAATTTAGTCCCGCCTGCCAGACATCCCACGGTTACTGACGGGCCGCGTCTTTTGGCTGCTGGGGGCAGTCGTCCCGACTGTGCTTCAGTGAACCACAGTACATACACGTGCCAGTCCTCCTCCTTCGCCGATGCTCATCATTGGTTAATTGAAACCGGCTAAGGTCCACCAGCCCGGGAGGAGGACCGGCCCCCCCAGTGTCAGTCCCTGCAGTGGGCACCTGCTCGGTGGGCGGGCAAGAGGAGGCCTGTCGCTACTTCACATGCTCATGATAGCGGTTGTCCAACCCCACAGCCTGATCAATAAGACCATCGAGAGTGTTGGGCACAGCAGAAACCGCCAGGTCGTCACGGAGGTGGGCGTTTACCCCGTGGAGGAACGCGCTGTGTAACGCAACCTTGTTCCGCCCCGAGTCCGTCGCTTCGACCTGAAACTCCACCGAGTACTCAGCCACGGACCGAGCACCCTGGTGGAGAGTCATAAGGTGGCTCATTATGTTCCCTTGACTCTCGGTGTGGGTGGTCAAATGCATGGGAAAAAGCAACCACAAATTGATCAAATGTGTAGGTTCGCCCTTCACTTCCTGTAGGCTCGCCCAACTAAGGGCTCGGCCCCGCAGCAATAAAGAATTGAATCTTAGCCACATCCCCCGGGTACTCCCCCCCGACCTGCTCCAAATACATCCGTACCTGGTGGAGAAATTCCTTACACCTCCCCCGTGTACAGGGCAGGTGTGGGAACGGAGGTGGTATGGCCCACTGGTGGTTGAACAATGGGAGCAGGCTGAGGAGGAGGAGCCGCCCCGGCCAAATGCTGCGTGATGGTGTCCAATGGCCGCATCATTGTCTGCAGCTGCTGGGCCATCACAGCAATCTGTTGTTCACTCGCTTCTAAGTGATCCAGAGCTGATTGCCCTGCTGCTGCACCTTCTGAGCCAAGGCTCAGGCTGGCTCGTTCTGTCATGACTGATAATAATAATTCAGCCCACGTGCGAGATGCAGCAACAAAGGGACAATCAAACAATAGCACATGTTTGTGTTTCTTTATTAAATAGCAAAAGCCATCGCACAGCTACAGAGCAGTCACTCGCCAGAGGAAGGAGCCTGTGGAGAGAAGACGGGAGCTGTGAGAGGAAGAATGGAATAAGGGGAAGACAGCTAGCCAAATTACCACTTACGTGGGCTCCAAGGGAGCACCGGCAGGACTCCAGGGGGGAATAGACGAACCAGCAGGGTGGGGAATGAGCTGGTGGTTCCTGACCTGGTGGAGGTTTACTGCCAGTGATGGTGATGTGGCAGGACAGCGTGCGTAGTCCTGGTGATACACCCGCACGATGGCAGCAACCTGAACACAGGGAAAAAAAAGCACACAGGCTAGTAATTTCTTACACCGATGAGCCAGCGTTGAATCACTGAAGGATGCTTCCTTAAGTACACTGGCTGATGAGAGGGCGCAGGTGTGTCCTCTCCCTCAGGTGTACTGATGAGCTGAAGAGAGATGAACGGAAAGGAGGGGGCGCACTCTCACTGCCCATGACACAAAGAGTTAAGAAGAAAAATTAAGCAAATTCACAAGAAAAGTCACAAATGTATGAGGAAAAAAATTGAAAATGTCGGAAATTAACAAAAAAATAGCAAATATAAGTAAATACAATGAAAATTTATGAGAGAAAAAGTCCCAAATTTGTGAGGCAAAGCTGTAAGTTCAAGTTTAATGTTTATTTGAAAGGGACATTGCATACAAATGAACATTAATACAAATGTAAGCATGCCAGATTTAGCAATACTGCTAATTTGCATCTGTAGTCCCCCGGTGGGTCACAAAAACACACAAATAAACAATCATACATGAGCAGAACAACTGCAATAAACTGTACAAAGTGGATATGCTAAAGTGCAAGAGTTAAGGTGCTACAAAACAAAACATTCAAGTGTCACACGAGTGAAGTGCTGTGTATGTGTACACACACACATGCACCCAAGCACCTCACAGCAACAAACAAGAGGTGAGGCATATATGTTTGACGCACAGGCACATATATATGTGTATGTTGCAGAGGAACGACTAGTTATGGGTACAGTTTTGGTTGTTTAAATGCCAATTTTTACTATGCATCTTAACTCCTTAAGGATTAAATTTGATTACATGATCTACCTCTCCTGCGGTTGGTGTCGCAGATACGCACCTGCCACATGGTTGGTCAAAAAGTATGAAAAAAAAAACCCAAATAAACCCAGATGTACCAAACATTTCACATCACTAGATGGCAGAGCTTACTGCTCTTCACTGGAGGGCTCAGTTCAGCTTACCAGAATTTCTTTGAATCTGATATTACTTCCGGGGCGCAGAAGAAGAGACGTATAAACAATTGCGTAACATATATTTCAACAGGGAGGAAGCATTTGCTCCCAATTTTGTCAGCTATGATTCTAAAAGGGATTATTTAGCTTCTGAAGGGAAATATTTACCTTCTGTGACAGCACAAGATGGACCGAAGCATGTACACTTTTCATCTGCCATTGACAAAGCTGCACATGACGGAGAGGACAATCCTGCCAGTTCAGTGGCGTTATCTAACCGAAATTGAGGTGGAATAAATCAGAAGATAAATGTGAGAGTTTCTGGATGTGGGAGAGAAAGTGAAAATGACTAACAGAAGACAAAATAAGGACCGAGGATGAGCACACGGAAGAGCACACGGACCCATGGCGACACATGACGAGTGGTAGGTCTGATGTTTTTATCAGTTTGTTTACATTCTATTGATTTTCTGGTTCATATATTTTGAAGATAAGATAACAAAAAACAAAACAAAAAACAAACAAACAAAACCATCCTTTGTGTAAAGATGTCCAAAGTCCACTTTGACCGACAGTTATGTAATACAATTTCACTGCCGTCACATTATGCAAATTAAATGCATAAATTTACTCCTATCATACACTTTGGATCATATTCTACATCTTTCTCATTTACAGTAAGCCATTATCTCACCATTTTCAAGTTACAGCCTTTGGAATTTGTGATATCTAAACTGAATATTTTTTTTAAAAAAATCTTTTCCAACAGAGGGTGCATGCAGATGGTGTGGATCTGCAACAGAAATCCTCAACCAGTTGTTGAGTTGTTGAGTTGTCCCCCACAGACGCACCACATGGTGCATCTGTGGGGGACCTCACAGTCTCCTCTGGTGATTGCTCTGGTGGTTGTTCCAGTGACAGTTCTCAGTTTAACAAATTCTCCCAGGGGGAGTGATGCATAGCCATTTAATATTTTATAAATTGAACAGGCAAATTTGAGAGTTTTATCATTTTTAAAAGACAGAAGATTGTATTTCTTGTAAATGTGACAGTGTAAAGGAAGGATGCAGGCGAGCCAACGAGCTGATCAACACAGACTTTATTCTTCCTTTAACAGAACAGGATAGCAAAAGAATCTCCCCTGCCACTGTGCATCTCTCCTTTTTAACTTTAATTACATACATAGCGGCTGGGGCTTCACCCTACACATTATGTTATGAACAAAGCGTGAGTGGCACATTAACTCTTTGGGTGTGTCTGTCGCCAAATTGTGGCATAACCCCTAGTGGTCAAAGTGGTAAATATTTTTTGTCAGTATAATAGTTCAGATTTCCAAGGCTATAACTTGAAAGTTGTAAGAGATAATGGCTTACTATCAATTAGAAAGATGTAAAATATGATCCAAAGTTTCAGATAGGAATAAATTTATGCATCTAATTTGCATAATGTCGTGGCACCTCTTTAAATTCCATTACTCAGTCAAAACTGGACTTTGGACGTATTTACACAAAGAATGGTTCAGTCTTTTGACACCGTTTTTTATACAGAGGTACCTCGTCATCTTATCTTCAAAGTATATGAACAAGAAATCAGTACAATATTAAAAAAAACACAGAAATTCCTCACTTACCAGCGGCTAAGGGGACTCGCTTGCTGCTGTGGTCACTGTGTTTTCACTCATCGTGGTCGTTATTTTGCGTTCTGTTGGTCATTTACGCTCTCTGCCACATCTACAAAGTCTTATGATTATCCCACATAAAATTCGCTTGTATCCCGCTGCGATTTTCTGCGTACAAAGCTGACTAGGTGACGGTGCATGATGACGGACGGCAGCCATATTAGCTTTCTGGGCTAAAATGCTAAAAACAGGAAAAGAAAATGAGGAGTTCTTCTTCTTTGGTGTATTACGTGTCATCCATTGAGTCCTCCAACGGATGTCTGCCACCTTCTGAAACTGGCAGATCAGTACAAATCAGTACAAATCCTCAATGGAGCCGATCATGTCAAATTGAGATGCCAGGCGCAGTGCTGCGCTCTGCCACTAGAGGCACGCAAAATCTCACACTCAAAAGGTTTACATGACATAACACCGGAGCTGCTTCCACACCTTTCCACCAGCAGCCCGACATTTGCTCCTCTGCCCGGGGGGCGCATAGTTCTTACTGTCCCGTCTGAACCCCCCCAGTGATACTTCCTCTTTTGGTCCATTGTTCTCTGGGTGGAGAAGTCCAAACCGTGCCCCCCCCCACCCAGTGCCCCGCCTTAACCCCCCGGTCCTTTGGGCTTGAGCTGGCGCCCATAGCGGCTGTAGCGGGGGGTCGCCGATCCCGTTGGACTGCCCTGCTGGCTGTGTGTCCCGGAGGGCCCGTCAGTCTGTGGAGGGAAAAAGGGAGGGGGAGAAAACACAACTTCACGAGCGCAGGTCCCTGCGCTCAACCAACCTGCAAAGCCACCAACGGTGGCCGTCCGCGCCGGGGAGCTTGGGGCAACACCACCTGCTTGTCTGCCAACACAAAAGCGGGCTTCAGCCTGTCAATGCAGACGGTCTCTCTACATCCCCCCAAGTCTAACACAAAATGCTTCACCCCAGGTTCCAACACCCTGAACGGTCCATCGTACGGCAGGTGCAGCGGGGTCCAGTGCGCATCATGAGTGACAAAAACAAAACTGGGGTTCTGCAACCTTTTTGGGACGAACGTGCAGGGAAAACAATGTTGGGCTGGGCCCGGTATGCTTGCAGCCTCTGTATTGTGTAAAGAATGCGTGGGCGGTTTGGTCTCGGGCACGAGAAAAATTCTCCAGGAATCTGCAGCGGTTGGGAAAAATGAGTTCTGCTGGGAAAGCTGCCAAATCCTCCTTACGTGTGGAACGCAACCCTAAAAGAACCCTGGGCAGGCGGTCGACCCAATTTGTGTCCGTGAGTGAAGCTCTGAGCGCTGCTTTAAGCAACCTATGAAAACGCTCGCATAGCCCGTTAGCCTGGGGGTTGTACGCGGTAGTGCGGTGGGCCATCGTGGACCAGAGTTCTGAAACCAACTGTGGACCTCTGTTGGACGTGATGTCCGATGGAGAACCGTAACGTGCCACGCAAGCCGACAAAAAAGTGCACGCCACTTCCGCGGACGTAGTAGAAGCTAGTGGGACTACTTCGGGCCAGTGCGTGGTGCAGTCCATGACTGTTAAAAAGTGTGTGAAATCTTATGACAGCGGGAGGGGTCCCACCAGATCCACATGGACATGGTCAAACCGCCTAGCCGGGATTTGGAACGGCTCGAGGGGGGCTCTGGTGTGCTTGTGCACTTTGGCCCACTGGCATGTGACACAAGCCACAGCCCACTCTTTCACATCTTTATGCAAGCATGGCCAGACCAATTTTGCCCCCACTAGTTTCACTGAAGCCCGCACTCCCAGGTGCAAAAGGGAGTGGACCGACTCAAAAATGCGGTAGCGCCAAGAGCTCAGAACCACTGGGCGCAGGCGGCTGGTGGAGATGTCGCAGAGTAAGGGAGGGCACAATTCTTTCACCACTCTGCTCTGCAGCCTTAACCTGGTTGGCGCAGACTGGGGCGTGTAAATGTCCACGTCCCCGGCTTGCTCCGCGGCCATGGTGGGGAAATCTATTCCCACATAGACCGGGGCAATCAATGCGTGTGACAGGCAGTCAGTGACCACGTTGAGTTTACTGGCAATGCGTTGAACGTCGGTAGTAAACTCTGAAATTGCGGCCAACTGCCATTGCTGCCGGGCTAACCACGGTTCGGAGACCTTGGACATGGCGTACGTCAGTGGCTTGTGGTCCACGAATGCAGTGAACTTGTGCGCCTCCGGCCAGAACTGGAAACGGCACGTCGCCAGGTGCAGCTATTCTCTATCAAATGTGCTGTATTTGCGTTCGTTGTCATGCAAAGTTCTGCTGAAAAATGCAAGCAGCTACCACGAACCTGAGATGCACTGCTCGACTACTGCCCCTATGGCAACATCAGACACATCTGTAGTGAGTGCTATCTGTCCAGACAGATCTGGGTGGGCTTGCAACGCGGCATCTGCCAGTGCTGTTTTGGTGTTTGAAAAAGCCTGGCCTCGCTCGGGAGTCCAGTTGATGTTTTCCACAGGCTTCTTTTTTTAAGCGGGACATACAATGGCTGCGTCAGCTGGGCTGCCCGGGGAAGGAAACGGTTGTAAAATTAACTATTCCAAAAACTCCTGTAGTGCCCTCACGGTCTGCGGATGTGAAAAGTCCAACACCGCTTACACCTTGTCCGGTAATGGGATTGCGTCCTCCGGCGAAATGCGGTGGCCCAAAAAAAATCAATCTGTCTGTCGGCTTCCGTCAGTCTATGATGATCATGGAAGAGAATCCTAAACGTCTACTCTGCTGGAACAGCACCGCCTGTGGCTGAACAGGCCGATGCGCGAATGGCAGTCCCTGTCACACAGGTCACAATTGTGGGTGGTCTCCGTGCTGCTGGGTCTGTGGCAGTTCTTCTTGCGGGTCCTTTTTTCATCTGCTGCAGCAGTCAGTCTCTCTTCACCCGCCTTGAGCTGTCTGGTCAGGGTGCCTCTCCATTTGGAGCGGTCCATTGCAAGGTCCTCCCAGCGCTCTGTGTTGATCTCCAGGGCCTTCATGTCTCTCTTGCAGACGTCTCTAAAGCGCAGCTGTGGGCGGCCAATGTCTCTCCTGCCAGTCGCCAGTTCTCCGTAGAGGACGTCTTTGGGGATTCTGCCATCCTCCATACGGTGAACGTGGCCTAGCCAGTGGAGCCTGCGCTGCCTGAGTAGAGTGAACATGGAGGGAAGGCCGGCACGGGATAGAACTTCTGTGTTGGGCACTTTGTCCTGCCAGGATATGTCCAGGATATGGCGCTGTGCAAGTGGAAGGAGTTCAGTCTCTTTTCCTGCCGGGCGTATGTTGTCCACGTCTCACTCCCATAGAGCAGTGTGCTGATGACGCAGGCATTGTACACTGCCATCTTCATCTTGACAGAGAGTTTGGGATTTTTCCACACTCATGTGGTGAGGCGAACAAGTGTGAAGGCTGATTTTCCAATCCTCTTGTCGATCTCTGTATCAAGGGAGAGGTTGTTGCTGATTGTGGACCCCAAGTACGTAAACTGATTCACGACCTCCAGCTCGTAGTCGTCGATGGTGATGGTTGGTGGTGCTTCCGTGCCTTGCGCCAAGATGTTAGTCTTCTTCAGGCTGATGGTAAGCCCGAAGTCCTTGCATGCCTGGGAGAAGCGGTCCATCAGGGTCTGAAGCTCCTGCTGTGTGTGGGTTGCGACTGCAGCGTTGTCTGCGAACAGCATGTCTCTGATTAGAGCCTTGCGTACTTTGGTTCTGGCTTTCAGGCGGGCGAGGTTGAAAAGCCTGCCGTCAGATCTTGTGTGCAGGTAGATTCCCTGTGTTGCTGTGCTGAAGGCATGCCTCAGGAGCATAGCAAAGAAAATCCCAAAGAGGGTTGGCGCAAGTACACAGCCCTGTTTCACTCCGCTGCGTATGTTGAATGGCTCTGAGACGTTGCCGTCGTGCTGCACTATCCCCTGCATGTTGGTGTGAAACGATTCGATGAGGCTTTGCAACTTTGGTGGGCATCCTATCTTTGGCAGGATCTTGAAAAGGCCCTCTCTGCTGACAAGATCGAACGCTTTGGTGAGGTCGATGAAGGCGACGTACAGGGGCATGTTCTGTTCTCTGCATTTCTCCTGGAGTTGGCGGATGGAGAATATCACGTCTACCGTCGATCGCTCAGCGCGGAAGCCACACTGAGACTCGGGGTAGACACGTTCGGCAAGCTTCTGTAGACGAACGAGAACAACTCGTGCGTAGACTTTGCCAACAACGCTGAGGAGGGAGATGCCCCTGTAGTTGTTGCAGTCGCTTCTCTCCCCTTTGTTTTTGTAGAGGGTGATGATCTTAGCGTCCCTCATGTCCTGTGGTACGGCACCTTCCTTCCAGCACTGGCAGAGGACGTCATGCAATGGCAGCAGTAGGGCGGTCTTGCAGTGCTTGATCAGGTAGGGGGGTATGCCGTCGTTGCCGGGTGCCTTGCCAGCGGCCAAGCTATCAATTAGGTCGTGAGCAGCTGCCACTTTTCGTTCAGTTTCGTGGCACCCAACGGGGAACTAAAATTTTAGTGTTTCTAAATTAAGGTTACATTATTGTAAGACAAAATATCGATGTTCCCACTTCCAAAGGTGTCGATAGCTGTATGAAAAATACGATTGAAGTCAGTCGGTAATAATTGTCTGGCTACCTTAAACATGGCCCAGTCCGGGACGTTTTAACCAATCAGCGTCGTCCCTTTGGTCATGTGACAACAAAATGGCAGCGCCCACAGGTGTAGCATGCGCTGAAAGCCTCTCCTGTGTTATTCACATTTCCGATAAGTTTTCGGGCAGTATCACTTGTTTTACTGAAGCATCGTGGGCAAAAGTACGTGAGTGTGCCCAAAAATGGCTTGTACTTGACGGACCCCAACAGAAAGTAGCAGAACAACGTCGCGACTTGTTCGAGAATGGTGAGTGGCAGCCATTGTTTATGGTTGTACTGCGTGTGCCCTGGAGTTGTTTGGCTCCGATCATTTGTAACTCTAAATATGAACTAAAATGGAACCCTAGATGTCTAAAACCTTTGTCAACTGCTCACAGGGTGACCTAGTCCTGGTCTAAGACTCCGAGTAGGCCAATCTGGGGGTGTGGAGGCTAATAACCAAGGGACTCTGGGTGCCAGGTAACATAATCCTAGTATAGATCTAGATGATGCAGATCGACTCACTCTGATGATGCATCTATCCCCAGAACCCACCCTGGGCCTGAATTATAGTCAAAATATACCACTACCACAAAGTAGCTCAAATGGGAAAAGGGTAGCAATCCCAATGAGCTTAACTCTGAGTCTGAGGGTTGGATGTACTTCTCAGCCCAAGCCCAAGGGGTGCAGTGTACTAGTAGGTGAGGGAGGAACAAGTTTGGGCATACATTTAGATAGTTTGCACATAGTCACACCCATACTATCAAGCCTTAGGCGGATGGAAAATGGCCTGTTAAGGAAAGCCCATATGTTTGTGATGTGTCACCCAAGAAAGGTTAAACTCATGGCAGCAGCAGTCGCCTGTATACTTTATGCTCTCAATAAATATGGGCACACGGTCTGTGCTTGCCATTTTGCAAGTTTACATTGAGCAGTGACTAGGTTGCACAAGGTCTCTATTATAAGCTCACTGTTAATGTGAAAATTATCTGCAATCTATATATGTTTTATATCTATATGGGTACAAGGTAGGACTAATGTTATAATACCCTATGGTCCATATAATATGTTTTCAGATCTAAACAACCTTGATCCAACATTTGGCTACCATCGTGTGTGCTATAGCCGTTTTAGGAATCGATTTCTCGGGTCAACGTTATTTGGAAAAGATGTATCAAACGTGATTCTAGGTAGAGTGGTTAAGAAGTTAGGCTATCCATGCCTATGACGGCCATCTTGGATTTATTTAAATGAGTGGAATTCTTTGACCCTCAATCACACAAGTGACCTCAGAAATCGATTCCTGGGCATAACATTATCCGAAAATGATGTCTCAAACGTGATTCTAGGTGGAATGATTAAAAAAGTTCATCCATCCATGACGGCCATTTTTGATTTATGCAAGTAAGCGGAGTTCTTTGACCCTCAATCACATATTTGACCTCAGAAATCGATTCCTCGGGTCAACATTATGCAGAAAAGACGTCTCAAACGTGATTCTAGGTAGAATGGTTAAGAAGTTGGACTATCCATGCCTGTGGCGGCCATCTTGGATTTATGCAAATGACTGGAGTTCTTTGAGCCTCAATCACAAAAGTGATCTCAGAAATCGATTCCTGGGCATAACATTATCCGAAAATGATGTCTCAAACGTGATTCTAGTTGTACTGATAAAAAAGTTAAGCCATTCATGGCAGCCAACTTGGATTTATGAAAATTAGTGGAGCCCTCAATCACATATCTGACCTCAGAAATCAATGGATGGATGGAACTGTCACACTTTGGCCCTGCTTTAGGTTACACATCCTCTCTTGTGATTGGCTTTGCCACCTGGGTCAGTCACCAAGCTTTCGCCCAATCAGATGGGTAATACTGAGGAAGTGTGGAACAGAGTGGCTGTCTAGCTGTCAGGTGAAACAATGCAGAAATAATTCTTTATCACAACACAGCATTCCTGATGATGTTAGAATTAGAAATTAATCCACAGAAAAGGTAGTCGATGATTTGCTTTTAATGTGTTCAACAAACGGGGTTGTTGTCTCATTTTTCATTTCCCAGTTGTCCACACATTCTCTTCACATTCCTAGTTTGTGTACTACATGAACAATGGCAATAAATCTGATTCTGATTCTGATTCTTGAGGACAGGTTAGGAGTGAAGACCTGCCAGCCCAGTGCACTACACTAATCTTCTTCCTATGACATGTCTTTGTAATGTGTGCAGAATGTGCTTTTGTATTGTCTTGTTCGGAAAAAATGGGCATTCCTGGAAAAGCTGTCTTCAGAAGCTGTGTGTTGGTTCAAAAGTATGCATGACCTGTCCTTGGGGCATGAACACAACCCCATATCATGACAGACCCTCCCAGCTCACATGTCCAAGTGGGTCCCACCAAAGGTTTAACTGGGCTGTCTTATGTCCAGTGGGTTTGTCCATGAGTTCCATGTTGGCCACATCTGTGTTTGCCTACATGGACTTTACAGTACCCATTTACCTGTTTTCAACTGATTTTCTCATAAATTTGCTGTTTTGTTGTAAATTTGTGACTTTTCTCCCTAATCTGATACATTTTTTTCTTGAAAATTTGAAACTTTTTCATAAATTTGCAACGTTTTTTTGCTGTAAACTTGCAACTTTTTCCTCATAAATTTATCAGGTTTTTCTTGTAAAATTGTAACTTTTTTTCTTGCAAATTTGTTTTTTCTTGTAATTTTGGAACTTTCTCATAAATCTGCCACTTTTTTACTGTAATCTTTTTTACTTGTAAATTTGTAAGTTTTTCCCATAAATTTGTGACATTTTTTTCTTGTAAATGCTGAGAAATTTTAAACGAATTAGACCATCACTGACAATTAGTGGAGCCAAAATGATTTTGCATGCAATGATCTTCTCACATATCGATTACTGTTTTACCAATTGGTCACTCACTGGTGTAACCATAACCAAACCCACTGAATTTTTAATCAAAAAAAGCCATAACAATCTTTGATAAGAAAGATCCCACATATCATTGCTGTTGTGGGGGGCACGGTTTGGACTTCTCCATCCATAGAACAATGGACCAAAAGAGGAAGTATCACCGGGGGGTTCAGACGGGACAGTAAAAACTATGCACAACCCGGGGAGAGGAGTAAGTGCCGGGCTGCTGGTGGAAAGGTGTGGGAGCAGTGCCAGTGTTATGTCATGTTATTGTGCCACTCAGGCTTTGTTAAAAACATAATGTGTAGGGTAAAGCCCCGGCTGCTATGCATCTAATTAAAGTAATAAAGGAGACATGCACAGTGGCTGGGGAGATTCTTTTGCTATCCTGTTCTGTTAGACGAAGAATAAAGTCTGTGTTGATCAGCTCGTTGCCTCACCTGCATCCTTCCTCTACACTGGTGACCCAAGACCTACAATGGAGGGCAAGACGAGCACCCCGGAGACTACCTGAAGGGACAGCGCCAGTGCTGCGTGCGCTGTTTCAGTCAAGCTCCCGGATTTCTGGCTACACAACCCAACAGCATGGTTTTTGCACACTGAAGCCCAGTTCGCACTCCGCGGGATAACATCGGATGACACTAAATATTACTATGTGGTTGCTGCACTGGACGCATGCACCACGCAAAAGGTGGCAAGCCTGTTCCAAGAGCTGCCAGTCTGGGGAAAATACGAGGCGCTCAAGAGGATGCTTATCCAGCGCTATACCTTTTCAGACAACGAAAGAGCGGAGAGGCTTCTAACACGTTCAGAGTTTGGGGACAGATCAGCCGTGGGGCTGATGGAGAGCATGTTAGTGCTGATGGGTAGAAATGACGAGTCCATCCTGTTCACCCACCTGTTTCTCAGGAACCTACTGGCTGCAGCGAAGACAATCCTGGCCAATTCGCCATTACTGGTGACAAAGGACTACCACGCAGTGGTGCAGGAAGCGGATCGTATCATTTTAATTCAATTCCATTCAACTTTATTTATATAGCACCATTTCACAACAACAGTCATCTCATAGCACTTTCAACTGTAGGGGAAACCCCCACAGTTGCAGAAAAACCCCAGCAATCAGGTGATCCCTGTGAGCAAGCGCGTGGCGATGGTGGAGAGGAAAAACTCCCTTTTAACAGGAAGAAACCGCCTGTATTTGCACAACCTCGGCGCCTGGACACAGCTAAAGTGGCCAGCGCGCGTGAGGAGTTCGCCAATTTGGAGAGGTTGGGCATCGTCAAGCGCTCAAACAGCCCTTGGGCATCCCCGCATCACATGGTGCCTAAAGCCAACGGGTCATGGCGACCATGCGGCAATTTCCGGTGTTCGAACAACACTACAGAACATGATCGCTATCCTATTCCTCACATCCAGGATTTTTCCGTGCACCTGGTCGGGGTGCGTGTTTTTTCCAAAGTGGATCTGGTCCGCGATTACCACCAGGTCCCGGTGCATGCGGAAGATGTTCCAAAAATGGCGGTAATAACTTCTTTCAGCCTTTTTTTTTTTTTTTCCACAATATCTTTATTGAACCTTTTTTTTTTTAACAAACATGATACAAACAATCAAACTAACACTAAAGTACTACAAAAAAAAATGCACTAAAAACACCAACAACCACCAACAAAATCAAGTCTTCAACAATGCTCCTCTGTTTAGTCTAGACAATCCAATACATAAGTATACATATTATGTTCACCAGTTTGGAATTTACAAGGTCCACACACATCATTCACCTTCTTCTTCAAGAGTTATGTTTAAATTTTTTACATAATCAATAAAAGGTCTCCATATATTCTCAAACACAATTTCCTTTGATTTCAGTATATATGTTATTCTTTCTAATGGAAGGTTTGTTAACATCTGTCTTAACCACTGAGTCACATCTGGTCTGTGAGTCTTTTTCCATAATAGTGCAATACATTTTTTGGCATTAAGCAAACTGAGGTCTATGAATGTTCTTTCACTTTTATTAAAATTATGCTTTTCTGGGTACAGACCCAACAAAAACAGTTTAGGATTCAATATGATTTGTTTTGAGATTATTTTTTCAATTGTTACCCTCACCTCTTCCCAAAACATTCTTATTAATCTACATTCCCATAAACAATGAAATAGGGTTCCTTTACTTTCCATGCATTTTGTGCATGTATCTGGTATATTTTTGTTATATCTATTTAACTCCTCCGGTGTAACATACATCCGCATTAACCATTTGAAATGTATCAATTTAAGGCGTACATTTATTGATTTGGTTTGAGCTTCTGTACAAGCCAATTCCCATTGTTCCTCTGAAATTTCAGTTTGCAGATCTTCTTTCCAGTAGTTTAATCTTTTCAGTGAATTTTCACTTGAAGATAGTGTCAATGAGTTATAAAACTCTGAAATAATACCCTTTCTTTTACTATCTTTCATCATCATTTTTTCCAAGGATGAGTAAATAGGTCGAGTGAGAGCTTTATTTTGATTTGATCGAATAAAGTTTCTAAGTTGAAGATATTTAAAAAAATGTGTTCTATTGAGATTAAATTTGATCCTCAGCTCTTCAAAAGACATTATGTTATCTGCACATGGCAAATATAAATCCTGAATCTTTTGTATCCCTTTTAAATTCCATACTTTAAATACAGCGTCCGCTCTCCCTGGTTTAAAATATTGATTACCCCATATTGGACTAAATTGTGACAATAACTGTGGTTCTTTTAAATAGTTTTTAGCTTCACACCATATTTTGATCATATGCTTTACAAATGGATTTTTAACTTGTTTTTGTAATTTTTTTGCCGAATCTGAGTATATGAATATGGGAAGAGGTAAAGGTAAATTGTATGATTCCATTTCAGTCCAGTGAGGGAGATCATTTGATGAAAAATAATATGTCATAGACCTCAGTTGTGCCGACCAATAATACAACATAAAATTTGGACATTTCAGACCTCCACGATCAAATGGTAAATATAATAAAGACAGACGTAATCTAGCCCTCCTGTTGTTCCATATAAATTCCACTAACTTTTTTTTTATTCTTGAGAATAGATCTAAAGGTGGTGATAAGGGAATGTATTGAAATAAATAAAGTATTTTAGGTAAAATATTACTTTTAAGTATATTGATTCTCCCGATCATCGACATTGGTAGTGACATCCATCTCTGAGTTAACTCATTGATATCTGACATTAAGGCTTCATAGTTGACACTGGCGACTGATTCTAGCTTAGGCACAATTTGGATTCCTAAATATTTAAACTGATTTACAACATTGAATTGATTTACCTCAGGGGCTGGGTAATTTCTCTGGGTCTCATTTAGCATTAATATTGAAGATTTAGTTTTATTTATTTTATATCCTGATATTTCCCCAAAATTCTTTATTAAATTCAACAAGGTTGGAATTGATTTTTTTAGATACGACATAAACAAAATTATGTCATCGGCGTACAGGGAGATTTTATGTTCTGTTGGTCCAACTTTAATTCCATATATTTGTGAATGTAAACGTATCGCTATCGCTAAAGGTTCAATTGCCATAGTAAACAGTAAAGGTGAAAGTGGACAGCCTTGTCGACATCCTCTATTGATTTTTATTGGTTTTGAAATATTGTTATTTGTTAGGATTTCTGCTGTAGCATTATTGTATATTATTTGAACCCATTTTATGAAATTATTTCCAAGTCCAAACCTTTGTAGGACTTCAAAAAGAAAGGGCCATTCAACTCTATCAAAGGCCTTTTCGGCGCCCAGTGATAGGAGAGCTGTATCCGGTGCTTCTTTATTAAAATAAATAATATTAAATAGTCTTCTTACATTATGGAAGCCTTGTCTACCCTTTATAAAGCCATTCTGATCTCGATTAATAATATTTGGTAAAATTTCTTGTATTTGTCTTGCTAAAATTTTACAGATTATCTTAAGGTCGGCGTTTAATAGGCTTATTGGTCTCATATTTTCACATTTATTAGAGGGCTTACCTGGTTTTGGCAGCAGTATAATTAAGGCATTATTTATGTATGATGGTAAATTATTATTTTGAAATGCTTCTAAAACCATTTCCAAAAAAGGTTTTATTAATTTATTCTTAAATTTTTTATAAAGGTCAACTGGAAGACCATCTGGTCCTGCACTTTTTCCTGATTTCATATTATCAATGGCTAGCCCAACTTCTTCTTGACTAATTTTAGACTCCAATATCTCCCTGTTTTCATTTGGAATACACGGTATAGATAGTTCGTTCAAAAACCCATTTAGTTTTGTTAAATCAGATTCATTTTTGGTATCATATAATTTTTCATAGTAATCTCTAAAGGCTCTGTTAATTTCTAAAGGATCTATAACTACCTGTCCGTTACTTATAATACTGGTAATTGGTGTTTTAATTTCTAATTGTTTAATCTGCCATGCTAATAATTTTCCTGATTTTTCACCTTGTTCATAAAAAGATTGTTTCAATCTTAGAAGACTCGAGGCAGCTCTATTCGCTGATTTTTTGTCGTATTCAGCTCTCAAAATCAGTAATTCATTCTCCAACCTTGGGTCACTTCCTGCATACACTTTTTCCTGAAGACTTTTTATTTTATGTTCCAATTTAGCTCTCTCCTCTCGAGTCTTCTTAGATTTTGATCCTGTATAACTAATAATATGTCCCCTAATAAAAGCTTTGAAAGCCTCCCACTTTACACATGCTGATGTTTGTGTAGTATTGATGTCAAAGAACTCGTCTGTTTTTCTATATACTTGACAAATTCCTCATCCTGAAGCCATTTATGCTGAAATTGCCATCTACCTGATTCCTTTGTCAATTTTTTATCTACATATATTAGACAACAGTCTTTCGGCCTTTTTGAATTTTTATGCATTTTTACGCATGCCGTTTGGATTAAAAGGCACAGTGCAGACCTTCCAAAGGATGATGGACGCAGCACTGCACAATTTGTCTTTCATTTTTGTCTACCTAGACGACATTCTGGTAGCCAGCACGTCCAAGGAGGAGCACATCGCCCATCTCAAGATAGTTTTCCAGAGGTTTGAAGCACACGGTTTGATAGTCAACCCGGCGAAGTGCCAGTTTGGTGTGCCATTGAATGGCCCAACCAGAACTTGTTGAGCGGTTTGCCTCCACCTTTGAGAAGGAACTTGGTGTACCACAAGAAGGAGAATCTGCAAAGCAGAAGTGGGAAGAGCTGCAAAACACCATCCACCGCGCAGCCTTGGCTACCTTTGGGAGGAAGACCTCGAAGTCACAGGACTGGTTTGATGCCAAGTTGACTGAGATGACCCCCCGTCATTGAAGCCAAGCGCTCAGCACTTGCTGAGTACAAGAAATACCCAGACGAGAAGAATCTCCAGATTCTCAGGGCTGCGAGAAGCAAAGTTCAGCAGACTGCTCAGCGCTGTGCCAACGAGTACTGGACTCAGCTCAGCCAAGACATTCAAACCGCTGCTATAACAGGGAACATCCGTGGTATGTACAATGGCATCAAGAAAGCACTTGGTCCAGCTCAGAGCAACACGGCCCTCCTCAAATCCTCCACTGGGGAGATGATCACAGAAAAGAACAACCAGATGGAGAGATGGGTGGAACACTACTCCGACCTCTTCTCCAGACAGAACACCGTGACACCGTCAGCCCTTGATGCCATCGACTGCCTGCCATCCATGGACGAATTTGACGCCGAGCCAACCATCGACGAACTCAGCAAGGCCATTTAGGCCGTGAGCAGCTCCCTCAAAATGTGGCTAGAAAATGATTTTCGTGGCACCCAACTGGGAACTACGGGATCTTTGATGATTTCTATGTAAAAAAAAACCCTGCTTAATCCGAAAATTGATGTTCCCACTGTCAAAGGTGGGAACATCAAATTTATGTCAACTTTACATAAATCCAAGATGGCTGGCACGACTAACCAAGGGAATGAATGGCCTAACATTTCAACCAGTCTACCTAGAAACACGTTTGAGGCCTCTTTTTCGGATAATGTTGAGCCGAGGAATCGATTTCTGAGGTCGACTGTGTGATTGAGGGTCAAAGAACCACGCTAATTTGCATAAATCCAAGATGGCTGCCATGGATGGACTAACTTTTTAGCCATTCTACCTAGAATCACGTTGGAGACGTCCTTTTCTGCTAATGTTAACCCGAGGAATCGATTTCCGAGGTCATTAGTGTGACTGAGGGTCAAAGAACCCCACTAATTTGCATAAATCCAAGATGGCCACCATGGGTGTGGATGGACTATATTTTGAACCACTCTACCTATAATCACGTTTGAGACGTCTTTTTCGGATAATGTTGACCCGAGGAATTGATTTCTGAGGTCAGATATGTGATTGAGGGCTCCATCCATCCATCTTCTTCTGCTTAATCCTTTTCAGCACAGTTCATGAATGCCTATAAAAGGAAAATCTGATGCCTGTGATTGTGGAGCACATGAGCCAGACCACAGCAAAACAAACGAGTCACAGGACCCGCAGCTGACACCATTGGCCTGCTGGGAGTTTCCCATTCGGCTGTGCCTCGTGTGTCCTCCTGAGGCTGGAACTGCATGGCTACCCTTCCAGCATATCCATGTGGGCCCCACTATAGGTCTGCTTTAACCCCCATCTAGTCCCCACATGGGTCTAATGTAAGTGGGCAGGTTTCAGTCACTCTACTACCACAGGTAAAGTCCAAATGGGCAAAGGCAAATGCAGACAAGACGGGGAATTGTGGTCAAACCATCATGGGACCCATAATACAGCCCAGTTAACCTATAGTGGGATCCGCATGGACATGCTGTCTGGCTACATATGCTGAATTATCATTCAGACCCTCCACAATCACAGCAGTGCTAGATTTAAAATGTTTAGGCCTTTTCTGGCATTGTTGCACATGATACAGTGGTATCCTGAAGAATAAGCTTTTTGACAAATCCTAAATTAGATGTATCAAGGTTTTGGAATAAATCCATAGTAAAACTAGAAAAACACTCAGAGAGTGCATACCTCCACCAAGCCTCCTTCCATCCCTCATGGATCACCTCTAAAATGTAATGAGTTTGTTTTTGAGGATTCTTGCTAACACAGTGAGAAGCTAAGAGACTTGGTGGATATATGCATTCTCGGATCATCATCAAAATGTTTTGGGTTCCTCTCTAGCCCAAGGATCACCTCTGGTACAAAGATATAGAGTGATGATAATCAAGTCAGTGGCGGTAATGCACCTGTAAGCTGTTTGCTAACCGCCAATCAAATCTAAAAGAAGAAGAAGAAGAAGAAAATTTCATCCAAATCCATTTAAGTTTTTGTGTAATCCTGCTGCACAAACACAAACAAGGTCCTTGGTGGAGGTATGCACTCCCAGATCATCACCAAAATTTAATGGGTTCATCCTTGGCCAAAGGTGAACCCATTAAAATGGTGAAAATGTCATCAAAATCCATCCAGTAGTTTTTGCGTAATCCTGCTAACAGACAGACAAACAAACAAATGTACGGACAGACAAACAGACAAACCACCCCAATTACATAACCTCCTTGGAGGAGGTAATGACCAGAACAGAGCAATAAATTTAGGCTGAAAATCAGGGTTGGAGGACTTGTGCCTGGCCTCTGCCTCGGACTCAGCATCGGAGGGTAATTACTGAGTCTCGTCCTTGGCCTCAAGACCTACACTACCGTTCAAAAGTTTGGGGTCACTTAGAAATTTCCTTATTTTTGAAAGAAAAGCACTTTTTTTCAATGAAGATAACTTTAAACTAATCAGAAATACACTCTATACATTGCTAATGTGGTAAATGACTATTCTAGCTGCAAATGTCTGGTTTTTGGTGCAATATCTACATAGGTGTATAGAGGCCCATTTCCAGCAACTATCACTCCAGTGTTCTAATGGTACAATGTGTTTGCTCATTGCGTCAGAAGGCTAATGGATGATTAGAAAACCCTTGCGCAATCATGTTAGGTCTGCAATGCTGTAATTGCAGCAAATGGGAGGATTCTTTGACGAAAGCAAAGTTTGAAGGAAAGAATTATTATTTCAAATACAAATCATTATTTCTAACCTTGTCAATGTGTCAACTTATGAAGAGGCGAGACTATGCACTGAAAACATCACTAACCTCCAAACTACAAAATGATCACCTTGTGTACAAAAGTTTAAGAAATAAAGTGGTACATGAGCTGCGAAAATCAAAAATATCTTATTACAATAAACTGATAGATCATGCAAAGGGTAACAACAGTTCCCTATGGAGGCATTTAAATAACTTAACTAATAAAAAAAACGATCAGAAGGGGGTAAAGGAACTTAGAATCAATGGCAAGACCGTCAGTGACAAGGCTACTTTGGCAAATGAATTTAATTCACACTTTGTGGGCTCTGTGGAAGACTTAACAAAAATTTTTGTGCTGCCAAATGTGCTCAACAACACAAATTCCATACTTCCAACAGATACTTTTCACATCGATGAGGTAAATGAGAAGTTAATTGCTGGTATTGTTAAAACACTGTCAAACTCAAAAACTAATGATATCTACAATATGAGCACCTCCTTTCTCAAAATGCACAGCAAAATATTAATCAAACCACTGACTCATCTCATTAATCTCTCCATTAGGTCTAGTACATTTCCATCTGGCTGGAAAAAAGCTGTCGTCATACCAGTTCATAAATCAGGCAGTAAAGACGATATATGCAATTACCGCCCAATCTCTATCTTACCAGTCCTATCTAAGGTTCTTGAAAAAGTTGTAGCTACACAGCTGATAGACTACTTACAAGACAGTCAACTTCTTCATCCACATCAATTTGGTTTTAGACCAGGATACTCAACAGAAACAGCAAATTGTTGCCTTATTGAAAACGTCAAACAGTCCTTGGACAGGGGTAATGTGGTAGGAGCTGTTTTTCTAGATCTCAAAAAGGCTTTCGATACTGTAAACCACAGTTTGCTCTTATCCAAAATGGTATCTTTTAACTTCTCCCCAAATACATTAGAATGGTTTGCATCTTATCTCCAGAATAGAGAACAGTGTGTAAAAGTTCACCAGGATAAATCCTCATTTTTAAACAACCGCATGGGTATCCCACAAGGGTCCATTCTTGGTCCTTTACTTTTCAGCATTTTTATTAATGACTTGCCGTTACACTGCTCAGCTGCAACATGCCAACTTTATGCAGATGATGCAGTTATTTACACAGCTGCCAAGACTCCAGCACAGGCTGCAGATGTACTGTCTACAAGTATGGTTGATGTCCAAGAGTGGCTCCTCAAGAACCATCTATTGCTGAACCTTCAGAAAACAGTCTCAATGTGCTTTTCAATCAAAAAATGTAACCTGCAACATTTTAAAGTTAATATACATGATCATGACATCAGTTTAGCTACAGAATTCAAATACCTTGGCATTGTACTAGATCCTCAACTCAAATTTAATCTTCATATAAAGAAAATTTCAAAAACAGTAAAAAAAATCTGAACTGCTTTAAATTAATTAGATATTACATACCTTACGAAGCAGCTGCACTGTATATGCATTCTATGGTTTTTTCTCATATATCATACTGTTTGACAGTCTGGGCTCAAGCAGCCCCTTCCACAATAAGACATATAGGTTCATTATATAATCAAACCTTAAAAATCTTGGACAAAAAGCCCATTAGGTGGCATCACTGTAATGTTTTAAAAAAATACAACCTATTGAGTTTTGAGAGCTTCATTGACCTCTGTCTTCTGAAATTAACGTTCAAATGTTTCCATAAATCAGCACCCGAGCCACTTGCTGGTTTCGTCCAAAGACAGGACAGCAGCAGAGCCACCAGGAGTTCTGTTAACAATAACTGTAAAATATTCCACCGCAGAACCACATTTGGACAAACAGCTTTCTCTATAAAGGGCAGTCACATCTGGAACACAATGCCAAATGAAATTAAAATAATAACGGACATTAAAACATTCACTAAAAATGTTAAAAACTGGCTGAAAAATAAACAAGAATGTACTCATGTATGAATTAATTGTCTGCAAAGTGAGAGTGAATGAAGGGAAGGAATAAATGTGTTTGATTATAGTGAGTGACGGAGGGAGGAAGGCCTGAAATAGGCAAATGTGAGTTATGTTATATGTGTTAAATGTGAGTCAGGCTGTTATATTTGTGTATTTATAATATTTATAATATTTATGTTAAATGTGAGTCAGGCTGTTATATTTGTGTATTTATAATATTTATAATATTTATAATTGTGTATTTATAATTTTTCTGCATTGATGTATGTGGTTATTGTGTATATTTTTTATTTTTTTTTCCCCATCTTTACTTGATTCTTTTTTCTAAAGCCCATCCAGGGACAAGAGTTGCAAATTAGCTAATAGCTATACACTCTATGTGCAACACATCAGATTGATTGTCTTTGATTAATTGTCTATGTTTATTGCACTGTCCCTGTCAAATAAACTAATCTACTACTACTACAATGTCTTGACTATATTTTCTATTCATTTTACAACTCATGGTGGTAATTAAGTGTGACTTTTCATGGAAAACACAAAATAATTGTCTGGGTGACCTCAAACTTTTGAACGGTAGTGTATGTCCTTGGTAACTTGGCAAAGGCCGGCTCGAGGCCATGCAATTTCACCATTACTTTTATATTTTACTAGATTCATCCATCCATCCATCCATCCATCCATTTTCCACCGCTTTTCCGGAGGTCCGAGTCACGGTGGCAACAGCTCTAGCAGACAAGTCCAGACTTCCCTCTCCCCGGCCACCTGCTCCAGCTCTTCAGAGAGAACACCAAGACGTTCCCAAGCAAGCTCAGAGACGTAGTCTCTCCAGCATGTCCTGGGTCTGCCCTGGGGTCTCCTCCCAGTGGGACGTGTTCAGAACATCTCAAGTGGGAGGCGTCCAGGTGGCATCCTGATCAGACGCCCAAACTACCTCAACTGGCTCCTTTTGATATGAAGGACCAGTGGTTCTTCTCTGAGCCTCTCCCAGATGACTGAGCTCCTCACCCTATCTCTAAGGGTGAGTCCAGAAATCCTACGGAGAAAGCTCATCTCAGCCGTTTGAATCTGCAGTCTCATTCTTTTGGTCATTACCCAAAGCTCATGACCATACAGTAGGTGAGGGTAGGAATGTAGATTGACCAGTAAATCGACACCTTTGCTTTAGATCTCAGCTCCCTCTTCACCACAACAATTCAATTCATTTCAATTCAACTTTATTTATATAGCGCCATTTCACAACAACAGTCATCTCATAGCACTTTCAACTGTAGGGGAAAACCCCACAACTGCAGAAAGACCCCGGCAATCAGGCGATCCCCTGTGAGCAAGTGCTTGGCAACGGTGGAGAGAAAGAACTCCCTTTTAACAGGAAGAAACCTCCAGCAGAACCAGGCTCAAGGAGGGGCAGTCACCTGCTGTGACTGGCTGGGGGGTGAGGGGGTAGAGAAGATGAAAAGAACAGACATGTAGAGAGCAAACAGAACTAGGGGGACTCAGTCTATGGGAGAGAACAAACAGATGTTAATGACCAGCAAAAATATTTCATTGAGAGTGAAGAAAGGAGTGAAGCCCAGTCCATTATTGGTGGTCCCCCAGATGTCTAAACCTATTAGCAGCATGGGAGGGTTCAGAGACACATGATCCCTCCCTAATTGTAGGCTATAACAAAAAGGTCCACCGGACCGGTACAACATCTGTATCACTGCAGAGGCTGCTCCGATCCGTCTGTCATTCTTTCACTCCATTCTCCCCTGACTCATGAATGAGACTCTGAGATACTTAAACACCTCCACTTGGGGCAGGAGCTTTTCTCCAACCTGGAGAGAACAATCCACCTTTTTCCAGCTGAGTACCATGGACTCAGACTTGGAGGTGCTGATTCTCATCCCAGCCACTTCACACTAAGTAGCAAACCGTCCCAGCAAGGCCTGTAGGTCATTGCTTGATGAAGCCAACAGGAAACAGCAGGGAAGAGATCCTGTGGTCACCGAGCATGACACCCTCCAATCCTTTGCTGTGCCTAGATATCCTGTCCATAAAAATTATGAACAGGATTGGTGACAAAGGGCAGCCCTGGTGGAGTCCAACTCTCACTGGAAACAAGTTCGACTGGGTGTTGGCAATACAAACCAAACTCTTGCAAGGGTCGTATAGGGACTGGATAGCTCGTAACAACAAGCCCGATACCCTATACTCTCGCAGCACCCCCCACAAGAGACCACAAGGGACACGGTCGAATGCATTCGCCAAGTCCACAAAACAAATGGGGATTGGTTGAGCAAACTCCCACAAACCCACAAGGATTCTTGAGAGGGTAAAGAGCTGGTCCGATGTGCCATGACCAGGATGAAAACCACATTGCTCCTCCTGAATCCGAGGGTCATCCAGTACCTCCCCAGTACCCTGACATAGACCTTTCCAGGGAGGCAGGAAGTGTGATCTCCCAAAAGTTGGAACACACCCTCTGGTCCCTCTTTTTTAAAAGAAGAACCACCACCTCGGTTTGCCATGCCAAAGACACTGTTCCCGACCTCCACGTAACATTGCAGAGGCATATCAACCATGACAGCTCTACAGCATCCAGAGCCTTGAGGTACTCAAGGCAACTCTCGTCCAGCCCCAGGTCCGGCCACCAAAGAGTTTTTTAACCACTTTGATGACCTCAGGCCCTGTGATGGGCGAGTCGTTCCCCTCGTCTTTAAGCCCTGCTTCCTCTGTGGAAGGCATGTCAATGGGATTGAGGAGATCCTCAAAGTTTTCCTTCCACTGCTCGATGATGTCCCCAGTCGAAGTCAGCAGTGTCCCATCCGCATCATACACAGTGTGGACAGGGAGCTGCATCCCCCTGCTGAGTCACCGGACAGTTTCCCAGAATCTCTTCAAGACCAACCGAAAGTTTTGTTCCATAGCCTCACCAAACTCCTCCCACACCCGAGTTTTTGATTCAGCAAACACATGAGCTGCACTCCGCTTGGCCTGCCTGTACACTTCAGCTGCTTCAGGAGTCCCACAAGCCAGCCAAGCTTGATAGGGCTCCTTCTTCAGTTTGATGGCCCCCCTCACCATTGGTGTCCACCACTTGGTTTGGGGGTTGCCACCACGAGATGCACTAACAACCTTGCAGCCACAGCTCTTCGCAGCTGCTTCAACAATGGAGGTGGAGAACATGGCCCATTCAGACTCCATGTCTTGAGACTCCCTCGGAATGTGATTGAAGTTCTTCGGGAGGTGGGAGTTGAAGACCTCCCGGACATGGGCCTCAGCCAGACGTTCCCAGCACACCCACAGGAAAAGGACCTTTAAGGTCTACCAGGTCTGAGTGGCATCTGTCCCTGCCATCGGATCCAACAAACCACCAGGTGGCGATCAATTGACAGCGCTGCACCTCTCTTTACCTGAGTGTCCAAGACAGGTGGTCGCAGGTCTGATGACACGACAAAATAATCAATCATCGACCCGTGACCTAGGGTGTCCTGGTACCAGGTGCACATATGGACACCCTTATACTTGAACATGGTGTTTGATTGATTGATTGATTGATTGATTGACTGATTTTATTTATTTGAACATTCCGACAAAAGAAAAAAAAGAATTTAAAACAAAACAAAAATCAGGCCAAAAATAAAATGTTCAAAAGGAGTGGGAAGGGGCTTCAGGTGTGCTGGCAATGGAGTAGGTGTGTGCGTTGCTGGCTCCTGCTATATTTTTTTTTTCTTTACTTTTTAAACCATATTTTGCAGTAAGCTGTTAATGTTTTGGACATTTAATACGTGCAGAATCTGTTTTGAAATATGTCCAAAACAAGAAAGCAGACTGAAAAGGAGGCAGCAGGGAACAATATTAACACCAGCTTAGCTGAGGATGCTAGTATCGGCCTTAACCCTGCACTTGTTGCCTTGCTTGAGCAACACAGAATGTCCATAGCTGCTGACTTCAAAGCTTCATTTGAACTTATTAATGGTAAGCTGGACAAAATTCAAGCAGATGTGGCGAACCAGGAGCAACGCATTGGCGACCTTGAAAACAACGCGGAGGACGTCAGCCAGCGCCTAGCGGCGCTTGAAGTTACATGCGAGTCAATACAGGAGGAGAACAAACTTTTGAAAAACAAACTTTCTGACTTGGAGGGAAGAAGCAGGAGGCTGAATATTCGTCTGGTGGGTCTGCCGGAGTCCTTTGATGTGGGTCCACGGCCATCTGAATTTTTTTCTCGGCTGTTGGTGGACGTCTTTGGCACACAAACTTTGCCGTCTCCCCCAGAGCTGGATAGAGCCCACCGCAGCCTCATGTCCAAGCCGAGTCCGAATGGGAAGCCGCGCGCTGTCATTATTTGTTTCCACCGGTTTTGGACCAAAGACTTGGTGATGAGAGAAGTGCGGAGACGCCGTGGGACTTTGGAATATCGTGGGCATAAACTTCAGTTCTACGAGGATTATAACGCCGACGTTCAGAAGCAACGAGCCGAATATAAGGAGGTTATGTCCGAGTTGTACAAGAGAGGTTTTCGTCCTTCTCTTCTTTTCCCCGCCAGGCTCCGGATAACTCTTCCAGACGGCAAAAACCAGTGGCTGGCGTCCGTCTCGGAGGCCACCTGCTTCATGCAAACTATGGAGAGAAACCAGCAATTTTCGCCTTGAACTGGACATTTCTGGGTTGACCGGCTGCCGCGCTGGGCTGCTTGTTACTTCATTGAAGCTGCACTGACTGGACATTGATGCATTTTCAGATGTTTAAAAACAAGGTAAAATTGGCTCCCTATACGTTGTTGTTTACTTAATTCTTTTTTTTAATTTTATCTTATTTATTTATTTTTTTTTTTAGGGTAAAACGTTCATATTATGCAGGATTGAAGCCAGTTGTATGGGAGCATTCTGTTAGGATGAAAATAGAGCTGGAGATGGAGCGGTTGCTGTTTTTTTGCAACCGGCTGGAGTGTTGTTATAGGTTTGGTTGTTGGATTTTTTTTTTTTTATTTATTTATTTTTTGTTTTGTTTTTTTGTTATGGTTTTATTTACACCCCCCTTACCCCTTCCTTTTTTTTTTTTTACCCGTACCTCACTTTATTCTTCTTTGGGCTACACAACATAATATATAAATTTTACTCTTTGAATGAATAGTAATCTTACTTTGGTAAGCTGGAATGTGAAGGGGTTGAACCATCCAATTAAACGAAAGAGAGTCATGTCACGTCTAAAGCAATTTAAGCCTGGGGTACTGTTTTTGCAGGAAACCCATTTGCAGGATTCCGACCACTTGCGTTTGTCAAAATGTTGGTCAGGACAATTTTTTCATTCAAATTTTAAAGCTAAGGCCAGGGGCGCTGCTATTCTTATTGATCGAAATATCCCATTTATTCCCTCTAATGTTGTATCAGATAAAAATGGACGATTTGTAATAGTATCAGGTAAACTTGGCGATAAACATGTCACTTTGGCTAATCTGTATGCACCGAATTTTGATGATGTGCACTTTTTTCGCAACCTTTTTTCGTAACTTCTAGATTTAAATACTCATTCTCTAATTCTTGGGGGTGACTTTAATTTGTATATGGATCCGATCTTAGATCGCTCATCTTCAAAACCTGCTAGTCTTAATAAATCTGCAACTTATGTTAAGTCTTTTCTTGAGGAATATAGCCTTACAGATCCTTGGCGTTTTTTACATCCTAACGGCAGGGACTATTCTTTTTTCTCTCACGTACACCATACTTATACCAGAATAGATTATTTTTTTGTTGACAATTTATTAATTAATAACCTTTGCTCTTGCAGTTATGATAGCATCTCGGTTTCTGATCATGCCCCTCTTGTACTTAAAATGATCCTCCATGGATGTGACTCCATGAGAAAGCATTGGAGATTGGATCCATTATTACTTACAGATGAAAAATTGGTTGCGAATATTTCTTCTAAAATTAATTTTTTTTTGAAAGAAAATAAAACTCCTGGTATGTCAAATAAAACGATATGGGAGGCCATGAAGGCATTTCTTAGGGGGGAATTTATTTCATTGGCAGCATTTAAAAGACGATCCTTAATACAGGAACAGAAGGCTATTTTAGATCAAATCCCGGACATTGACAGACAATATGCTCAATCTCCATCACCCGCTCTGTACAAGGAACGTATGATATTACAAACTAAACTTAATTTACTTTCTACTCGACAAATTGAAGGTTGTTTAATAAGGAACAAGAGTGAATTTTATGAACATGGCGAAAAAACCAGTAAACTTCTAGCTAATCAACTACGTGGTATTAGAGCTAAGCAAATTATTACTGGAGTTAGGACAGATAAAGGAGAGGTGACATCTGACCAACAAGCGATTAATGATATTTTCAGGTCATTTTATTCCAAATTATATACCTCAGAATATACAACAAACTTAAAGGATTTGGAAATTTTTTTTGATTCTATTGATATTCCTTCGATTTCTTCAGAATCTCGGCAAATTTTAGAAGCTCCCATCACAAAAGAAGAAATTCAGCTGGCAATATCATCCATGCAATCAGGAAAATCTCCAGGACCTGATGGGTTTTCCGCTGATTTTTTCAAAAAATTCTCTGATGACCTCGCCCCTTTCCTTTGTCAAGTTTTTACAGAGTCGCTTGACTCTGGTACACTTCCTCCTTCATGCTATCAGGCCTGTATCACTGTGTTGCTTAAAAAGGATAAGGATCCTGTTGATTGTGCTTCTTACAGGCCTATTTCCTTGTTAAATACCGATGTTAAAATTTTGTCAAAATTGTTAGCTTCAAGGTTGGAAAAGATTCTTCCTTTTATAATTTCACAGGACCAAACCGGTTTCATTAAAAATCGCCATTCTTTTTTTAACTTGCGGCGGTTGTTTAATATTATTTATACTCCTCACCACAACATACCTGAATGTCTTATTAGTTTGGATGCTGAAAAGGCATTCGATAGGGTTGAGTGGGAGTATTTGTTTTTTACTTTGGAGAGGTTCGGTTTTGGTCCTTCCTTCTGTTCCTGGATTAAACTTCTCTATGCTAGTCCTTTAGCTTCAGTGTTAACTAATTGTCGCTATTCTGACTATTTTAGACTTTACCGTGGTACGAGGCAAGGCTGTCCTTTGAGCCCGTTGCTCTTTGCCTTGGCAGTTGAGCCGTTAGCTATTGCAATCCGTGGGAGCCGGGACTTTCTAGGCATTCGTAGGGGTGGCATTGAGCATAGGGTTTCACTCTATGCTGATGATCTTTTATTATTTCTCTCCAACCCACTTACTTCATTACCTGCTATACTTAATATTTTGGATAGTTTTAGTAGGTTTTCTGGTTATAAAATTAATCTTAATAAGAGTGAACTGTTTCTGATTAATGAAAAGATTCAAGTTCAGGATTTTGAAAATTTTCCTTTCAAGGTTGTTATTGATCATTTTAATTATCTTGGGATATGTGTCACTAAACAATTTAATTACTTGTTTAAAAATAATTTTCTCCCCTTACTTGACCAGTGCAAGTTAATACTTTCCAAATGGTCCCCATTATCCTTGTCTTTAATTGGCAGAATCAATTCTGTAAAAATGATGTTACTTCCAAAGTTTTTATATTTGTTTCAATGTCTCCCCATTTTTATTCCTAAATCCTTTTTTAAGTCTTTGGACTCTCTGATTACCTCATTTATTTGGAATGGTAAACATCTGAGATTGAGGAAAGTTTTTCTTCAAAGACCCAAATCAGTAGGTGGCATGGCTCTGCCTAACTTTCAATATTACTACTGTGCAGCAAATATCAGGTGCATGTTATATTGGAAACATTTTTATCTGGAACCCAAATCACCTATTTGGATCCTTATGGAGTCACATGTGGACAATCAAACTTCCCTACCGGCAGTTTTAGGTTCACCACTTCCCCTTGCTTTGTCTACACTGGGTAATAATAAAATAGTTCGTCAGTCTCTTAGAATTTGGTCTCAATTCAGGAAAAATTTCGGTCTTCAGTTTTTTTCCATTAGAAGTCCAATTGCCGCAAATCATTTATTTACCCCATCAACTATTGATAGTGCATTTCATATATGGCACAGAAAAGGTTTAAAATCTTTTGCGGATTTATATTTTGATGGTCAATTTGCAAGTTTTTCTCAACTTTCCACCAAATTCGACATCACTTCTACACATTTTTTCCGCTTCCTCCAGGTCAGACATTATGTGCAAACCATGACAAAACAATTCCCTCAAAAACCTTCTGATAATCCTCTAGATGATTTTTTATTAGTTAAACCAACTTCTAAGGGGGTAATGTCAGTTTTATATAATTTAATTTCAAATTTACAATCTTCTTCTCTGGCCGCTATCAAATTGAACTGGGAACAAGATCTTAATTTTACTTTTACTGATGAACTGTGGGACTCTATTCTTGGCCAGGTTCACACTGTATCAATGTGTGCTCGTCACGCTCTTATTCAATTTAAGATTGTACACCGGATGCACCTGTCCAAGGTTAAGTTAGCACGTATTTACTCGGATATAGACCCAACTTGTGAAAAGTGTGGTAGCGCTCCTGGCACTTTGCTTCACATGTATTGGTCCTGCCCTGCATTGATGAATTTTTGGCGTTCTGTTTTTATCACTATGTCTGAAGTCCTGCAATATCAAATTAAACCTGATCCATTATGCGCCATTTTTGGTGTGGCTCCAGAACTTGTCTTGCCAAGTTCCAAATTAAAAGTATTCAAATTTTCATTATTATTGGCCAGACGTGCTGTATTACTGAAGTGGAAAGACTCTTCGCCCCCTTCACATTTACAGTGGATAAAAGATATAATGTCCTGTTTGGATTTAGAAAAAATCAGATATACAGTCTGTGGCTCTGAAAACAAATTCTATAAATTATGGCGCCCGTTTCTTGATTTCTTTGAAAGACCCACGATTATAGTTTCTGAGTAGCTCATATCCCCTTTACCCCACCCCTACTTCACACACACAATTTTTCTTTGTATTTTTTTTTTTTTTTAATTGTTTATTTAAAGGTTTTTGTGCTTTGAAGCATTTACATTTGTTGGCTTTAAGTTCTAGTTTTTTACTGTTTGGTTGAAACAAAAATGAAAATTTCTAATACTTTGTATTCTATTGATACTTCAATTAATAATAATAAAAAGACCTTTGAAAGAAAAGAAAAGGAGTGGGAAGAAACCAACGCTTACTGTGTATAGTCCCACCCCTTTTCCATACCCAACAAATTACAATATCACTCTTAGTCATCATTCATCCCACAACCACATTCACCATAATACACCCCATAGTCAAATTATGCAACAGAAATGACACAACAACGACAGTCCATATTGACAACAATACCAACATCCAACAATAATTGTAACAATAATAAATAAATACTTCTGGTATGTTCAACACAAACACAGACAACACCATCACCATCACAATCACCATAACACAGTAACACACACAATAACAACCTTTTTTCATTGAAGAGTCATTGTAATATTACTGCCCTTTATTTTTATATTGCTCAAAAATCATTTCTTTATATGCTGATTTAAATATATGGATGTTTGGACATTGCCTGTGTTTCTCCCCCAACCCATTCCACAATTTTACCCCACACACAGACACACAAGACCCCTTCCTAGTAGATCTTACTAAGTGCATTTAAAATTTTGTGTTCCCCCTTAAATTATATTTGCCTTCTCTCTCTCTGAAAAGATTTCGTATACTGTGTGGCAAAAGGTTTTTACTGACTTTAAAAATTAATTATGCTGTATAATAATGAACCAGATCCCGTAATTTCAATAACTTTGAATGTAAAAACAATAAATTAGTATGCTCAAGATACCTGACTTTGTGTATAACACGGACTGCCCTTTTTCGTAATATTAGCAATGAATTAAGTGTACTTCTATAATTGTTACCCCAGACCTCTATACAATAGGTCAAGTATGGAAGTACTAATGAGCAATACAAGATATGAAGTGATTTGTAATCTAGGACCTGCTTAATTTATTTATAATTGCAATATTTTTTGCATCTTTGTTTTGTATGTATCTGACGTGTGGTTTCCAACTAATTTTATCATCTAGTATTACACCCAAAAACTTGATCTCCTTAACTTTTTCAATAATCACATTATCTATATGAATATGTGTATCTTCTTATGTTATGCTTGCTACAGGATAACCGTGAAAACCGGTACTACCTGTCTCATGGGTTGGGCAGTTGGCGACTCAACCGGCATCCCGGCCCTTCCGAGGGCGTGGAGGGTGAAACAGGGCATCCTGGCAGAACTAAAAACAATATCTGCCACAGGTCTGTGGTGGACCACTCCCAGTTACACAGGGTGAGACTGGACATCCTGGCAGATAAACACATCTGTCGCAAGGTCTGTGGTGGACTGTGCCAGTCGGTGCATTGTGACATGCACTACACAAAGAGCAGAGATAAACAAACCTATCATCTGGTCAGTCACTGCAACAGATACTGAAGTCAGTTTGTCTTGCTTGTCCTTGCCACTGATAATACCTTTATCTGCCAAGAATGTGCTGCTAGTCCAGCAAAAGCTAGCAGTACTCAAATACTTTGCAAGCAGTTTCATGAAATGGTCAATCAGAAAGCAACTCATACCGGCTCGAACGTCGCCTGGGCTTACAAGGTCAAAGCTGATCTGTTCACACTCTGACAGGCAGCGAAAAGTAAGCTAGGAGCAGAAAGACAAAAGAAGAGGAAAACAGCAACCTTGTGTGTAGCAGAATGGAATGTACGCACTCTGTTGGACAGAACAACATCACAGCGCCCAGAAAGACAGACCGCGCTTGTGGCCCAGGAAATGAACAGGTACAAAGCAGACAAAGCTGCACTTAGTGAAACAAGATTGCCTGGTTATGATAGCTTGGAAGACCATGGGTACATCGTTTTTTGGAGTGGGAGATCAACTCTAGAAAGGAGAGAAGCAGGAGTGGGTTTTGCAGTTAGAAAGGAGATAGCAGCAATACTTGATGAGGAACCGGTGCCAATCAACGACAGGATAATGACTATGGGACTCCCACTACAGCGGAAGATGTATGCCACACTCATCAGTGTATATGCCCCTACAATGACCAACACAGAGGAGGTGAAGGAAAAGTTCTACAGTGATTTATGTGAGACTATCAGGCACGTACCGACTGATGACAGGCTGATACTCATTGGAGATTTTAATGCCAGAGTTGGTTCAGACACCGAAAAATGGAAAAGAGTGCTAGGCAGTTATGGAGTAGGCAAGTTCAGGTTCAGGTTCAGGTTCAGGTTACTTTATTTGTACCCGTAGGTAGATTTGTTTTGCAGTTGGTGACATCCATATTTACAAGCCACTAATTACATTCAACATAGACACAAACACAGGCACACATCTTACAAAATAGGTAAATATAGAATATGTACAATATAATTTTATAGCTTGTTCAACTCTTTGACAGCAGCAGGGACAAAGCTGTTTTTGTAGCGCTGGGTTCTACTTTTTGGGACAGCAAACCTCCGTCTGGAGGGAAGAAGCTGAAAGTTGCAGTGCAAAGGGTGGGAGTCATCATTTAAAATCGAGTCGGCCATCCTCTGTACTTGTTTGGCGTACAGGGATGCCAGGCTCAGCTGTGACTCACCAAGCAAACGACTGGACCATCTGACTACCTGATCCAAGGATTTCCTCTGTTTCAGTTTTATCTGACCAAACCATGACATTAAAGAAAAGGATAAAACAGATTCAATAAAAGCCCGATAAAACATAGTCATTATGGATCGGTCAATTTGGAAGCGTGCAAGTTTCCTCAAACAATGCAAATTTTGCTGACCCTTTTTGCACACCCTTTCACAGTTCACCTCAAAGTTCAATCCACTATCAATAATCGTCCCAAGATATTTGTACGATTGTACACATTCGGTGGTCTGGCCTTTTAGTATGGTGACTTTGTGCCTGGGAGTTTTCCTCCTAAAGTCAATAATCATATCTTTCGTTTTTGTTGTATTCAGCTGCAGGTAGGAATCCTCACACCAGTGAACAAAGTCATCAACTACTGGGCCGTGGCCACTCTCACCATCCTGGAGGAGACTGACAATGACTGAGTCATCAGCATACTTTATAATGTGTCTGTTGTCATGTCTACTCCGACACATGTTTGTGTACAGGATGAAGAGTAGTGGTGACAACACACACCCCTGAGGGGAGCCAGTAGAAGAGCACTTTAGGTCAGACAATGTGCCATTGACCCTTACTCTCTGCGTCCTGTTGGTTAAGAAATCCAGAATCCAACCCACCAGATTATTGCTTAAATCAAATTGTTGCAGGAGCCTTTCAACTAAAATATGAGGTTGGATTGTATTAAAGGCAGAAGAAAAGTCCACAAATAAAAGCCTGGCGTGTGTCCCATTAAAATCCAGATGTTTAAAAAGGATGTCAAACAGAGTGACAGTGGCATCCTCCACTCCTCTGTGAGGCCTATAGGCAAACTGCAGAGGATCCAATGCATGTTCAGTCTGCCTTAGGACCTCACATCTGACCAGTTTTTCAAAAATTTTCATTAAAATTGAAGTCAAAGCAACTGGTCTAAAGTCATTTACCGTTTTAGGACAGCTGGATTTTGGAACGGGAACAACCACGGCATCTTTCCAGATCTTAGGCACATGTTGTGTCTGTAACGACTTATTGAAAATGTAATGAAATATAGGACTCAGTTCATGTGCACAGGACTTTACCAAGCGCCCACATATATTATCAGGGCCCTGACTTTTGTTCACTTTTACAGCGCGGAACTCCCTTTCAACATCCTGCATCTCAATATTAAAGTGCTGATTGTCTTTGAGTTTCTGTTTCAAATCTTGGATTTCTGTGCTAAAATCAAAGGAGTCAAAACGACCATAAAAACAATTAAGAGCATTAGCCAGCTCTGTGTCTGAACTAAAACCATCTAAAAACACACGATTACTGCGCTCTGTGCTCTGAAGGCCTGCAATAGTTTTCATACTGGCCCAGGCCAAACCCAGTTTATTTGCTGCCATCTTGCTTTCCAATTCTGATTTATAATTCTGTTTTGCTCTTAAAATTTCAGCCTTCAGCTCCTTGGTGGCAACCTGTAGTTCAGAAACAGACCCCTGTTTAAAGGCAAGAGCTTTCCTCTGTAAGCAGGATTTAACTGATTTAGTTACCCATGGTTTGTTGTTGGGGTATATTTTGACACGTTTATGTGGAACAATCTTATTTTGACAGTAAGCCATGTATGAGCATGTGAGCTCAGCCAGAGAGTCCAAGTCATCCCCGCAGGCCATTATGAACATCGTCCAGTCTGTACAGTCAAAGCATTCCTGGAGGCTGTGCTCTGAATCTTCTGTCCACACATCAATGTCTCTCATCTCCACCTTGCCTCTTCTGAGAGCAGTTTTATATGTGGGCAGCAAATGAACACAGTTGTGATCTGATGATCCTAAAGGAGGAAGGGGGAGTGATTTATAGGCCCTCTCTATGGATCCATAGCACAGGTCCAATGTCTTTTTTCGCCTGGTTGGGCAGGAGACATACTGATGAAAGTTTTTAAGTGTCTTCTTTAAAGAAACATGGTTAAAATCCCCAAGAATGAAGTTTGGCGCCTCTGGAGAGATTGACTGCAGCCGCTGCACCACGTCAGAGATGGTGCTGGAGGCGGAGTCAGCGTCTGCCCTCGGGTGAATGTACACAGTTGTGATGAAAAGTTGGGGAAACTCTCGAGGCAAATAAAAGGGGCGTAGTGACACAGACAGCAGCTCCACATGGGGTGTACAGATGCGCTCTCTGACCGTGACAGATGTGCAGTACTGCTTATTAATGTATAAACATACTCCGCCCCCCTGACGTTTCCCCGTTACCTCTTCCTGCCGATCCGAGCGCAGCGGGGCTCCAAAGCCGTCAATCCACAGCTCTGCATCTCGATCATGCGCAGTAAGCCAAGATTCAGTGAAAGCCATGACGCAGCAGTTCTTAAAATCCTTCTGGTAACGTACGTTGCCTTGAATTTCCTCCACCTTGTTTCTCACAGACTGTGCATTCCCAAAAATGATCGAAGGAAGAGGAATGTTACCAAACTGACGTCTCCTAAGGCGCAATTTCACACCTCCACGTCTTCCACGCTTCCTTCTGCCGTCTTTCTTTTCACCGCTGTGTCCGTCTCTCAAAATAAAGTCCGGCAGCTGAAATTTGGGCGCAATCAGAGACTCTGCACCAGCTGTGTTAAAGCGCAGCAACACGTCCCTGGAATATTGTATTCTGCCCGCTATTCTGCTTGCCATGGAACCGAACGCGTTTACCTCAGAGACAAAGAGCCACAGCACAGATAGCAGCAGTGCGAGATAGGAGAGGAAATCCATGTTATGGATGCCAGGGAGCTCTTCGCCATATATTCCACAAACGCTCCAGGGCAGAAACGACACAGAGGATTTTCTAAAAACGTAAAAAAGTACAAAAAACACACACACGCACACACGCACTATATCAACAGCTGCAAGTCGCTGCGTGCGCATGCGCCCATGCAATGCTAAGTGAAAGGGTAGAGGAAAGGTAGAGGAACTGGTAGAGGAAAGGGTGGTAAAGGTCTGGGCAAAGGAGGCGCTAAGCGTCACCGTAAAGTTCTCCGTGATAACATCCAGGGAATCACCAAGCCCGCTATCCGCCGTCTGGCTCGCCGCGGTGGAGTCAAGCGCATCTCCGGTCTCATCTACGAGGAGACCCGCGGCGTGTTGAAGGTCTTCCTGGAGAATGTCATCCGTGATGCCATCACGTACACCGAGCACGCCAAGAGGAAGACTGTCACCGCCATGGATGTGGTGTATGCTCTGAAGAGGCAGGGCCGTACTCTGTACGGATTCGGTGGTTAAAACCAGACCAGCTGGTTTTAACCAGCTGGTCTGGTTAAAACCAGACTTGCAACCAGACCACACTCGCATGCGCAAGTGCAATGCTAATGGAGAACTTCTACTTGTACTATGTTCAGAGTACAACCTTGTGATAACCAACACTCTATTTAAGCACAAAGACACAAACAAGAAGACATGGATGCACCCAAGATCCAAGCACTGGCACTTATTAGACTACATCATAGTCAGGCAGAGAGACAGAAGGGATGTATTGGACACCAGAGCAATGAGAGGCACGGACTGTGGTACTGATCATGTTATGCTGAGAACTAGATTAAGGATTTGGAGATGAAAACAGCACTGCAGGACGGGTGCGAAGCCACCACGGAAGCTAAACACTAGTGCACTGAAAGGCCAAAAGAAGCAGGAAGAACTTACATAGGAAATGGAAGAAAATTTGAAAGACTGGGACAGCGACAACTCAGAGAATTACATAGAAGAGAAATGGGCAACACTGAAGGATACAGAGTATCAGACTGCGAGTGATATATTAGGCTACCCTGAGAGGAAACATCAAGATTGGTTTGATGAGCTTGATGAACACCTGAAGAAACTACTAGAAGCGAGGAATACAGCTAGGCAGGAAAACCTACAGTGTAACACAAGGTTGAAGAAGAAGAAATACTCAAAGGCTCAGAGTGAGCTACAGAAGTACACCAGAGAGTTGAAGTCCAACTGGTGGGATGAAAAAGTGGAGAAACTTCAAACTGCAGCAGACAGGAAGGACATGAAAACATTCTTCACAGGTTTGAGAGAAATCTACGGCCCTAAACCAAGAGGATTGATCCAACTAAAGGCAATGGATGGTGAAACGTTTTTGCAGGAGAAAGACAAGATCCTGGATAGATTTGCAGACCACTTTGACCAACTACTAAACAACACTGGAGATCTCACTAAAGAGGCTAAAGAAGCTCTAGTGCAGCGACCAGCTGTATCAAGTCTGGATGAACCACCAAATTTTAATGAACTAATGGCAGCTATCAGGACAACACAGGATGGTAAAGCTCCAGGAAGGGATGGAATTCCAGCAGGAGTGTGGAAATTTGGTGGTGTTCAGCTGACCAACTGCCTGCACAAGCTCATCCAAGAGATATGGGATGCCCAGAAAGTATCTCAAGACTGGAAGGATGCAAGTATTGTGCCTTTGTTCAAGAAAGGTGACAGTAAGGATTGTGGAAATTACCGAGGTATATCACTGCTAGCCACTGTTGGTAAGATTCTCTCACGTGTACTACTTAACAGACTCAGTCAACACATCTCGCAGAATGTACTACCAGTGCGGCTTTAGAAGTGGAAGAAGCACAATGGACATGATTTTCTGCTTGAAACAGGTTCAAGAAAAGTGTATTAAACAGAACATGCCACTTTATGTAGTCTTCATAGACTTCAGTAAAGCCTTCGATACTGTTTCGCAACAAGGACTTTGGCAGGTACTCAAGAAATATGGTTGTACAGAGAAGTTTGTCAGCCTGATCGAGGCACTCCATACAGGTATGCAAGCAAACGTGGCAATGAGTGGTTCAGTATCTAAAAACTTTTCAGTAAGCAACGGGGTGAAACAAGGGTGTGTGCTGGCACCTACACTCTTCTCGCTATATCTGGCAGCCATGCTTGAGGTGGCCTTCAAAGACACTTCAGAAGGAGTATACATTCAAACAAGGAAAGAAGCAGACTTGTTCAATGTGGCACAGTTTAAAGCCAAAAGTAAGACATCGATAAAGATAGTAAGAGAAATGCTCTTTGCTGACGACAGTGCTCTAGTTGCACACAGCGTGGAAGATATGCAATCTTTAGTGGAGAAATCTGCAAGAGCAGCTTGCCAATTCAGCCTCCAAACCAACATCAAGAAGACAGAGTGCCTTTATCAACCACCAAAGTTCCAATTATCAACATCACTACCAGAAGAGATCAGCACTGGTACAGAGCCACTAGCCAAGTGCAAGACTTTCAAGTACCTAGGGAGTACTGTTTCAGAGAATGCTAGGCTGGAGGATGAACTATCTTTCAGAATGGGAAGAGCGAGCGCTGTGTTCGGAAACTTGAGGGAGAGACTGTGGAACGATCAACATGTGTCTATCCGTGTGAAATGCAAAGTGTACAGAGCGACAGTACTGGCTACTCTATTGTATGGTGCTGAAACTTGGACTGTCCACAGAGCGCAGGTGAAGAAACTCCACACGTACGTGATGAGACACCGTTGAGCCATAATGAACATCTCATGGAAAGACAAGATAACCAACATAGAAGTGTTGAAACGATCTGGTCTACCATCAATGGAGGACATGCTAATACAGATGAACCTGAGATGGCTCAGACATGTTGAGAGGATGGACCACCAGCGTCTCCCTCGGCAGTTACTCTACTCACAGTTATGCAAGGGCAAACACAATCAGGGTAGACCAAGGCTCAGATTTAAAGACACTGTAAAAAGAAACTTGAAGAAGTTGGACATAGACAGGAGTTCCTGGCAGCAGCAGGCTAAGGACAGAGCTGTGTGGAGGAATCTGATCAGACCTAAATGAAACAGTCATTGTCGCCCACAACAGACTGCTATGATGATGACGATGTGTATCTTCTCTATTTTTACAATTACCAAATATCATTACCTTAGTTTTATCTATATTTAGTGATAATTTATTACAATCCATCCATTTTTTAAGCTTATTTAATTCATTATTTAGAGTATGGATTAGTTGATTTTAATTATTTCCAGAATAAAATATAGTAGTATCATCAGATACTACTATCAAATAATAATATCAAATAATATTATTTTTAATAATTTAGAAACTTGGAATATGTCATTTATATATATGTTAAATAATTTGGGGCCCAATACTGACCCCTGGGGGACCCCACAGGCAATTCCCATACACCCAGACAGATATTCTCCCATCTTCACAAACTGTTGTCTCTCAGATAGATAACTTGTAACCCAATTCAGAGCCATTCCCCTAATACCATATATTTGCAGTTTATTAAGAAGTACTGAATGATGTATTGTATCAAATGCTTTTCTAAAATCTATAAATACACCAATTGCATATTTTCCTTGATCTAATGCATTTATTATTTCCTCTGTTACTCCATTATCGCCAGCGATGTTGTACTCTTGGCTCTAAATCCACATTGGTTCTGATTAAGCACATCGTGTTTATTTAAAAAGTTTTCTAATCTGTTGTTGAAAAGTTTTTCCAGAATCTTTGAAAATTGTGGGAGAAGTGATGCTGGTCTGTAGTTTGTGTATTGGTGTTTATTTCCTTGCTTGTATTACTTTTGCTATTTTCATTTTCTGCGAGAATGAGCCAGTTTGAAACGATAGATTACAAATATATGTAAATGGTTTTAATATGACATCAACAATTCTTTTTACTAGTGCCATATCAATACATCACAATCAGTAGATAATTTATTTTTACACTTTTCAACAACAGATTTTACCTCTAGTTCATCCACTGCTGTAAGAAAGATTGACTGAGGGTTATTTCCAATCAATGTCTCACCCACGGTGTCTCTTCCATGGTTTGGAATTTTTGCTGCCAACTTTGGTCCAACATTTACAAAAAATTTATTCATTTTATTTACTACCATATTCTTATCATAATTATCACCACAATTATCAGTAAAATACTCCGGATATATCATTTTCTTAGTTCCATTTTCCTTAATTTATTTAATATATCCCAGACTCCTTTTATATTATTTAACATTTTCCTATACAGTAGTATAATTTTTTACTAGTTCGTATTATTTCAGCTAATTTATTTCTCTATGTTTTATATCTTTTTTCAGATTCTTTGGTTCTTAATTTAATGAAATTTTTATAGAGATATTTTCTTTTTACAAGCATTTTGTAGCCCCCTGGTTAACCACGGGCAATTTTTGTATATATGTTTTTTTTAAATTAATTTCTTTAATTGGACAGTTTTTATCATATAATGATTTAAATATATCAATAAATTTATCATATGCCAAGTCCACTTTTTTCTCTCTATAGACAACGTCCCAATTCTGTAACATTAAGTCTTCTTTTAAAGCACTGATTCTATCTTCTGTTCGTATTCTTTTATAGATAATCTTTTTACATGGTTTATTATTATTCTTACTCTCATTAACCCCATAATTTTTTTTTCCACAATATCTTTATTGAACCTTTTTTTTTTTTTTTTAACAAACATGATACAAACAATCAAACACTAACACTAAAGTACTACAAAAAAAAAAAAAAAATGCACTAAAAACACCAACAACCACCAACAAAATCAAGTCTTCAACAATGCTCCTCTGTTTAGTCTAGACAATCCAATACATAAGTATACATATTATGTTCACCAGTTTGGAATTTACAAGGTCCACACACATCATTCACCTTCTTCTTCAAGAGTTATGTTTAAATTTTTTACATAATCAATAAAAGGTCTCCATATATTCTCAAACACAATTTCCTTTGATTTTAGTATATATGTTATTCTTTCTAATGGAAGGTTTGTTAACATCTGTCTTAACCACTGAGTCACATCTGGTCTATGAGTCTTTTTCCATAATAGTGCAATACATTTTTTGGCATTAAGCAAACTGAGGTCTATGAATGTTCTTTCACTTTTATTAAAATTATGCTTTTCTGGGTACAGACCCAACAAAAACAGTTTAGGATTCAATATGATTTGTTTTGAGATTATTTTTTCAATTGTTACCCTCACCTCTTCCCAAAACATTCTTATTAATCTACATTCCCATAAACAATGAAATAGGGTTCCTTTACTTTCCATGCATTTTGTGCATGTATCTGGTATATTTTTGTTATATCTATTTAACTCCTCCGGTGTAACATACATCCGCATTAACCATTTGAAATGTATCAATTTAAGGCGTGCATTTATTGATTTGGTTTGAGCTTCTGTACAAGCCAATTCCCATTGTTCCTCTGAAATTTCAATTTGCAGATCTTCTTTCCAGTAGTTTAATCTTTTCAGTGAATTTTCACTTGAAGATAGTGTCAATGAGTTATAAAACTCTGAAATAATACCCTTTCTTTTACTATCTTTCATCATCATTTTTTCCAAGGATGAATAAATAGGTCGAGTGAGAGCTTTATTTTGATTTGATCGAATAAAGTTTCTAAGTTGAAGATATTTAAAAAAATGTGTTCTATTGAGATTAAATTTGATCCTCAGCTCTTCAAAAGACATTATGTTGTCTGCACATGGCAAATATAAATCCTGAATCTTTTGTATCCCTTTTAAATTCCATACTTTAAATACAGCGTCCACTCTCCCTGGTTTAAAATATTGATTACCCCATATTGGACTAAATTGTGACAATAACTGTGGTTCTTTTAAATAGTTTTTAGCTTCACACCATATTTTGATCATATGCTTTACAAATGGATTTTTAACTTGTTTTTGTAATTTTTTTGCCGAATCTGAGTATATGAATATGGGAAGAGGTAAAGGTAAATTGTATGATTCCATTTCAGTCCAGTGAGGGAGATCATTTGATGAAAAATAATATGTCATAGACCTCAGTTGTGCCGACCAATAATACAACATAAAATTTGGACATTTCAGACCTCCACGATCAAATGGTAAATATAATAAAGACAAACGTAATCTAGCCCTCCTGTTGTTCCATATAAATTCCACTAACTTTTTTTTTATTCTTGAGAATAGATCTAAAGGTGGTGATAAGGGAATGTATTGAAATAAATAAAGTATTTTAGGTAAAATATTACTTTTAAGTATATTGATTCTCCCGATCATCGACATTGGTAGTGACATCCATCTCTGAGTTAACTCACTGATATCTGACATTAAGGCTTCATAGTTGACACTGGCGACTGATTCTAGCTTAGGCATAATTTGGATTCCTAAATATTTAAACTGATTTACAACATTGAATTGATTTACCTCAGGGGCTGGGTAATTTCTCTGGGTCTCATTTAGCATTAATATTGAAGATTTAGTTTTATTTATTTTATATCCTGATATTTCCCCAAAATTCTTTATTAAATTCAACAAGGTTGGAATTGATTTTTTTAGATTCGACATAAACAAAATTATATCATCGGCGTACAGGGAGATTTTATGTTCTGTTGGTCCAACTTTAATTCCATATATTTGTGAATGTAAACGTATCGCTATCGCTAAAGGTTCAATTGCCATAGTAAACAGTAAAGGTGAAAGTGGACAGCCTTGTCGACATCCTCTATTGATTTTTATTGGTTTTGAAATATTGTTATTTGTTAGGATTTCTGCTGTAGCATTATTGTATATTATTTGAACCCATTTTATGAAATTATTTCCAAGTCCAAACCTTTGTAGGACTTCAAAAAGAAAGGGCCATTCAACTCTATCAAAGGCCTTTTCGGCGTCCAATGATAGGAGAGCTGTATCCGGTGCTTCTTTATTAAAATAAATAATATTAAATAGTCTTCTTACATTATGGAAGCCTTGTCTACCCTTTATAAAGCCATTCTGATCTCGATTAATAATATTTGGTAAAATTTCTTGTATTCGTCTTGCTAAAATTTTACAGATTATCTTAAGGTCGGCGTTTAATAGGCTTATTGGTCTCATATTTTCACATTTATTAGAGGGCTTACCTGGTTTTGGCAGCAGTATAATTAAGGCATTATTTATGTATGATGGTAAATTATTATTTTGAAATGCTTCTAAAACCATTTCCAAAAAAGGTTTTATTAATTTATTCTTAAATTTTTTATAAAGGTCAACTGGAAGACCATCTGGTCCTGCACTTTTTCCTGATTTCATATTATCAATGGCTAGCCCAACTTCTTCTTGACTAATTTTAGACTCCAATATCTCCCTGTTTTCATTTGGAATACACGGTATAGATAGTTCGTTCAAAAACCCATTTAGTTTTGTTAAATCAGGTTCATTTTTGGTATCATATAATTTTTCATAGTAATCTCTAAAGGCTCTATTAATTTCTAAAGGATCTATAACTACCTGTCCGTTACTTATAATACTGGTAATTGGTGTTTTAATTTCCAATTGTTTAATCTGCCATGCTAATAATTTTCCTGATTTTTCACCTTGTTCATAAAAAGATTGTTTCAATCTTAGAAGACTCGAGGCAGCTCTATTCGCTGATTTTTTGTTGTATTCAGCTCTCAAAATCAGTAATTCATTCTCCAACCTTGGGTCACTTCCTGCATACACTTTTTCCTGAAGATTTTTTATTTTATGTTCCAATTTAGCTCTCTCCTCTCGAGTCTTCTTAGATTTTGATCCTGTATAACTAATAATATGTCCCCTAATAAAAGCTTTGAAAGCCTCCCACTTTACACATGCTGATGTTTGTGTAGTATTGATGTCAAAGAACTCGTCTATCTGTTTTTCTATATACTTGACAAATTCCTCATCCTGAAGCCATTTATGCTGAAATTGCCATCTACCTGATTCCTTTGTCAATTTTTTATCTACATATATTAGACAACAGGGTGCATGATCAGAGATCACGATGTTATCATAAAAGCAGTTTTGAATCTTGGACCTTAATTCTGTGGAAATCAAAAAATAATCAATACGTGAGAATGTCTTGTAGGTACTGGAATAACAAGAATAGGCTTTAACTTGTGGTTTCATTTCTCTCCATATATCTAACAATCTCAATTCTTTCATAAAATGATTAATAGTCATCCTACATCCAATGTGCGTACAATCCAGTCCTGTTGATCTATCCACACCTGGATTCAATGTACAATTAAAATCCCCTGCTATTATATGTTGCCCTGTAAGTGATGATAAGATGAGAAATAAATTAGCAAAGAACTTCTGATCATCTATATATTGGGACCATATAAGTTCACAAGATTTATATTTTCTAATAGCAAAGAACCTTGAATGATTACATATCTTCCAAATTTGTCTCCAATTACATTTTTCACTTGAAAAGGAACTGATTTATGTATGAGAGTCATAACTCCCCTGGCTCGGGATGAAAATGAAGAGGTGAATACACTTCCCTGCCATCTACTCCTAATTCTTTTAACATCCTCCTCTATCAGATGAGTTTCTTGTAAAAACACAATTCTTGAACCCATGTCCTTTATTTTATTCATAACTTGTTTAAGTTTTTTTAAATTTTGTAGACCTCTGCAATTCCATGAAGTTAAATTAAGATTAACACTTTGGTCCATGATCAATAGAGAGTTTGGGATTACCTTGCAGTGTAAACATGCTCATACAGAGAAGCAAAAACATGAGTGGTTGAACATTCATCCTACAAACTACACACAAACAAATTTCCCCTTCCCACACTTGTGGCAAACCCCCCAAAATCAAAAGAAAAATTCTGTCTCCCGATATAGCCATCGACCGTTCCACACCCACGGGGAACAGCCTAAGCCACTCCTTCTTCATCCTCCCAATCACCCTAACTCTACTGCTTTTAATGACGTAACATTAACTCTCCTCTGTAGTTTTCCAACTTAACTCCAAAATTTTTAACAACTTTGTACATCATAGTTTTTTTTTTTTTGTTTGTTTTGTTTTTGTTTTGTTTTTTTAATATATAATACAATCTATATTTTGTAAACTTACTATTTACTTCAAGTCAGTCAGATGCCTGTGCAAATGCTTAATTATTCTACCTTATATTTTGTTCATGCTTAGCTCCCACCAGTCTCTTCTTCTTCTTTGATCTTCTTGATGAACTCCTGCGCCTCCTCTGGGGTCTTGAAGATGTGGGTTCTGCCCTCATACGTGGTCAGCAGTCTCGCAGGATAGATTACACCATGACGAATCCCAAGGTTGCGCAGCTCCTTACGTATGGGATCAAACTGCTTCCTCAATTGCTGGATTCCTGTGGCCAAATCTGGGTAGAACCGCACCTGCTGGTCCTGGTGTTTAATCTCTCCTTTAGCACGTGCAGCGTTGAAGATCTTCATCCTGTCTCTGTTGCTAAGAAACTTCATAATTAAGGTCCTCGGCGGTCCCTTATCTCTCCGTGGGCCAATACGATGTGCTTTTTCCAGAACCACTGCTGATTGCAACTCCTCGCTGCCCAGCACCTCCGGAATCCACTTTTCCAGAAAGGAACATACGTCCCGACCTTCTGATTCCTCTGGAAGACCCACCAGCCTCAAATTATTCTGTCTCGACCGAGATTCCAAATCCAAAATATTATCTTCCAGAGATTTATTTTTTTTTTTCCAAAGTGCGCACCTGTAATTGAAGACGGGTGACGTCATCTTCAGCACTAGCGAGACGGAGCTCCATCTGCGCCGTTCGTTCTACACAGTCACCCAATTCCTTTCTTATTCCTTCCAACGCTGTCATAATCCCATCAAATCTAGAGGAAAAGTCCGCTCTCATTGAGCTCATGGCTGCCATCAGCGCATCTGCGCCATTCCCCGCAGAAATCGCAGCGTTGCCAGCCTCCTCCGCCATATATGGAGTTTTGTTTGCTGCGTCACAGACCTGAAAGTCCGTTAATTTGGACTGTTTCGGCGGCTCGCTTTTTCCTTTTCCTGGTTTTCCAGCCTTAGGCTTCGCCGACATATCCTCGCCCAAATGCTGGGATACGTTCTGTCCCAAATGAGAGAGTTATTTGCCGATTTTTTTTTTCCAGGAGCAGAGCAGAGCGAGACACGTCTGTCCTACGTGGCAGCCATAACCGGAAGTCATTAACCCCATAATTAGTCTAAAGAAACAAATACAGGCAGGTGGTCACTAATGTCATTTATTAGTATACCACTCACCATATTATATTCACTAACATCGGTAAAAATGTTGTCTATCAGGGTAGCACAGTGTGTCATTATTCTCGTAGGTTTTGTAATCTTTGGAAATAAGGTTAAGCTATACATTGTATCTAAGAAATCTTCAGTTGGTTTATGTTGTTTTGTTTTCATTAAATCTATATTAAAGTCACGACAAATAAAGATATCTTTTTGTCTTATTTTTCCTTACATCTTTTCCATCCCATTTCTAAATTTTTCCATATCAGATCCCAGTGCTCTATATATACAATTTACTATTGTGTTTTTTTCTATTTTCCATCATAATCTCAATTGTTAAACATTCAATGTTTTCATTCACTGTTGATGTCATGCTGTCCACTTTTTTACTTTTTAATTTTCTATCAAAATACAGTGCTACCCCGCCACCACTTTTACATTTCCTATTTTGTGTGTACATCTCATATCCATATAGTTCAAAATTTACATCTTTTTCTTCATTAATCCATGTTTCACTCATTGCAATAATCCTAAATGGTGTGTTAAATTGATTTAAAAATTCCTTAATACTATCAAAGTTGGCATAGAGACTCCTACTATTAATATGTATTGTTGTCAATGTCTGATCCGAATTCATAATTCCATTTAATTGTTGTTCATCATAATAAACACACTTATTATTAATATGATTAAAATAATTATTGTCTGGGTCAATATCTCCTAAAATGTCTTGTGGTTGCTGTTCAGTATTGACAAAGATTCCAGCTTCAATTTGCCCTAATACACTTTCATTATTAAATGAAGAAACAAACCATGAAGAACAAACTATGGTTTGAAGAACAAACCATAGTTTGTTCGTTATGAACAAACTATGGTTAGCACAGAAGTCTAATAACTGAACACTACTCGAGTTCAGATCGGGCAGACCATTCCTCCCAATCATGCTCCAGGTGTGCATTGAAGTCCCCCAGTAGAACAATGGAGTCTCCCAGAGGAGCACTCTCCAGCACCCCAATCAGAGACTCCAAAGAGGGTGGGTACTCTGAACCATCATCTGGTGCATAGGCACAAATGATGGTCAGGACCTGTTTCCAAACCCGAAGGCGCAGGGAAACTACTCTTTCATCCACCAGGGAGAAGTCCAATGTCAAGGCAGCAAGGCAGGGGGCTATAAGAATACTCACCCTTGCACATTGCCTCTCACCCAGGGCAACTCCAGAGTAGGCCAAGCTCCAGCCCCTCTCCAGGAAACTTGTTCCAGAACCAGAGCTGTGCATTGAGGTGAGCCCAACTATATCTAGCCGGTATCTCTCAACCTCGTGCACCAGCTCCAGCTTTGTTCCCACCAGAGAGGTGACATTCCACATTCCAAAAGCCAGTTTCAAAAGCCGGGGATCAGACTGCGAAGGTCTCTGCCAACGTCTGCCACCTGAGCCGCATAGCACCGGTCCCACATGGTTCTCCTGCAGGTTTTGGGCCCACTGGAGGGTGGACCCATGTAACTCCTTTGGGCTGAGCTTGGCCGGGTCCCATGGGCAGAAACCCGGCCACCAGGTGCTAGCCATTGAGCCCTTCCCCCAGGCCTAGCTCCAGGGTGGGGCCCCAGTAATCCCATACTGAGCGGGGTGCACTGAATCCTTGATTTTTTGTTTATCATGGGATGAACAAAAAATCAATTTGGATCACTCTTAGTGTTGTCCTTCACCCAGGACCAGTTTGTCTTGGGAGACCCTACCAGAAGCAAATTACCCCAGACAACATAGCTCCTGGGATCACTAGGGCATGCAACCTGCCCCCCCCACCCACCACCACCACCACCACCACCGTAATAAGGTGACAATCCACCAATAGGCTTTTGTCCTTAACTACGACAAAGAAAAAATAATCTGTCTATTTCCACAAAAACAAAGTAGCTTCATCTTTCTTTAATCTGCACCTGGATGGCGGAGGAGACACTGTGAGAATCACTTTTTTTGATTTCTCCAGTGCCTTTAACACCATCCAGCCACTGCTGCTGGGTGAGAAGCTGTGAGTGATGGGGGTCAACAGCTCTGTGATCTCCTGGATTACTGACTACCTGACAGGTAGGCCACAGTTTGTCCGGCTGAGCAGGGTCTTGTCTGGCGTGGTGGTTATTGATACGGGAGCTCCACAGGGAACTGTGCGCTCTCCTGTTGTCTTTTTACCTTATACATCACTGACTTTCAGTACAACACTTGAGTCACGCCACCTGCAGAAATTCTCTGACAACTCAGCTGTTGTGAGGGGGGAGAGGAGGGGGAGTACAGGGTACTGGTAGACAGATTTGTGGAGTGGACAGAGCAGAATCACCTGAGGCTGAATGTCAGCAAGACCAGAGATATGGTGATTGACTTCAGGAAGAAAAGGACACCTTCTCAGCCACTGCAGATTAGGGAAGAGGATGTGGGGGTGGTTGAGGACTACAAATATCTGGATGTCAGGATCAGCAACGGGTTGGACTGGAGATCCAACACCGATACTACGCACAAGATCTCAGCTTCCTGAGGAAGTACAGCCAGGTACAGGAAATCTTTCCTGCCGCATGCCATTTCACTGTACAATAACTCACTATGATGTTGTATTCTGGTCATAACTATGCTGCCATATTGCACCTTATAATCTAATTGGTACCTCACATTTCACTCTGCTTCTGATAGTCCTGTGTTGTGCAGCAGGTATGATTCATGTGTTTATACAGGTCACCATCTGAGATGAGATGAGATGAGATGAGATTCAACTTTATTGTCATTACACATGTATGAATACAAGGTAACGAAACGTGACTTGGCATTTGGGCACGCTCTGCAGAGCGCATCCAAGGCCGGGGCAGCTGCTAGGCGCCAGTCATAAAGAAGAAAGGAAAAAAAAGAAAAAGAGAATGGGTATCACACAATAGGCGAGAGAAAAAAACATGTTTTATCAGAATGACGCTCGGCAAGTGAGTGAAATTTTGATTTGCAGGCAAAAAAACCCTCAATGCACATTTAGCAGACATTTAGCAGGAGATCACACACAAAAGTTGAGAGGCAGTGTATTGTATGCATGTAATGTTGTATGCATTGTGTAGTGTAAATGTAACAGTTGTTAGTGAGCAGCAGAGGGCGCCTCCTGGCAGTGGATAGATGTTATAATCATGTGACTTATAATAATAATAATAATAATGCATCGGTTTTATATAGCGCTTTATCATATATACTCAAAGACGCTTTACAATTAGGTACATTATTCATTCACTCCAGACAGACAATGGTAGTGGCAAGCTACTTCTGCAGCCACAGCTGCCCTGGGGCAGGCTGACAAAACATAAACAAGTCCAGAGTCCAGAGTCCAGAGTCTATCTCTCTTGCTCTCTCTCTTGCTTGCAGAAGGCACATGGGCATTGTCCTTGAGGGTCCAATCCGCTGATACGACAACAACTGATTGTCGATTGTTTGGGTAGAAGAGCCGGTCCTTCCGCTTATCTCAATCAGGAGGAATGTAAACACGGGGCAAACAAGGTCAAATCAAATCAAAACAGCACAGTGCACTCAGAGAATAGAATTTGTCCTCACCCGTGTAATTCTGTGCTTCTATTATATGTGCAGGCTTAAACTGTTTTTCCATGGAGAGCACAGGGCTCCAGATTTATTCCTCCACTGAATCACTGTCATTCAGTTCACCGTTTGCCGCTACTCGTGCCCTCCCCAACTGGTCGAATTTGATGAAGGAGCTTGCCGGGTCCGCTTTGATCAGCTCTTTCACCTTCCTTCAATTTCTGATGCATCAGGGAACTCCACAGCCAAAAATAGAAGTCCTGACATCATAGCCAATAATGTTTCCACAGACGCATGAATTCCAATGTCCATGAGTCTCCTCGTAGGTTCCAATTCTTGGGCTCCCCCTTGGCCCAATTCTTGTTGAAAAATAGTGACAATAGCACATTTAAGCCGCTTCCAAATCCATAATTTCCGTTTAGATTATGATTCTATTCAGCTGTGATGTATATAAGCTTTTATAGTAGTGTTAGTTTTACTTTCCATGGGTAATCCCTTTGTCTGTCATGCGTATGTTTCTGTCGTTTGGTTGTCTACTGTCATGCTGCTGTTACACTGTAATTTCCCAGTTTGGGATCAATCAAGTACATCTATCTATCTATCTATCTATCTGTCTGTCTATCTATCTATTTAGCTACCTTTTCCTCCGCTCAGTAGTGAAGACTCAGCTCTCAGCAACAGCTCACGTCAACTGACGGCTGTGGTCTGGTCAGTTTGTAGGTTCATTTATTTTCACTAAAAATATCTAACCATATTAATAAAACGAGCAATGCATCTGATCAAATTTTAGTAACTAATACATTACTGAATTTTTAAGTAGTAATTTTGTTACAGAGCACGTTACTGCAAAAGCAGTGGGGTTACAGTAACACGTTACTTTTGTCATGATCTGGTGCACGGGCGGGGGCTGTGCCCAGTTGTCAGATTAGTTTTGTCTTTTTCTATTTGTTTATTTTTCTGCACACCTTGTTTGCTGTATTTGGTTCCTGTTTTTGGTTAGTTCATTGTTTCTGTGTTTCCTTTTTTGGTTTAATGTTTTGTAATGGTGATCGGGATCTTTCTGATTGGGACTGGAATTGTCCTGGTTTACTGCAAATTGCTGAAGATGGATTCAACCTATCAAAATGCTGGCCAGGCGAGGTGCATCTGTCAAATTGAAAAATTGGAGAAGACCCTGATAGCGACAAATGGAGAACTGTCTCGGAAGGTGGATTACATCATGGTCTCGCTTAGGTCTTTCCACGATGGATTTAAAGCCCCGCAATGAAGGATTAAGTACTGAATCTACAGAAGAAATAAAAAGCCTTCTCTGTGATCAGTCCGATTTGGCTCAATTTCCCCATGAAAATTCCTCCTGGCTGTCTGCAGTCTGTGTTTTCAAAATCATCGAGCATAAGGCCTTGGACAGCCAGCTGGACTCTGCCAAGATAAGGACTCGGCGCCAGCCAGACAAAACATCTCCTGCCAAGAGTCCTTGTTGTCTCTCTTATTATCATCAACACTGCTCAACACCGCACACACATTGATCCATGAACTGAATAAAGATACACACACTGCTCTCTTGTGTCTTGTTAACCCTGTGTAGCAAATGTGCATTGAAGAGCTTTTTTTTTCCCTTGAAATCTTAATATTGATTAATTATGTAACCAGTATTTTGAATCAATGATTTTTTTGCTCCTTCCTATTGTTCCTCGTATTATTCTTATTCTCATGCTTGTACTCACTATCCTGTTGGCAGGCGCGTCTCTGATGCTGCCGTGTCACTGGAAATGCAGGTTCATTTTCTGTGTCAAGTCAAATTCTCTCGTATGTTATCAGTGATCTGTTAATGTACTTGGCAATAAATCTTTTTCTGATTCTGATTCTGATTCTGATCATTGCTGGGGCTGTGACACCTCGTGCATCACTCTGTTCATAGGCTGTCATGGCTGCCAGTAATGATCGCCACTCATGACTCCACAGGTGTTGCCAGTCCGGGGGTTTCCTATTTAAGCTGTGAGCGCCACTTCCCTGGTGCAGCTGTGAAAATCTCTCCAGTTGGGAAATCCCTTGACATCTTGCCAAGTTATTATTTATCTGTCTTTACTCTCGTCTTTGTTTATCCTGGCATTTATCGCTCCAGCCTCAGAGCTGTGTTTTTTATTGGTGTGTGTTGTGTATTTTGTGCTTCTTTTAGTTAATAAATTTGCAAACCACAGTCTGCATTTGGCTTCCTGTTTGCCCTCAGAGAGGGCCGTTCATGACAGTTCGCCGCTGCCAGTGTGTGACGCCAGTGGCTGTGGGTTTTACTGTTTTTCCTTATCCTCTCGGTTACTTTGTTTTTCTTGTTCTTCCACGCTGACATGGTAGCATACCCGGACTTCAGTCTGATAGGACTAAATGAGAGTGAGTGCAGGGCGATGCAGTTAATCTAAGTTTTCATCTCAGATGCCCGTACCTCCCAAACTCCCGAGGCGGCTCAGAGATGGCTGAACTACACGGTGGAGATGGTTGAGGTGACCCCCATCCTGTGAACTTATCCCGAGCTCATGAACTTACTTCTTTCAATAGTTAACCCGCAGTTCACGCTCAACAGGCGGGAGGAGACTTCTTCCGTATCCGTGCCGGTGCCCACAAAGAAGGGGCACTGCGCACGGAGGCCCCGAGCCTCTCGCCGCACTCCAGCAGCAGCAGCCCCACCTTCTCCTCTCAGACAATGGCCCGCACCATCACCAGAAGAGCAGGAGGAACATTGGCAGGTTTCGGCAGCAGAGGCGTTGTTACTCTTGGAGTATTAGCCTTGGCTATTCCCTGAAACTGCGGGGGGGGGGGGAGCTCCGCTCACCACCTTGCCTACAGGGCCAGATCAACCAGTAGCTGCATTGGTGCCCTCGCCTGCTACAGCCACAAGGGAGGAGTCCTCAGGGTCATCTGCAGCAGCCACCACCGCACCGTGGGAGCAAAGGCAAGTACCTTTTCATTTTACCACACCTGAAAATGAATCGCATTGCTTTGTTCCCACCTGGGGGGGGGGTGCTCAGCTGCAGTCACCCGCTATGGCTGAGCCTCCCCCGCCTGCTGTTATAAGTCTGTCCCCATGTTCACTTGCCTCTCCTGTGTCCTCCCCTGTTCTTCCTGTCTGTCCACCAGTCCTTGGAGGGAGCTGCTGGATGAAAAGGAGGTTAGTGATTCCGGAGGATCTGGTCCCTGCCGTGCCAGTGAACCCTGGATGGAAGAGAAGCGCCCCCGTGGCCCAAAACCTGAGCCAGCTTGGAGACCCCTGGTTTTGGCATCGCAGGATCCGGTATCTTTAGTGAGGTGAGCCCTGGCTCTGTCATGCTGAACTAGAGTTCCTCCTGCTTCAGTCACCACGTCGGATTGTCCATCAGCGGTGGCCACCACGCCGGGAAGTCCACTAGCGGCCACCGCCTCATCCAGGGTCCTGCCATTGGCAGCCATCATGCCAGGAGGGTCACCAGCTTCCCAATCACAATGTCTGCTGCATGGATCGCTGCAGCAGATTCGCTGGAGTCCTGGACGGCGGTGGAGCTCGAGTCCAGGCAAGTGCTCTCTTCTGATTTAACATCTTCAGATTCAGAGAATTCTTGTCTGGCTCGGGGTGGGGAGATTCAGTTGCAGATGTGCTCTGCTCCTGAGCTCTCCTCACCGGGCTCCACTGCTGCCTGTGATTCTTCTCCAGTGTTTGTCGTTTCTCCTTCTCCCAAGATGGCCGCATTGGGAGAGGTTGCCCTGATGGTAGAGGTCGAGACATCCCAGCTGGAGTCACCGGAGTCAAAGATGGTGGTGGAGCTCGAGTTCAGGCAAGCTTCCTTATGTAGCCTCAAAAAATCTTGCCTGGCTCTTGGTTGGGGAACAAAGTGTAACCCTCAGCCACACTTGAGCTCCCCCCACTGGGCTCCACTGCTGCCAGTGACTCTGATCTGGTGTGTGTTCTTGTCTCTGTTCCTTCACCCGAGCCACCATCTAGGGTCACCGAGGCCTCCATGGGTGCTACGCCTCAGCCCGAGGCCTCCGTGGGTGCTGCTCCCCCTCCGTCAGAGGTCTTCGTGGGTGCTGCTCCCCCTCCGTCAGAGGTCTTCGTGGGTGCTGCTCCCCCTCCATTACAGGTCTTCTTGGGTGCTGCTTTCCCGCTGTCTGAGGTCTCCGAGGGTGCTGCACCCCAGACTGGGGCCTCTGAGGATGTTGCTATGCCCCAGGCTGGGGCCTCCATAGGTGCTGCTATGCCCCAATCCAGGGCTACTGCGGATTCTGCTATGCCTCAGTCCAGGGCCGCCACAGGTGGTGGTATGCCTGAGGTTGCCGTGGGTCCCTCGCCTTCGCCGGAGCTCGTTGAGGGTCATTGGGTGCCGGTTGAGGTTCCCGCTGCTCAGCCACCCATCTCAGGGGTACGCTGCCTCCTGGCTCCCGTGGTCTGTGAGGGGCGCTGGGTCCAGCTGCCTCCCAGAGGGGGGGTGGGTGTTAACGGTCTGCAGGCTCAGGGATGCTGGAGGGCCACCTGACAGATGGGGTCTTCTGTTAGGGCGGTTCTGGTACTATGGGCGGCCACCTGATGGGCCAGACCATCCGTGTAGGTGGCTTAGGGTGCTTTCACACCTGCAGGCTTTAGTAAGTTTCAATTGAACTCGAGTTTGTTTTCTCCCTTAGTGCGGTTCATTTTATCTGGTGAGAACACTGTAATTGCACTCAGTTGCATACCAAAACAACCGACCTGAAAGAGGTGGTCTCGGTTTGAATCAAATGGCGAACCTGGTGTGGTCCTGCAGGTGAAAAAGCAACCGCACTAAAACAGGACCAGCGGCAAACTGTAAAACATTTTATGCCACTGTACATACCTGATAGATCTTTGAAAATATCTGTGGCTCAGCACGTCACAGTTCTGGAGGATTAATGAATGTTAACATGTTATTTCCCATCTGTAGCAGTGTTTCATTTTCAAACTGTACGATTTGCCGGAAGTGATATATGCACGCATGTAATAAACGATAACCAGGGCGATGAAAACCCCCTATAGATTACGTTATGATTTGTATTATTTTCTCTCCAGAAATGCATAAATACACAGTAGACATTCTACTTCCTGTATTTACCTTTCCTGTTCTCATGGCAAAAAAAATCTGACCAATAAGAACAGAGAACATTCTGATGTAAGTCTCGCAGGATTTAATGTGATGCAGATTGGTCTACTTGAATTTTTGCCTGTGTGAAAGGGGACCGAACTGAGGAGAAAATGATACAAAGTAACAAACTTGTCAACTGATTTGGACCAAATTAAATGAATTTAGGTGTGAAAACACTCTTAAGGACTTGGGGCGACCACCGGATGCTTTTGACCGTACGCTCCGGTGGTCCTGGGACAGCCCTCCCAAGCTGCCTCGGTTTCTCTCCTGGGGCCCTTGAATCTTTGCCACCTGTCATACTGTGTTGGGGAGCAGGAGTGTTTTCTTTTTGGAATTTTTTTTGTTTTGCTTGTTTTGTCTCAGGCTTTCCGTGCCTGGGTTCCCCCTCCTCCCCTCCTGAGTGGGTTGTTTTTCTTGTTGGGGGGGGTCCTCTGTGTGTGTGTGGGGGGTATTTTTCTGTGATGTTACCCTAGGGTGTCTAGGCTCCACCCCCTGATGAGGGGGCTCTGTCATGATCTGGTGCACGGGTGGGGCCCGTGCCCAGTTGTCAGATTAGTTTTGTCTTTTTCTGTTTGTTTATTTTTCTGCACACCTTGTTTGCTGTATTTGGTTCTCGTTTTTTGGTTAGTTCATTATTAGTTTCTGTTTCCTTTTTTGGTTTATTGTTTTGATCATTGCTGGCACTGTGACAGCTTGTGCATCACTTCCGGCTGTCAGACTCTGTCCGCGGGCTGTCACGGCTGCCAGTCATGATCACCACTCATGATCCCGCAGGTGTTGCTAATCCGGGAGTTTCCTCTTTAAGCCGTGGGCGCCACTTCCCTGGCGCAGCGGTGAAAATCTCTCCAGTTAGGAAATCCCTGGACGTCTTGCAAAGTTAAATTATTATTTTTCTGCCTTTACTCTTTGCATAACTTTGTTATGCAGTTATCACTCCAGCCTCAGAGCTGTGTTTTTCGTTGGTGTGTGTTTTGTATTTTGTGTTTCTTTTAGTTAATAAATTTGCAAACCCACAGTCTGCATTTGGTGTCCCGTTTGCCCTCAGAGAGGGCCGTTCATGACAACTTTGTAGCACATTACTCCCAACACTGGTCATAGCTGATCAGCTCATACCTGGCTGGCTCCTCCTCACTGCCAAATGTGCTAATCACATCGCCAGTGCTTAGCTCACCTTTGCTTGCACAACTGCACTGGCACCACAACAAAAAAAAAACAAAAAAACAAAACATGAACATGAGTTCTGACTCAGAGGAAAAAAGTACTAAAAAAAAAAGAGTCCGGCAGCACAGACACAGACACCGGTAAGAAAACAAAGCAACTCCGCCGGTCACAGCAGCTTTATCACCCTGCCTGGGATTTAGACCCTACATTTAAGGACAGAAGCAGTGGTTGTGCAAAGGGGGCAGTTCACTGGTGGGTGTGTTTCAGTGTGACAATGAATAAAGCAGTTTCATTCAAATGGCTGAGCCTCTATGTTTATTCCTTAGGTTACTGCAGTTTGTTTTTAAATGCACTATCCTAGTCTGTGATTTTTCAAGTTATTTTAGTACATACAATAGTTTGGGTCAAAATACGATAATTTTAAAGTGACAGCACGGTATCTCTTCATTTCCCATGTAGAAATGGCAGCACAAGGGGAGGGAAACCCAAGATTAAAAAAGGCAGAACTTAAACAAAAAAGTCGTCTGACTGCTGGAGAGTGATCACTGAACATGAGTCAACAGTCTGGTACTGAGGGAAGTGAGACAGGACACTTTACTGAGGAGGAGATGAAGGTCAAGGGTCAAGGGCAGGAAAGGGAGTCCAACCGCTGACACACCTCAATCCACTGCTGTAAGCTGCTGCTGCTGCAGCTGAGGAGACACACCTGACTCCACTAACGATCTCTAATCACTGAGTTTCTGCAGAAGCAGCAGCCCTGACACATACAGGAGCAAGCCTGGAAGAGTTAAAAGGCCTACTCAGACACTAAAACGATATAGAGTAGTGATGGGCAGGTGAAGCCTCAATGAAGCTCTGAAGCTTTCCTTCTCATTGTGCAGAAAAATCTTAAAACTTTGAGGCTTCAGTCTAACCTGCCCCCTGACTACTCTGGCACTGTGGAGATGGTATTTAGCTCGGTATTTAGCTCCTTTTAACCTCTTTTAACCTCTTTTTCACATTTTTTTTACTCTTCTTGCGAAGAGATTGTGTATCTAGATATCCTATGGATACTTAACCATACTTGTACAAGCCATATTTAGCCCTGTATTTATATTGTGTATAGTATGTTAAGTGTTTATTTTATTTTATTTTTTTTTATTTTTTTGCTTTTCTGATCTGTATGCTCCTTTTATGTGGTGCTGGAAATTTTAAATTTCCCAGAGGGAGTTATCCCAAAGGGATTAATAAAGCTAAGTCTAAGTCTCTAAGTCTAACTAACAGTGACATCTGGTGGTCAACTGAACACCTAACTACCTCTTAAGAGCACGACTGAAGCACTGACTGCTTCAGTCCAAATCAGCAATAAAAGTTCAGACAATACTATGTGGTCATTTTAATATGCTCATGTTTTTGTTCATTTAGACCAGTGGCTCTTAAACTTTTTTTTCTGTTATTCCCCCCCCACCCCCCCACACACACAGTCTTTCTCTGCCCCCCTCCACAACCACAATGAATCCAAAAGCAAGCTAAGCCTCCTAATATTTCCCTTTCTTCCTGGCTTTTTGGTTAATTACTGTTAAGATTTTCTCTTTGCTCATCATTTTGATGGAGAGAGTTTTGAAAACCAAGTCATGATTTAATTGTATCAGTCAGTTTATTTCTAATAGGTTATTGTGGGGGCATGGGGTGGGGGTTTCTCCACCCAGAGAGGGCAAGGGGAGAGGAGGACAATGGACCGAAGGAGGAGGTGCTACCGGGGGGGGGGGGGGGGGGCATCAGATGGGACTGTTGGTTCTATGCGCCCGCCAGGGAGAGTAAGAGATGCTGGAACTCTGGAGAGAAGTAAAGTGTTGGAGTGGCGCCGGCATTATGTTATGTTAATGTGCCACACAATTCTTTGTTCATACTACAATGTGTTATAGTCGGAAGTACCGGGTCTCAATGCATGGGAATTATTTATTTAGTGAATGCAAAGTCCTTAAGCCAAGCAGTTGCCTCCTGGTTTGCTGTATGGAGGGTGTGTAATCCTCCTTCCAGTCTTTGGAGCGGGCAAACCTCTATGATGTGTTCCATTGTTTGCTCCTCTCCACATGCGCACAGTGGGCTAGGGCTACTGCCCCATCTGTGCATGGGGCAGTAACATGGGGCCCCAATAACTCCCGTTTCTGCTGCAGTCTGGTTTTAAATCATCCGGTTAAAACAATGACAGGAGTGAAATTGTCATAAAATGAGATACTGATGGAGGCATATTTTGGTGTTGCATGCTCCGGTACTGCTTGTTACGTTGGTGATAGGAGCCAAGGACGAGGCCAGGTGTTGAGCTGAACACAGGTTTATTATAAGACCTTCCACAATACAACAGCGTACTCAGCAGGCAAAGAGGTGGCCTCACTGCTCTCTTATACTCTGGGTGGTGGCGGAACCAGAAAGGTGGAGCCACCACCTGTGTCTCACAAATAAAGGTCCCCAAACTGCAACACAACACTCTCCACCCCCCCTTCACAAAACCATAAGGCCACACACGCAGTTCAAATGCACCCTAATTTGGAACCTGAAACACACTCTAAAGCAGTGGTCCCCAAACTACGGCCCGCGGGCCGGATACGGCCCACCTGCACATTTGGCCCGGCCCCCTGAACAATACCAGAGACGCATTATGATTTTTTTTTTTTCAGTCTGGCAACGCGATCGAGACTAATACACGCATAGAACGTGACATTCTAGTCCACCCTTCTATTCCACCCTTCAACAGCAATTCTAGTTCATTACCTGCTCCGGTCGCCTCTCTCTCTACTCACCTGCACACTTCACACACACACCGTCTGCTCCGCGGGGCCACTCACACGGGGGCGTGCCTCGGCTGCACGCACCCACTCACTCACTCATGTTCATGCACTGAGGTGCCCTATCTGAACACATGAACCAGACACATCCTGCAACACTAGACTCACCCCTGTCAAACGGAATAATGGTGAAAAGGTTAGGCAAGAGAAAAATTGATTCAGAATGCAGGGTATTTAACCTGCAGTGGACAAATGATTATTTTTTTGTCCAATGCAAAGAAAAGGCTGTTTGTCTCATCTGTCAAGAGGCTGTGGCGGTATTCAAAGAATACAATCTGCGCCGACACTATGAATCCCGTCACAAAGACAAGTATGATAGCTTGCAAGGCCAAATGCGAGCAGACAAACTCTCAAAGCTAAAAAGTGGACTGTTAGGTCAGCAGAATACATTTGTACGCCAAGCTCAGCTGAAGCAGTCATCCGTTCGGGCCAGCTTTCGGGTTGCTCAACTGATAGCAAGCAGCGGTAAACCTCTCACTGATGGAGAATTTGTCAAGAAATGTTTGAATGTTGCCGCAGAGGAGGTGTGTCCCGAGAAGAAAGATGTCTTTAATGCCGTGAGTCTGTCAGCGAGTACAATCACCAGACGCATTGAAGAAATCGGGGGTAATGCCCAGCTGCAGCAGAAGACGAAAGAATTTGACTTTTTTTCATTAGCACTGGATGAGAGCACGGACATGCAGGACACAGCGCAGCTGCTCATTTTTATTCGTGGAGTTAGCGCAAACTTTGAAATGTGCGAGGAGCTGGCAGCCCTCAAAAGTCTCACAGGAACTACGATGGGGGAGGATATTTTCAGCAAAGTATAGGTAAGAGTTTAAGTAAGAGATTCTGCTCTGACAACTAAGCTGGACTTTTAACTGTTAAGATTGCGCACGGCACAACAGAAAGTTAATGTTCCATGGACTTTTTTTCTGAGAAGAACCAGAGAGGGTTATTTGGTTATTATTTATTTCATAAATAGTGTTATTTATTTCGGCGCCTTGCATGGCAGCGGCCCTCTGATTCTACACTTGGGGTGTGTGTGATTAACACTGTAGAAAGGTAAAACACAATCTCGTTCTACTGTACATGATTGGTTGTACAGTTGAATGACAATAAAGGGTGATTTAATTAATTTAATTCATTCATTCATTCATTAATAGTGTTATTATTTATTTTCTGACTTTTTTTTCCTGTGAAGATCCCGGAAAGAGTTATTAATATTTGGTTATGTGTGGCTTTCTGGAAAACAATAAATGTTTACATTTAGGCACCCCTGCGATCGTCTCAATTTTTCTGTTACAAACTGACCCCGGCCCCCATCAGAGAAGGCAAAAGTTATGTGGCCCTCACAGGAAAAGGTTTGGGGACCCCTGACAGCAACATAACAAAAATGGCCTAACACAGTCATACTAAAAACTACACTAGGGGGAGCTTCCCTTCTCACCCCCATACAGCGAAGCGGATTATTCTGTCGCTTATATACCACAACAAACCATATAACACAAAACAACGTCATGCCTTAATCTAAACAATACATGCAAGAAATCCCCCCTTGAACATAGCCAAGCAATAAATGTGAGTGTTTTTTTTTAACAACTTAGAACAAATTCAACATCAAAACATATCCCTGGCCGCCCCTTCTCTTTCTTCAGCAAACCGTCCAACCATCAGTCTACCCCAGGTGAAGGACCACCCACCGTGTCACCGCTGGCGGATCCGACCCCGGTGCGCCTTCTCTTCACCACCCTCGGGGACGTCCCTTGTTCAGGCTTAAGCCCACCAATCTCTTCCCGGGCATGCTGCAGCTCATTTGGATGCCTCCATAAGCCATCTGACAGCTGGAGATAGGCATCCTCCTGTACTGCCACCACCTGCAGCCACCCCTGGTTTTTTTCCATCCGACGCTTGACCCAAATCCTCCGCGACCGCGCCTCCTCCCAGGCCCGGACCACATCCACGACCCCCAGAGGAGCCCTGCTTGGCGTACAGTGTTACTTTGGCACGCCGTTCTATCGTGCCAGCCAGTCCTGCCCCAACCAGTCATTTCCGGTCATTGGCTGTCATTTCCGCAGCCGCCCTTGCTGTTGTGACTCCATGTCCACCGGTCCCTTCCAGCCGACATCCGGGACCAAATGGAGCCAGCCACTCGGTGCCACCCACCGTCACAGGTGTCCCACCGTGTCAACCAGTTCCCTCATCTAGGGCTACTTGGGCTCTGGCACAGGAACCCTCCTGCGATGGCCCTGGGTGGGGTTGGTCCTGTTCACTGTCCAGGGTGCCAGGCAAGTTCTCGTCCCACACAGCTTCATCCACCGTTCTTGGGATCGGCCAGTCCCACAAACCGCAGCCCGACCATTCCTCTCCAGTACTGCTCCTGATGGCGAAGCCCAGGGCATAAAATAAATCACACCCCATAATGCTCTCTCCACAGGCGGTCACGGTGAACTTCAGGTTACACACTTCCTCCAACTTGTAGCAAGCCGTCAGTCTCACCCTTCCCACCGTGGCCAGTCTCCCTCCACCATAACCACAGAGTGGTGCCAGATCATTTCCAATCTTATAATGTGAGAAAAAGTTCCTCACGGTTGCCCAATTTAACACTGAGCCCACCACTCCCATGTCGATCAGCAATGGTACTGTTACCCTGTCCAGCTCCACCATACAGTAGGAGCGTCCACTGGTACTTGGGGACACAATGTGAATAACTGTGGGAGCAGGAGAATCTTCCTTGTGCTTTGGTCTCCCTCGCTCAAACTTGTGGCATGCCCTGGTGAAATGATATAAGAGTCCGCACTTGCTGCAGCGTTTCCCTCTCGCAGGACACTCCCTGGCCTTATTGTGGTGCTTTGTGGACCCACAACCCAAACGCATGGGCATTCCTGGGGGTGGACCTCATCTTTACAACATTTGCGTAGCCTCCATCACCCTCCACGCTGTCGTCGCTGTCCGGGTCCACTGCCTGCGCCGTCGATTGTGGAACAGACTGTTGGTGTAACACACTCTCACTGAGCTCCCGTGATAGCTTGCCTGCTGCCTCCAACTGTTGAGCTAAATTGATGGCCATGGATAACGTCAGTTTGCCCAAGAACGTAAGCAGCTTCAACCTTGTAGCAGGGCAGATAGTACTGTATGTTCTGCCAGCAGGTCACAAACCATCTCTTCTTCCAGTGATCCAAGCTGATAGTCCCTGGCCAGTTGACACAGGTCTGCCACAGACCGCTGCACTGACTCGCCGACCCGCTGGCAGCGCTGTCAAAACTGAATCCTGCGAACAATGGCGTTTTCCAGGGCACGAAAATGTCGCACCATTAGCTCCACTACTTCCTCAAAGCTATCACATCCACCCAAAGTACTCAAAATACGCTGTCCTTTCATTTCCAAATTATGAACCAACAGTGCATGTACTCACAATTTCTCCAGTCTCCCAAGGTCCAGCACCACCAAGTACGTCTGAAACGCAGTGAACCATCTCGCCCAAGGGACGGGCGGTTCACCGGGAAGCTCCAGAAATGGCTGGATGGATGTCACACACGTGTCCATGCCTTTTATCCTCTTCACCAAATGTTGTATTGGTGATAGGAGCCAAAGATGAGGCCAGGTGTTGAGCTGAACACAAGTTTATTAGGAGACCTTCCACAATACAATAGCGTACCCGGCAGGCAGAGAAGTGGCCAAGAGACCGCCCCTCCTGCTCACTGCTCTCTTATATCCTGGGTGGTGGCAGAACCGGAAAGATGGAGCCACCACCCATGTCTCACAAATAAAGGTCCCCAAACTACAACACAACACTGTGGCCTGACGATGAGGAGCAGCGATGGCTGTTTCCTGGTCCCGCGACGGACCAGCATGTGGTAAGTCCTAAGGGAGGAGGGAGAGCAATTCCTCATTTTGACTGAATAAGTGTGCTCAAATGGGAGCGAAGGTCAGGGCTTGACATTAACACCTGCCAACCCACCTCTGGAGGGTGGATTTCACCAGTGGCCGTTAAGACAGCTACTCCCACTAGCTATTTTGGAAGGTGTGTGGCACATATGTTTGGTTCATATTTCCCCACAAGAGTGTGGCACATATGTCTGGTTCATGTCTCCCAAAAATGTATGGCTTATGTGGATTGGGGCTTCACGTCTGGAGGAACAAGACAGGAGATGGCGAGGAGGTGTGAAGTTGGGCCCTCGTCTCGGAGAAGAGGACCTGGGGGGTTTCTCGGGACACCGGAGGATAAGAGACAATGGTGAATCTTCAGAGACTTGCATTGTGATTGAATGTTTGCAGAAGCACCATGTGACTTGAGTTCTTAATCCCCCAGAGGTATAAGAGTGAGCTGTAACATTATTCTGCCTCTTCTTGCTTTTGAGAATGTTGGATGAATGTGTTCTGGAATAAAGCCGAACCTGAGAAATACACTCATGTCTCGTTATTGAACACATCTTCCACACTGGTGACCCGCGACAAAGAACGAGCAGGGAGAATTCTCCCGAGCAAAGCTCATCAGAGGACAGCCTGATGGCTGCCTCCACGCTCCAGCTGCCCGATTTCTGGCAGCACAGCCCGCACTCCTGGTTTAGCGCGGTCGAGGCGCAGTTCAACCTCCGGAGAATCTCAAAGGATGAAACGAGGCTCTACCATGTGGTGGCGAAGCTGGACAGTCACACGGTCCAGAGGGTGGAAGATCTGGTTAACCACCCACTGGACACCGACAAGTACGGCGCATTGAAGGAGGCGCTGATCAGCCATTTCACCCCCTCGGTGCAACAGCGAGCAGAGGGGCTCCTAGAGTTGACGGAGTCGGAGAACAACAGACCGGCAGACCTGATGGTGAAGATGCTGAGACTGAAAGACTCCGAGGATGACGAATTTATCTTTGCCCACCTTTTCCTCCGGACTCTGCCGCCAGCAGTGAGAGTGACCCTGGCAGACTCACCCCGCTTGGCCAAGCGGGACTACCATGGCCTCGGCAAGGAGGCGCAGCGACTCGTCGACGCCCACAAGTGGAGCGCGGTTTCGGCCGCGGCAGCTGAGCAGAGGACAGCACCCAGAGATGGTTTGGAGCCAGAGGTGGCGGCGCCAGACGAACCGACGACGGCGGCGACAGGCGTCAGGCGACGCGGAGCTGAGGTCGGCCTGTGTTTCTACCACCGCCGTTTTGCGGAGAGGGCGCACAGATGTCTCCCACCGTGCCGCTTCAAGCGTCAGGGAAATGCCAAGACCGGGGGCTGGTAGCAGCTGCATCCCTCAGAGAAGAAAATAAGCTGCTTTACCTGACAGATGCACACTCGGGGAAACAATTCCTCGTGGACACGGGCTCCCAGCTGAGTTTCGTCATGCCTACCTACGCGGAACGGCTGATGCCGTCCAAAGCTCCCTGGGTGTCAGTATCAGCAGCGAATGGCTCAGCGATTAAGACATTCGGTGAGAGGACCATGCGTCTGTCCTTACAGGGCCGTTCATTCGAGTGGACCTTTATTGTAGCGGCAGTCAGTTTCAACATGTTAAGGGCTGATTTTTTGTGCTCACATGGTTTATTGGTTGATCTTGCTAATAGACGCCTGGTTAATGCACTTTCTTTTCATTCTATTCCCTGCACAGCTCGGGTGGCTCCGCCGACTGCACACGCCAACGTCACAGCTGCAGGTGGTAAGATTCATGCTTTGCTCACTCACTTTCCAGCACTCACAGTTCCAAAGTTTTCGGCTACAGTGGCCAAACACGGGGTGGAACATTTCATTACCACCGCTGGGCCGCCCGTTTTTGCAAAAGCCCGGCGCTTGGACTCAGCTAAACTGGCAATAGCGCGTGAGGAATTTGCCAACCTGGAAAAACTGGGCATAATTAGACGCTCGAACAGCCCCTGGGCTTCCCCGTTACACATGGTCCCAAAGGCTGATGGCTCGTGGCGACCTTGTGGCGATTTCCGCAGGTTGAACAACGTCTCAGCACACGACCGCTACCCGATTCCGCACATCCAGGATTTCTCAGTTCATTTGGCGGGGGCGCGCATTTTTTCTAAAATAGACTTGGTGCGCGGCTACCACCAAGTCCCCGTGCGCGCGCAGGATATTCCCAAAACCGCGGTAATAACTCCGTTTGGGCTTTTTGAGTTTTTGCGCATGCTGTTTGGGTTAAAGGGCGCCGCGCAAACTTTCCAACGCATGATGGATGCTGTTTTATGCGACCTGCCTTTTGTGTTCGTCTATTTAGACGACATATTGGTAGCCAGCACGTCCGAGGATGAACACGAAACCCACCTCACAGCGGTTTTTCGGAGACTGGCAGAGCACGGGTTGATGATTAACCCAGCGAAGTGCCAGTTCGGGGTGGCGCAAATCGATTTTTTGGGGCACCGCGTTTCACCACAGGGAGCGGTTCCCCTTCCTGAGAAAGTGCGCGCGATAACAGATTTCCCCCGACCTCAAACGATAAAAGCGCTGCAGGAGTTTCTAGGGACGGTTAATTTTTACAAGCGGTTTCTTCCGAGCGCAGCGCGGCTTATGCAGCCACTGTACACGGCACTGAAAAAACAAAAACCCACGAATAAGGTCGAATGGTCTCCGGAGCGAGAGCGCGCTTTCTCCCAGGTTAAATCAGCCCTTGCAAGCGCCGTTTTGTTAGCGCACCCGGTTCCAACAGCCCGTTTGGCGCTCACCACCGACGCTTCGGACCTAGCGGTGGGGGCAGTCATTGAACAGTGTGTGGCAGGGACCTGGAAGCCTCTCGCTTTCTTTAGCAAATCCTTGCGCGATAACGAGCGTAAATACAGCGCGTTTGACAGGGAGCTTTTAGCCCTACACTTGGTCATCCGCCATTTCCAGTTCTGGCTGGAAGGGCGCCGTTTCACGGCTTTTGTAGACCACAAACCGTTAACTTTTGTGATGGCCAAAATCTCAGAACCTTGGTCAGGCCGACAACAAAGACAGCTAGCCGCAATATCGGAGTTCACCACTGATATTCAGCATGTCGCAGGCAAACACAATGTAGTGGCGGACTGTCTCTCACGTGCTGTGGCAACGCCAGGCCACGTGGGGGCAGACTCGGTGGCTGTGGGCCAGGGCAGCGACGCGGGAGCGCGCGCAGCCCCGGTCCACGTAGGTTTGGATTATGCAGACATGGCTGCAGAGCAGGTTGGTGACGCGGATGTGCGCGCGCTCCAGTCTGGACCAACAGGGTTAAGGCTGGAGCACAGGGTGCAGCAAATAGGTATGCCCCCCTTAATATGCGATGTCTCCACGGGTCGGCCTCGTCCAGTGGTGCCAGCCGCGTGGCGCCGCCGCGTTTTTGACTCGGTCCATTCGCTGGCGCACCCGGGGGTGCGCGCATCGGTCAAGATGGTGGGGGAGAAATTTGTCTGGCCGGGGTTGCGCAAACAGGTCAAGGAATGGGCAGCAGCTTGTGTAGCGTGCCAGAGGGCTAAGATACACAAGCACACAAGGGCCCCTTTGGAGCCTTTTCACATCCCGGCTAAGCGGTTTGATCATGTGCATGTTGATCTGGTGGGCCCGCTTCCCTCGTCTCAAGGGCACACACACCTTTTGACGATGGTGGACCGCATCACACGTTGGCCAGAAGCAGTACCTCTGGCGTCAACAACGGCGGAAGAGGTTGCGCGCGCGTTTTTAACAGCTTGGGTCACGCGTTTTGGAGTTCCGTCGGACGTAACGTCAGACAGAGGCCCTCAATTTGTTTCCGAACTGTGGTCGTCTATAGCCCACAGCTTAGGGGTGAAGGTACACCGCACTACCGTGTATAACCCGCAGGCCAACGGTTTATGTGAACGTTTTCATAGGTCATTGAAAGCAGCCCTCAGAGCATCGCTCACGGATACAAATTGGGTGGACAAACTGCCATGGGTTTTATTGGGGTTGCGTTCTGCACCGAAGGAGGATTTACAAGCCTCCCCAGCGGAGTTGGTGTTCGCACAACCTTTCCGTTTGCCCGGGGAATTTCTCCCCGAAAATCCTGCGCCCAATCGCCCCCCCGCTCAGCTGTTGCAGAGCGGCACAGGATCAAACACGTTGCCTGGCCCAGTGCATCACAGTTTTCCACGCGTTTTTGTGCCAGAGGCTTTGAAAAACGCAGAGTTTGTTTTTGTTAGACATGATGCACAACGCCCAGGGCTGAGACTGCCTTTTGATGGACCGTTCAGGGTACTGGAAAAAAAATGAGAAGCATTTTTTGCTAGATTTGGGGGGCAGAAGGGAGCTAATTTGCATAAACAGACTCAAGCCTGCTTTTGTCCTGGCTGATGAATGAGTGCAGCTGGCGAAAGCCCCCCGCCGGGGCAGGCCGCCGAGAAGGCATGCTCCAGAGCTCCCACAGAGATGTGCTAACAAATCTAATCCCCAGGTGCGAGGAGACGCTGCAGATGCAGCGAAGCCGGCCTACAGCAGATTCGGCAGGAAGCTCAGACCTAAGAGATTGGGGGATTGATTGTTGGTTATGTGGTAATGTTTTTTATGTATGCATTTATGAGTGTTTGTCCCATGCAGACGTTTGGGGGGGGGGGGGTCATGTGGCACATATGTTTGGTTCATATTTCCCCACAAGAGTGTGGCACATATGTCTGGTTCATGTCTCCCACAAATGTATGGCTTATGTGGATTGTATGGCTTATGTGGATTGGGGCTTCACGTCTGGAGGAACAAGACAGGAGATGGCGAGGAGGTGTGAAGTCGGGCCCTCGTCTTGGAGAAGAGGACCTGGGGGGTTTCCCGGGACACCGGAGAATAAGAGACAATGGTGAATCTTCAGAGACTTGCATTGTGATTGAATGTTTGCAGAAGCACCATGTGACTTGAGTTCTTAATCCCCCAGAGGTATAAGAGTGTGATGTAACACTATTCTGCCTCTTCTTGCTTTTGAGAATGTTGGATGAATGTGTTCTGGAATAAAGCCGAATCTGAGAAATACACTCATGTCTCGTTATTGAACACATCTTCCACAGGTGTAGTTTTTTTCAATCCACATCTAAATAATAAGTCTATCGCAGTGTGAGACGACAAAACTACAACTCCCATAAGCACTATCTGCGCACACAGTGTATTCTTATTGGTCCACTGTTGGCAGCAACAGCCCTGGCACACAGGAGAAGATGTGGACTGAGTCCATGCTCAACGTGCTGGGTACAGGTGAAGGTGCAGACGGTCTGCTCCATGGTTCGGTTCATTTTATAGCCAGTGTGGTGAAAGGTTGTCATAGCCAGGAGCGGCACTGGGGTTAAGCTCCCAGTGCTTATAAAATGCTCCTTATGGCGTGCGTCTCGAAAAGCCTCTGACAACTAAGTCCAACTCCTAGCCTGCCCGTGTGGTTTAGTCTCTAAGCCCAGCGGAACTGCTTTAACTAATAGGAGAAGGGGCGAGGGCGGATCTCTGGCGCCTTAAAACCAGATGCTTCGGGTAGATGGTGGCTTGTCAACCTGGGAAGGTAGCCCATCTAGGGGAAGGTAAACCCTGATTTCAAACCTCCGCTGCCTTGCGGCACACCCGGTCACGGGAAAGGCTTCGGGAGTCAACCCTGAGGAAAAATCCAGAGTCGGAGCCCCTAAGGCAGTTCTCTGTTGTTCTCAACATCGTTCTGGCAGCTCCTGCGACTTTGCTGGTGACAAACTATAGCAGCCCTGCTGTTCCTTTGGATTCATCAGTGACGTGGAGAGGGGGGACATGCTGCATGGGCAACATCTTGTCCTCCATATCTTCCTGCCCAGGCATGAATCCTACCAACGCCCAACGCTGGAAGGTAGAACACCGGATCACTGGAGAGGACACTCCAGCTTCGCCTTTGGCGTAGACAAAACACGGGGAATAACAGTTACCGGTTATAAGCCATCGTTCAATTGGCGTACAGCGCGGCGCCAGGGGTTGTTCCCGACGGTGGGAGGGATCATCGGATCTCACTCGACAGCTACCGCCCGCCTCAAACTGGGCAGCTCCCAGCCAATATGGTGTTGTCCCGCCACAGCTTGCTTTCCTCATTGGGTGCATGGGGATGAGGAGAAGTCCGAACAGCAGGCTGAGAACCTTCGCACCAGGCACAACAAAAAAAAACAAAAGAGACCAACTCTAAAACTGGGAACTTGGAACATCCGCACTATGATGACAGGACTCGCTGCTAACCTCAAGGACATCAACGACACCAGGAAGACTGCCATCATCAATAATGAGCTGAAGAGACTGGGAGTGGATATCGCCACTCTCCAGGAAACACGGTTTGCTGACGCAGGCACACTGAGAGAGAAGGACTACACATTCTACTGGCAGGGAAAGGGCAGTGACGAACACAGGGAACACAGAGTGGGCTTCGCAGTGAAGAACACCTTGCTGAAGATGGTGGAACCGGGCAGCAATGGCTCTGCACGACTCCTCACCCTCCGCCTCAACACCACTCAAGGTCCAGTCACCCTCGTCAGTGTGTATGCCCCAACACTGACAGCCACACCAGAGGCAAAAGACGAGTTCTACGAGAATCTCACAACAACTGTCAGGATCCCCAACTCTGAACAACTCATTCTCCTTGGAGACTTCAAAATGCCAGAGTGGGTGCTGACAACAACTCCTGGCCCTCCTGTCTTGGACCATTTGGCGTGGGCAGAATGAACGACAATGGACAGCGGCTGCTCGAGTTCTGCATATATCATGATCTGTGTATCACAAACTCGTTCTTCAAGACCAAGCCCCAACACAAGGTTTCCTGGCGACATCCGCGCTCAAAGCACTGGCACCAGCTGGACTTGATCCTGACCAGGCGCACCTCACTGAAGAATGTGCTAATCACCCGTTCATTCCAGAGTGCAGATTGCGACACAGACCATTCATTGGTGTGTTGCAAGATCAAGCTGCAGCTGAAGAAATTCCATCGTGCTAGACAGCCTGGAAAGGCATGGATTGACACCAGCAAGATAGCCCAACCAGAACTTGTTGAGCAGTTTGCCTCCACCTTTGAGAAGGAACTTGGTGTACCACAAGAAGGAGAATCTGCAAAGCAGAAGTGGGAAGAGCTGCGAAACACCATCCACCACACAGCCTTGGCTACCTTTGGGAGGAAGACCTCGAAGTCACAGGACTGGTTTGATGCCAAGTTGACCGAGATGACCCCCGTCATTGAAGCCAAGCGCTCAGCACTTGCTGAGTACAAGAAGTACCCAAACAAGAAGAATCTCCAGATTCTCAGGGCTGCAAGAAGCAAAGTTCAGCAGACTGCTCGGCGCTGTGCCAACGAGTACTGGACTCAGCTCAGCCAAGACATTCAAACCGCTGCCATAACAGGGAACATCCATGGTATGTACGATGGCATCAAGAAAGCACTTGGTCCAGCTCAGAGCAAGACGGCCCTCCTCAAATCCTCCACTGGGGAGATGATCACAGAAAAGAACAAGCAGATGGAGAGATGTGTGGAACACTACTCCGACCTCTACTCCAGACAGAACACCGTGACACCGTCAGCCCTTGATGCCATCGACTGCCTGCCATCCATGGGCGAACTTGATGCCGAGCCAACCATCGACGAACTCAGCAAGGCCATTGATAGCTTGGCCGCTGGCAAGGCACCCGGCAACGACGGCATACCCCCCGACCTGATTAAGCACTGCAAGACCGCCCTACTGCTGCCATTGCATGACGTCCTCTGCCAGTGCTGGAAGGAAGGTGCCGTACCACAGGACATGAGGGACGCCAAGATCATCACCCTCTACAAAAACAAAGGGGAGAGAAGCGACTGCAACAACTACAGAGGCATCTCCCTCCTCAGCGTTGTTGGCAAAGTCTACGCACAAGTTGTTCTCGTTCGTCTACAGAAGCTTGCCGAACGTGTCTACTCAGACTCTCAGTGTGGCTTCCGCGCTGAGCGATCGACGGTAGACATGATATTCTCCATCCGCCAACTCCAGGAGAAATGCAGAGAACAGAACATGCCCCTGTACGTCGCCTTTATCAACCTCACCAAAGCGTTCGATCTGGTCAGCAGAGAGGGCCTTTTCAAGATCCTGCCAAAGATAGGATGCCCACCAAAGTTGCAAAGCCTCATCGAATCGTTTCACACCAACATGCAGGGGATAGTGCAGCACGACGGCAACGTCTCAGAGCCATTCAACATACGCAGCGGAGTGAAACAGGGCTGTGTACTTGCGCCAACCCTCTTTGGAATTTTCTTTGCTATGCTCCTGAGGCATGCCTTCAGCACAGCAACAGAGGGAATCTACCTGCACACAAGATCTGACGGCAGGCTTTTCAACCTCGCCCGCCTGAAAGCCAGAACCAAAGTACGCGAGGCTCTAATCAGAGACATGCTGTTCGCAGACGATGCTGCAGTCGCAACCCACACACAGCAGGAGCTTCAGACCCTGATGGACCGCTTCTCCCAGGCATGCAAGGACTTCGGGCTTACCATCAGCCTGAAGAAGACTAACGTCTTGGCGCACAGCACGGAAGCACCACCAACCATCACCATCGATGACTACGAGCTGGAGGTCGTGAATCAGTTCACGTACCTGGGGTCCACGATCAGCAACAACCTCTCCCTTGATACAGAGATCGACAAGAGGATTGGAAAATCAGCCTTCACACTCGCTCGCCTCACCACACGAGTGTGGAAGAATCCCAAACTCTCTGTCAAGACAAAGATGGCAGTGTATAACGCCTGCGTCATCAGCACACTGCTCTATGGGAGTGAGACGTGGACAACATATGCCCGGCAGGAAAAGAGACTGAAGTCCTTCCACTTGCGCTGCATTCGCCACATCCTGGACATATCCTGGCAGGACAAAGTACCCAACACAGAAGTTCTGTCCCGCGCTGGCCTTCCCTCCATGTTTACTCTACTCAGGCAGCGCAGGCTCCGCTGGCTAGGCCACGTTCACCGTATGGAGGATGGCAGAATCCCCAAAGACGTCCTCTACGGAGAACTGGCGACTGGCAGGAGAGACGTTGGCCGCCCACAGCTGCGCTTCAGAGACGTCTGCAAGAGAGACATGAAGACCCTGGAGATCAACACAGAGCACTGGGAGGACCTTGCAACGGACCGCTCCAAATGGAGAGGCACCCTGACCAGACAGCTCAAGGCGGGTGAAGAGAGACTGACTGCTGCAGCAGATGAAAAAAGGACCCGCAGGAAGAACCGCCACAGACCCAGCAGCACGGAGACCACCCACAAGTGTGACCTGTGTGACAGGGACTGCCATTCGCGCATCGGCCTGTTCAGCCACAGGCGGTGCTGTTCCAGCGGAGTAGACGTTTAGGATTCTCTTCCATGGTCATCATAGACCAACGGAGGCCGACGATGTGGAGAAATGGAGCTGAACAGTCAACAGCGATCAGATCACAGGATAACTGCCCCCCTCCCCCCCAGTGGTGAGAATATCCTCTGCTCTCTCCCCCCACATCAGCTCCTTCCTCTGTGGTTAAATATGATTATTTTTAGAGCAAGAAGCTCCCGTTAGTTGTACAAATTTAAGTTTTTGTTTGATAGAGAAAAAGTGACTAAACTTCATGTTGCTGTAAAGAGCAAATGAAGCTTTCTTCTGAGGTAAACTTTTGTTTATCTGTGATTTGTGATGATGTTCATAGGACGTATTATTATGTGACATGGGTGGTGGCTCCATCTTTCCGGTTCCGCTGCCACCCGGGGTATAAGAGGGCTGTGAGGAAGAGGGGCAGTCTCTTTGACCACCTCTTTGTCTGACGGGAGCGCTTGTGCTAAAGTACGGATAAAAGTACGGATGGATAAAAGTACGGCCATTTCTGGAGCTTCCTGGCGCTCCACCAGTCCCTTGGGTGAGATGGTTCGCTGCGTTCCAGACCTATTTGGTGGCTCTGAACCTTAGTGAACTGAAGAAGATGCGGGCTCGAGTACTATTGGTTCATAATTTGGGTATGGAAGGACAACGTATCCTTGCTACCTTGGGTGCTAGTGATTGCTTCGAGGATGTTATTGAGCTTATAGTGTGACATTTTCATGCCCTGGAAAACGTCATCGTCTGGAGGATTCAGTTTTGGCAGCGCCGCCAGTGGACTGGAGAGTCGGTGCAACGGTATGTGGCAAACTTACGTCAGCTGGCCGGGGACTGTCAGGTTGGAGCATTAGAAGAAGAAATGGTTCGTGACCAGCTGGCGGAACATGCCCTATGCTTGGTGGCGAGGTTGAGGCTCCTCACACACTCGGGCAAGTTGACGTTAGCCATCGCCATTGAGTTAACTCAACAGTGTGAGACAGCAGACAAGCTTTCGTGGGAGCTCAGTGACAGAGCAGCACTCCGCCATCTTGAACCTCAATCGACGGCACAAGCAGTGGACCCGGACAGTGATGATGGCATGGAGGGTGAAGAGGAGTATGCTAATGTTGCAAAAATAAGGTTCGCCCAGGGATCACCCAGGTGTTTGGATTGTGGATCCACCAAGCACCGCTACAAGACTAGAGAGTGTCTGGCAAGAGGAAAACGCTGTGGCAAGTGTGGTCTTTTGCATCATTTTGCCAGGGCATGTAAGAGGTTCAAGCAAGGGAAGCCAGGACGTAAGGTGGACCCCCCAGCTACAACTCCCACGGTCATTCACACCATATCCACTAGCACTGATGGCCATACATATTGTATGATGGGTGTCGGGTGTCGGTGCCGCTGCTGATCGACATGGGTGTGGTGAGATCCGTGTTGGACTGGGCTACCGTGAGTAGTTTCTTCCCACATTATTGGGAGAGGGGTCATTCAGCACTGCTGTGTGGGTACGGAGGAAGAAGATTGGCCACGGTGGGATCGGTGGAACTGACGACCAGATAAAAGTTGGCAGACGTACCCAACCTGACGTTTATTGTGACTGCCTGTGGTGAGAATGTTATGAGGTGTGACCTTTTATATGGATTGGGCTTCACCATCACCAGCAGAGTGGGAGAGGAGTGGTCGGGGTGTTGTTTGTGGGACCAACCAGTTCCGCATGTGGTGTATGAAGCTGTGTGGGACGAGCCTTTGCCTAGTATTCTGGACGATGATCAGAACCAATCCCACCCAGGGCCATTGAGGGAGGGTCCCAGTGCCAGTGCCCAAGTAACCTGAGCTGAGGGAACTGGGCGGCATGGTGGGACGCCCGTGACGGCGGGTGGAGCCGAGTGGATGACCCATTCTACTCCTGGAGTTCGGCTGGGAGATACAGAGGAGTGAGGGGTCACTACGGCTTTGCCACCGGCAAAAATGAAAGCGAGCAGGGCAGGACCGGCTGGCATGGTTAAATGGTATGCCACACATTGACCTGAAAGCCGAGTCGGGCTCCTCTGGGGGTTGCAGATGTGGGCCAACCCAGAGAGGAGGCCTGGTCGAGAGGAGTTTGGAGCAAACGTTGGCAACAGGATGACCAGGGGCGGCTGCAGGTGGTGGCTGTTAGAGAGGACGGCTATCTCCAGCTGTCTGATGGTTCATGGCTGCATCCTAACGAGCTGCGATGTGCCACCAGGGAGACGGAGGTGTTTGGGCTTCGACGTGGGTCATCCACATGAAGAAAAGACGGCGCACTGGAGAGGAATCATCTGAAGATTTTCTGGGGAAATCCTTCCTTTACTGGGGCAGACTGATGGTTGGGAAATTTATGTAATGCATGGTGTTGGATTGGGGGGTGACCGGGGTTTGTATATATGCAATTTATGGGGTTGTTTTGCGTTTCGTTATTTATGTAGGAACACGGCAGTTTTGATTTAATGGACTGTGTTTAGTTGAGATGGCAGAATAATCCGTCTAGCCGTGTGGGGGTGGAACAGTAGTCCACCTGTTTCCCCCTAGCCTTAGTTGTTTTGTATGATTGTTACAGACCCTAATATATTTCTGTTTGTGTGATGTTATTCATAGGACGCATTATTATGTGACATGGGTGGTGTCTGCACCTTTCCGGTTCCACCGCCACCCGGGGTATAAGAAGGCTGTGAGGAAGAGGGGCGGTCTCTTTGGCCACTTGTGTGTCTGACGGGAGCATCTGTGCTATTAGTGTGAGTCCATAATAAAGTTGTGTTCAGTTCCACCTTCAGTCTTGTCATTGACCCTCGTTTACAAACATAACATGATTATCTATGATATCTGTGATATACAGCTATTTCATAGAAGTAAAACCACTGATTATGTATTTTTAATGTGCTGGTCCAGGGGTGTCAAACATGTGGCCCACAGGCCAAAAATGGCTGCCAGGGGCTCCAACTTCCTCCCTGTGAATTTACAGCTTTCTTTCTAGTAAATTTGACTTTTTTCCTGCTGATTAGAATTGTTAATGTAAATTTGAGACATTTTTCTCCTTAAGATGAGACTTTTTTCACGTCAGTTTTCTTTTTGGTGTTTTTTTTCTAGTGAAAACAGGTAGTGTAGATTTAGATTAAATCCATCAGCAATTACTAATGACATCGTGCAGCCCTGAAGGGATGTCCTAGTTCATAGGGGTCATTTTCAAACCCTACCCCTTGGCCTTTGATTTCAAAGGCCAAGGGGTAGGGGTCAGCAAAGGAGAAGGAGTACAAATGAGAATTGGGACAGACCCCAAATCTACCTGTACTTCACTCTCATATTGTAAATATTTTTCTCGATTGCTTTACAGTATAATTAATAATAATAATAATAATAATTAAACAGTATTTCTCTTGCTATTTTTATGTATGTATAAGGGTCATTTACATTTGAAAAGGTTGTAAATTTAGTTCAAGTAAAATTCAGCATGAACTACTTGAACTAAGTTTGAAGTTTACTTGAACTAAATTTTAAGTAAAATTCAAATGTAGTTAAAGCCAAATTCAGTATCCCCTCATGGATCGTCACCTTATTGTGGTGGGGGATTTGCATGCCCAAGTGATCCCAGAAGCTATGTTTTTCGGGGCAATTTGCCTCTGGTAGGGTCACCCTGGGTGAAACTAGTCCTGGGTGAAGGGCCAGACTAAGAATGATCCAACCAACTCTCATGATAAATACTAGAACAAGGGTTCAGTGTACCCCACCCGGTATGGAGTTACCGGGGCCCCACCCTGGAGCAAGGCCTGGGGCAGGGACTCGATGGCTAGCGTCTGGTGGACGGGATTCCACCCATGGGACCCGGCCAGGCTCAATCCAAAGGAGTTACGTGGGCCCGCCCTCCAGTGGGCTCAACACCTGCAGGAGGGATCATGGGGGTCCAGTGCTATGTGGATCTGGTGGCAGTCAAAGGCGGAGACCTTGGCGGTCTGATCCCAGGCTTCCTAAACTGGCTTTTGGGACATGGAATGTCATCTCTCTGGTGGGGAAGGAGCCTGAGCTGGTGCGTGAGGTTGAGAGATTCCGGCTAGATATAGTCGGCCTCACCTCAACACACCGCTCTGGTTCCAGAAGCAGTCTCCTGGAGAGGCGCTGGAGCTTGGCCTACTCTGGAGTTGCCCCGGGTGAGAGGCGACAAGCAGAGGTGTGTATTCTTGTATCCCCCCACCTTGCTGCCTCTATATTGGAGTTTTTCCCGGTGGAAGAAAGGGATGTTTACCTGCACCTTCAGGTTGGGAAACGGGCCCTGACCATCATTTGTGCCTATGCACCAAATGATGGTTCAGAGTACCCACCCTTTTTGGAGTCTCTGACTGGGGTGCTGGAGAGCACTCCTCTTGGAGACTCCATTGTCCTACTGGGGGACTTCAATGTGCACGTGGGCAATGACAGTGAAACCTGGAAGGAGATTATTTGGATGATCGGCCTGCCTGATGTGAACCCGAGTGGTGTTCAGTTATTGGACTTCTGTGCTAACCAGAGTTTGTCCATAACAAACACCACGTTCAACCATAAGGGTGTCCATTTGTGCACCTGGCACCAGGACACCCTAGGTCATAGGTCGATGATTGATTTTGTTATCGTGTCATCAGACCTGCGACCGTATGTCTTGGACACTCGGGTAAAGAGAGGTGCAGAGCTGTCAACTGATCACCACCTGGTGGTGAGTTGGATCTGATAGCAGGGGAGGATGCCACTCAGACCTGGTAGACCCAAACGTATAGTGAGGGTGTGCTGGGAATATCTGGCTGAGGCCCCTGTCCGGGAGGTCTTCACCTCCACCTCCGGAAGAACTTCAACCACACTGCGAGGAAGTCTGGAGACATGTAGTCTGAATGGGCCATGTTCTCCACCTCCATTGTTGAAGTGGCTGCACAGAGCTGCGGCCACAAGGTCGTTGGGGCATCTCGTGGTGGCAACCCCCAAACCAAGTGGTGGATACCAGTGGTGAGAGGCGCCATTAAGTTGAAGAAGGAGTTCTATCAAACTTGGTTGGCTTGTGGGACTCTTGAAGCAGCTGAGGTGTACCGGCAGGCCAAGCTGAGCACGGCTCAGGTGGTTGCTGAAGCAAAAACTCGGGTATGGGAGGAGTTCAGAGAGGCAATAGAGCAAGACTTTCAGTCGGCCTCGAAGAGATTCTGGCAAACTGTCTGGCAGCTCAGGAGGGGGAAGCAGCTCCCTGTCCACACTGTGTATGGTGCGGACGGGTCACTGCTGACTTCGACTGGGGATATCGTCAGGCAGTGGAAGTAATACTTCGAGGATCTCCTCAATCCCACTGACACGCCTTCCACAGAGGAAGCAGGGCTTGTGGATGAGGGGAATGACTCGCCTATCACAGGGCCTGAGGTCGCCAAGGTGGTTAAAAATCTCTTTGGTGGCCTGGCCCCAGGGGTGGATGAGATTTGCCCTGAGTACCTCAAGGCCCTGGATGTTGTAGGACTGTCATGGTTGACACGCCTCTGCAACATTGCGTGGCGGTTGGGGGCAGTGCCTTTGGCATGGTAAACTGGGGTGGTGGTTCCTCTCTTCAAAAAACGGGACCGGATTGTGTGCTCCAACTTTAGAGGGATCAGAACTCAGAAAAGATTTATTGCCAAGTACATTAACAGATACTGATAACAGATCACTGATAACATACGAGGGATTTGACTTGACACAGAAAATGAACCTGCATTTCCGGTGACACGGCTGCATCTGAAACGCGCCTGCCAACAGGAGGGTACAGGTAGCATGAGAAATAATACAATAGGAAGGAGCAAAAAAAATCATTGATTTCAGAATAGTGGTCATGTATGATCAATATTATGATTACAAAGAAAAAAAAAGCCCTCAATGCACAATCAGCACAATCAGATCACACTCCTCAGCCTCCCTGGGAAGGTCTATGCCAAGGTACTGGAGAGGAGAGTCCGTCCGTTGGTCGAGCCTCGGCTTCAGGAGGAGCAATGTGGTTTTCGTCCTGCCGTGGCACTTCAGACCAACTCTTTACCCTCTCAAGAATCCTTGAGGGTTCGTGGGAGTTTGCCCAACCTGTTTACATATGTTTTGTGGACTTGGAAAAAGCATCCCACTGCGTCCTTCGTGGTTTTTTGTGGGGGGTGCTTTGGGAGTATGGGGTATCAGCTTGTTGTTACGAGCTATTCAGTCTTTGTATGACCGTTGTGAGAGTTTGGTTCGTATTGCATCACTCGGTCGGACTCATTCTCAATGAGAATGAGTCCCATTCCCAGTGGACTCCACCAGGGCTGCCCTTTGTCACCGATCCTGTTCATAATTTTTATGGACAGGATTTCTAGGCGCAGCCAGGGAATGGAGGGTGTCATGCTTTGTGACCACAGGATCTCATCTCTGTTGTGTGCAGATGATGTTGTCCTGCTGGCTTCATCCAGCAGGACCTATAGATCTCACTGGGATGGTTTGCTGCTGAGTGTGAAGCGGCTAGGATGAGAATCAGTACCTCCAAGTCTGAGTCCATGGTCCTCAGCCGGAAAAAGGTGGATTGTCCTCTCTGGGTTGGGGACAAGCTCCTGCCCCAAGTGGAGGAGTTTAAGTATCTTGGGGTCTTATTCATGAGTGAGGGGAGAATGGAGCGAGAGATTGACAGACGGATCAGAACAGCATCTACAATGATGTGGACGTACTGGTCTGTTGCGGTGAAGAAGGAGCTAAGCTCTAAGGCAAAGCTGTCAATTTATCAGTCAATCTATGTTCCTACCCTCACCTATGATCATGAGCTTTGGGTACTGATTGAAAGGACAAGATCGCGGATACAAGCGGCTGAAATGAGCTTTCTTTGTAGGATTGCTGGACTCACCCTCAGAGATAGGGTGAGGAGCTCAGTCATCCAGGAGAGGCTCAGAGTAGAACTGCTGCTCCTCCACGTTGACAGGAGCCAGTTGAGGTGGTATGGTCATCTGATCAGGATGCCTCCTGGACGCCTCCCACTTGAGTTTCGGGCATGTCTCTCTGGGAGGAGACCCCGGGGCAGACCCAGAACTCACTGGAGAGACTATGTCTTCCAGCTGGTCTGGAAGACATAGTCTCTCTGAAGAGCTGGAGCAGGTGGCTGGGGAAAGGGAAGTGTGGGCTTCTCTGTTTGAACTGCTGCTTCCTCGACCCGGACCTTCGGAAAAGCGATAGAAGATGGATGGATAGATGGAAGATTCAGCATGTGATACTCAAATTTGATCATATTGAACAATTTTCCAACCACAAATTGTGGCTAGTGAAAAGGTTGAGTGGCTAGTAACTTTGGAAAATCACTAGCCACAGTGACTGATGAGCAAAAAAGTTAATGTCAAGCCCTGGCAAAGGTGCATCTTAAATGTCACCGATTTGTTTTCAATTCTTGCAATGCCAGTGCTCCAACAGCTGAGCAGGTCGGCCACAGTGGGGAGGAGACTGAGCAGCTGAGCACAGATGGAGAACACAGTCATGATGTGCAAGATGTTAGGCAAATTCATAAAAAGTGAGACAATAAGGCTGTCAATTGATATTTGTCAGTTGCTACATGTACTCACATTGTTCAATTAAATTACTCACGGTTGATCTGAACACACCTTAAAATCTACAAAAACACTATTTTTTCAGAGACTGGAACCTTTAAATAATTTTTATCATTTTGAAAGGAAGAAAATTAAAAATAAATCTAGATGAGTTAAATACTATGATAGACTGTGTTTGTGCAATGTCAATTTATCTTTGTAAAATAAGAATGGCTCTTACTGACAGAGGTGAGTTGAGAAGCCAGAAATTCTACTCAAGTAACATTGTTACAGTACCATTGTTAGCATTAGTCATACATGTAACACTGCTGAAACACACCAGAGCTTGCTACACTACATTGCTGTCCAGGTGGCATAATAGCCTTGCACAGTCTCGCTAGACTTCATACACATATCTGAACTAGAAGATCCAGTTATGTATGTCAAAGTACGTCAAGGCAGGAGATTCATAGTTGTCCTAATGATGGGTAAGGCGGTTGATTCCTTCACAGTGTCAGCTCATGCCATGAATAAAAAAAAAGAAAATATTCCTCTTAAAGTGTACCTGTAGTGAATTTTAATCAAAAGCTATTTCAGAGGATCAAATATGATACTAGTAGTTCCGTCCAGTAATTTTGGTCATGATTCCTTCTCAAATACTTGCAATTTTCAAGTCACTGCTCTGTCAGTCAGTTATGGTCAGATACATCTTGCCTCCTCCACGGCCAGTTTCAGCACGGTAGTGACGCACAGTTGTTGCTTTGTGTGATTGACTGGGCTGCAGTATAGCAGTCAACAAGGTTTTAACATCAGAATTGTATGTAATTTTTTACAACCATGTACAAGCAAATCTACCCGCATATAATTGAATGAAATAAAATTCTACTATATCAAGATTTATTCAATATGTTCTGAAGTTACTTGACTGGGAACTTGTCTGCTCATCAGGTCGCCTTCAGCTGCTGGTTCCCGGAGGTACCTGCAGATCATGCTGTCAATGAAGGCCATTTCCAAGGACGGTTTGTGCAGTATATGTCCGTGCAGATTTTGTGCTGCTTTCAACTCGGATCTCAACCCACTGAGTATCTGCTGAATGCGTTTACTTGTCCGTGGTAAAGCCAGAGTCAATGAGTGTACGTCACTTCCAGCCAGCGATGACTGCTCCCCGTTGGTTTTGACCGAGCGGTTTTCATGGGATAAAATTATTCCATATACTGACTCAACAGGGTTATTTTCACTGAATAAACACATTTTTGGTTTATAAGTAATACCTAAAGCAGGATTAATGTTATTATGACCAGTACTGGTTTCTTTTAAAACCTGTCAGAAGTTGTTGACTGGATCATTTGCAGTTCAGAGAGTTAAACTTTTTCTCCAGAAGTGAATTAACCAGTAAAGAGGAAGAGGCAGCAAAATATCCTTTCATATTTTGGAACAGCTATAAAGGTAAACATCTATGCTGTATGAAAGGTCAGTCAAGTTAACTGGTGTAGCTGCTATAATTATATAAATATGATTAGTAATAATTAATAACTAGAATTACCAATGATTAATTATTATGGTTAGGGTTCAGAAGTCACCTGGCTGCTTCTGTCACATCATCAACTAGAGGGCACTCAGAGAACGCATACCTCCACCAAGTCTCCATTCCTCCGTCCCTTGTGTCCCTCCATATCTCCATCCAGCTCTACATTGTGAGATAGGACCTTGGTGGAGGTATACACTCACGGATCACTGCCAACATCTAATGAGTTCATCTTTGGGCCAATTATTATTAACAGACAGAGAAACGACAGCAAAAACAATATGGCTACATTATATCAGTCTATGTCAGTTAATTTTCAAACATCCAGGTGTCAGATAAACTTTCAAAAGGAGTTTTATTCAAAAACACTGGACTAAAAACTAATTAAAATACAAGACGTTTCAGTGTTCATCCGAATACCATCATCAGTTGTCAGACTGCAGCAGGAAGTGTCTTGACAAACAATTTCTATTTTATTTCTATTCTTTTCTATTTTTTTCTTTTAAATTGTAAATGGCGTTTATTATGTGAATGTATTAACGTATGTTTTTTTTTTTTTTTTTACTGTTTTTAACTTTTGTGTGTGTGGACCCCAGGAAGAATAGTTGGTGCTGCAGTAGCAACTATTGAGGATCTGAATAAATGAATAAACTTCTCCATACTTTCTTCTTCCCATCTTTCTGGTATAGGTTGATCTTGGTTTCATCTGTCCAAAGAATGCTGTTCCAGAACTGGGCTAGCTTTAGATGTTTGGTGGCAAGTCTAATCTGGCCTTTCTAGTTTTGAGGCTGATTAATGGTTTTGCACCTTGTGGTGAACTGTCTGTATTTGCTCTCATGAAGTCTTGTCTTTATGGCATACTTAGATACTGAGACACCTACTTCCTGGAGAGTGTTCTTCACTTGGGTGGATGTTATAAATGGGGTTTTTCCTTCACCATGGAAAGGATCCTGCGATCATCCACCACTGTTGTCTTCTTGGACGTCCAGGCCTTTTTGAGTTGCTGAGATCACCAGTGCATATTTTTTCTCAGAATGCACCAAATTGTTGATTTGGCCCCTCCTAGCATTTTGACTATCTCTCTGACAGATTTCTTCTTTTTTCAGTCTAAGGATGGTCTGTATCATGCCCACTGAGAGCTCTTTGACTGCATGCTGTGGGGTCACAGCAACAGTTTCCAAATACAAATGCCACCCCTGACATCAACTCCGGACCTTTCACCTGCTTGATTGATGATGGAATAATGAGGGAATAGCCCATGCAGCCCATGAAATAACTTCTGAGTCAGTTGTCCAATTACGTTTGAACCCCTGAAATGAGGTTTAAAAAATGGTTGTAATTCCTGAACCGTAACTCCAGTTTGGATGTGAATATCCTCAAATTAAAGGTCTGATGACACGATTTTGACATTTTTTAGCATGTTGTGTAAACCTAAAAGTCATTGTCGATGATCAATACAATATTTACAACTGCGCCTGCAAAAACTAGTTATCAAAAAACCGCAGCCGCTGACTGGACTGTGGTGCCGCCCACCAAATGAAGGGCGGCACCACCATGACGTAAGCAACAGAACGGATGCCGGTGTTGTTGACTGGAATGATAGCAGCCGGCTATGCCTTCGTGTTGTGTCGCAGGCTTAGATAAACAGCAGGCCGTGAAAGATCACATCAGACGCTTCAGCTCCAACTGTCATAAGCCTCCTCGTGCGCTCCTTGTGTGCTTTTATGCAGGAGTGTCAGAAGCCGAACCGGCTTGGCTTCCCCTGGCTCGGTCCAGACCTCTCTGTGGGTTTAGGTACCGCTGTTTATGTATGTATAGTATGTATTTCAGTGTGCTTTCCTCTCCTTAGCCATTGTCTGGCCGGCAGCTGTTAGACGGCCGCTTTGACCTACTTTCTGTGAGCGCATGCTGACAGAAAGTAGGTCAAAGTAAGACCGGTCAGGCCACATCCTCTCTCTCATTATCACCAGCTGATTCCAGCTCTCGCTGATCATCTTTCCCGGTCCTCGCCCAGGTGCTTCTCATCACACCATCACCAGCAGTGTGTATACTTAGCAGCCGTTTGCCAGTCACGCACTGCTGGTCCATAGTATTGTCATCTGTGCTGTTAGTCTGCCAGTATTTTCAGTACTCTCACGACGTGTTAGTCACTCCATGTTTGCCGTGGTTCTTGTGCGTCCTTGAAGCGATGTCGGCTCTGGGGCGCACCTGTGGCTAACACGTCTCCTCTCATTTGTTTGCTGGGTGATGCTGGCCCCCGAATGCCATCAGTAAGTGTGTTTGTGTTTTTTTGTACTTCTTCACCTTTTTGGGAATTGTCTGTCTTTCTGTATTAAATGTGCTGTGGTGAACCCTGCACGTACATCCTTGTCATTTCATTCTCCTTCTCCGTGTGCTGCGTAAGAGCGCACGGAGGGTCATGACAAGGAGCGCAAAAGGAGGGGAAGGATGAATGGATTTATGCACAGGATTCACCACAGCACATGTATTGAACATAAGACTGAACCGTGATTGAACCGTGATAACCACGGTTGTGCCCCAGGGCCGACATCGCTTCAAGGGGCGCAACAGAACCACGGCTGTGTGGAGTGGCTAACACATCGTGATAGTGTTGGCAATATTGGCTGGCTGACAAGACGGCAGATGATGCACACAAAACATGAACAGATGACTGTCAAAGAGAGAGGGGGCGTGGTCGGACCTGCAGATCTTGGACAGTGCCCACCTGAAAGTGGGTCAAAACGGCACATAAACCACATGTACAAAAACATAAAAACAACAAAAACTCAAAAGATAATACATAATAAACCCGATGCCTGAGCCACAGAGAATACACTGCTATGATTTTATTGAAAAATCGGGTTTAAATAAATTATATTTATGAACAAATAATTTGTTGCAATATCTGCAACAAAAGCATACCACTCGGTGTTCCCCTGCCATGTGTTTGTTGCTTCTGCTGCGGCGGGCATGTGTGCCTCTTCACCGTCACTCTCTGAGTCTAACTCGCTAGGCACGATGCCAGATTGGCACGGCTCAGACCTATAAGGTCTGATGCCCCCAGATTCTTCATTATCATCCCATTCTTCTGAACTATAATCGTCTGAAGATTGGACAACACAAACCAATTCCAGACTACATGTGCTGGAACCATCGTCGATGTTTTCTACCGCTTCCATCCTGCATGTACAATGGGCAGCCAAGCGCTGTGTTCTGTCGCTGATGTCACAACATGGCCACAGGGTTTTCCAGCCACTGACGCAATTTGTGGCATGGCACTCACAAAAACATCAGATATTCGTGTGAAAAAAAGCCTGTTTGACGTAGAACTGCACAGACCAACCTATTCTGTCATATTGAAATTATGTGTTGCAAAATTAGATGAAGTCAAAATCGTGTCATCAGATCTTTAAAGCTGAATCTTGAATGTTTTGGTAAACAGCAAAAATAACAAAACTTGTCAGTGTCCAAACACTTATGGACCTAACTGTAACTGGATTTTGAGTGAAATGTATTTTTTTATTTTGTTTTTTGCTGGACCCCCTCAAAAATGAGAGGGGCTACCCATCAATAAACTTGGCCAGGATCCTCTTGTAAAAACGATCTTTGATCTCAATGAGGTTTTATTTCCTCCTGGTAAAATAAAGGTTAAATAAAAAATAAATAACTAAACTTAAGAGAAAGAAGTATCTTGAAATAAAATGATTCAAAAAAGTACAATTTTGTAAAAAAAAAAAAAAAAAGTTTCTTGAGTACATGTACTTGAGCAAATGTAGCGAGTTACTGCCCACATCTGGATATATCATTTTCCTTGTCCAGTGCATGTTGGCATTCTAATAACTCACCGAACAATTGTCCTCAAACGGACCCAGAATCTTTCTGAGCAACACTGCCATCTTCTGTTCAAATGTAATATTACATGTTTTGCTGTGCACGCTGTCCTCTCAACCATCCCAGCCAACAGGTCCATGTGGCCCCACCGTCGGTGAAACTGGGCTGCCCTGTGGCTCCCATTTCAGTTTGTCCATGTTGGCCCACCTGTATTTGCCCACAAGATGGTCGACTGCAGGAAGTGCTGAGCAATGCTGAGCAGAGCTGAGCTGACCTCTTTGCCAAAAACTCCCAAATTATGCCATGAAACTCAGTAGGAGAAGTGACCGACTAACTCATAACAAACTGGATTCACCTGTGGACGAGCCGTTAGAGGATTTGCAATCCTTTTTACATTCATGTACAATATTACAACAACGTCATGCCTGGCAGCAAACTGGCGTCCAAACCCACCCGGACTAAACCAAGCTCGAGTGAAGTAGACAATACTTCACCCTGTGACATTAGTGAGTCCCTAATGTCTATTAAACGCCAACTTAAAAGCTTGACTTACTCAGTCAGCTGACAACTGATATTAATGAACTATAGCAAGCCGTGGAATTCAACAACTCACTGATCAAGGTGCTAAAGGCTGATAATGCGTCACTCAGGCTTGACGTAAACAACCTCAAACTTCTGACAGCTGAACTCCAAAAACATAAACTTATCATGGCAAAAATCATACTTGACCTGCAGTGTTGGAGCATGAGGGATAATATCATTATACATGGACTTTCAGAAGTAAAAAATGAAACTCACCAAACGTCAGAACTTCTATAGTCATTCCTAGACAACGAGTTGAAAATGAAGCCGGAGGAGGCCGTGGCCATTCGCTTCTCCAGAGCGCATTGCCTTGGAAGGACCAAAGCTGACCAACAGAGGAGGCCCTGCCCTATTGTAGCCAAAACCACCGATTTCAAGATGAACGCTGCTGTCTTGTCCAAGGGTAAAGAGTTAAAAGGAACTAACTACTCCAACAATGATCAATTTCCACCTGAGATCATGAACAGACAGAGGCTGCCCTACCCAATCATGATGGAGACAAGAAACAGTAAAAGGAATGCTCGTCTGTTCATTGATAAACTTTACATCGATGGAAAACTGTATCATCATCATCATCATAGCAGTCTGTCGGGGGCGACAATGACTGTTTCATTGAGGTCTGATCAGATTCCTCCACGCAGCTCTGTCCTTCGCCCTCCGCTGCCAGGAACTCCTGGCCTTGTTAACCCAGGCGACATTTGAGCCGGTACGAGTTGCTTTCTGACCATTTCATGAAACTGCTTGCAAAGTAACTGAGTACTGCTAGCTTTAGCTGGACTAGCAGCACATAGGAATCCTCAAATCACATATTGGCTAATTGGAGGTGACCAAAACATCACTGCTGAACCTCAGGAGGAGCCACCGGGACTTTTGCATGCTGCCTCTCTTGCAGTGTAAACACAGATGCGTGATGATGACATCATCAATGCGTCCCCGCTGCCATGACAACTGATGAATCTGAAAGACGGTGAATGATTTACTTTCTTTTTTACTCACTTTCCCTCTTCCTTCTATCTCCCCCTCTTGTCCGTATATTCATTTTGGTTTGGGAATTGGCCTAAATTCTGCTCATTTGACTGGGTAGACCTGCTGCCTGGTGTGATGAGGCCAGTATCTGTGTACTCTCGGACTAATGGACTGTTGTGCTGACAGTGTGTCTCTGTGTATTTGAGTGTGTGTGTGATTGTGTGTGTTTGTCCGACTGTCTTCCGTATGGATGAGGGTTTGTCTATGTCTGTGTCTCTAAGTGTATTGTTACTGTGTGATCCCAGTAAATTTTATCATCTATTGTGCATAAAGATCTTCAATGAATCTAATGAAGAAGGAGTGGATCCGACACAATTTATGGACTATAATAGGAATATAAGCTGTGATGAGTATATTCCTGAGCAATTAACATCCTTTAAAAACCAATACAATTATTCTTTCATGCATTTAAACATCAGGAGCTTGAATAAACATCATTATGATCTAGTTACTTTACTTACCAGTACAGGCTGCAGCTTTGATGCAATTGGTTGTAGTGAAACTTGGCTGAACGATAAGTCATACATAGACATCTTAAACCTTGATGGTTATAAACTGTTCACAAAGAACAGATGTGGCAGATCTGGTGGTGGTGTCTGTCTGTATATCTCTTGTAGACATGATGTCAGTGTTTATAATGATATTGTCTTTGAAAACTGTCATATTGACTCTCTTTTTGTTGAGATACATGTCAAAAATGGGAAAAATTTAATTGTAGGTGTGATTTATCGTCCCCCGGACACCGACCTTAATATTTTCACAACCAAACTGGAAGAAATTTTATTCTCAATTAACAACAAAAATAAAAGCTGTATTCTCCTTGGAGACTTCAACATTGACCTCTCCAGGAATGATGCAGCTAAAAATGACTTTATGAATACACTACACTCCTCTTCCTTCTTCCCTACCATTAATACCTATACTAGAATCACTCACTCCACCAAGTCCATCATTGATAATATCATTACTAACATTTGCAATTCCACACTGGTATCTGGAGTCGTGCTCTCTGAGATTTCTGATCACTTCCCCATTGTTCTGTTTCTTGACCTTGCCGTTAGGCCCTTAATCTCGCGACATAAACTAAAAATAAAAATACTTAATGAAGAAACCTTACAACGACTGAATGAGGACTTGCATGTCAACATATGGGATAGAATCTACAATTGTAGTGATGCTGATGCTGCATTTGACGCCTTGATTACTATGCAGAACTTATAAATGCATCACAGGGTGACTCCAAGAAATCCTGGAGAGTACTAAATAAGGTTCTAAATAGGGACCAAACCCCCCACACACACACTTCCAAACAATAACGCGGTTAGTAATCTCACCAGTAATGCCACTCTCGCTGACAAATTTAATAATTATTTTGTCTCTGTTGGAGAAAATTTATCTAATAAAATTAACCAACCCCAGGCTGCCTCTTTCAAACACTATCTATCAAGAAACTACTGGAATTCTTTCTTCCTGAAGTCAACTGATTGTGAGGAAGTCTGGAAAATCATCAAGGACATGAAGAACTCAAACTCTGCTGGAGATGATGAAATTTCCAGCAAAATTTTGAAAAATATCATTAATTTAGTACTGGAACCCCTTACCAACTGCATTAATCTGTCTCTAATCTCTGGAGTAGTGCCACAAATAGCAAAAATTGCACAAATTATACCAATCTATAAATCAGATGATAAGAATGATTTGACTAATTATCGTCCAATATCCATTCTGCCTACTCTTTCAAAGGTTTTGGAAAGAGTAGTTTATAACAGACTTACCAGTTACCTTGATTAGTTCAACATTATTATCCCATCTCAGTATGGCTTCAGAAAGAAACACACTACCTATATGGCAATACTTGACCTAACTGAAAAAAAATCAGTGATGCAATTGAAAGAGGCAACTGTGGCATTGGCATTTTTTAGACCTGTCTAAAGCATTTGATACCATTAACCATTACATCCTAATTAATAAATTACAACATTACAGTATCAGAGGCCTTGCATTAGATTGGTTTATTAATTACACAGGGTTACAAAAATAATTTTTTTCTAAGTTGTCTGTGTTTTTTCAACTGATTTAAGACAATTTTGCACCGCTGAATCCGAAAATACCATCCATTTCTCTCAATCAGGTGCTAAGTAAAAACCTGTACTTACTTAGTACTGTGCATGTACTTACCTTTATATAAATTATAATATAATGTAAATTTAATGTTACATCATCATTGTTCAAAATTCAGAGCATTTCAAGACATAAAAAAGAATTTTGCATCATATAAAGCGAAAATACCCTTACATGTAAACAAAAATGTATAAAACAACATGTGGCCATAATTCAAAAAGTTGACTTGATTGAGCAAAACCAATGTGATTTTTGGATTCAGCACATCAAAATTGTCCAAAATCAGCTAAAAAAAAACTTAGACAATAAATTTGGTGTTGACCAGTGTTATCTGTCTGGAAGACTTCACTATGTTTATATAAATAACCACAAGTCATCATATAAAACCATTCATCATGGGGTTCCCCAGGGTTCCATTTTAGGACCAGTTCTATTCATTCTGTATACAAATGACATTGCTAACTCCTTGTCTCTACTACATAAAGTACTGTTTGCTGATGACACTAATTACCTCAGCCAGGCCGAAAAGGCCAGGAGGAGGTTATGTTTTTGTCGGGGTTTGTCTGTGTGTCTGTCTGTCTGTCTGTGTGTCTGTCTGTGTGTCTGTCTGTCTGTCTGTTGGTTAGCAAGATAACTCAAAAAATCTTGGACGGATTTCCATGAAACTTTCAGGCGTTGTTGGAAATGGTACAAGGAAGAACTGATTAAATTTTGGGGGTGATCCGGTTCACCGTCTGGATACAGGAATTTTTTAAAGCATTTTTCATTCAACACTGTGACATACAGCCATTTTCAACATGTGCGCAGGTGCAATGGAGGGCGCTGGTCGTCGTGTCTGCAACACAAACTCTGCGTTCTTCAACGTTTTAGGCACAAAAGGACGCGGAAAACACTGCTGGCCTGGGCCCGCCAGCGTGCCTGTGTTTGCGCGCAACTGCAAAACCTCACACGGGCAGCTGTCCGCCGACGGATTCTTTGGCAGAAATTCCCCGGCCAGCCATAGGAGCTGCGCATTTGGCAGAAATTCACCGGCCAGCCATAGGCGCTGCGCAAAAACGAGCTCTCTGCCGGCGAAGCTTCTAAATTCTCGTTTGCCGCGGAGCGCAACCCCCCAAAAAATAATATTGTAGCGAACTCAATATGAGCACCCTACTTGGCTTGCCAAGTGGGTTGACCCTATTGGCGACACAGGTAGAGTGCGGGACTCCGGAGCGGGAGGCGTGAGTTCGAACCTCCCGGTGGGACGTCGCCATGTCGAGCAGCACGTTACAATATAATATAAAACCCACGGCAACCTGTCTACCCAATTTGCATCCGTCAGTGGAGGAGATGGACACAACAGCAACACTTCAGTTTATTACCTCCGCCAAGGAGGCAATGCTTTTACTACTGAACCACTAATCCTATCACTATCAGATTGATCATCATTGATTAATTGTGTGTTTATTGCACTGTCCCTGTCAAATAAACAAATAATCATTGTGAATCCAATTGCTAGTCATATGTTTACATGCTCAAGGAATCTGAAAACGTACACACAAACACTGTATGGGGGGAATTGTGGCGCTTGGCGGAGGTCTGCGCTCTCCGAGTGCTTTTCTAGTTTAGTTTTTGCTCACCAGAATCCAAATGAACCTGAACAGATAACAAATAGTGAACTTATGAAAATAGACACCTGGCTTCAGTGTAACAAACTTTCACTTAATTTCAGTAAAACTAATTATATTGTATTCCGTTCCAATAAAAAGCCAGACACCAAGGAAATTTGCCCCCAAATTAATGAACAATATATTACAAGAGTTAGCTCTATAAAATTCTTGGGGGTCCTCATTGATGAATTTCTCAATTTCAAATGTCACAATGACAATCTAACCAAGAAACTGGCCAAATACGCTGCTCTGCTTTTTAAAGTAAGACATTTTCTACCACTTTCAGCACTTCTCACTCTATATAAAACTTTATTTGAGCCTCCCTTACATTACTGCAATATCATGTGGGGTAACATATTTCCAACTCACCTAAAAAAGCTAGAAATATTCTCCAAAAGAAAGTCATACGTGCCTTATCATGGTCTGAATATAATTCTCCTACTAGTCATCTTTTCCATCGTTATAGTCCTCTAAGACTTGCTGAGCATAATTACTTACAGAATGCCTGTATAATGTACAACACGTATAATCAGGTTGTCCACAAACTCAACTATAAATTATGTGAACTCTTTCGAACCTTTCTTCCCATGAACACTTATACCACTAGCAATAAAAACCAAATTACTGTGGAAAAAAAAAACCGAAGACTAAAATCCACCAGGTTTAGTATTGTGTGCAGAGGACTGCAGATTTGGAATGAGCTTGATGAGAATCTAAAAATGTCACCTTCCATCTCCATCTTCAAGAAAAAAACTAAAAATGGAACTCCTATCATTATACAGTTAATCTATTTGCTACACAAACTTGCTTACTGATGAGTTGCTATGCCATTGTAATTTTGTTTTATTTGTTGATTCACTCCAATAGTATTTAATAACTTGACTATATGTGTTGAACTCACCTACTATTTCAATGTAAACAAATGCTGGGATTATGTGCTACATGTCTGTCATATGTTTGTTTGTTCTTTCACATAAAGACAGACTGATTTCCGTCATCATTTTGTAGTAGAATTGGGCTCCCTACTAAAAGCTTTAAATAGCTTATTTGTGATGACCCATTCACACTCCAAACCAATGAAAAAAAAAAAAGCCTATTGTATACTGCTAATCATGCTGTTGATAATTCACGTTGTAATTCATTCATGCTGTTGATAATGTGTGATGTGTGTGTGTGTGTGTGAATAAACACAGCCACATGGACTGGACTTTAGCTGTGGGACTGCCGAGACCCGCATGTGTTTAATGTGGCCCAGGAGGCTTCAGTAGCACTGGCCCCAGCAGCAAAATTATGAGGAAAAAAGCCTGAAATTTATGAGAAAACAGTTGCAAATTTATCAGAAAAAATGTGGATAATTTATGAGAAAAAAAGTCACAAATTAGTTTAAAAAAATTAGTAGCAAATTTACTGGAAAAAGGTCAAAAATTTACTGGAAAAAAATCTGAAAATTTTGGAGAAAAAAAAAGTCTCAAATTTACAAGAAAAAAATAGTAAACTTGCTTGAAAAAAGGTACAAAGTTACAAGAGAATTTATCAAATTTACAAGGAAGTTACAAGGAAAAAAATAGAAAAAGTTGCAAATTAACAAAAAAAAAAGTTTCAAATATATGAGTAAATAAAATGAAAATTTCCAAGACAATAGTTACAAATTTAGGAGAAAAAGTCAAATTGATGAGAAAAAAATTGCAAGTTTACAGTAAAAATAGTTGATTTTTTTTTTTTTTTACAAAGTTCCAAATTTACAAGAAAAATGTCTCTAATTTATGAGAAAAAAGTCACAAATTTGAGAAAAAATGTGGAAAATTTGTGAGAAAAAAAATCATAAATTTAGAAAAAAATAGTAGCAAATTTAATGGAAAAATAGTCAAATTACTTGAAAGAAGTTATGCACTTTCATGAAAAATTTAGCAAATTTACAAGAAAAAAGTCACAAATTTATGAAGAAAAAACTAGAAAAAGTTGCAAATTACAAAAAAGTTGTAAAGATATGTGAAGAAATTGAAAATGTACAAGACAAATTTACAAGAAAAAAGTAACAACATTTATGAGAAAAAAGTCACAAATTTATGATTATTTACGCTGTGGTTTCATGTATGGAAGCATACAGACAAGACAGAGAATGGTTCCAATAGTTTATTGACTCATTAGTTATCCAGTTATTTGACTGTTGCTGATTTACTGTTGCTGTCACAGTACATTCAAGTTCTTATATAACAGTGGAGATGAATCACACAAAAGATCACATCTCATACAAAATCTAAACAGATTTTTAAAAAAACAGTTAGCTATCATATGTAATCTTCATATTATCTTCATTTTTGTCTTTTTACCAGTGGAAATGTCACTGACAAAGACGGAAACATCTGCTAAAATACATATATGTTATCTGTTTTCATTACTGTTATTAAAATAGCTTCATTTCCTACAGCTAAAACACAGTACTACTTTTGCTGTTGGGGGGGGGGGGGTGATTGGAAGTTCTCCAAAGCTCTGCCCACCTCTGTCAGTCACTGTCGTGTGTGCCCTCGCTCCCTGACAGCTGAACAGAGGTGTGGAATCTCCCAGCACTATTCTGCTCAGCAAGTCTGGACTCACATCTGCACATAACCGCAGTCTACGGTTCTCAGCAGGGACGAGAACAATGCTGTAGGGCTTCAGTGCTTATTTAAGGGCACTTGAACACACCCAGTGTTCTTATTCTCTACCTCAGTCTTTCCTGTTTGTTTTCTCTTGGATTTTTTGGCTGGTAGATTAGTGGATGTTGCCATCCTTTAAACTTTTTTAGTAAGAATATTAGACTGGTTTCAGATTTCTTGAAGAAATTTCCAGGCTAATCCAAAAGGCCTGATTAATTCTGACAGACAGGAAGACCCAGATCAGACAGGATACTCTACAGATGATCACTATGTAAAAAAACATCCTTCAACAGCAGCCAATGCAAAGGGCTGGTTGGGTAGATGTTTCTATTACCAGAGAACAACAATGTGAAGTGTAGTGTAAGAGACTGAGAACACAGTGTCATGAAAAAACAGTATCTTTGTGATGCCTGGCCTTCAGAAGCTCTTGTCTACTGGACTAATGCTTACATACTGTAGGTTAAGGGTGGGCAAAAAATCATATATATCTGATGTACCATTGGGCTGTTTGATGTGACGATTTATATCAGACGACAAGAAAAAAAACGTCTATCATTTCATCACAAATTATTGTTTATATCAGGATTTTGCAAATTACGCATTGCCCAGTTTCTTCAGCAAAGCACCTCACACACTGCTGGTAAAGACAACAGGTGCAGATGGGTGGCTAGACTCCACTCTGCTGGTTAGCGCAGCAGATAACTCCAAACTAATGGTTTGGTCAGAGAGCCGCTACTTCTGTTTGCCAGGGCTGCAGGACTGTTTCCCCACCCTGCTGCACCAGAGCGGACAGTCCACTAACCTCGCTTTGATGAGATGTAAGTAATGTTAACACCATCTCACGCTTATCATTGTAAAACAGCAAATGCTAAATGACAATGCTAAGTTGTTGCTAATAGGAAGCATTTTTGGTGTATCAGACCATTTTTTCTATGATTTAAATTACTGCTGAATTTCTTAGTTTTGTCTGAAAAAATTGTTTCAAAGCTGCAAAAGTGCATGATGGCAGCACTTTCACACAGAATAAATAATAAGTCAATGAAAATGTGTCACAGGAGCAAACTGGCTCTTGTAACTTGATTTCCAATCATTTTAATTAGTCACGTAGCCATAATGAATAAAGCTGAAGTCATCACTTATATTTTATTACCTTTGTGCCTTTGATTTTCAGATCATGGCCAGTCTGAAAAATTATGTCTCAAATGCACATTAAAATGCAATTTTATAAAAAACACAGCAAAATTATGAGGTAAAAAGTTGCATAAAATTAGTGACAGATGAATTTGTATGATTGATTTTTCCAGTATGTAATTTAAAATAATAATAATTATAATAATGCATCAGATTTATATAGCGCTTTTCATAGACACTCAAAGACGCTTTACAGTAAATACATTATTCATTCACTCCAGGCACACAATGGTAGTGGTAAGCTACTACTGTAGCCACAGCTGCCCAGGGGCAGGCTGACGAAAACGTGGCTGCCAATGCACGCCAACAGCCTCTCCGACCACTACCCAACATTTATACACATTCATGCCCGTGTCATGGACACTGGAGGCCCAGGGACACAACGGCAGGATGTCTGCGGAGAGCATGAATCGAACCACCAACCTTCCAATAATTAGATGACCTGCTCTACCTCCTGAGCTGCTGCTGCCAAATAAAATAAATATATAAATAACATGGATGGTAAATGGTGTTCACTTATATAGCACTTTTTACTCATCTCTGTGTAGCGGAATCAATATAAGCACCCTACTTGGCTTGCCAAGGGGGTTGACCCTATTGGCGACACAGGTAGAGTGCGGGACTCCGGAGCGGGAAGTCGTGAGTTCGAACCTCCCGGTGGGACGTCGCTGGCCAGTTAAGTTTGTGCGCTCGGTGACATCTGGATGAGCAAACGCTTTACAGATCCTGCTGTCCACACACTGATGGAGGTGGAGCTGCCATACACCAGCGCTGGTCTGACCCACCAGGAGCAACTGAGGGTTCAGTATCTTGCTCAAGGACACTTCCACATGCAGACTGCAGACAGAGCGGGAATTGAACCCCTGACCCTCCGATCAGTAGTCGGCCACACTACACCTGCGCCACAGCAATAATAATAATTATATATAATAAATAAGCTAGAGAATTAACAGATGATGTACATCATGATATATCGTTATCAGGATATAAGATTAGTTATATCATAATATGAAATTTTGGTCATATCGCACAGCCCTAATGTACCGATACATCTGCCCACGCAAGACACATAATACCCATTTCTGCCCATTGAATATAATTTGTCGCATTAATGTTAGCTGACAGCAGTTAATTCTGACTTCTGTCTGCCAGCCAACACTGGCGAACTTGACGCCTGTATGCTAGACGGTGAAGACTGGACCACTAGGTGTGCAGCTTGGCTGAGGCTGCTCTGACTGACAGACTCTCTGCCTCCTCCTCTCACAGTTGTGCTGCTGCTGCTCACTCCCACCACCCAACCACAAAACAACCTCCAGGACATGTGTGCATTTTTAAAACCGATGAGGAGGGAGACCGACTTCATTTTTTTGAAAATTCTTTTTGCACGTTCATGCTTTCAAGCATGTTTTAACATCATAAATGTTTTATGATGTCGCTGGCATTGTCCACTGTGCCCAGCACCCAGACACCCCATCATGGAGAACATCTCATTTGCTGTGGTTAACTTTTTTGCTTCATAATAATCTTCAATCAAGTGCACACTTGCGCCTCATCAATCAGTCCAGGTACTTGTGTCAAAACTGTGTTATGCTACAGATGTACTGTACCTACACCAGAAAGACCCTAAAAACATGATCTTACAAGAACTGTGATGGTCGTCACTGGCAGTACAGACGATAATGGTGTTTCTTTTCACAGGTATTCAAACAACAGAATGTTCTTGGGGTCTCCCATGTATGGGAACTAAGCTCAATGGAAAGTTCTTGTTGCTGGGAAAAGGTCCAATTTGTCTGCTGGGACATGCATCCACCCATCATCTTTAATGCTTTTAAAATCAACACATCTCCAAAGACAAAACTCTTCAAAATCTGAGTTCCTGTCAGTCAGAACTGAGAAAGATCTTGAAAAAGTGACATTTTGCTGAGCTCTGCTGGACTTTTTAAAGTCGCATAATAGATCAAAGGGGGTGTTTCATATGCAGTTAAACATTTATCTTCATGCTGTAAACTGCTTGCAAGACTGTTTTCAGGCCACATATCTGTAGTTTCAGTCGCCTGAAGAAGACAATGGTAAAAGGAAGCGAATACTGTTTTGTTACCACAACTTTATCTCTTTTTCTACTGCACCATTACTTCAGAAATTTGTGTGCAACAAATACGGCCCAACTCCATGTTTGTGGTTTTCAGAGATGTCACAGCTCTTTTCTGAGTGAAAGCTCATGGACCGATTGAGGAGAGTGGAAAATATTATTAATGACTTAAGCTACAGTCACAAACACCCTTTTTGGACCATTTCATATGGCCTTCTTAAGGTAGCTGTAGGAGAATCCAGCATTTGTAGACCACTGATAATTTCGTGGCCAGGTTGATGGTCTTGTCCAAGATTTCTACGAATGTACCACGAAAACCCCTCATCGTAGGGCGGCTGTACAAATGCCATAGGAACAATGCAAGAATTACGCAAGATGTTGGCCGTAAGTATGCCTCAAGAACACCTTAAGTTGTTCTTGAGGGCCCTTTACAGCGGTCATGGGAAACGCTGTATGAATCCCCATTCATACAGAGATTTGTACCTTATGAGTGAGGTGCTCATAAGGCAGAAGTATGTCATTCGTGTGACATTTGTCCTGACAAAATGTGCCAAAACTATAACATCTTCCTACCAATGACTTGAGAGTGCTGTGAGTTGCACAGAAATTTTCGTAAGATGACAGCAAATATGCTGTAAGAAGATCCCAAGGCACCCTTAAGAACATAAGAACTCTAGGACCATCGTATGACAGAAAAGCACCTCAATTCTCAAGAAAACCTCAAGTTGCTCTTGTGAATTGAACGGAAGCCATAAGAAACCATGCACCCTTCCACGAATGTCTGCAAACTTCAGAATTCGTAGGAAATGGGAGATTCTTACAAAACCATCGTTTGTGAGAATCTTTGTGACCGTAGCTTTAATCAAGCTTATGTGGGCAAAGGTGTTGGGTCAGCTTCACACACAAGTATATATCTAATACATGCTTTTTTCCACTGGACAGTGCAGTCCAAAACAAGCAGAATTTTAGGCCTATATTGCTTCTGTTGTTGTATTCTTTTTACGTATGTAGAAGTGACATTCGGAATCTGGGTTCAGGTAAACCTGTCCAACCTGTGGTGACCTCTGTGGCTTTTTTCTGTTCTGCCTCAGACTGTATCCTCGCCAGGCCCCGAGCAGTCAGTTTTATAGAGGACACCCTGTTTGTACACACTGTATGCCTAACCAGTGAACTGCTTATACCCTTGTGCACTGCTGATCCCCAACACCTCTCTCCCCAATGTAATTTATTTTTCAAAGTCTAACCACTGGATTCCAACCAGGACACTGACATGGAACCTGCTAAGGAAGATGCCAGTTTCCCATCACTGCACCCAATCAAAAGAGCGAGGCACTACTTTCCAGTGTAGGCATTTCAATTTGTTGTTTGGTGGGATTCAATGGGGCAAAGCTGCTCCATAAAATACTGCCCTAAAATGCAAAGTAGAGTACGTGAGTAAAACACCTTTAACTTTAAAATGTCAACAATGTTATAGGTACTGTCCAGCATTAGTTTTGCATTCATGTAAAGTTTTCTTATGAAGACAATGACTCAGGGCACTTTGTCAGATCACAAAGTCCAACTCTAAGACTTAACTCAGTTTTGAACAAATGTGTAGTTACTGTGTTTTGTCTGTGTTGGGGAGCAGAGATCATAAGAACTTCTACAGAGGACACAGTGCTTCTGGAAAATACAGTATGTCCAGGCCATGCTTACCAGGAATAAGTGATTGTTGATGTGCATTTATACTGTTGAACCATATAATTACAGAAGGGAAGGGAACAGACTTCAGAGGACACTTCTGGTTTGTGCAAACAGGAAAACTACAAAAATAGCGACACTCATGGTGAGATATTTACAGACACAAGGCAAATGCCTCCTAATACAGAGGATACACTGAAACAAATACAGATCTTCACAAGCTAAAATATCATGCATGGTGTCCTAAGGCAACTTCATAAAAGTGGATTGAGGGTAAGCTGTTAACACTGTGGAACAACGCCCCCTGCCCCCCGCCCCCACACTGAGCTGAAGGACGGGGCGCTGGAGCAAGGCAGGTCTGACTGCAGAGTTCAGTATTCACAACAAAGTCAGATGTTCCAGTAGCTCTGATTTTTGTTGCATGTCAGTAGATGTACTGTAAATGGACGGCGTGATGCTACGATGTGCAGTTTCAAGACTGTCAAGTGATAGCATGTGCCTGTAGCTGCCATACTGGGGACTAGATGACCCGGAGCCACCGTAAAGCATGGATGTAATTTCTGGGCCTAAACAGAAATGCAAAAATACTGAAGGAGACCTTTTCCTTCATTTTATTTTATAAAAATGTTACTTCTTTATACATCTGAGTGTATTTGGTGTTCACATCGGTACTGTCACACTTTCTTGATCAATTCAGAGCCACAGTCACCGGCCCATACTTTATGACTGACAAGTTGCCCCCATAGGAGTCCCCATCCTCCGTCACTGTGCAGCCTCTGTTGTCACAGGATTTGAAAATAGGATGACAGGGATGTTTGCAAGTCTGTGGCCACTGCTTCTGGATCTTGTGAAAACCAGTGGGTGAACTCTTTCATAACCACTAACATCAACTTTTTAGTTTTTCAACTAGATTATATTAAAGGGGACATAAGACTGCTTCAGTGTTTCTGTGCATCTATTTGGTCATCTACTACTACTTATAGAATAAGTCTAAAAAACACAACCCTGTCACTTTGTTAGAGTCTGCCTTGGTCTCAGCACCTCTCATGATATAAGCAGTCTTAATTTTGCTGTGGTGATGAGAGAAGAATGATGCCACCATCCCAGCTTCATCTGACGGTGGTGGGACGATCCTAATGACTGTCAAAATCCATACACTAACAGAAAAAAGAACTAAAAATCAGGGGACTCCATCCCAGGATCTAACCTCAGTGGAGGAGCTTATCTTTAATAATTGTCAATCCCCCATTTGGGGGGGGGGGGGTGTCACCTCAAATCCCAGAGGAGGTGGATGTCATTTCCCAAAGGATTTAATTGGCTGGAGAGCTGCACTGATACACTCACTGAGCTCTGATCTGGATCTTAACCTGCTCTGGATCGGGTTGACAATGTGAGTTCGCATTGTGATCTACCCTGGTGAGAAGTGAACCAGCTTCTTAGTACAGAAGACTAAATCCTGCTTCATAATACAGGCCTTAGGTCCCTGTTTCTGAAACTATGAAATAATGCAATGACTAAGGGTGCTTTCACACCTACAGGCTTTAGTTCATTTCAGTCGAACTCGAGTTTGTTTTCTCCATTAGCGCAGCTTGTTTTCTCCGGTGAGGACACTCTAATTGCCCTCAGGTGTGCACCAAAGCAACCATACCGAGACCTCCTCTTTTAGGTGGTCTTGATTCAAATCAACTGGTGAACTCTGGTACGGTCCTGCAGGTGAGAAAGGGACCGCACTAAAACAGGACCAGCAGCAAAGGGTAAAACATTTTATGCCGCTGATGGAGCTTCTAAAATATCTGTGGCTGAGCATGTCACGGTTCTGGAAGATTAATGAACGTTAACATGTTATTTTCCTTCTGTAGCTGCACCTCATTTTCAGACTGACCAATTTGCCTAAAGTGGTATATGCACATACTGTATGTAATAAACGATAACCAGGGTGATGAAAACCCCTGCAGATTATGCTACGATTTGTATTAATTTCTCCCCAGAAATGCATAAATGGACAGTAGTCATCCCACTTCCTGTATTTACCTTTCCAGTTCTCACAGCAAAATAAAACTGATCAATAAGAACAGAGAACGTTCTGACATAAGCCTCGCAGTATTTAACATGAGGCAGTTTGGTTTGCTTGAATTTTTGCCTGTGTGAAAGGGAACCAAACAAAGAAGAAAATGATACAAATTTAGCGGTGAAAGCACCGTAAGTCTGTTCTACAGTGCTGTGCATTCCCCCCCCCCCCATTCTGAGTTCTTATATTTTTACATGTTTTAAATCATTGAACAAATTCTAATATTAGACAAAGATAACTCGAGTAAATACAAAATGCAGTTTTTAAATGATGATTTCATTTATTAAGAGGAACAAGTATTTAAACCTTCCTGGCCCTATGTGAAAAAGTAACTGCCCCCAAAACCTAATAACTGGTTGTTCCACCCTTGGCAGCAACAACTGCAACCAAGTGTTTGCAATAAATGGCAGTGAACCTTTTCCATCACTGTTGAGGAAATATAGCTGGATTAAACTGATGGCCGGACATTCTCCTTCAGGATTTTCTGGTGGAGAGCAGAATTCCTGGTTCCATCAATTACTGGAAGTTGTCCAGGTTCTGAATCATTAAAGCAGCACCAGACCATGACACTACCACCACCATGTCTGACTATTGATGTTGTTGTTTTTCTGAAATGCTGTGTTAGTTTTACACCAGATGTAACAGGATACATGTTTTCCAGAAAGTTAAATTTTTGTCTCTTCAGTCCACAGAATATTTTCCCAGAAATTCTGGGGATCATCAAGATGTTTCATGGCAAATGTGAGATGAGCTTTTGTGTTCCTTTTGGTCAGCAGTGGTTTTCACCTTTGAACTCTGCCATGCCCCCCCCCCCCCCCGAGTCTCTTTCTTATTGTTGGATCATGGACCAGGCAAGTAAGGCAGTTCTTTAGATGTTCTGGGTTTTTACTTCTCATCCATCCATCCATCTTCTACCGCTTTTCCGAAGGTCCAGGTCACGGAGGCAGCCACTCAAGCAGAGAAGTCCAGACTTCCATCTCCCCGGTCACCTGCTCCAGCTCTTCAGAGAGGATACCAAGATGTTCCCAGACCAGCTGGGAGATGTAGTGTCTCCAGCAAGTCCTGGCTGTACCCCGGGGTCTCTTCTCAGTGGGACGTGTCCGAAACACCTCACGTGGGAGGCATCCAGGAGGCATCCTGATCAGACGCACAAACCTCCTCAACTGGCTCCTTTTAACATGGAGGAGCAGCAGTTCTACTCTGAGCCTCTCCCGGATGACTGAACTCCTCACCCTGTCTCTAAGGGTGAGTCCAGCAATCCTACGAAGAAAGCTCATTTCAGCCCCTTGTATCCACAATCTCATTCTTTTACTTCTCATCTGTTCTTGAATTTCTTTAGATCACAGCACGATGTCTTTCTTTTTTTAATATCTTTTACCCTATTTCACTTTGTCAGACAGGTTCGATTTAAAGCTGGGTTCACACTAACATTTGGACCAACTTTTACTGATGTTTTGAAAAATCAGAGAAATCAGTCCAAACATTCATGAAATTACGTTTGTGACCACACACCAACTTTTACGAACTTTTGCTAGCATTTCCCAGCGTTGCATTCAGCGTTGTCAAACTTCTGCCAACTTAGGCTAGTGTATATGTAGCAGTTCCCAACTTAGGTTAACTTAAGCAAAGGAATGCTCAGCGCAGGTCAGCTGACATCAGTGTCAGGCGACACTCATATAAAGATCAGCATTTGTGGAGGCTTCCTGTCATCTTGGAGCTGCTTTTTTGGATGGATTCACACCACAATGTTTGGACCAACTTTTACTGACGTCTGGCTCTGCTGGCAAAAGTTGATAAAAGTTGGTGTTTGTTGGCAAACACTGGCAAAAGTTGTATTCGTTGAGAATTTACAGCATGCTGAAAATTTGCTGATGTTTGGAAATAAACGTTGGTGAAAGCTGTCCTCAATTTGTAAAAGTTCCCGAGGGCCAAGTTATGCAGAGTTCACCTAAGTCAGCCTAAGGTAAGCTCCATTGGCAAACGTTGACTGAAATGCTGGTGAAAACAGATGTTTTTAGATCAAAACTTAGTTCAGACATGCAGGAACGAAAGAGAAATAGAGAGAAGGGGGAGTTAAAAATAAAGAAATTATATATGTAAGAGGACAATGTAGAGTATTTGTTTAGTGATAACATGGTATGTATGACATGCTTTTTTTAAAAATTTTTTTTTTAATGTATGGGATACACAAACACACACACACACACACACACTACTCAAAAAGTTAGGGATAGTTGGCTTTCGGGTGAAATTTATGGAAAATGTAAGAAGTTCACCCTACAGTGGTATTGTAACATGAAAGTAGGGCATTTAAGTAGAAGCGTGCAATGGTGATTTCCTCATCTCAAACTACTGAAACAAAAGCCAACAACAGTGGTGGGTATACCACAACAAAAATTATCAGTGTCTCAATAGCTTGTCATGTGCCCTTCAGCATCAATTACAGCTTGACGACGTCGCATGTTGTTCACAAGTTGTTTAAGGTCATGCCACAGCATCTCAATCAGATTCAGGTCAGGACTTTGACTAGGCCACTCCAAAGTCTTCATTTTGTTTTTCTTAAGCCATTCAGAGGTGGACTTGCTGGTGTCTTTTGGATCATTGTCCTGCTGCAGAACCCAAGTGCGCTTCACCTTGAGGTCATGAACAGATGGCCGGACATTCTCCTTCATGATTTTTTGGTAGACAGCAGAATTCATGGTTCCATTTACCACAGCAAGTCTTCCAGGTCCTGAAGCAGCAAAACAGCCCCAGACCATCACACCACCACCATCACCATATTTTACTGTTGGTATGATGTTTCTTTTCTGAAATGCTGTGTTACTTTTAGGCCGGATGTAATGGGACACACACCTTACAAAAAGTTCAACTTTTGTCTCGTCAGTCCACAGAATATTTTCACAAAAGTCTTAAGGATCATCAAGATGTTTTCTGGCAAAATTGAGACAAGTTGTTCTTGTCTCATGTTCTTTTTGCTCAGCAGTGGTTTTTGTCTTGGAACTCTGCCATGCAGGCAATTTTTGCCCAGTCTCTTTCTTATGGTGGAGTCATAAACACTGACAACTGAGGCAAGTGAGGCCTGCTGTTGTGGAGTCTTTTGTGATCTCTTGGATGAGTCGTCGCTGTGCTCTTGGGGTAATTTTAGTCAGCTAGCCACTCCTGGGAAGGTTCACCACTGTTCCATGTTTTCGCCATTTGTGGATAATGGCTCTCACTGTGGTTCACTGGAGTCCCAAAGCTTTAGAAATGGCTTTATAACCTTTTCCAGACTAATAGATCTCAGTTATTTTGTTTCTCATTTGTTCCTGAATTTCTTTGGATCGCAGCATGATGTCTAGCTTTTGAGGATCTTTTGGTCTATTTCACTTTGTCAGGCAGGTCCTACTTGAGTGATTTCTTGACTGAGGACAGGCGTGGCAGTAATCAGGCCTGGGTGTGGCTAGAGAAATTGAACTCAGCTTTCCAAAGATGTGATAAACCACAGTTAATTTATGTTTTAACGGGGGTGGGGGGCAATCACTTTTTCACACATGGCCATGTAGGTTTGGATTTTTTTTTTTACCCTTAATAATAAACACCTTCATTTAAAAACTGCATTTTGTGCTTACTTGTGTTACCTTTGTCTAATATTTATGTTTGTTTGATGATCTGAAACATTTAAGTGTGACAAACATGCAAAAAAAAATGAGAAATCAGGAAAGGGGCAAACATTTTTTCAGACCACTGCACATAGGACTATAAAACGAAAATAAATACTGAAACGTATGCCCAAGGGAGATGTGTTCACTCCAGAAGCAGGTCCAGAATGGCAGGAAGCCTCCACAAACACTGATAAGGACCTATACTTTATATAAGGACCTGTACTTTATATAGCGCTTTTTCTAGTCTCAAAGACCACTCAAAGTGCTTCACTAGTACTAACCCTCTATTCTAAGGGCCAATAAGAGACAGATATCTAGGGACAATTTAGAACAACCAATTAACCTAACATCTGATCTTTGTGAGCGTCACCTGACACTGATGTCAGCTGATCTGTGTTGAGTATTTCTCTGATTTTTCAAAACATCTGTAAAAGTCGGTCCAAACGCTATAGAGTGAAACCAGCATTAACTTAGGCTGACTTAGGTAAGCTGTGCATAACTTAGCTCAGGAACTTTTAGAAAATGAGCACAGCTTTCACCAATGTTTATTTCCAAACGTTGGTGAATTTTCAGCAGGTTGAATATTTTCAAAGAACACAACTTTCACCAGCATTTGCCAACAAACACCAGCAATCAATAACTTTTGCCACCAGAGCCAGACATTTGCCAAAACATCAGTAAAAACCGGTCCAAACGTTGTAGCGTGAATCCACCTTAAGTGATTTCTTGATTCAACAGGTCTGGCAATAATCAGGCCTGGGTGCGGCTATGAAACTGAAGTCAGCTTTTAAGCAAACATGGTTAATCACAGTTAATTCATGTAAAACTGGATTTTGTATTTATTCGGGATATCTTTGTCTCATATTAAAATTTGTCAAGTAATTTGTTAAATTTGTTAAACTAGTGCAGTGCCTGGTCATATGACTATATAAGTCAGTTGTTCAGTTCAGCAAGAACTGAATAACTCCTTTTAAGGTCCTCTAAGGAAGACCTGGTTCTGGAGCTCAGATTGGGCCCAAATTTTTTTTTAATCATTTTATCCCACCAGCCTCCAAAGCCTGCACTGTGAATTTCAGCCCCCAACTCCCACCTTTTCCACCTCTGTGTTCATTTAATGGAATATTTAGGTAATTACCCATGTGAAAAAATAATTTTCTGGTTTCAGGTTAACATCTGTTGTGAGGGATGGTTACAACCACCCTCAGATGTGAGGACTAATGATTTAAACCTGCAATGCTATTTGAGCCCAGCAGATAGCAACAAATGGTGGGAAAAGAGACTTCCTGTCTATCATGTGTGTAGAGCGCTGCACACACTATAATCCATCCATCCATCTTCTTCCACTTACAGTATCTCACAAAAGTGAGTACACCCCTCACATTTTTGTAAATATTTTATTATATCTTTTCATGGGACAACACTGAAGATATGACACCTGTCCTTACATGGACTTGATGCTCTTCTAGGGAATGACAAAAAATGAGAATGTCCTCCAAGTACAGAAATACAAAGGAGTTGAGGAAGTCCCTGAGAACTGAAATGAGATGAAATGTCAGAAAACTGCAGGTGCATTGTGAGGACGAAGGGCATGACCAAATACTCAAAATAGCCAGATGGTGTACAAAAACCTGTCTTCAATTCATTGCCCTCTCAGATTCTGATGAGGTGATAGGCATTATGTAAGATGAGCTGAGTGAAAACTGTTGCACCCTGCAAAAGATCAAAGGCAGAGTTGATTAACTGTAAGGCATAGCCATCTTTGATTGTGATGTTGCTACGTTCTCTGAAATCAGTGCACAGCCAAAGTGACCCATCCTTTTTTCCAGTGAAGAAAAACCCAGCCCCTAAGGCAAAGGTTGACGGATGAATAATTCCCACACTCAGCGACTCTCCAATGTATTTTTCCATAGCTTCTCTTTTTGGTGCCAAGTACAACTGAATAGCCTGCTGGTGGGTAAGCGCACCCCTAGAGGACATTGATAGTGCAGTCATGCGGTGTGTGTGGAAGTAGAGACAAGGCCTTAGATTTGCTGGGAACAGCAGCAAGATGGTGGTAATTAGATGGGATACTTGGTAGATTGGGAGGCTTGGAGGGTGGTGAATTAAAAGGCATGGCTGGTGAACAGGCAGCAGACTATAAACACGTTGATAAGCCAAATATGCTCCAAGAAGTGACTTTCCCTTTCTGCCAATTGATTAACGAGTTGTAGAGATGCAACTAGGGGTGACCGAGGACAGCAGGAGAAGTGGAGGCAGGTAGGATCAGAAACTGTAAGTGTTCTCTGTTACCTGAAACTAGCATGGATACTGGAGCTGTCTGGTTTACCACCTATGGACAGGCCTCCTGCTGATGCCAACACTCAACAGGTATGAGTCGTGAGTGAACCACAGTCATGGGTTCAGGCACACTGACCAGCCTGGGAGACGGCAGTGCTTGACAATTAGACCAAAGCAGGGAGTGATGTTGTTGAGATGGACGGCTGGCTCCCTGCCGCTCCCGGGAGCAGTCATGAAGACAGTTATCTAACTTAATAGTGACTGAAATTAGCTCATCAAGTGATTCTGGCTCATTGTTGCATGCTAGTGTAACATGCAAGTTTGAATTAGGGCTTTAAGTGAAAATGCTGTCCAGAGTTACGTGCTCCCACTCCACCTCAGAAGCCAAAACATGAAATCTACTGAAAATTCAGCTACTGATTTAGTTCACAGTCTGAGGTTAAGTACCCGAGAAACGATATTCCCCTCCCACTCCGAGTGATCAAACACCCATTCAAATTCACAGGAGAAACGGGCAAAGGTATAGGTGGGATAATTGGGACAGTGAACTATTTTGTATGTCCATGTAAGAGCACGACCATCAAGTAAGTTAGCTATGTAGATGATCTTGCTATGGTCTATGGGGAAATCTTTGGGCACCTGTTGAAAAATAATGAGTCTACATTGTAACAGGACACCCTGTTCCTCCCCAGGCTTCCCGCTATAACACGCCAGAGTGGAGATGGTGACGGAGTGATGTTGGTGAACCTGAGATGAGGAAGTGGAACCCAAGGGTGCTGCAGAGGAGGTGGGAAGTGGATTTTCCAAGCTGTCCCAAGCTAAGTGAATTGGTCTTGCCAATCAATGACCTTCAGTAATTATGAGTTTGTAGCTTACATATGGAGAGGTGGTGAATATCCAGATTACGGTCTGCCAGGGAGTGAGCCCAGTCCACCCAGGCAACAGTTTAGAGGAATCCAAGGAGACACACAGTTAGGCTACAGCAGTGGATTCTGGATTTAGGTTCTTACTGTTTCCAGCGTCAGGAGGAAAGGTGCACAAGGGAAGCGCGCACACCACACAAGCTTGGCTGTGAGTCAAAAATTCCCGTCCTGAGGAAGGGGAACCACTCGCTAATAAAGACTGCAGCTGACGGGAGACAGGTGACGAGCCACAGCAGCTGGGCAAAATCAGGTAATCAGCAGGAAAAAAGTGGGCACAAAGCTGAGGTACTAGAGCAAAAATGAAATCTTAGTAACATCTTAAATCAAGATATTTCGCCTTGTGCAGTTTGTAAGAAAATTTTACTCACTCTAAGACATTTTTAAATTGTTTTAAGTTAATTTAAAGTAGTTTTTTTTTTTTTTTTTTTGCAAATGGAGCAAGAAAATGGCAAAACATTATACTTCCCAACCAGCATGTCCATGTGGGCCCCACCAAAGGTTAAATCTGGGCTGTCTTATAGGTCTCATGTGGGTTTGTCCATGGAGTCCACGTTGGCCCCATCTGTGTTTACCCACATGGACTTCATTTGTTTACCCATTTTCAACTTATTTTCTCATAAATTTGCTATTTTCTTGTAAATTTGCAACTTTGTAAAATATTCAACTTTTTTCTTACTGTAAACTTATAGCTTTTCCTCATAGCTTTGGGAGTTTTTTCTTGTAAATTTGCTAAATTTTTCTTTCAATTTTGTAACTCTTTTCAAGTAATTTTACTTTTTTTTCTTGTAAATTTGCAACTTTTTTCTCCTTAAATTTCAATGTGTTCTCATAAATTTCCAGCTTTTTTTGAGTAAATATGTGACTTTTTTCTCATAAATCTGCTATTTTTTTTTTGTAAATTTTACTTTTTTCTTACAAATTTTCACATTTTTCCCCTCAAAAATTTGTGACTTTTGTGCATAAGTCTGTCTATGGTACAAGTGTTACTGAAACCTGCTCACCCACATTAAACCCATGTGGGGCCCAGTTGGGTTTAAAGTGGGTAAGCAGATTACCTGTAGGCAGGGCTTGACATGAACTTTTTAGCTCACCAGCCACTGTGGCTAGTGATTTTCCAAAGTTACTGGCCACTCAGCCTTTCCACTAGCCATAATGTTGTGGTTGTAATGTAATATATAATATGTAATATGAGAGTGAAGTACAGGTAGAGTTGGGGTTCATCCCAATTCTCATTTGAACCCCTACCCCTTTGCCTACCCCGGTGAACTGGGACACCCCTTCATGGCTACACTGCATCATTAGTAGTTACTGATGGATTTAACCTAACCTGCTTTCACCAGAAAAAAAGAAGAGAAACAAAAAGAAAAACTGATGAGAAAAAAGTCTCATTTTAAGGAGAAAAAAGTCTCAAATTTACATGAACAATTCTAATCAGCAGAAAAGGTCAGAAATTTACTAGAAGAAAGCTGTAAATTCACAGAGAAAACTTTGGACCCCCTGGTAGTCAGTTTTAGCCCGTGGGCCATATGTGTGACACCCCTGGACCAATCCATTAAAATACATATTTAGAGAGTAAAGAACAACTTCTTGCTCTAAAAACGAATCATGTTTAACCATAGAGGTAAGAGCTGATGTGTGTGTGTGTGTGTGGGGGGGGGGGGTACAGCAATTAGCTACTCACCACTGGGACAACGGGGATCAGGGACAGTTCTCCTGGTAATATGATTGCTGAGAGTGGGGACGGGTGTGTTCTCCTGACTGCTGCCTGTTAGTCACTATTTCTCCAGACTGGCTGCAAAATGCCCCTCATGGATCGTCACCTTATCGTGGTGAGGTGTTTGCGTGCCCTAGTGATCCCAGGAGCTATGTTGTCCGGGGCAATTTGCCTCTGGTAGGGTCACCCAAGACAAACTGGTCCTGAGTGAAATGCCAGACTAAGAACGATCCAACAGACTCTCATGATGAATGCTAGAACAAGGATTCAGTGTACCCCACCCGGTATGGGGTTACCGGGATACCACCCTGGAGCCAGGCCTGGGGGAGGGTCTCGATAACTAGCATCTGGTGGCCGGGTTTCAGCCCATGGGACCCAGCTGGGCTCAGCCCAAAGGAGTTACACGGGTCCACCCTCCAGTGGGCTCACCACCTGCAGGAGGGACCATGGGGATCCGGTGCTATGTGGATCAGGTGGCGGTCTTATCCCAAGCTTCCAAAACTGGGTTTTGGGATGTAGAATGTTACCTCTCTGGTGAGGAAGGAGCCTGAGCTGGTGCATGAGGTTGAGAGATACTGATTAGATATAATCGACCTCACCTCAACAGACAGCTCCGGTTCCAGAGTCAGTCTCCTGGAGAGGGGCTGGAGCTTGGCCTACTCTGGAGTTGCCCCGGGCGAGAGGCAATGAGCAGGGGTGGGAATTCTTGTATCCCCCCACCTTGCTGCCTCTATATTGGAGTTTTCCCCGTGGATGAAAAGGTTGTTTCCCTGTACCGTCGGGTTGGGAAACGGGTCCTGACCATCATTTGGTGCATAGGCACAAAGAGTACCCATCCTTTTTGGAGTCTCTGACTGGGGTGCTGGAGAGTGCTTCTCTTGGAGACTCTATTGGCCTACTGGGGGACTTCAATGCGCAAGGTGGGCAACGGCAGTGAAACCTGGAGGGGGTGATTGGGAGGAACGGCTTGCCCAATGTGCACCCTAGGTTGCAGGTCGATGATTGATTTTGTTATCGCGTCATCAGACCTGCGACCGTATGTCTTGGACACTTGGGTAAAGAGAGGTGCAGAGCTGTCAACTGATCACCACCTGGTGGTGAGTTGGATTCAATGGCAGGGGAGGATGCCATTCAGACCTGGTAGACCCAAACGTATAATGAGGGTTTTCTGGGAATGTCTGGCTGAGGCCCCTGTCTGGGAGGTCTTCAACTCCCACCTCCGGAAGAACTTCAACCACATTGCGAGGGAGTCTGGAGGCATGAAGTCTGAATAGGCCATGTTCTCCACCTCCATTGCTGAAGCGGCTGCCCAGAGCTGCAGCCACAAGGTCGTCGGGGCATCTCATGGTGGCAACCCCTAAACCAAGTGGTGGACACCAGTGGTGAGGGGGCCATTAAGTTGAAGAAGGAGTCCTATTGAGCTTGGTTGGCTTGTGGGACTCCCGAAGCAGCTGAGGTGTATTGGCAGGCCAAGTGGAGTGTGGCTCAGGTGGTTGCTGAAGCAGAAATTTGGGTATTTGAGGAGTTCAGTGAAGCCATGGAACAAGACTTTCAGTCGGCCTCAAAGACATTCTGGCAAACTGTCTGGCGGCTCAGGAGGGGGAAGCAGCTCCTTGTCCACAGTGTGTATGGTGCGGATGGGGCACTGCTGACTTCGACTGGGAATATTGTCGGGTGGTGGAAGGAATACTTCGAGGATCTCCTCAATCCCACTGACACGCCTTCCACAGAGGAAGCAGGGCTTGTGGATGAGGGGGACGACTTGCCTATTACAGGTTCTGAGGTCGCCAAGGTGGTTAAAAATATCTTTGATGGCTGGGCGCCAGGGGTGGACGAGATTCGCCCCGAGTACCTCAAGGCCCTGGATGTTGTAGGGCTGCCATTGTTGACACGCCTCTGCAACATTGTGTGGAGGCTGGGGGCAGTGCCTTTGGCATGGCAAACTGGGGTGGTGGTTCCTCTCTTCAAAAAAGGGGACCAGAGGGTGTGCTCCAACTTTAGAGGGATCACACTCCTCGGCCTCCCTGGGAAGGTCTATGCCAGGGAACTGAAGAGGAGAGTCTGGCCGTTGGTCGAAACTCGGATTCAGGAGGAGCAATATGGTTTTTGTCCTGGCCATGGCACATTGGACCAGCTCTTTACCCTCTCGAGAATCCTTGAGGGTTCGTGGGAGTTTGCCCAACCAGTTTACATGTGTTTTATGGACTTGGAGAAGGCATTCGACCGCGTCCCTCATGGTTTTTTTGTGGGGGTGCTTTGGGAGTATGGGGTATTGGCTTGTTGTTACAAGCTATTCAGTCTTTGTATGACCGTTGTGAGAGTTTGGTTTGTATTGCCAACACTCGGTCGGACTCATTCCCAGTGAGAGTTGGACTCCGCCAGGGCTGCCCTTTGTCACCGATCCTGTTCATAATTTTTATGGGCAGGATTTCTAGGCCCAGCCAGGGAACGGAGGGTGTCATGCTTGGTGGCCACAGGATCTCATCTTTGTTTTTTGCAGATGATGTTGTCCTGCTGGCTTCATCCAGCAATGACCTACAGGTCTTACTGGGACGGTTTGCTGCTGAGTGTGAAGTGGCTGGGATGAGAATCAGTACCTCCAAATCTGAGTCCATGGTCCTCAGCCAGAAAAAAGGTGGATTGTCCTCTTTGGGTTGGGGACAAGCTCCTGCCCCGAGTGGAGGAGTTTAAGTATCTTGGGGTCTTATTCACGAGTGAGGGGAGAATGGAGCGAGAGATTGACAGACAGATCAGAACAGCATCTGCAGTGATGTGGACATTGTACCTGTCTGTTGTGGTGAAGAGGGAGCTAAGCTCTCAGGCAAAGCTGTCAATTTACCAGTCAATCTACGTTCCTACCCTCACTTATGGTCATGAGCTTTGGGTAATGACCGAAAGAACGAGATCGCAGATACAAGCGGCTGAAATGAGCTATCTTTGTAGGATTGCTGGACTCACCCCCAGACATAAGGTGAGAAGCTCAGTCACCCGGGAGAGGCTCAGTGTAGAACCGCTGCTCCTCCACATTGAAAGGAGCCAGTTGAGGTGGTATGGGCATCTGATCAGGATGCCTCCTGGACGCCTCCCACTTGAGGTGTTTTGGGCATGTCCCTCTGGGAGGAGACCCCAGGGCAGACCCAGGACTTGCTGGAGAGACTATGTCTCCCAGCTGGTCTGGGAACGCATTGGTATCCCCTCTGAAGAGCTGGAGCAGGTGGCTGGGGAGAAGGAAGTATGGGATTCTCTGCTTGAACTGCTGCCTTCGCGACCCAGACCTCTGGAAAAGTCGTAGAAGATGGCTGGATGGATGGCTGCAAAATGAGCTAGCCATGGGTGGAGTCTTGCTCCACTCCGTACCCGGTACAGAAAAAGCTGCCACTCACCACGGCATTTCTTCCCACTGGGCTGAACAGTGGCAGGATGGAAGACTGACCTGTGGAGTAGATCGTCCACGGCTTCTCCAGACTCTGTCCACATGACAGTGTACCAATGATCACACACTGTGCAGATAGTGCTTATGGGAGTTGTAGTTTTGTAGTCTCACACTGCAATAGGTTTATTATTTTAAATGCCGTTTGAGAAAACTACAACCTGCCAAAGTGGCTCGTGGGAGTGGAAGTCTTACCGGCCACTGCTGAAATCTACCGGCCACTGGCTGGTTGGCCGGTGTTAATGTCAAGCCCTGTCTGTAGGTAAATTCCATGTGGGTGAACACAGATGGGGCCAACATGTAACCCACAGACAAACCCACATGGGACCCATAAGACAGCCCTGATTAACCTATGGTGGTGCCCACATGGACATGCTGGCTGGGTTGCTTTAAGTAATTTGATCAGCTTAATTTTCTTGCTCCATCATCAGAAAATTTTACTTCATCAAAATTAAATTGATAAAAACAATTAAAAACATCTTTTAACAAGTAAAATTTTCTTATAGAAAACTGCACAACAAAAATAAATGTCAAACAAAAACAAGCATACACAGCCTTGATTTAAGATATTTTATCTGACTAAGATGCCATTTTTGCAGTGTACCAGCTGCTTTATTAGCTGACCAGTGAGGTTCCAGTTTCCCTCATTTCCCCTCCTCAGCTAGTTAAGTGCAATTTTCAGCACAACAACATGGTGATGACAGAGTTCAAAGTTTCATATCCAGACCTTGTAAATAATGGGGTGACATCACGCCTGCTTTTAACCATCTTTTATACCCAGTCCAAGTGTACAGCCTATAATTTGCTATTATTTATGTGGATATCACTAACAAATCCATGTCAAACCATATTGAAACTTAGAATTCAGGAACAACTGGGTACCCTAACAAAATCTGAAAGTGTATGTTTAAGCTACATTGCCATTTTCCACTTAACTTTTACTAAGGTAAAACTAGCTGGGCTCCGTTACGGTTCCTGTTGTAGCAGCTACATTCGATGGCTCTGAACAGCAACTATTTATTAAAAGACTAAATGTAGGCAGAATGCGTGTGGTATTAGCAGCTCAGTGCGATGCATTGTTCTGGATGCGTGTGCCAGGAAGGCACCTGCTGTAATGACAGCAGCATCACGGATTGTGCAAAAACATGTATGCATGTATGTTGAGGTGAGCATGTATTTGCTCATGGATCTCAAATGTCTTCTCTAGAAATAACGTGCAAATTTAAGGTCAGCAGTCATGGAAATAAGTGAGCACATGGGCTCCATTTGTGTGTGTGTGTGTGTGTACACATGCAGAAAGTGGGTGTTCTTATGAATGTGCTGAGCAGTGTTAGCCTTGGTGCTGTGGTCTGAAAAGGCAGCTCTTCTCTCTCTGTCTGGACGTCTTCCTCTCAGTGACCTCTAGAAGATGCTTTGTCTTCGGTTCTTGCCTCGACCTGAAATCAAAGTAACAATTCTTGTGAACAATTCTACTATAGTTGCAGTGAAGCCTTGAAAGACATCATTTCTTTAAGTAAGTTGTAGCCCAGTATGGATTGTCTATTGCTATGGAAGAGTTGATAAATTCTGACAAAATCTTTTCAGCTCGACTGCAAGCCAGCTGCAGCTGTGGCTTATTGTGGGTGAGCAGGTTTCAGTAACACTGGCACCACAGGCAAAATTATGAAAAAAAAGTCACAAACCTATGAGAAAAAAAAATGAAATTCTAGGAGAAAAAATTTGTAAAAACTGTAAAATTACTTGAGAGTTACAAACGTACAAGAAAATTTTAGCACATTTACAAGAAAAACCTTCCAAATTTATGAGGAAAACAATAGGAAAAATTTGCAAATTTAAAAAAATTGCAAATACATCAGTACATTAATAAAATTCATTTACAAAAAAAAAATAATTTACAAGAAAAATTTAATTTACAAGAAAAAAGTCCCAAATTTATCAGGAAAAAGTTGTAAGCTTACAGTTAAAAAAGTTGTTCCAAATTTGCAAGAAAAATGGCTCAAATTTATGGGGAAAACTCACAAATTTACAAGAAAATGGCAAATTTACAAGGAAAACAAGTAACAAATTTACGAGAAATTTATGAAAAAAAGTTGCAAGATTACATGAAAAAAGTTATCCCATTTGCAAAAAAGAAACAGATGATAAAGAAATACTAGAGATTGTCCACAATTTTAAAAACAAAAGGTCAACAGACTGCATTGATCTTGATATTTCATTAATAAAAATAATTATAGTAGTAGTAGATTAGTTTATTTGACAGTGCAACAACATAGTAAAACCATAGACACATATTTGCCATCAGTCTTCTGTATCAGGTATATTTCTATGTAAGATGAAAACAGCAAAAATCATACCAGTATATGAAAATGGTGATAGACACCTTTTCAACAACTACAGGCCAATTTCACCGCTTACCCAATTTTCAAAAATTTTAGAAAAACGTTTTGTGAAAAGGCTAGATCAATTTCTAGAGAAACATAATTTGCTCTGTGATGCTCAGTTTGGTTTCAGAAATAATAGGTCCACCTCAATGGCAGTAATGAAGTTGGTTGAAGGCATTTCTTCTGCAATGGACAATAGGGAGTATACAGCTGGGATCTTCATTGATCTTAAAAAGCATTTGACACCATTAATCATGAACTATTGCTACAGAAACTTCACAGATATGGAATCAGAGGGAGAGCACATACATGGCTCAGTAGCTATCTTCAAGAATGGTATTAATATATGTTACACTAAATGAAACAGAATCAGAATTACAAAAAATTACTTGCGGGGTGCCGCAAGGCTCTGTCCTTAGTCCTAAGTTATTCATTTTGCATACCAATGATATCTGTGAAGTTTCTGAATTGTTTCACCTTGTGTTATTTGCAGATGATACAACTTCATACTGTTGTGTCCATAACTCAGGCAATAACAACAGAGTGGGAGTACCGTTAACAGAGCTTTATTAACAGAACTCACTGACAAGACCTTACAGACTTTCTGCACTCTCCTGCAGGCCAGGGTGTCTACTAAGCGAAGAGGGCAAACCCCTTTTGCCATTGCTCTTTATACTCTGGGTGGCATCACTACCGGAACCAGCAGTTCGCCACCCCCATCTACTCTCCGGCCAACCCAGCTGCCATCTTACTGCTACTGCCTATTTTCATATGTAACATCCCCCCCGCCTTGAAAAAAATGCAAGCACACAGGTTGGCCCGCCCAAATTTATAACCCGACTCACACTCTAACCACCAAAATATGTACAGAAATAAATAAACACCTACAGTATGCATTCACACAACTAAAGCTGGGGACACTGGGTAGACTACCAGCGCTCCCTACATGACCAGGCAGATTATTCTGCCGTCTCATCCTTAACAGTCCAGCAAAGTAAAAGAAGCCGTGTTTCTAAACGAAAATTAATCCCAGAACAATCACAATATATACAGGAAAACAGTAAACAGTGAACAAAATAAACACAAACACGTCTAACCCCCTATTGGCGGCCCCCACCCCAACACACACCCCACGCTTGGGCATACAATATAAACGTGTTGGGCACATCAAATAAACATTCCAAATTCCACAAAACAATACTGTACATAAGTCAAACAACCCATGTTTTCACATTTTCTGCCAACATAGACAGTACCAATTCTTTTCCAAAATTACACCATTTACAAGTAATCTAATCAACTCTGTGATTTCCACTTTACAATGATTCAATTTATCCATGAACACACTTTAGTTCCTCTTTTCCTTTTTTTTTTTTTTTACATAAAGCTAATTACCCAATTTCTCTCCCACATGCCAAAAACATGCAATTTAGGTTCATTGGCATCAAAACTGGGGATTCTAAATTGTCCTTAGGTATGACTGTGAGAGTGAATGGTTGTCTGTCTCTCTGTGTTGGCCCTGCGATGGACTGGCGATCTGTCCAGGGTGGACCCTGCCTCTCGCCCAAAGATGCTGGGATAGGCTCCAGCCCCTCCGCGACCCGAAAAGGATTAAGCAGAAGAAGATGGATGGATGGATGATCACCACTTCCTACAATTTATCCGTTAACTCTAGTCAATTACCAAAATATTACTTTACTTTCACTGTAAATAGTCGGGGCCTACCCCAATAGGTTGGAAACTACACTCACCGCCCACTTTATTAGGTACACCATGCTAGTAACGGGTTGGACCCCCTTTTGCCTTCAGAACTGCCTCAATTCTTCGTGGCATACATTCAACAAGGTGCTGGAAGCATTCCTCAGAGAGTTTGGTCCATATTGACATGATGGCATCACACAGTTGGCGCAGATTTGTCGGCTGCACATCCATGATGCGAATCTCCCGTTCCACCACATCCCAAAGATGCTCTATTGGATTGAGATCTGGTGACTGTGGAGGCCATTTGAGTACAGTGAACTCATTGTCATGTTCAAGAAACCAGTCTGAGATGATTCCAGCTTTATGACATGGCGCATTATCCTGCTGAAAGTAGCCATCAGAAGTTGGGTACATTGTGGTCATAAAGGGATGGACATGGTCAGCAACAATACTCAGGTAGGCTGTAGCGTTGCAACGATGCTCAATTGGTACCAAGGGGCCCAAAGAGTGCCAAGAAAATATTCCCCACACCATTACACCACCACCACCAGCCTGAACCATTGATACAAGGCAGGATGGATCCATGCTTTCATGTTGTTGACGCCAAATTCTGACCCTACCATCCGAATGTCGCAGCAGAAATCGAGACTCATCAGACCAGGCAACGTTTTTCCAATCTTCTATTGTCCAATTTCGATGAGCTTGTGCAAATTGTAGCCTCAGTTTCCTGTTCTTAGCTGAAAGGAGTGGCACCCGGTGTGGTCTTCTGCTGCTGTAGCCCATCTGCCTCAAAGTTCGACGTACTGTGCGTTCAGAGATGCTCTTCTGCCTACCTTGGTTGTAACGGGTGGTTATTTGAGTCACTGTTGCCTTTCTATCAGCTCAAACCAGTCTGGCCATTCTCCTCTGACCTCTGGCATCAACAAGGCATTTCCGCCCACAGAACTGCCGCTCACTGGATATTTTTTCTTTTTCGGACCATTCTCTGTAAACCCTAGAGATGGTTGTGCGTGAAAATCCCAGTAGATCAGCAGTTTCTGAAATACTCAGACCAGCCCTTCTGGCACCAACAACCATGCCACGTTCAAAGTCACTCAAATCACCTTTCTTCCCCATACTGATGCTCGGTTTGAACTGCAGGAGATTGTCTTGACCATGTCTACATGCCTAAATGCACTGAGTTGCCGCCATGTGATTGGCTGATTAGAAATTAAGTGTTAACGAGCAGTTGGACAGGTGTACCTAATAAAGTGGCCGGTGAGTGTATACACAACATGACATAGGGATAAACTCACAACATAAAAACAAACACACTCCCCAGTCACTTAACACACCCCGTGGAGCGCCCTCCCCCTGGATTGCCATCTTGTGGTTCCCTCCCAGAGCGTCTCCCCTTCCTGGCCTCTGGAGATGAACTGCGCTGCCTCCTCTTCTCCACTACACGGCGCAGTTCGTTGGAGTGCCTCCACGTCCATTCAGACGGGCCCGAATGACCCTCGGTCCGGGCAGCCCTCAGCTGGAACCGCTCCTGGTCCCCACATCGTTCTCGTGGCCCCCGTGTCCCTCTCAGCCAAGTCTCAACCCATGAGCGAACTCCAGCACCAGTCCGCAGGGAAGTCCTGGCCCGCTGTGTTGGGTCACTATGATGTAAGCAAGCCTCCTCCTCGGAACCAGTCATCTCGCGGTTCTGGTTCGTAGTCCTCTTGGAGGGCCGTCGCTTGGAGCGTCTTAACACTGCGCTCTGTGGTCTCGCCCCCTTCATCCTCAGCGCGGGCACCACGGGCTTACTAGTCACCCCGGGGGTCCCGTCGTGCCGTCCAGCACCCACACCAAGGGTACCATGGACACTGGCATCGGGTCCATCCCAGGGCGGCATCACGCGCCGACAGATGTGCTTCTCCTCAGAAACGCCGGACCAATCAGGATCCCACACCTCCTCATCTTCTACACATGGAGCAGGTCAGTTCCACAACCTGCAGCCCGACTACTCCTCCTCGGTGTTGTTGGCGATGGAAAAACCCAATCCACAAAACATGTTGCATCCCATTATATTGGCTCCGTAGGCAGTGACAATAATCTGAACGCTTGGCAGTACCACGGATTTGTACTTTGCCTCCATCTCCAAAAATCCTGACAGCCAGCCTGTTCATACCGTAGCCAAAATAGGGGGCAGCCCATTTATCGATGCGGTGACGGGGAAATGGACTCCTCACTGTCACCAGGTTAAAAACGAAGACCACCGCTCCGGTATCCACCAAAAGCAGCACCTCAACGCCATCCAGTGACACAACACAACCGATCCGTCCATTCGTCTCTGGTGAGACGGTATGAACTGTCGCTGGAGTCTTCGGGGAGTGACCCACCTCACACTGTCGATCCCTCCGCTAAAAATTCTTGCAAGTCCTGGCCAAGCGATTTAACAAGCCACACAATGCTTGCCTCTTGCCGGACATTCCCTGGACTTATAGCGGTGTTTAGGGGACCCACAGCCATAACATCTGGGCGTGCCTGGGGTGGACCTAATCTTGGCCACGGAGGCGTAATCGTCATCCCTGCTGTCCTCTTCTTCAGGGTCCAAATTCAGCACCCTCAAGCGAGGCTCGTTGTGACGATGGAGTGTCGCCACTGCTGTGGTCCTCTGTAATTAAGTATTACTGTATATTATATGTGTAAAAGGATTTATAATTTTCAAACGTCAACATGGATTGTAATGTACAAAATGCACATACTGTATAGTTTGAGATCTGTTGTGGGTGAATTGAAGTCTATTTGTGTGAGATAAATGTTAATGTTAATTATGTTAATTGGGTGAGGCAAATGAATAGCCTGAGAACCACATGTCTTTGCCAGCATGCTTCCTGGTGGTGTCCGGGCAAAAGGTTCCCCAGGGGTTTGAGTGCCTTTTAAAGGACGCCAGGAGGAGGAAGCATGCGATGGTTGAGTAGAGAGGGAAGATTAGTAGATTTAGTATGCAAATAAGGGTTTAAACTATTTATTGTATCATTTATGGTGTTTATTTATTCTGTAAATATTGTGGGAAATTATTTATGTATCTATGAATCTTTTAGATACTATTGGATATAGGTGGGAACGTGGAATATTTATTGTCTTACCTGGGATTTTGGTATGTTCCAATTAGACTAATTATCTCACTAAGTATATTAACAGGTGTTTTTCATTTGGTTGGGTTTGGGTGTCGGATGTTCACTGTAAGTTGTTGCCTGCAAATTATTTGTAATAAATGGAAAATTGCTTGTTGCAAACTTCTGGAAGTCTCGCCCTTCTCTGTGATGTGCCTTGACCGCTCGGCAATTGTGACAATTGATGTCAGAAGTGGTCCGTTCCCTGACAATTGGCTCCTACGGCCATGGTGAAGAAGAAAAGTGCAGTCTGACGAGTGGTGTCAGAATTTTTCCACTCCCACTGCGGCTACTGAGAAAAGAAAGCGGAAGGTATGACATTGGTGTCAGAAATAAAGCAGACTATGTGACATATAGTCAAGAGAGTGTTGTTAAAAAACTAAGAAGTGACAACACGGGACAGAAGGAGTGATTTCTAAAAGGAATATAAAGAAACAACAAGAGCAATTAGAGGACTTTGAAGCAGGTATGGCAACTGAGGAGCAGGGGGCCAGTGGACTGGACAAGCTGGAGGAATTGACGAGCTTGGTGAAGTCCGTGGTGCATTCACTGATAGAGATCGCCGGTTAGAGGAAGAAGCCTCTCTTCAGGAGCAAAGATGGCAGACTATGCAACACCAGTTTTGCCAGATGCAATCACAGGTGACAGAGGTGAGAGAGGAGTATGGGAGCCGGGCTGAATGCAACGGTGACGACGATGCTTCGGGGGAAGACCCCAGGGTGACGGCTAGTCGGGTTGGCCCGCAGGAGGAGCTACTGCTGCAGGTGCAGCCGGGGACAACGCAGATGCACCGCAACCCCAGGCTGAATCCGCTCTCTCCCGACGACAATATTGAACATTATCTGATGACGTTTGAGAGAATTGCTACAGAGAATTGCTACGGTCTGCCGCTGGCATAAAGAAGAGTGGGCTATTCAGTTGGTTCCTCTGCTCACAGGCAAAGCACGGAGTGCATATGTGTTTATGGACATTGCAGACACAGAAGACTATGAGAAAGTGAAGGAAGCAGTTTTATCTAAATATGAAATAACACCCGACACCTGTAGGAGAAGATTTCGTTCCCTGGACATTCATCAGGACGAAACCCCCCGTGAACTTTATGTACGTTTAAAGGACCTGTTTTATAAATGGATTAAACCAGAGACCTCAACTATAAAAGACATTTCGGAACTGATGATCTTGGAGCAGTTTCTGTGGATGGTGGACGTGGAACTGGGAATCTGGATACGAGAGCGGGACCTGAAGACTGCAGAGGGCGCTGCTCGCCTTGCGGAAGTCTTTCTGTCAGCCAGGTCTGGGAGCAGGAGACCTACTTTCATCCGTGACAGCTCTTTCACCACACGGAGTAAGTCTAATGGGGCTGAAAGGGGTGGTCAAGCTCAAGATAGAACGTATTCCAGTTCCAGTCAGGTCACAAATGGCAAATACAATGTTAGTAAAAAGTCACGTTTTTTTCTCTAATTAAGATATACACTGTTAACAGTGTAATAAAATCGGTCACACGCAATATTCCTGTCCAGCCACAAAGCAAAGTAAGCCTTCACTGTTATGCTCAGATCCAAGACCCATTCTCTCAGCCCCAGTTCAGAGACAAATATATAAAACAACTGTTTCGTTTAATAGTCAGTGTGAAGAGGACCTTTTAGACTCTGGCTGTTTTCAGACTGTTGCTCTGCCCAGTTTAGTCCCTAGGGATGTGTGGAGTGAGTCTACAGTGAATATCAGTTGTGTTCATGGGGATAAGAAGCTGTACCCGGCCGCTGAGGTCTATTTAACAGTGGGGGGTCAAACTTATCTCCTTCCTGTAGCTCTTGTGCCTGATTTGCCATATCCAGTTATTCTTGGCAATGATATTCCAACTTTGTTGGATATCATACAACAGGTTAGGGACGGACATCAAACTGAGGAGGTACAGGCAGGTGGCGCTAATGAGCAGAGGCTAAATACACCTGTGGAAAAAGAATGCAATATGGGTTACATTGGTGACCTGACGTGAGTCTCTCCCTTCCACCGCGCTGTGGACTCCAGAGTACCAGGGATCGCCTAAATCCTTTTCATTCACACTGGAGTGTGCGCGCCTGTTCCTCTCTCCATGATGGCGACCTCGAGGGCCGGAGGGAACGAGTGGCACAGGGACCGAGACGCACCAGGATCAGCGAGACGAGCACTGCACGGAAACAGCCTGAAAGGGGAAGATCGGCACTGTCTGCGTGATTGAATCAAGCTCCCTGACCCTGGCTTCTCCTCCTGATAGCAGAGTTTTGGCGCACAGAAGCCCCGTGTGCACACCGCAGGATTATGAGGACAGCACAACTTACAGCTATGTGGTCACTGCACTGGAGCGTGCGCCATGCACCAGGGACAAACCGGCTCCAAGAACTGATACATCGTCCTCAGCTGCCGCACATTCCTGGGGACATGGCCGATTGTCATCCTCGGATCCTTTAGGCTTTGCACATTACACCTAAAGCAGCTGGGCAGCCTCGCACACAGGACATGTATTTGTTTCTCAGCCGCTGTGCATCAATGGGGAAATAAGCCGATTGCTTTCCCCGGAAACTTTAGGACTGCCCCCGCACCTAAAGCAAGATTGCCAAGTCTCCCTGACACAGCTTAAGTTTTTTTCACTGCTGTGACACACACTTGGGGAATTGGGCACACAATTGGGGAATTGGAATGTTGGCTACCCACATCCAAGCAGGACCGAGCCCGCCCAAGGAGGAGTCAACAGAGACTTAATTTTTTTCACAGCCACTGCGGATCACCGTAAGGTTTACCGGAAAAGTCCCTCACCCGAGGCTGACCTGCACTCGTTCTGCCCGCACCTCTGTCCCAAAGACCTGCCGATCACCAGCTTTGTTCCGTCAGCACGACGCGCACCGGCCCCCGTGCGCCCACGAACCACGGCCATTCAACGTGTTGGAACTTGGAGTGGAGCAGAAAGTGCTTTTCACCCCTCCCCCTTCCCCCCATGGACTGATATGCCCTCCGACACACTTCACCAGCAGGACAGTTTGACCGGAGTGGCAACCCCCCACTGCAGACACCATGGGCACTGTCTTGAGCCCAAAGGAGCAGGGGGTCACAGCCCCTTCTGGGTGTTCGGGGGGGGGGGGGGAAGCTGTGTGGTGACACTAGACACTGCGGGTGGACATTCTCTCACACCCAGAGCAGGAAGAGGGGCTGAACAATGGACTGAAGGGGGTAGCCCCCCAGAGAGGTAATTAGATCAGACTCTGCCTTTGCCCCCTGCTGCTCCATGCTGTAGCATGTAGCACAGGGAGATGAATGTATGTGACGAAGGTAACGTGTTATGATAATCGTGCCACACATTGCCTTTGTTCATACCCATGCATAATGCACCAGCCCTACTCTCTATGCAAAGGAATAAAGCTATATAAAGAGAACGCAGAGAGACTGGGGGGGCTTCCAGGCTTCTTGGCTCTTCTACTGAGACTCGGCCCCAGCGGCTATGCTGGGGCCACAGGCTGTACATATATGTTAGAGGGTGAATAAAGATCCTGTATCGACCTACACTCGTGCCTCGCCTCCACATCCTTCCCTTTCAACCTCTACAACGTGTTCAATACTTATTTTTCCCGCTGTATCTGGTATGTCTCCCAGCCCTAGTGGGAGTTATTAGATATAATTTTCATATGTGACATTTTGCTGGTTTTGAAGGACATAACAAGCTTAACTGTAAATATTCTATGTACTGTACATCAGATTTATTAAGACTGATGTTTCTTGGTGAGCATAGCTCTTTGGACAAAATGTTGAACACATGTTGTCACAGATGGAAGAAAAGAAAAATTCAGAGACTTCATTCAGCAGATGAAACGTGAAGTTTTTTAATGGGGGACTAACCTCAGTATGTAGCTTATTCTCTGTTTCCTTCCCCTTTGCAGTTCCTCTGAGAGTCCCTTTGGAGGTCATTTTCCCGGTGTCGGAGTAAACAAATGCAGCACGCTGGCCTCTCAGAGCTTTGCTAATTAGCTAAGTACATCAGCAGACACTGCCACATCTCACATGTTGTGGCCAGGAAGAAAACAGAGCTGGGCTTAATTGCTTTTAGCAGTCAAAGACTTATGTATGTCATCCTGTTAAACTGGCTGTCTTATTGGGTATTTAGGAGATGCGTTTATTTATGTTGTAAACTGGCCACTCTGAGAAGACAAAGACATTGACAGTACTGAGATCTTTATTCACACACCGGCAGCCTGTCCTGGATAACGTGGCCCTTTTACACAAGACTGCGTTCTGTGGTCCATCTGAGAAGTGGTGACAGACTGGTAATGAGGTTTGAACTGATGAGTCGACTTTTCTTACTTTTCCTGTTTATTCTTGATGTTTGTATTTGTGCTGATTTAATAAACACAGAGAGAGGCCTGAGACTTGAGAAAAAAGGCATCAGTGAGTTATGGTCCTGTTTTTTACCTAAAGGCTGGAACAGAGAGCTGCGGTGGCCGGGGTCCTTCTGGAGCTGCACCTCTCTGAGGGAAAACACTGAAGCAGCTGAAACAAAAATGGAGAGCAGAGTTAGAGAAGTCATTAACACTCCTGTGTTCTCTTTTGAGATGGAACTACAGTATGAACCTCTTCATAGAACGTGAATCCCGTATGTACTTTGACAATATATCATTTGCAGTTTTCTTTGCTCTACAGCTGAAGGTGCTATGAGACAATTGTTGAGAACTTCTGTAGCACAGTGGCGGAGTGGTCAGCACTGCAGCAGCACAGTAACTCACACTTGGCTGGGGGATCCTGGGTTCAATCCCAGCCCCTGACCAACAGTGATCTGTGTGGAGTTTGCATGTTCTCCCCATGTCTGCATGGGTTTACTCTGGGATTTCTCCAGTTTCTTCCCACATGCCAAAAGCATGCAAGTTAGGTTAACTGGCATCAGAACTGGGGATTCTAAATTGTCCTTAGGTATGAATGTGAGAGTGAATGGTTGTCTGTCTCTCTGTGTTGGCCCTGCAATGGACTGGCGATCTGTTCAGGGTGTACCCTGCCTCTCGCCCAAAGATGCTGGGATAGGCTGCAGTCCCCCCGCGACCCAAAAAAAGGATAAAGCGGAAGAAGATGGGTGGATGCTGCTATGTAAATAAAGTTGGATTGAACTGAACTTTATTGTTCATAATGCAATCAAGAATGTTCAGTTCTGATTTGCTGGTCAAAGCAGATTGTCCTGTCATGACAATTACTATTCATAATTAAAAGGGACTTTTTAAATGACCTATGTGAATGCATCTGTCCCCTGAAGATAATCAACAACAGAAGACATTATATTGATTGACCATTTGTTCTCTTCAGTGAAGTAAAACAGATGTATATTTAGTGCATATGCTTAGGATTTGACTCTGGAGGACTGACAACATTTAATTGTTTGTATGTGACGAGGCTCCAGAAGATGGAAGGAACCCCTGCCGTGCCACAGAGAGCTTCGTACAGCAGCTGCTAGTATGGCTGCAAGCATCAAAGGTAGGTGACAACATCTGCACTCTCAAGACACATAGTAGTGATGTGAATAACAGCCTGACAATTCCCAGTCAAGTTGCATAAGCATGTATTGGAAGAGATGTGGAAGATACGTAGATGAGATTTTCCATCCAATTACCTGAAAAACACCTACAGATAAGATATCGTGTTTAAGTAAAAAGCTGCTCTGCAGCCATCTGCAGTATATTCATGGGGTTGGTCTCATTCACAAAAAGACTAATTTTTTTGGCAAAACAGTCAGAATCATTGTGTTTCTGCCACAGAACAGCAGTTTGAACAGACTAAATTTGAAGAAAATTAAGCTGGGACTGAAGTAACAAGTGTCACCAGTTCAGGTTTAAATTCTCTAACACCAGCACAGAAAATGAAGATCCCAGCCCACATGTCCATGTGAGCCCCACTATCAGTTAAATCTGGGCTTAGTGATGTTAAAACTGAGGCCTCATGAAACAATAAGCAGCTATGAGACAATTGCTTCATGAGCGACAGTGTTATGAAACATCTAATAAAGACTGCCATCTGGTGACTGACTGTCAGAACTGCATCTGAGTTGAAAACCTGAAAAAAAGGCAATACTCTACAGGTACACCTAAAAAAAAATAGAATATCATGAAAAGGTTGAATATTTTTTGTCACTCATTTCAGAAAGTGAAACCCATATAGTATATAGATTCATTACACAGAGAAAGATATATTTCAAGTGTTTTATTTTAATTTTGATGATTATGGCTTACAGCCCATGAAAACCCCAAATTCAGTTTCTCAAAAAAAATAGACTATTACATAACATTAATTTTAAAAAATAGTTTTTTAATAGAAATGCTAGCCGACTGAAAAGTATGTCCATGTACACACTCAATACTTGGTTGGGGCTCCTTTTGGATTAATTACTGTATCAATGTGGCGTGGCATGGAGGTGATCAGCCTGTGGCACTGCTGAGGTGTTATAAAGGTCCAGGTTGCTTTCATAGCAGCCTTCAGCGCACGGTAATCATGCGCGGCCAGCAGCGGTGAGGTGGCAAGGACCGCTCTGGCCACCATTGGGAGGTTCCGGAGGAAAAGGTGGGCAAATAGAAAATGCCTGTTGTCCGTGCCCATCAACGCCAACATCTTCTCCATCAGTTCGAACGCCGACCCGTCTCCTAACTCGGAGCGCGTCAGGAGCCTCTCCGCTCTCTCGCAGTCCGAGAGCGTGTAGCGCTGGGTCAGCGCGGTTTTGAGAGCCCCATATTTATTGCGGGCTGGGGGCTGTTGGAACAGGCTCACTACCTGCTGAGTTGTGCGAGCGTCCAGCGCTGCGACCACGTAGTAATATCTGGTGTCATCTGCCGTTATTCCCTGGAGCGGGAACTGGGCCTCGGTGTGGAGGAACCAAGACTTCGGGTCGTGCAGCCAAAAGTCTGGTAGTTTGACCGAAACGGCGCACGCATTGCTGGGTCTTCCCGTCCAGGTCATCTCCGGGGTGTTCGCCTCGTGTTCCATTATTCGTCAAGGGTCACCAGTGTGGAGAAAGGAATAACCAGACCGAGCTTTCCGAACAGATGAACTTTATTCACTCTCTCACATCTTCCAGAATCAGAAACATTAACCTCATGTAGTAGGGACTCTCTTTTATATCACAATACTCACACGTCCCTGTTACCTGAGGTCTTGCATTACAATTCACTCCCCCATGAAAATTCCTTTTGTCCCACAGCCCTTTGATCTCCATGCTCTTCCGTCAGAGGAAACTACTGCATCTCCATGCCTTTCAGTCTGAGATGAATACCATAGCATGGGTCCCCCACAATAAAGCCATTTCTAAAGCTTTGGGACTCCAGCAAACCACAGTGAGAGCCATTATCCACAAATGGCGAAAACATGGAAGAGTGGTGAACCTTCCCATGAGTGACCGGCTGACCAAAATTACCCCAAGAGTGCAGCCATGACTCATCCAAGAGGTCACAAAAGACCCCACAACAACATTCAAAGAACTGCAGGCCTCACATTTCTCAGTTAAGGTCAGTGTTCATGACTCCACCAGAAGAAAGAGACTGGGCAAAAAGGGCCTGCATGGCAGAGTTCCAAGACAAAAAACCACTGCTGAGCAAAAAGAACACAAACGCTGTTCTCAGTTTTGCCAGAAAACATCTTGATGATCCTTAAGACTTTTGGGAAAATACTCCGTGGATTGATGAGACAAAAGTTGAACTTTTTGGAAGGTGTGTGTCCCATTACATCTGGCGTAAATGTAACACAGCATTTCAGAAAAGAAACATCATACCAACAGTAAAATATGATGGTGGTAGTGTGATGGTCTGGGGCTGTTTTGCTGCTTCAGGACCTGGAAGACTTGCTGTGGTAAATGGAACCATGAATTCTGCTGTCTACCAAAAAATCCTGAAGGAGAATGTCCGGCCATCTGTTCGTGACCTCAAGGTGAAGCGCACTTGGGTTCTGCAGCAGGACAATGATCCAAAACACACCAGCAAGTCCACCTCTGAATGGCTTAAGAAAAGCAAAATGAAGACTTTGGAGTGGCCTAGTCAAAGTCTTGACCTGAATCCGATTGAGATGCTGTGGCATGACCTTAACAAGGCGGTTCATGCTTGAAAACCCTCCAATGTGGCCTAATTACAACAATTCTGCAAAGATCCATCCATCCACCCATCTTCTACTGCTTTTCCGGAGGTCTGGGTCACGGAGGCAGCAGTTCGAGCAGAAAAGCCCAGACTTCCCTCTCCCCAGCCACCAGCTCCAGCTCTTCAGAGGGGACACCAAGGCGTTCCCAACTGGGAGAAGTAGTCTCTCCAAAGAGTCCTTGGTCTGCTCCGGGGTCTCAGCACACAGGCTGAGAAGCACACAGGAGATCTGCACAACTCAGTGAATAAATGAAAATATACATAAAACCATAAAGATGTAGATGGAGAATAAATTTTACTGGATTGGATCTACTGGCCCTGTGCCACTGAAACAGGACTGGACTTGTCAGATGGTCACTAACTCTGGCACTTTAGAGAGCTGTGATCGCTGAGTAACTGCTGTGATACTATGGTACTAGACTAGTTCACTAACTCGTTTGTTGTGCAGTTTCTTGTGGTACTGAGAATGGATCTCAAATCTGTTTTGGTGTCCAGGTAGATGAAACTCCAGGCTTTCAAATGATACGAGTGGCATGACAGAATTACTGCATCAAAGCACATACTCACAGGATAAAAGATGATTTAGCTGGCTTGTTTTATAACAATGGGGCAGGGTTATTTATTATTTATCTATTGTATTTCTTGTGCGAGCAGCTCTGTTGAACCTGCGGCAGTGACACAGGACTGGATTTGTTTGTTGTTGGCTCAGGAATTTGGGGAGGCTTGGTTGGTGCACTCTTCTTCACATCTCTTCTGCATTTTCCATTGCTTTGGATGGTTGACCCAGGCATTTAAACCCATCTACCTTCACTACATCTACAGTGGTGCTTGAAAGTTTGTGAATCCTTTAGAATTTTCTACATTTCTGCATAAATATGACATAAAACATCATCAGATTTTCACACAAGATCTAAAAGCAGATAAATAAATGAGACATTTTTTTTTTTACTTTTTCATTTATTTATTGAGGAAAATAATCCAATATTACATATTTGCGAGGGGCAAAAGTTTGTAAACCGCTAGGATTAGCAGATAATTTGAAAGTGAAATTGGAGTCACGTGTTTTCAATCAATCGGATGACAATCTGGTGTGAGTAGACACCCTCTTTTAAGAATCTTTTATTTAAAGATCTATCATAGTGTCAACACAGGTCTGTGGAAGTGTATCATGGCAAGAGCAAAGGAGATTTCTGAGGACCTCAGAAAAAGGGTTGTTGATGCTCATCAGGTTGGAAAAAGTTACAGGACCATCTCTAAAGAGTTTGGACTCCACCAATCCACAGTATAACCCCTTTTCCACTAGTACCTACTCAGCCCAACTCGACTCTACTTGGCTCGACACAGTGTGATTGGTTTTCCATTTCAACTGAGTACTACCTCAAGTGGGTGGGGTTGGGTTCATTACAGGAAGGTGGCCCATTATCCCGTTATGTTGTTTACATGCTGATGTTTTCACTGATAAAGAACGTAAAAGATGCTTAAAATCATAAAACACTTACCATCTTCCCTGTAAGCAGCCATCAGCTCAGAGACCTCCTGGTATACTTTTTCATTTCAGGTCGCTCTGCCGCAGCAGGGCCGATGGGGCTGAAAAGTTCGCAGGCTGAAAAGTTCATAGTTGTCAAATTTGACCAAATGCAGTTTATTTTTCAAACGCAGGGATCCAAGCGCTGCAAAACCATGGAAGAACTGTGCACACTGACGGGGAGACTGTTGAAGAATAACCACATCTGGTCAAATTTGACCACTATAGTATGAACCCTTTAGCCCCTGCGCTGGCAAAGCGTTCTGAAGTGAAATACCAGGAGGTCTGCGAGCTGATTGCTGCACACAGGGAAGATGGTGAGTGTTTTGTGACGGTGTTGATTTGTGTGTAGCCATTTATTTCATTGATTATTACAGAAATAATAAAAACCCATGGCCAAATTTACAAATGGCAGTTTTGAATCTTGTGAAGACGTCGCTGTCATCCACTGACAATACGCCCTGGCCAATCAGTGGTCTGCAATCTGTTGACATCACATTTTCAGCTCGACTCGGCATGGTTGGAACCTCACTGAAGTAGGTGACAAAAAAGTACTAGGTACCAGGTACTAATAGAAAACCCTACAAACCGAGTAGAGTTGAGGTGAGTAGGGCTGAGTAGGTGCTAGTGGAAAAGGGGCTTAAGACAAATTGTGTACAAAGGGAGGAAATTTAAGATCACTGTTACCCTGCCCAGGAGTGATCGACCAATTAAGATCACTGCAAGAGCAAGGCATGTAAGAGCCAGCAAGGTCACAAAGGACCCCAGGGTAACTTCTAAATAACTGAAGGCCTCTCTCTCAATGGCTAATGTTAAGTGTGGCCTTGTGCTAGGACTCACTGACAGAATTTGTACATAGTATAGAACTGTTTCTATGGCAACTGGCACACTTTGATCTTGTACTCGCCATGGAAAACAGAATAAGTCAGACAAACATTGTCCAATTGAGACACAATTTTCAATGATGATACTAAGCCATCTCTGAATGTGTCTATATAACAATATTCAAGAAAAATAGTCTAGTTATTACATGAGGTACTGCACAAAATTGTTTCATTTTTCCCCTCAAAGACCAGCAGCCAAAATGTCATGAAATTTTCAGAGGTTTCTCAGAGCCCACCGGATGATCCTCAGTGGAAGTCAGATTTACCCTGCTATCACCGCTGTTGCCATAGAAACACAATCCTCGCAACTCAATCCCTTTTTTTACTTTTGAGGTTTACTGAAGTCATGGCATCCCAAAAAACAAATTGGTACATACGTATGTCAAGATGACTGCCCACTATAAAGGGGATGCATTGGAACAAAATTCTTGGCAGTTATAGGACAGTTACCATAGCAACGCAGCTCTGAGTAGCAATCACATGTGACGGCTTTATTTTTTATGCAGCAAAACATAAAATTCACACAAAATATTTAGTCACAGCAGTGCACAGAGTACCTTTTTTTAGTTTAGATGTTAACGCTCTGAGTGTGACTATCGCCGAATTGCGACATAACCCCTAGTGGTCAAGAGTGGTAAATATTTTTTGTCAATAAAATAGTTCAGATTTCCAAGGCTATAACTTGAAAGTGGTAAGAGATAATGGCTTACTGTCAATAAGAAAGATGTAAAATATGATCCAAAGTTTCAGGTAGGAATAAATTTATGCATCTAATTTGCATAACGTCATGGCAGCTCTTTAAATTCCATAACTCAGTCAAAACTGGACTTTGGACATATTTACACAAAGAATGGTTCGGTCTTTTGACACCGTTTTATGTACAGAGGTACCTCATCATCTTATCTTCTAAGTATATGAACAAGAAATCAGTACAATATAAAAAAACACAGAAATTTGTCACTTACCGGCGGCTAATGGGACTCACTCGTTGCCGGGTTGCTGCATTTTCACCCATTGTGGTTGTTATTTTGCATTCTGTCGGTCATTTACACTCTCTACCACATCTACAAAGTCTTATGATTATCCTACATAAATTTTGCTTGTATCCTGCAGCTATTTTCCGTGTATAAAGCCGCCTAAGTGATGGTGCACAATAACGGATTGCGGCCATATTAGCTTTCTGAGCTAAAAGAAGGGAGTACAGGAAAAGTAAATGAGGAGTTCTTCTTCTTTGGTGTATTACGTGTCATACATTGAGTCCTCCAATGCATGTCTGCCACCTTCTGAAACTGGCAGATCAGTACAAATCAGTACAAATCATCAATGCAGCCGGGGATGTCAGAGTGAGACGACAGGTGCAACGCCGCACTCTGCCACTAGGGGCACGCAAAATCTCACACTCTAAGGGTTAATACCACACCATTCACTTGACTGCAGTGATGCATGGGTAAAGGCCAAGGAGCACATGGTAAAGGTCGATTCATGCTACAACGTTTGGACCGACTTTTACTGACGTTTTGGCAAATGTCTGGCTCTGCTGGCAAAAGTTAATGATTGCTGGTGTTTGCTGGCAAACACTGGTGAAAGTTGTGTTCTTTGAAAATTTTCAGCCTGATGAAAATTTACCGACGTTTGGAAATAAACGTTGGTGAAAGTTATGCTCATTTTGTTAAAGTTCCTGAGCGCTGACCTGAGTTATGCAGAGTTTACCTAATTCAGCCTAAGTTAATGCTGGGTTCACTCTATAGCACTTTTGTGGTGTGTGAAATGAGTGTGTCTGGGATGCCGTGCCCACCCACAGGGTGACGTCAGACGGGCACGGCCCACTCTGTATATAAACCCCAGTTCTGTATAATAAAGTTAGTTAGTTGCTGCATGAAGACTCGCCTCCTCCTCTGTTATTTCTCAGACATAACATTTGGCGACGAGGTAAAGCGGTTTTATCCTAAGTCATGGACTACGCATGTCAGGATGCTTTCAAGGTCTCCAAGAGACGAGGCAGATTCATGAGCCTTAGCCAGCGGACAGGCGAGTCCCTTATGTCGTTTCTGACGAGGATTCATAGCCGGGCTAAGAAATGCAGGTTTGGGGTTTTGGAGGATGACATGGTGAGGAATAAATTGGCCCATGGCACCAGCAACATTTGGCTGAGGTACACGCTGATGAGATCTATGGTGCTGCCGTCATTGGAGGAAGTTCTGGCCTTGGTGGAGCAGAGAGAGTCCGTGATCCAGTGTGAGCTAGCGGCTAAGGCTAGTGTGGGGCCGGCCGCGTGCGATTTCCCGCTGAGAGCGGAGGTTTGCGGGCTAACTGGGCAGCGAGATGTGGTAACAGCACAACGGCGCACCGAGACTGTGAGTGCTGGGAACGATGGCCAGGAGCCGGTGTTGGAGGACGTAACCGGTGAGGGTGGCGTCGAGAGCCCTGGAGGTGAGCAGCGATAGCTGTTTGTGGAGGCTGCGCAGCGGGCGAGTGAGCCCAGGCAGGCTGATGGCCCTGGAGGTGAGCAACAGCCGAATACGGAGACTACACAACAAGATGCATGTCCCGGGGAGGAGCAGCAGCCGCAGGATGGGGTGACAGCACAGCAGAGCAGAGCACCAACACCGAGAGCACGGGATGCAGCGGTGAGGAGCCCAGGTCGGTGAGCGGGCCAGACGAGGGTGATGGTGCGTGTCCCGAGGAGGAGCAGCAGCCGCAGGGCATGGTGACGGCTCAGCAGAGCACAAACACCAAGAGCACCAAATGCAGTGGTGAGGAGCCCAGGTCGGTGAGCGGGCCCAATGAGGGTGGTGGTGCGTGTTCCGGAGGTGAGCAGGAGCCAAATATGGAGGCTACGCAGCGAGACACGTGGCACGAGGGAGTCGAGAGCTGCGTTGGGGTGACTGGACCGGAGAATGATGCCGGTGAGGATGACACTATGAGCCCCGAAAGTGAACGACAAGAGCCAGAGCGAAGATGGGGAGAGCCCGAGTTAGGCTCGACCAACGACGCAGAGGCGACGCAGCAGGAGTCGGCCCCGCTGTTGGAGGCTGTACAGTGGGTGAGCGGGACCGTGCAGTCCGAGGGCTTCGGGGAAGAGCCGCAGCCGGACATTATGATGGTGCAGCGGAGCACCGGGACCGAGAGCACTGAATGCAGCGGCGAGGTGTCCAGGTCGGTGAACAAGCCCAGCGAAGGTGATGGTGCGGGCCCCAGAGAAGAACAGCAGCAGCTGGTTGCAGAGACAGCACAGCGGAGCACCCTGGTGGAGGACGTTGGGTGCTGTGACAAGGCACCCGAGGCAGCAGATGACACCGAGGAGTGAGCTTTGGGTCCACCCAAAGTGTGGCCACTGAGGGTCGGAGTGTCTGGAGCCATGATGGCGGTGCGTAAGACAGGCGGGAGTGGCTCACCAGGCATGGAGAGGCGGCGCACCGAACGTCAGCATGGCGGGCCCAGAGGGAAGAAGCGCCAGCGGCCGGGTGTACAGACGCCATGAGGCTTTCCTGGGCCTCTGGTTAGAGACATTTTTGCCAGGGAGGGGACTTTGACCCTGGGGGTAGTGGGCGACTGGGTGCACATATGTCATGGGGCTGCCCAGGTCCTCCATGGCAGACTAGAAGATGGTGGCTGGCCCGAGACATTGGGGTCACTTGAAACATATATTTAATGTAAATATTTGTGTACATATTTGGGAAAATGTGCATTTTGTATATAGATGATATGTATGTGAGTTAGAGAATGTATGTATAATACGGGATTATTTTGTATTCTAAAGAGACATGGTCCGAATTTGAATTGTTTTGTGTGAATGTGATACTGTAGGTTTGTTCTAATGCAATATGCTATTCCCCATGTTTTCTTAGTGTGTGGGTCAGGTTACCAGATTTGGCTGGGTTTCCTGTATGCTTGATACTTTTTTGGGGGGGGCGGGATGTGGTGTGTGAGATGTGTGTGTCTGGGATGCTGTGCCCACCCACAGGGTGACGTCAGGCGGGCACGGCCCACTCTGTATATAAACCCCAGTTCTGTATAATAAAGTTAGTTAGTTGCTGCATGAAGACTCGTCTCCTTCTCCGTTATTTCTGAGACATAACAGTTTGGACTGACTTTTACAGACGTTTTGAAAAATCAGAGAAATATTCAGCGCAGATCAGCTGACATCACCGTGAGGTGATGTAAATATCACTCATATAAATATCAGTGTTTGTGGAGGCTTCCTTGGGCATACGTTTCGGTATTTATTTTTGTTTTATATTCTTATGTAGTTACTTTTGCAAACCCTTTTCCCCTATTCCTTCCTTCATTCATTCATTCATCTAAAAAAATAATAAAATAATGCTATAGACTCCAAAACTAAGTCTGTAATTAAAATGTAAATGTAGATGGAATAAAAAACAATTCAGTGAATCATCATATAAATAAAACGATGGATGATTATATTTTGACTGTTACACCTCTCTCCATTAAAATAACATAAAATCCCGTTAAATGTAATTTACTTTTTGACACCACATCAGTGCTGTTTAATTGCCACAATGGAAGTGAACCAATAAATCCTGGAGAATGATTATGCACGAAGCAGAAAATTAACAACAGTAAATTTCTCAATGAGGAGATTTTTTTTTCTTTTGGGCTGTCACAATTTTGGAAGATTATATCTATATCTATATCTATATCTATATATATATATATATGTGTGTGTGTAGCAGGCAGAGAGTAGACAGACTGACTGAAAATTTCACAAAAAACCTTTATTCCATGGACCAAGAAATTTTTTTTTTTCAGATATCAAAAAAAAAAAAAAAAATGGCTGTTGTTTCCAAGGCAAGCAGTAAGCCTTACTTGCAAAAAGCATATTTGCACAACAGCACACCCTAGTGGTAGAAAAATAACACTGCAAAGACATGAAGCCGCCTCCCAGACCACACCCATCACCTGCAAACAAACTCACAAATCTCCGGTTATGCATGTATGTATGTACATATATATATATATATACAGTGGGGTAAAAAAGTATTTAGTCAGCCACCAGTTGTGCAAGTTCTCCCACTTAAAAGATGAGAGAGGTCTCCAATTTTCATCATAGGTATACCTCAACCATGAGAGACAAAATAAGAAAAAAAAAATCCAGAAAATCACATTGAAGGATTTTTAATGAATTAATTGGTAAATTCCTCGGTAAAATAAGTATTTGGTCAATAACAAAAGTTCATCTCAGTACTTTGTTATATACCCTTTGTTGGCAATGACAGAGGTCAAACGTTTTCTGTAAGTTTTCACAAGGTTTTCACACACTGTTGCTGGTATTTTGGCCCATTCCTCCATGCAGATCTCCTCTAGAGCAGTGATGTTTTGGGGCTGTCGCTGGGCAACACAGACTTTCAACTCCCTCCAAAGATTTTCTATGGGGTTGAGATCTGGAGACTGGCTAGGCCACTCCAGGACCTTGAAATGCTTCTTACAAAGCCACTCCTTCGTTGCCCGGGTGGTGTGTTTGGGATCATTGTCATGCTGAACGACCCAGCCACGTTTCATCTTCAATGCCCTTGCTGGTGGAAGGAGGTTTTCACTCAAAATCTCACGATACATGGCCCCATTCATTCTTTCCTTTACACGGATCAGTCGTCCTGGTCCCTTTGCAGAAAAACAGCCCCAAAGTATAATGTTTCCACCCCCATGCTTCACAGTAGGTATGGTGTTCTTTCTCCTCCAAACACGACAAGTTGAGTTCTACCAAAAAGTTCTATTTTGGTTTCATCTGACCATATGACATTCTCCCAGTCCTCTTCTGGATCATCCAAATGCTCTCTAGCAAACTTCAGACGGGCCTGGACATGTACTGGCTTAAGCAGGGGGACACGTCTGGCACTGCAGGATTTGGGTCCCTGGCGGCGTAGTGTGTTTCTGATGTAGCCTTTGTTACTTTGGTCCCAGCTCTCTGCAGGTCATTCACTAGGTCCCCCCATGTGGTTCTGGGATTTTTGCTCACCGTTCTCGTGATAATTTTGACCCCACAGGGTGAGATCTTGCATGGAGCCCCAGATCAAGGGATTATCAGTGGTCTTGTATGTCTTCCATTTTCTAATAATTGCTCCCACAGTTGATTTCTTCACACCAAGCTGCTTACCTATTGCAGATTCAGTCTTCCCAGCCTGGTGCAGGTCTACAGTTTTGTTTCTGGTGTCCTTTGACAGCTCTTTGGTCTTGGCCACAGTGGAGTTTGGAGTCTGACTGTTTGAGGTTGTGGACAGGTGTCTTTTATACTGATAACGAGTTCAAACAGGTGCCATTAATACAGGTCATGAATGGAGGACAGAGGAGCCTCTTAAAGAAGAAGTTACAGGTCTGTGAGAGCCAGAAATCTTGCTTGTTTGTAGGTGACCAAATACTTATTTTACTGAGAAATTTACCAATTAATTCATTAAAAATCCTTCAGTGTGATTTTCTGGATTTTTTTTTCTTATTTTGTCTCTCATAGTTGAGGTATACCTATGATGAAAATTGGAGACCTCTCTCATCTTTTAAGTGGGAGAACTTGCACAATTGGTGGCTGACTAAATACTTTTTTTCCCCACTGTATATATATATATATTTTTTTTTTTTGTTACTTATTTGTACCCGTAGGTAGATTTGGTTTGCAGTCTGGTGGCAAGCCACCGGCTGCTGGTCGCTGCGTGCGCGAGCGCCCTAAACCTACATGTTTTTGGTATGTGGGAGGAAACCGGAGAAATCCCGGAGTAAACCCGCGCAACACGGGGAGAACATGCAAACTCCACACAGCTCACTGTTGGTCGGGGGCTGGGATCGAACCCACGATCTCATGATCCCCGCGATCCCCCGGCCGAGGGTAAAACTGTGCTGCCACAGTGCTAAACCACTGCGCCACCGTGCAGCCGTATATATATATATATATATATATATATATATATATCTATATATATATATATATATACACTATCGTTCAAAAGTTTGGGGTCACCCAGACAATTTTGTGTTTTCCATGAAAAGTCACACTTTTATTTACCACCATGAGTTGTAAAATGAATAGAAAATATAGTCAAGACATTGATAAGGTTAGAAATAATGATTTGTATTTGAAATAATAATTTTTTCCTTCAAACTTTGCTTTCGTCAAAGAACCCTCCATTTGCAGCAATTACAGCACCAAAGCAACCCCAGACCACCACGTTACCCCCACCTTGCTTGACAGATGGCGTCAGGCACTCTTCCAGCATCTTTTCAGTTGTTCTGCATCTCATAAATGTTCTTCTGTGTGATCCAAACACCTCAAACTTCGATTTGTCCGTCCATAACACTTTTTTCCAATCTTCCTCTGTCCAATGTCTGTTCTTTTGCCCATATTAATCTTTTTCTTTTATTGGCCAGTCTCAGATATGGCTTTTTCTTTGCCACTCTGCCCTGAAGGCCAGCATCCCGGAGTCGCCTCTTCACTGTAGATGTTGACACTGGCATTTTGCGGGTACTATTTAATGAAGCTGTCAGTTGAGGACCTGTGAGGCGTCTATTTCTCAAACTAGAGACTCTAATGTACTTATCTTCTTGCTCAGTTGTGCAGCGGGGCCTCCCACTTCTCTTTCTACTCTGGTTAGAGACTGTTTGTGCTGTTCTCTGAAGGGAGTAGTACACACCGTTGCAGGAAATCTTCAGTTTCTTGGCAATTTCTCGCATGGAATAGCCTTCATTTCTAAGAACAAGAATAGACTGTCGAGTTTGACATGAAAGTTCTCTTTTTCTAGCCATTTTGAGCGTTTAATCCCCACAAATGTGATGCTCCAGATACTCAACCTGCTCAAAGGAAGGTCAGTTTTATAGCTTCTCTAACCAGCTAACCTGTTTTCAGCTGTGCTAACATGATTGCACAAGGGTTTTCTAATCATCCATTAGCCTTCTGACGCAATGAGCAAACACACTGTACCATTAGAACACTGGAGTGATAGTTGCTGGAAATGGGCCTCTATACACCTATGTAGATATTGCACCAAAAACCAGATATTTGCAGCTAGAATAGTCATTTACCACATTAGCAATGTATAGAGTGTATTTCTGATTAGTTCAAAGCTATCTTCATTGAAAAAAACAGTGCTTTTCTTTCAAAAATAAGGAAATTTCTAAGTGACCCCAAACTTTTGAACGGTAGTGTATATATACAGTATATAAAAATGTCACCAACGGGATATATACGGTATATCCCATACATTAAAAAAAAAATTAAAAAAACATGTCATACACACCCTGTTATCACCAAACAAATACTCTACATTGTCCTCTTACATACATATTTTCTTTTTTTAAACTCCCCCTGTGGGTGACACACATGTTGGGCCCACATTTCCACAGAGATATGACTGCATGACTGCATGTGTATTGGGAGTTTCACGTCTGGAAGGACAAAGGACTCGAATCTGCAGAAGATAACGATGAGGTGTGAGATTTGCCTTTTTGTCCCACAGAAGATGCCCCGGAGGGATTTCCGGTTCATCAATGAATGAGAGACAATGGTGAAGGTTCAAAGGGATGCTTTGTGACTGTATGTTTACTGAAGCACCATGTGACTTGAGTTCTGATGCTGGAAACATATAAAAGGGTGATGTGATATGATTCTTCCTCTTTTTCCTGCTTTGAGAATGCTAGACGATGTGTTCTGTCAATAAAGCTGAACCTGAGAAATAAACTCAGCCTCATCATTCGAGCACATCCTCTACACTTGTGACCTACGACAAAGAATGAGCAGACAGAATTCTCTCGAGCGGGGCTCGGCGGAAGCCAGCCTGATGGCCGCCTCCACAATCCGGCTGCCCGATTTCTGGCAGCACAGCCCGCGCTCATGGTTTAGAGCAGTCGAGGCGCAGTTCAACCTCCGGAGAATCTCCAACGACGACACAAGATTCTACCATGTGGTAGCGAAGCTGGACAGCAACACGGTCCAGAGAGTGGAAGATCTGGTTAATCATCCACCAGACAGCGACAAGTACAGCGCATTGAAGGACGCGCTGATCAGCCATTTCACCCCTTCGGCCCAACAGCGAGCAGAGGGGCTCCTGACGTTGACGGAGTCAGAGAACGATAGACCTGCGGACCTGATGGTGAAGATGCTGAGGCTGAAAGACTCTGAGGATGGCGACTTCATTTTCGCCCACCTTTTCCTTCGGACCCTGCCGCCAGCAGTGAGAGTAGCCCTGGCAGAGTCGCCCCGATTGGCCAGGCGAGACTACCATGGGCTGAGCAAAGAGGCGCAGCGGCTTGTCGACGCCCACAAGCGGAACGCGGTTTAGGCCACGGCAGCTAGCCCAGGAACGGCGTCTGGAGACAGCGCAGATCCAGTGGCTGCGGCGCCAGACGCACCAACGATGGCAGCGATGGGGACCGGGCGGCGCGGAGCGGAGGACGGCTGGTGTTTCTACCATCGCCGTTTTGCAGAGAGAGCGCACAAATGCGTCCCGCCGTGCAACTTCAAGCGCCAGGGAAATGCCAAGACCGAGGGCCGGTAGCAGCTGCGACCCTCGGCGACAAGAACAAGCTGCTTTACCTCACGGATGCACACTCAGGGAAACAGTTCCTCGTGGACACAGGCTCCCAGCTGAGTTTCGTCACACCCACCTACGCGGAACGGCTGATGCCGTCTAAAGCTCCCTGGGTGTCGGTGTCAGCAGCGAACGGCTCCACGATTAAAACGTTCGGTGAGAGGACCATGCTTCTGTCCTTACAGGGCCGTTCATTTGAGTGGACTTTTATTGTAGCAGCAGTCAGTTTCAACATGTTAGGGGCTGATTTTTTGTGCTCACATGGTTTATTGGTTGACCTTGCTAATAGACGTCTGATTAATGCACTGTCTTTTCATTCTATCCCATGCACAGCTCGGGTGGCCCCGCCGACTGCACATGCCAGCGTCTCAGCTGCGGGTGGTAAGTTTCACACATTGCTCGCTCAGTTCCCAGCACTCACAGTCCCCACGTTTTCGGCGACGGTGGCTAAACATGGGGTGGAGCATTTTATCACCACCACCGGGCCTCCCGTCTTTGCAAAAGCTCGGCGCTTGGACCCAGCTAAACTGGCCATCGCACGCGAAGAGTTCACTAATCTGGAAAAACTGGGCATTGTTAGACGCTCCAAAAGCCCCTGGGCTTCGCCGCTACACATGGTCCCAAAAGCTGATGGCTCGTGGCGACCTTGCGGCGATTTCCGCAGGTTGAACAACGTTTCAGCACATGACTGCTACCCGATTCCGCACATTCAGGATTTTTCTGTTCATTTGGCGGGGGCGCGCATTTTTTCTAAAATAGACTTGGTGCGCGGTTACCACCAAGTTCCAGTGCGCGCGCAGGATGTACCCAAAACAGCGGTCATAACTCCTTTCGGCCTTTTTGAGTTTTTGCGCATGCCTTTTGGCCTCAAGGGGGCCGCGCAGACTTTCCAACGCATGATGGATGCAGTTTTACGCGACCTCCCTTTCGTGTTCATTTATTTGGACGATATTTTAGTAGCCAGCATGTCCGAAGGCGAACACAAAAGCCACCTCACAGCAGTTTTTCGGAGGCTGGCAGAGCACGGGTTAATAGTTAACCCAGCGAAGTGCCAGTTTGGGGTGGCGCAGATTGATTTTTTGGGGCATCGCGTTTCGGCAGAAGGAGCGGTTCCTCTGTCCGATAAGGTGCGCGCAATAACAGATTTTCCGCAACCTCAAACGGTCAAGGCGGTACAGGAGTTTCTGGGGATGGTTAATTTTTACAACCAGTTCCTCCCAAGCGCAGCACAGCTCATGCAGCCATTGTACACTGCATTAAAAAAACAAAAGCCCGCAAATAAAGTTGAATGGTCTCCGGAGCGGGAGCGCGCTTTTGCCCAGGTCAAATCAGCCCTGGCAAACGCAGTTTTGTTAGCGCACCCAGTTCCAATGGCCCGCATGGCGCTCACCACTGACGCTTCCGATGTAGCAGTGGGGGCGGTAGTTGAACAGTTTGTGGCAGGTACCTGGCAACCTCTCGCATTTTTCAGCAGGACTTTGCACGATAGTGAGCGTAAATACAGTGCGTTCGACAGGGAGCTTTTGGCCCTACACTTGGCCATCCGCCATTTTCAGTTCTGGTTGGAAGGGCGATGTTTCACCGCGTTTGTGGATCACAAACCGCTAACGTTTGCGATGGCCAAAATTTCAGAACCATGGTCAGGCCGGCAACAAAGGCAACTAGCCGCAATATCGGAGTTCACCACTGATATTCAGCATGTCGCGGGTAAACACAATGTTGTGGCAGACTGTCTCTCGCGCGCGGTAGCAACACCAAGCCCCATGGGGGCAGACTCTGTAGCTGTGGCCGCGGGCCCGGGCAGCGATGCGGGAGCGCGCGCAGCCCCGGTCTGTGTAGGGTTAGATTATGCAGCCATGGCCGCGGAGCAGGTTAATGACGCGGACGTGCGCGCGCTCCAGTCTGGACCAACAGGGTTAAGGCTGGAGCACAGGGTGCAGCAAATTGGTATGCCCCCACTAATCTGCGATGTCTCCACGGGACGGCCCCGCCCCGTGGTGCCAGCCGCGTGGCGTTGCCGCGTTTTTGACTCGGTCCGTTCTCTCGCGCACCCGGGGGTGCGCACATCGATTAAGTTGGTGGGGGAGAAATTTGTTTGGCCCGGGTTGCACAAACAGGTCAAGGAATGGGCGGCGGCCTGCGTAGCGTGTCAGCGAGCCAAAATACACAGACACACTAAGGCTCCGTTGGAACCTTTTCACATCCCCGCTAAGCGTTTTGATCACGTGCATGTTGACTTGGTGGGCCCGCTCCCACCATCACACGGGCACACACATCTTTTGACGATGGTGGATCGCACCACGCGTTGGCCAGAGGCGATTCCTCTGACATCAACCACAGCGGAAGAAGTTGCGCGAGCATTTTTAGCAGCGTGGGTTGCGCGTTTCGGTATCCCGTCGGACATAACGTCCGACAGGGGTCCCCAATTTATTTCCGAACTATGGTCATCGATGGCCCGCAGCTTGGGGGTGAAGATTCATCGCACTACCGCGTATAATCCCCAGGCTAATGGTTTATGCGAACGCTTTCACAGGTCATTGAAAGCAGCCCTCAGATCGTCCCTGACGGATACAAATTGGGTGGACAAACTTCCATGGATTTTATTGGGGTTGCGTTCTGCACCTAAGGAAGATTTGCATGCTTCCCCAGCTGAGTTAGTCTTTGCACAACCTCTCCGTTTGCCGGGGGAATTTCTCCCCGATAATCCTGCACCAAATGGCCCCCCTGCTCAGCCATGGCAGAGCGACTCAGGAGCAAACACGCTCCCTGGCCCGGTCCATCACAGTTTCCCACACATTTTTGTGCCAAAGGCTTTAAAAAATGCAGAGTTTGTTTTTGTTAGACATGATGCTCAGCGTCCAAGTTTGCGACCGTTTTATGACGGACCGTTCAGAGTGCTGGAGACTGGGCAGAAGCATTTTCTGCTAGATTTAGGGGGCAGAATGGAGTTGATTTGCATAAACAGGCTCAAACCTGCTTTTGTTTTGGCTGATGAGCAAGTGCAGCTTGCGAGGCCCCCCCGCCGTGGCAGGCCACCGAAAGGACATTCTCCAGAATCTTCACAGAGACGTGCTAACAGCTTTAATCCACAGATGCAGAGAGACACTGCAGGGGTAGCAAAGCCAGGTTGCAGCAGATTCGGCAGAAGGTTAAAACCCAGGCAGTTGGTGGATTGATTAGTGATATGTGGAGTGTTTTGTGTTTTTCTTTTTTTATGCCATGCATGTTTTGCCCTTAATAGACGTTTGGGGGGGGGGGGTAGTGTGGGTGACACACATGTTGGGCCCACATTTCCACAGAGATATGACTGCATGTGTATTGGGGGTTTCACGTCTGGAAGGACAAAGGACTCGAATCTGCAGAAGATAACAAGGAGGTGTGAGATTTGCCTTTTTGTCCCACAGAAGATGCCCCGGAGGGATTTCCGGTTCATCAGTGAATGAGAGACAATGGTGAAGGTTCAAAGGGATGCTTTGTGACTGTATGTTTACTGAAGCACCATGTGACTTGAGTTCTGATGCTGGAAACATATAAAAGGGTGATGTGATATGATTCTTCCTCTTTTTCCTGCCTTGAGAATGCTAGACGATGTGTTCTGTCAATAAAGCTGAACCTGAGAAATAAACTCAGCCTCATCATTCGAGCACATCCTCTACACCCCTTCTCTTTTGATCTAAAAACATTTGTTTTCACCAGCATTTCAGAATCAGAATCAGAATCAGAATCAGAATCAGGTTTATTGCCATTGTTCATGTAGTACACAAACTAGGAATTTGTCTCGGTACAATGCTGCAACATTAAACATGATAAGATAAGAGAAATAAACTATACATGTAATAAAGTGTAGGATAAGATTAAGTGATACTGGTCAGCAGTTAAAATATATATTAGCCAGCAGCAGATACTGTGGAGAACTATATAGTGCAGTCGGTAATGCAGGAAGAAAACAGTGATGATTGACATGAGTCTGGTTGAGCTGCTGTACATGGTGCACGAGAGTCACTTAGTGTTCAGCAGTCTAATGGCAGAGGGGAAGAAGCTGTTCATGTGACGGGAGGTTTTAGTCTGGATGGACCGAAGTCTTCTACCAGAGGGGAGGGGGGCAAACAGTACGTGACCAGGGTGTGAGGGATCGGCTATGATCCGGCCAGCACGCCTCCGGGTCCTGGAGATGTACAGATCCTGGAGAGATGGGAGCTTGCAGCCGATCACCTTCTCAGCAGTGCGCACGACGCGCTGCAGCCTTAGTCTGTCCCTGGCAGTGGCTCCTGCGTACCACACGGTTATGGAGGTGGTGAGGATGGACTCGATGATGGCTGTGTAGAACTGCATTAACATCTTGGTGGGTAGCTTGAGCTTCCTCAGCTGCCGCAGGAAGAACATCCTCTGCTGGGCTTTTTTGATGAGTGAGCTGATGGTCAGCTCCCATTTGAGGTCCCTGGTGATGGTAGTGCCTAGGAAGCGGAAGGAATCAGCAGTGGTGATGGGAGAGCCTGAGAGGGTGAGGGGGGGCAGAGGAGTAGTGACTTTCCTGAAGTCTACAATCATCTCCACTGTCTTCAGAGCGTTCAGCTGCAGGTTGTTATTGCTGCACCAGGACGCCAGCTGGGCCACCTCTCTCCTGTAGGCGGACTCGTCGCCGTTGGAGATGAGCCCGATGAGGGTGGTGTCGTCCGCAAACTTGATCAACTTGACAGACTGGTGGCTGGAGGTGCAGGAGTTGGTGTAAAGGGAGAAGAGTAGGGGGGAAAGTACACAGCCCTGGGGTGATCCGGTGCTGATGCTAGTATAGTCTGAGACAGTCTTTCCCAGCCGCACATGCTGCCTCCGGTCCGTCAGGAAGTCGATGATCCACCTGCAGAGGGAGTCAGGCACGTTGAGCAGGGACAGCTTGTCCCGGAGCAGAGCGGGGCGGATGGTGTTGAATGCGGAGCTGAAGTCCACAAACAGGATCCTGGCGTAGGTTCCCGGGGAGTCCAGGTGCTGCAGGATGGAGTGGAGGGCCAGGTTGACTGCATTGTCTACAGACCTGTTGGCTCGGTAGGCAAACTGCAACGGGTCCAGGAGAGGGGTGGTGATGGACTTGAGGTGGGACAGGACCAGGCGCTCAAAGGACTTCATGACTACAGAGGTGAGCGCTACAGGTCTGTAGTCATTAAGTCCAGTGATCCGTGGCTTCTTGGGGACAGGGATGATGGTGGAGGATTTGAGGCAGGATGGCACGTGGCATAACTTAAGGGAGGTGTTAAAAATGTCTGTGAATACAGGAGCCAGCTGTTTCGCACAGAGTCTCAGGGTGGAGGGAGACACGCCGTCTGGGCCGGGGGCCTTGCGCGGGTTCAGTCTGGAGAACTGTTTGAGCACATCCTGCTCACTGATGATAAGGGGAGGGGGGGAGGAGGGGGGGGTGCCTTAAATGAAGTAGGGAATGTGGAGGCTGTGGAGCTGGAGGGAGGGGGGGAGTTGGACACAGATGACGAGGTGTCAAAACGGGCATAGTGTTGGGACAGTCTCTGACAAAGGGCTTTGTCATCCTGACCTTTAGGAGCCTTAGGTCGATAGTTGGTGATTTGCCTCAGTCCTCTCCACACGGAAGCCGAATCATTAGCAGTGAACTGCTGCTGGAGTCTCTCTGAGTACACAGATTTAGCCCTCTTCAGCTCTCTGTTAAACCGGTATTTAACCTCCCTGTAGCAGTCCCTGTCTCCACTTTTCAGCGCTGCTTCCTTCTCCTTCCTGATCTGTCTGAGCTTAGCTGTGAACCAGGGTTTGTCATTAGAGTAACTCACCCTGGTGCGTGATGGAAGAATGTTCTCTTCACAAAAGTGGATATATGAGTTCACAGTGTCCGTGTACTCATCCAGATCATGCGTGGCTCCTTTAAGCATGCCCCAGTCAGATATTTCCATGCACGTTTCCAGCTTCTCCTCAGCATCACTGGTCCGTATCTTCGTAGTGCTCACAACAGGTTTAGTGAGCTTCAATCTCTGTCTGTATGTGGGAATGAGGTGAACCATCACGTGATCAGATAATCCCAGCGCAGCTCGAGGGACAGCGCGATATGCGTCTTTCACTGTGGTGTAACAGTGATCCAGTGTGTTTCATCCTCTGGTGGGGCATTTAATAAACTGTTTGTAGCGGGGGAGATCGTGGCTCAGATTGCACTGATTAAAGTCGCCAGCCACAATAATCAGCGAGTCTGGAAAACTCCGCTCTGTGTGTTGAATGTGATCCGCGAGCACGCGCTGAGCTTCGCGCGTGTCCGCGTTGGGAGGGGCGTACACAGCGATCATTATGAAAGAAGCAAACTCCCGCGGGGAATAGAAGGGCTTGCAATTGATAACAAGAAATTCCAAGGCAGGAGAACAGTGTTTGGAAATTACCGTTACATCAGAGCACCAGATGCAGTTGATGTAGAAGCAGACTCCGCCTCCTGTGGTCTTGCCGGAAAGCTCTGTGTCACGATCAGCACGGAAGAGCTGGAAGCCGTCGAGGCGCAGCGCGCTGTCCGGTATATTTTCCCGGAGCCAGGTCTCAGTAAAGCAGAGGACAGCTGAGGAGGCGAGGTCCTTAAAACGCATCAGCAGTCTCAGTTCATCCACCTTGTTAGAGAGAGAGTTGGTATTGGACAGAAATATGCCAGGCAGCGCCGTTCGCGAGCCTCTCCTGCGAAGTCGTACGAGAGCGCCCGCTCGTCTTCCTCTCTTCCGCCGTCTCACTTTCCGAGCCAAACAATAAACCAGATCGGCGGCAGGGGCTAGAAAAACTGGGAGGAGGTCCGTGGGGGTGAAAGTCCTGATATTTAAAAGTTCTTCACGGGTATAAGTGCAAGCAGACACACAATTGACAAACAAAAACAAACAAAGAGCGCAGCGAAGCACCATGTCGACCGCTGTGGGCGCCATCTTGGATCGAAGATCCATCTAACTCACTGGCTGCACGGTGGCGCAGTGGTTTAGCACTGTGGCAGCACAGTTTTACCCTTGGCCGGGGGATCACGGGGATCATGAGATCGTGGGTTCGATTCCAGCCCCCGACCAACAGTGAGCTGTGTGGAGTTTGCATGTTCTCCCCGTGTTGCGTGGGTTTACTCCGGGATTTCTCCGGTTTCCTCCCGCATACCAAAAACATGTAGGTTTAGGGCGCTCGCGCACGCAGCGACCAGCAGCCGGTGGCTTGTCACCAGACTGCAAACCAAATCTACCTACGGGTACAAATAAGTAACAGTCAGCTTTTGCAATGGAGCTTAACTTCGGCTGACTTAGGTGAACTCTGTGTAACTTAGCCCAGCACTCAGGAACTTTTACAAACTGAGCACAACTTTCACCAGCGTTTATTTCCAAACATCACGAATTTTCAGCATGCTGAAAACTTGCCGTCACTCACCAGCCTCACCAACATGCCGTCACTCACCAGCCTCACGGCCACACCACAGGTGAGAGAGGGGTTTGTCTGCAACACCGGAGACTGTGCCGACAAATAAGCGTCCCCTGGCTCCGGCGCTTTCAGCTCCAGCCTTTTCCCCTCCTCCCACTGCAGCCCCGCGGAGCTCAGTTAAGCCGGCCCTACCACTGTTGTTACGCCAGTTACCACGGCAGCTGCAGTGCTGGCTTCCACATCTGCTGCACGAGGGCCCATGCCCGCTTCCTCATCTGCATTTATAACAGCTTCAGTGCCTGCTCCACGGTGCCACCCAGCTCCAGTACCAGCTCCAGCTGCATGCGGTGTGCGTTTAACAGCTCCAGCCATCCCTGAGGCGCACACAATGGCCCCCACTGTCCCTGAAGCACACGCCAGAGCTCCAGCTGTTCCTGTTCCTGTTCTGCCCGAGGTGCATGCTAGGGTTCCTGCAGCTCATCCAGAGGTGGTCACCCCAGCAGTAGTGGACCAGGAGCTCAGGTATGTGCTTTTCTTTACTTTTTAACATCAATATTAGTTAAGTCTTGTCTAGCTCCTGGTGATTGTGGTGATGCCTCACTCACCCTCTGCCTTTCTTCCCCATTCGAGGTGGCTGTGTCAGGGAAGGAGTCACAGGAGGACTACGCTCCACCATCATCCAAGCTGCATGTTCCACCTAACGTGCAAGATGTCAGGAGAACTCCAACCATCATTGCTGAATCCAGTGCGCACCCGTTGCTTGTTCCAGACGATGGTGCACCCTTGTCCCCAGGCTGTGAACTAAAAGATTTTGTATCCATGTTCCCTGAGCTCAGTAATTCTGAGTCTGTGTCCCCTAAACTAGAAAGTTCTGCACCCGTGTCTCCAAAATTACAAATTTCTGCATTAGTGTGTCCTGCATCAGAAATTTCTGCATTAGTGTGTTCTGAGCCAGAGATTTCTGCACCCGTGTTCCCTGTGCCTGTAACTTCTGCATGTATTTTTCCTGAGCTACAGTAAAAAGATTCTTTGTTGCCAGTTCCTGAGGGTAAAATTTCTATGTCATCTCCTGAGTTTGAATCCTCTATGTTTTCTTTTGGGCAAGGGAATCCTGCATTGTTTCCCCCAGAGTTGAGGGCTCCTGGGTTATTTTCTGTGCAAAAGGGTTGTGTGTTATTTTTTGAGCATGAGGCTCATATGTTTTCTCCTGTTTAGTGGCCCTTGGGTTTTGGTAGGCTGCCTGATGCCCCATGTTCACCCCCCCCAGTGGCCTTTGCAAGGCCCCAGACCCATTATGTACTCCAGTTTGGGGACCCATGGACTTGGGTAGGCCTCCTGGCCCGCCTGGCACTCCTGTCCAGTGGCCCTGGGACTCTGGAAGACCACCTGACCCATTTTGGTCTTTGCTGTGTGTGTGTGTGTGGGGGGGGGGGGGGTTCAGTTTGTTTTGCCCACCTGGCCTTTTTCCCCACCACCCACCCTGTGAGGGTTTTGGGTTTTCTTTTTTTCTTCTCCTGTGGGTGTACCCAAGGGTCAGTTGGGTTGCAACCCTTGAAGGGGAGGTACTGTAGTGTTCTGGACAGGTCTGCAGCCCCTGTCCATGCTTTATGTTCCCTTCTTACTCACTGATTATGTTTGGTGTGTATCCCCTCTGTGTTGTCAGCCCCGCCCGTCCGGTCAGCTGTTTCCCTCATGTGTCAGCCGTTGGTTTTTGATTGCTCTCCTCACCTGTGTTGTATTACCATAATTGTTCCCTCTGTCTGTATATGTGCCTTTTTGTTTGTGTTCTTTGCTACATTGTTTGTTTGCTTCACCAGCATCTGCACCACGGAGTGTGAATTTGGTTGTTTTTCTGCCATATAGTCTGGATAGCATTTCATATTATTTCTGTCCTTGTGCAGTGTTTATTTCCCTTTATGTCATTAATAAATAATGGTTTACCAGATTCGTTTGGCAATTGGGTCCTCTTCTTCACCCTGAAAGGGCATGGATTACAAGAAGAATGCAGCAAATGTGTAGGAGGTCAAGCAGACCAACCACAGCTGATGTGAACCGCGTTGCTATGATGGAAATGCAGCTTTCTGTCTACATACAGGTTAAGAAATGTCAACCTCAAATTAATTAAAAATTGTGTATGTGTGTGTGTGTGCGCGCGTGTCTTACTGTCTGATAAGTTGTGTATGTTGTCCCCCAGACTGATGAAGTAGGGGTGTCGCAGCGAGGCTTCAGAGGAGATTCTTCTCCTGGTGTCGTACTGCAACCACAGCAAAAACAGCTGATTAACAAACAAATCACATCGCATTTCTAAGCCATATTTAGTCCCGTGGGTTTTTTTGTTTCATACCAAAAGCAGAGCTGACAGCAGGTCAATTCCCTCCACGTCCAACCTTTAAGGAGTCAAAGTTGACATGTCATCAGGGCAGCATGATGCTTTTTAAAAGATTTATGTCTATGACCTACATTTACAGTATAAAGAGCTTTTTCTAGTCTTAAAGACCACTCAACGCACTTCACCGTGTCATGATCAGGGCAGGGGTTGTGCCATGCCCTTGCCTTAAGTATAATCTCCCTTAGTTATCATTATTGTTCATTATGTCCTCAACCATTGGATTATCATTATAGCCTGTTCTCCTCATTATCTCTATGTTGATTCCTGATGTTGACAGTGCTCTGTGTTACTCCTGTTTGCTGACTATTCACTGCTGTGCCTCTTTGTGTTAACCTTTTAAAATTCTGTGGTGCACCGGTGCACCTGTCAGCGCCCCCCCCTCTGGTGGCCAAGTTTTTTGACGAAAATATTCAGGTTGGATATCAGACATTCCAAAGGCTGTAACTTGAAAGTGGTAAGAGATAATAGCTTACTGTCAATTAGAAAGATGTAGAATATGATCCAAAATTTGAGATAGGAGTAAATTTACACATCTAATTTGCATAATGCAATGGCTGCTGTTTCGAATTGCATAACTTTCGATCAAAAGTAGACTTTGGACATATTTACACAAAGGATGGTTTTGGTTTTTTTTGTCTTCGTTTTTTGTTTTTTTGTTATCTTATCTTCAAAGTATATGAACCAGAAAATCAGTAGAATGTACACAAACCGATAATAACCGGTCAGATCTACCGCTCGTTGTGTCTTCATTCATCCATTTTTGTCATCCATGGTCCTTATTTTGTCTTCTGCAAGTCATTTTTGCTTTCTCTCCCATATCCAGAAACGGTCACATGTATGTTATAAATTGTTCCACCTCAATTTCAGTTACATTATGCCGCCGAACCGGCGCTATTATTCTCTGTCGTCACGTGCAGCTCCGTCGATAGCAAACGAAAGTGTACAAGCTCCAGACCATCTTTTCCTGTCACAAAAGGTAAATATTTCCCTTCAGAAGCTAAATAATCTCTTTTTAGAATCATAGTTGGCAAAATTTGGAGCAAACGCTTCCTCCGTGTGGAAATATATGCTGAGATAGAGCCTTTGTTTACATCCTCTTCTTCATGTTACCAGAAATGATGTTTGTGACAGTTCGTTGGGTGAAGTCATCCAGTCCTCCAGTGAAGCAGTAAGCTATACATGTCTGACATCTTGTGATGTGAAATGCTTGTTACAACTGGGTTTTCTGTGCTTTTGGGGCACATCACGTGACAGGCGTAGAACTGCGCCAGGGGCAGCAGGTGATGTTGATGTCTTATGAAAGCGGAACGTCAAAGAGTTAATCGTTGCCTACCCTATATGTACACCTCCTGCCCTACCCTTAGTACAGCATCCTCATTACCTGCCATGTCCTATCCGTGTAGTCATTTATAAGTTGTGTCTGCCGTTACAGCTGTACTCTCTGTTTCAGCCCATGAGCTATTTTCCCTTTCTTTTTCCAATAAATATGCCAAAACATCACCCAATGTGTGAGTTCATCATTTAGCCATCATTTATTTATGTGGGAGACTTTAACAGCCATCACCCTGACTGGGGGTACCCAGCAGCGGATAGTGACGGGGAGGTACTTTCAGACTGGGCATCTAGAAATGATCTCACTCTGATACACGACCCCAAACAAAGAGGAACCTTCCACTCTGCTAGGTGGAAGAAGGACTATTCTCCTGACCTGTGCTGGGTCAGCTCTTTGAATGGGACGCCGTATCCTACACAGATCCTCATTCTTGACGATTTTCCACACAGCCAACACCGGCCCCTGCTTGTACACATTGGCCTACAACTTCCAGTCATAAAAAGCCCAAGGAAGATGTGCTGGAACTTCTGCAAAGCCAACTGGAAGAAATTCAGTGAAACCCTGGATCGGAGTGCTGTTACCATCCCACTCCACACCATCACTGTAGATGAAGCATACAACCGCTTCTGCAGCGCAATCTTCAAGGCTGCTCACACTGCAATCCCACGTGGCTACCGACCCCTCTATGTTCCATGCCTGGACGGAGAAAGCGCTGCCCTCCTACAATCCTATCAAACATCAGGGGACCCAGAGATAGCAGACCATCTCATTGAATCGCTAAGTACAGCCCGGCGAAAGAAATGGGAGGAGACAATTGCTGACCGGAGCTTTACCCACTCTAGCAGGAAATGTTGGAGCCTCATCCGTCGCCCAGGAGCTGCACAGAAGCCCCCTAGCCAAAGCCGAGCATCTGTCACACCCAACCAAGTTGCATCCCACCTACTGACCATCGCCAAAGTACCCCAAGACAAAGACACCAGAAGAGCAGTTACAACTGAGCTAAAAAAACACCAAAAAATGCCCGTAGAGGAAACGAACCCTGAACCCTTCGAGGCTGCTGAACTGGAGAAAGTCCTACAGGGCCTGAAATGTGGAAAGGCAGCAGGATACGATAACATCTTCCCAGAATTCATGAAAAATCTTGGCCCCCGAGCCCTAACCTGGTTGACACAACTCTACACAAGGATCATACAAACAAACTCGATCCCAAAGAAATGGCGGACAGCAAAGGTCATTGCCATACCAAAACCTGGCAAAGACCACAAACTACCAGCAAGCTACCGCCCAATCTCCCTACTCAGCGTTCCTTATAAAATCATGGAGTGCCTAATACTGCAACGTATTTCCCCAGGAATAGAGGAAATTCTAAGTGTGGATCAAGCAGGTTTCCGCAAGGACCGCAGCACAGGAGAACAGGTACTGGCCCTAACCACCTTCATCGAAAATGGTTGAGAAGACTGAAGACGGGGGCTGTGTTTCTCGATCTTACAGCCGCCTATGATACAGTCTGGCACAAAGGCCTCCTCCTGAAACTTACAAAGGCGATCCCTGCCTGGGCAACAGCAATTATAAAAACCCTGCTGACCAACCGAAGGTTCAGAGTCCACCTCGGTCAGAACACAAGCGCATGGAGAACGCAGAAAAACAGACTCCCACAAGGCTCAGTTCTAGCTCCAACCCTGTTCAACCTCTACATAAACGACCTGCCCACTACAAAATCCGGCAAATTCATCTATGCAGACAACATCTGTTTGGCACTCCAAGCACCAGACTTTGAGCCACTGGAACGGGTGCTCACGGAAGATCTTGCCAAACTGGACCAGTTCTGCAAAACCTGGCACCTAAAACCAAGCCCAGCAAAAACCGTCTCCAGTGTATTCCTTCTCCACAATGTAAAAGCTGTCAGAGAACTAAACATCCACCTGAGCGGACTTAAGCTTAAGCATGCCTCGAATCCAACCTACCTTGGAGTGACCCTTGACAGGACCCTATCCTTCAAGGAACATTTAAAGGGGACGGCTGCTAAGGTGAAGGCACGAAACAACCTGCTCTGTAAGCTCACTGGTGAAAAATGGGGGGCGGCAGCCTCCACCCTGCGCACCTCAGCACTGGCCCTTTCATACTCTGTAGCAGAATATTGTGCTCCTCTCTGGTCCAGGTCATCCTACACACACTACGTAGACACCCAGCTCAACACAACCATGAGAACCATAACTGGGACAATCCGCTGAACACCACTCCCCTGGCTCCCTGTACTGTCAAACATAGCCCCCTCACACATCCGGCGAGCAGCACTAACTCAAAGGATGCTCACTTCAGCTGACTTCACTATCCAGACAGCTTGGCAAGAGGAATGGGGGACCAAGGAGGTCCCAAACAAACACCTGGTGACAAACCCCAACCAACAGGTCCCGGGCACCAACCTCCCAAGGAGACAGTGGTCTAAACTCAATCGCTTCAGGACTGGACATGGCCCCTGCTTGGCCAGCCTTCACAGATGGGGCAGTAGCCCTAGCCCACTGTGCGCATGTGGAGAGAAGCAAACAATGGAACACATCATAGAGGCTTGCCCGCTCCAAAGACTGGAAGGAGGATTACACACCCTCCATACAGCAAACCAGGAGGCAACTGCTTGGCTTGAGGACTTTGCATTCGCTAAATAAATAAATAAATCATTTAGCCCCATCGGGCGATTATGACACACCGGTACCTCCACTAACCCTCTGTTCTAAGTACAGATACCTTGAGACAATTTAGGGCCACCAATTAACCTAACCTGCATGTCTCTAGATTGTGGGAGGAAACCTGAGCCCCCGAAAACAACAACAACACCAACAAAAAACATGCAGTAAACTCCACACAGTAAGGTTCCCACTCTTGCCAGCCTGGGAATTTGAACCTGGGACCTTCTAGCTGTGAAGCAACAGTGCTAACCACTGCAGAACACACACCACATCTCTCTCACCAATAAAATAATAACAAATTGTAACAGTATTTAAATCACATTTAAAAAGCAAAAAAGAGCATTTGTTGAACTCACCGTGGCACATGGTTTAGAAGGCCCTGAGGTCTGTACTGAGGAAAAAGGAAGGAGCAAAACTCCTCATTACTGCTGATACCAGGCCAAGTCTCCTCTGTTGGAGTGCCTGGAAGAGAGAATTAATAAGAAAAGGAAAAGAAAGTTTGATCATCTGATGCAACAGCACACTGCCATTCCCAGCAGCAAAACTATGTGGTTTTATTTATAGTTATTATTTTGGTTAGGTGCTTTCCTCCCTGGACTATTCCCACTTGGAACCAGACTAAAACTGTAGTGTTATTCTATTCTATACTTGAAATGACTTCAGCTGATAAAACAATGTCATCCTGCCTTTACTGTATTCTTGACACAGGAAGATGAAAATATATAAAATAACAATAAAAAATTGATATGGAAAGAGAGAATATTTGCCAAAGGACTTCAGCATGAAAATTCTTCCCACTAATGACTATGTAAATGACTAAACAGGGCCCTCCTGTCACTCTTCAGTCAAACAATGATGCAGGAAAGTGCAACATAAACAAGAATAACTTCATGGAGTGTGAGAGGGAGGTGTTGATAATGGAGGTGGAGGTCAGAAAAAACTTCTATTTGGTTCAACCCCTGGAATCAGCAACAGACATAAGTTCACTGAGTGGACCACTGTTATAATGGCAGTTAATGCAGCCGACTGACTGACTCCCACAGAGACTGAAACCAAATGAAATAAAATCAAATGGTCTAGCATTAAAGTTCAGTGCTGAGGGAAGCCAGTGCTGAGGGAAAAAATACTGTGGGAGAAAGCCTTTTATCAGCACTGAGTATACAAGAGACGGACAGACGGACAGCAGTGATGTTACCTGCTGGAGTAAGTAAATAAACAAGTAAATATATGATATATAATGTTGGTGACAGAAGTACAGCATTAAAATACGTGGTTACAAATGATGAAAAGTCTCAGTTTGGCTCTTTATAATCCACATGCTGTGTATCACATCCAAGCATTCAATTGTGATGCGCTTTGTGAACAGAAGGGTAAAGAATGACATACTGAGGCAGGCCAGAAAGCTCCGGGGAACAGAAGTTTACCTAAATGGACACCTAACAAAAACTAATGCTGAAATAGCACGGCAAGCACGGATGCTGAAAAGACAAAATAAGATACAGGCAACATGGACAAGAAATTGTAGAGCTTGGATCAAACTAAATGGAACACCTGAGGAAGCTAACTAACTAACTAACTAACTAACCTGCACTTATATAGCGCTTCTCTAGTCACAAAGACCACTCAAAGCGCTTTCATTAATACTATTCTAAGGGCCTATAGGAAACAAATATCTAGGGACAATTTAGAACAGCCAATTAACCTAACATGCATGTTTTTGGCATGTGGGAGGAAACCGGAGAAATCCCGGAGTAAACCCACGCAACACGGGGAGAACATGCAAACTCCACACAGATCACTGTTGGTCGGGGGCTGGGATCGAACCCACGATCCCACGATCCCCACAATCCCCCCGACAAGGGTAAACTGTGCTGCCGCAGTGCTAACCACTGCGCCACCGTGCAGCTTGTGAAGCAAAGAGTATAATGATCAGAGATGTTACTGACTTAAATAAATACAGATGAACACTGATTAAGAAAATTAAGAGACAATGATAATCCATATCCACACACACGGCAAGAATAGTTCTTTTGACATACCATGTCAATGTACTTTAAAAAAAATAAGCAAAACAAACAAAAACTTATGACTGACTTGAGTAGACATCAATTATCCCCAGTTGGAGGAAGTCATTTGACACAGAGTGAGGAAATTCAAACTCTGAAAATATGCCATTATGCTGAACATAAACTACAAGAGATGGAGAATGATATTGATCCTCATAACCACTTTTTCAATAATATTCATAACTATTGTGAATATTACACTGAAAAGCAATTCAAACGTCAAGTGCAACTAGATGGTAAACTATCAATAATACACTTAAACAGCAGAAGTCTTAACAAAAACTTTCCACAGATTCAGGACTATTTAAAATAGCTGGACAGAAAATTTACAGCTATTGCAGTCTCTGAAACTTGGCTTAATGAAGAGCAGGCTCCCCTGATGGCAATAGAGGGATATCAGATGTTTCATATTAACAGAACTCAAAAAAAGGGTGGTGGTGTTGCACTGTATATTGATGACCTGTATAGGTGTAAGCTTGTAAATGAAATGTCCTTTGTACTACCAGGGATTTTGGAATGTGTTACTGTTGAGATTGACCAAGATAAAACAAAAAAATCTAATCATAAGTTGTATATATAGAACGCCGGGAACTTGCATTGAGACATTCAGAGATAAATTAGTCGAGCTGTACAATAATATTACTAGTAAGAAAATGGTAGTAATTTGTGGAGATTTCAGTATTGATCTACTAAATCCACATCAACAAAAAATAATTACAGAGTTCATGAATTCTATGTACAGCATGAGTCTATATCCCACAATAACACATCCCAGTAGAATCACAGTTCACTCTGCTACACTTATTGACCACCTGTTTGTTAATATTATTGATAAGAAAATATAAAGTGGATTATTGATAAATGATATAAGTCAGTGGTTCTCATCTGGTCTGGCTTTGGGACCCACCATCACCCCTCAATGACAAGCCGCGACCCAAATCAAAGATTTTTAAATTCTCAAATTTATTGAATGTAAAGATTGTGCATTTTGAACCTGAGGTTGAAGAACAGAATATCACAGTATACAAACACAAAACAAATTTAATGATTAACCAAAATGACCAGTAAGTGGCAATACAACAGAGGGAACAATTCCCTTTAATGCTGAATTAGCTGCATTTTAAATTAAAAATTAAACAAAAAGTGCAATTCAAAAGAATTCAAGTCTCAAAATTGACTTTTCTTCTGGTTGTTTTTTCAGTATTTACCTACTGATAAGGTTATGTGCTTTGAAGAAAATGAAGGAACACTCACTAAAACCTGTAACAGTGACATCATAGACCTGAGTCTGGAGGAATTAATGGGAGAACTGGGGATGTTTTTTGCTCTTGACAAGAGTCTCAATGTCTGGAGTTATGTTAGACAAAACGACTCTGAGGTCATGCTCAATGTCCAGCCTGTTTCTCTGTTTTGTCTTCAACTGAACCAGAGCTGAGAAGCCACACTCACAGAGATGGGTAGTGCTGAAAGGTAGGAGGGTTTTTACTGCTTTCACTGCCCACAAATATCCAAAAGTTGTTCCAAATAAGGGAGAATCAATACCATTTTTGAGGAACATGTATATTTCAAAAACCTTCAGTGAGAACTACCACCAAGCAACACTGTGTTTCAGTGCAAGGAGTCAGATTATGGAACGATTTTGGACCTGAATTAAAATCATGTACAACGCTTGGACAATTTAAACTAAAACTAAAGGAAGAAATACTCCAAACATATATCCAAGATGACATGTAAAATCACAAAAGGATTGTCAGATCCAGTCTGTGTTGTGTTGTAGCTTAGTTTGTTTGTTTTTTTCTGTAACATTTTGTCTTAGCTTTGTTTTTGAATTGTAATCGCTCTTGTCTTGTTTTTTTCTTTCTCTCTTTTTTTCTCTTTTGAATTCTTGGATGGAACATGGGTGGGCAATATAAGCTGCGGCTTCAGCCATCACCCATTTCGGATACAGTAACTTACGTTGAGTTGTGTAATCAGAGGAGTTGTTGTCTAATTTGACCTTGTTGGATTTTCTTTCCCCCTTTGTTATATTATTCAGTTTCTTTTAATCTGTATTATCCGAAATAAATAAAGATTCATTCATTCATTCATACTGCTCGAATGGCAAGAGATGGATACTCGCTCATCACAGTGCTGCACCAGAACTGCGAGAGGCTTACCTCCGTGAACCTCTTTTTCAGCGTGCGGTCACATGATAGCTCCACCAACTGACTGTCTTCACAAAACCTCGCTGCACAAAACACACTGAGGTTTCTGTACTCCTTTGTCCTCAATATAAAAAAATCCATATCTCATATAGTCCGTGTCGTATCTGCGTTTCGCCATGCTCAATTAGCATATAAAAACAAACGTTGCGAGTCTTCTTCTATGGTGCAAAATATGGTGTCGCCCGCCACCTACTGCCATCTACTGTTAAGGAGTGTGAATCGATGACACTATGTTGATTTATTTCTTGATATTTTATTTGCCCAGGCAAAGGCCCGCGACCTACTGAAAACAGGTCCACGACCCACTTTTGGGTCGCGACCCATCAGTTGAGAAACACTGATATAAGTGACCACTTGCCAACCTTTGCACTTATCCATGGCCACACGGGGGCCAATACAGAAAATTTTTTAAAATCATTCAGATACAAATCACAAAATGCAATCAGTTCTTTTAAAGAGGACTTGCTGAAGCAGGACTGGACAAAAGTCTATGTATCAGATGTAAATGAAGCCTATGACACATTTATAAACATTGTAACCACTCTTTATGAAAAAAATTGTCCGTTAGTAAAGAAAAAGCTTAACCACTTGCGCTCCGTTGTTCCGCGGGCGGGCAAGTCTCTGCGTCCTATGACGCACGAGGGCGCACGAGGGCGCGCCGTGCGCCCTCGTGCGCATGACGCATGATAAGGATATTGATGGTGATGATTCAGTGGCGCTCAATCATTGATGGTGATGATCAATGATTGATCATCACCATCAAAAAAAAATCTGCAAACACTAACTAACTAACTAACTAACCTGCACTTATATAGCGCTTTTCTAGTCACAAAGACCACTCAAAGCGCTTTCATTAATACTAACCCTCTATTCTAAGGGCCTATAGGAAACAGATATCTAGGGACAATTTAGAACAGCCAATTAACCTAACATGCATGTTTTTGGCATGTGGGAGGAAACCGGAGAAATCCCGGAGTAAACCCACGCAACACGGGGAGAACATGCAAACTCCACATAGATCACTGTTGGTCGGGGGCTGGGATTGAACCCACGATCCCACGATCCCCACAATCCCCCGGCCAAGGGTAAACTGTGCTGCCGCAGTGCTAACCACTGCGCCAACAAAAAACACAGCCGCGAACAGATTAGTTCATCTGATTGACCTCTCATTCGACTAATAAGAGCCTTGAATTGGGTTTCTGAAACCTTGAGGAGCCAATGAATGAAAATCTAGGAAGGAGGACCCACCTACTGTGAACGCAGGAGCCAATTGAAGCACAGAAATTCTGGCTGGGTGAAGCAATATTTACTGCTGCAGAAGGACTCTGTACGAATCTCCTACAGACCCAGGCTCACCCAGCAGCATGGAAAACACCCACAAGTGGGACCTGCACTCATTCCAGCAGAATAGACGGAGGCCGACGACAAAAGTCGTAAATCATTCGCCAAAACGGCAATAATGGAATTATGTTGATTGGGATCCACGAGCGGAGCAGCGTCGCGTTCGTCTGACGCGTGGGAAGAGCTGTTCGCCACGACTCTGCTGCTTTGAAGAGGTAAGGTGTTATAAGCTAAATTATTATTTATCCCTGAAAACTGTAATCCAAAAATGACTTTTGACCAATCGGTAAATTACAGCTGTACTGCGCACGAAATACGAAGTGCGTGTGCCGCGATAAACGGTTCATTTGCCGTGTTCGGACCGTGAACGCCCCCCCCCCCCCCCGCTCCTCGGTCCGAACGCTCCCCAGTCCGCTGGGGGAAAGCATATCAGTCTATTCCATCATGGCCGTCTTCTGTAGCGAGGGGGGGGGGCGTTCACGGTCCGTTCACGGTCCCCCCCCCCACACACACACACAGTAGCGAGGGGGGGGGAGCCGCTGTGAAAACATGCAAGGAAAAAAAAAAAAAAAAAGAGTGTATTCCGTCATGTAGCGAGGGCCGAATTTGGTCCTTGGTAGCGGGGGGGGGGGGAACGATCCCCCGCCCACAAACACACACACAGACACAGCCCTGAGTGTGACCTTTCATTAGAGCCTAAAATGAAGCTTCTACATTGAATTATTCAAAAGTTACTGACGTTTTTCCAAACTGTGCCATTTGGCACAATTTGGCACAGTTCCAAAACGCCTGGGAACAGCCTGAGAACAAAGCTGTGTAAAATATTCATTTTTTGTGGTATTGTTACCAAATTTGGATCTCAGCTGGATAACACTTGGTTCTACATTTCTGTTGCATTTTCCAGCCGGATCGGACAGCTGTGTGTTATTTACAAGCATTTGTATCCAAAAAAACACTGTGTCCAATTTTTTTTTCTTCAAGTTCAGTATATTTAGATGACTGTAACTCAGTGGCCGGAGCACGTAGAGAGATTATGGTTTTTTTTGCCAAAAAATTCAAAGTGTTTTCTTTTAAATGAGACCAACCCCATGAAGATGCTGCAAAGGGTTGAATAACAGCTTTCGATTTACTTTGGGCATGTTATTTTTTGGCATTTTTAGGAAAATTGCCCGGAGTGCAAGTAGTTAAACATAAATTTGCCAATAAGCCATGGTTAACCAAAGGATTACAAAAGGCGTGTAAAAAGAAAAACTTATTATGTAAAGCTTTCCTAAAGAAAAGGACAAAAGAAGCAGAGCAGCGGTATAAAACATACAAAAATAAGTTAACATATATACAGTAATAAGATGTAGTAAGAGAGACTATTACAGTAAAGAACTGGAGAAAAACAGAGACAATATTAAAAATACATGGACAATACTTAACAGTATTCTTGGAAATAAAAGCAGAAATACAAGCTACCCAACCAATTTTTCAAAAAATAATAAAACGACTCAGAGTGTGAATACAGCTTCACCTGCAGATGAATTTAATAACTTTTTTGTTAACATTGGTCCTAATTTGGCTCGAGAAATATCCATTACGGTGCCTACAGGTGATATAGTAAGCAATAACACTGCTATAAAAGACTCCATTTTCATAAAGAACACAGATGAGAGAGAGGTCATTAAAATTGTTAAATCGTTTAAAAGTAAAACATCTACGGACTGTGATGGTATTGACATGCTCTTAGTCAAAACTATCATTGAATGCTTAGTGAAACCACTGACGTATATCTGTAACCTGTCTCTCCAAACAGGTATATTTCCCAATGCAATGAAAATAGCTAAAGTAATTCCGATATACAAGACGGGTGACAGAGGGGAATTCTCAAACTATAGAACAATTTCACTATTGCCGCAATTTTCCAAGATACTTGAAAAAAATTCTATGAGAGAATTGACAACTTCATACTGAAGAATAATTTATTGTGTGAGCAGCAATATGGGTTCAGACACAAGAGGACAACTGCATTTGCTCTAATGGAATTTATAGAAAAAATATCAACTGCCATTGAAAATAAATACTACACAGAGTGAAATATTTGCTGAATCAACCCACACTATATACCTTGTATCATTCATTAATACTCCCATACATGACATATTGTACTGAAGTATGGGGAAATACATATAAAACCAACATCTATCCAGTCTTTATGCTTCAGAAGAGAGCTATTAGAATAATAAACAAAGCTGCTTACAGGGAACCAACAAACCCACTTTTTCTTAAATTAAAAGCTCTCAAGTTGAAAGATCTGGTTGACTTTAAAACTGCAGTAATAATGTTTAAAGTGAAGAATCTATCACTGCCCATAAATATCCAAAAGTTGTTTCAAATAAGGGAGAAACAATATCATTTCAGAGGAACATGGATATTTCAAAAACCTTCAGTGAGAACAACCACCAAGCAACACTGTGTTTCAGTGCAAGGAGTCTGATTATGGAACGATTATGGACCTGAATTAAAATCATGTACAACGTTCGGACAATTTAAACAAAAACTAAAGGAAGAAATACTCCAAACATATATACAAGATGACATGGAAAATCACATCAGGATTGTCAGATCCAGCCTGTGTTGTGTTGTAGCTTAGTTTTTTGTCACATTTTGTCTTAGCTTTGTTCTGAATTGTAATCGCTCTTGTTTTGTTTTCTTTTGAATTCTTGGATGGAATATGGGTGCGCAATATAAGCTGCGGCTTCAGCCATCACCCATTTCGGATAACTTATGTTGAACTGTATAATCAGAGGAGTTATTGTCTAATTTGACCTTGTTGGATTTTCTTTCCCCCTTTGTTATATTATTCAGTTTCTTTTAACTTGTACTTTTAATCTATCCGAAATAAATAAAGATTCATTCATTCATTTATTCATTCATTCATAAGCATTGCTGTACTACCGCATCGAGAAAATAGAATATGATTCATAATTTAATCCAGAGACCTACAAGACTTAATCCTCAATATGAATATAGACTACACAGCATGAAAGTTGATGTTTTTAAATTGACTCATGGAATAACTTTTTCACTTTTGTAGATAAACTATAGACTCAGATTTGACTGCAGAGGACCGGGCTAGGTTGTTCCTGTTGCAGAGGTAACCCACACTTGTGTGTCGCAAATATGCAGCACTTTCATTCACAATGCAATGCACCTTCTGTGTAGTGCAAAATGTTGCCACTGATACTGTGTTGATTACATATCATCTAGAGCAGTGGATGTTAACTGGATGCTGCATGCTGGTGGTGCAGTCTGCAGGGTGCTGAATATTTTCTGAAATCATTGTGTGCAGTGGAGAATGCATACCTGCATCCTGCATGTTTAGGTTTTAAAGAACAGGAGGCTTTCCCCTGGGATGTGGCTAGTTTTAAGCATAGCAATTATATCACAAAAGAACTGTTTAATTTTATGAATTTAGTTTTATTTTATTTATTTTTTGATAATCAGAGCTGAAATCATTGTTCTACTCTGGCTCTGTGAATTAAGTTTCAGACACAGTTGAAACCAGAAATTTATATCTGCTGTATAAAAAGACATATAACCTTTTTTTTCTCGCTGTCTGGCATTAAATCAGATGAAACGTTTCCTGTTTTACGTCAGTTCAGATTACCAAAATTATTATTATTGTTATTGTTATTATTATGGCTAAAACACTGCAGGTTGTCTGCAGGCACTTCCAGTTATGACCAAAACCCATCCAGGGGTCTGGGGTCAATAACTCAGTCAAGTCCATTCTTATTTCAGTTCATTTTCTATGTTAAAACCTTTCTCAGAATATGAGCTGTTCACACTAGGCTTGCTTTCTGGATTGTTTCAAATGATAAGTCAATTCCCAAATCTGACAAGAAGTGTTTGTGCCTCATTGTCACTGTTCCCAGAGCTCCAGTCACTATTGGTATTACTCTTCTCTTAAGCTCCCATGTTAGATCACTGTACTTTTCTATTTTCTCATCTTCCTTGGTCCATGATCTGGAGTCTACAGGTATCGCAACATCAATAATAAGGCATCCTTTTACTTTTTCCTCACAAGCACGATGTCTGGTCTTCTAGCTTGAATTACTTTATCTGTTTATATATTCAAATCCAAATGTAATTTTGTCTTGTCGTTTTCACTTACAGCTTCGGCCTTATGCTCGTTCCATTTCTTTGAATATTGTAATCCATATTTCTTGGCCAATCCCCAGTGGACCACTGTTGCCACTCTATCATGTCTGCGTTTGTATTCAGATTGGGCCATTTTGCTACAGTCATTAACCAAGTGGGTTACCGTCTCATCTTTCTGTTGGCACATCCTACAAAGATGATTCTGCCTTCCTGTAGTTGGTGCGAAACATAGCCATATAGTATGATAGTTGCGACACGCCGATAGACTTTAATAGAAACTTTGGAATGCGGAAGTCACGTGGGTCATGGAGCAGTGAATAGTTCTAAACAATGTAGTTTTCCCCATCGACCACCATTCATTTCCCAGAGTGTCCGCTTAATAATCCCTGGTAAGTTAATGAATGGCTGTTGCTTTATTCATTTCACCACTTGTTCACATGTAGATTATGTAGTCTGTGATAGTGTTTTATTTCGCCAGCTTTTTTTGTGTTTATGTCCGATAGAAGCTCACAAACTGGCTCATTAGCTTGCTCCACACTAGATTCAGGTGAACGGCAGCTAGCTCAACTTGATAACCTGGTTATCGGCAGCAGTGTTACTTAACGTTCATAAATTAGCATACATTAACATTTACATTAATGTTCATAAATTAGCACCTGGTGGTGGCAGTGTTATTTAACATTCCTAAATTAGCAATTTTAACATTTTATCATTCTGTTGTGTAGAAAATATTCTGTACTTATTTGAAGAAATTGTTGGGAGAAACATGGGCTGAAGGACACTTGGGATATAGACTGGTTTATTTCTTAAATACATTTGAAAACAAGTGATTATTTTAAGCTGGTAAACAAAGAGTTGAATGTTAAAAACAAACATTCTAAAAACAACTGTCATATTTACAAATGTGAAATACTCAGTTTTATAAAATGGCTCACTTGAAATTAATAAAGAAAACCTAACTAAACTATTAACAGAATATATTTTCTATCCTTTGTAATTCTATTGTGGTTCAGGAAATTCATTTTATTTATGACTGTATATGAATTTGATTGTTTTACAGAGTACATGTGTAGTTTGTATTTTTTCCTCATGTTTAAACTTTTAAGAGAAAAATGTAACATTTCCAAAATAGTTCACAAATATGTGCATAAAAAGCTAGAATGAAAAAAACTTTCAAATTTAGTATAAAAATACAAAAATCTGTAAGAAAAAAGTAATGATTTTTTAAAAATTAAAAAACAGCCACATTTCAATTTGAAAATAGTGTCAAATGTAGCGATATTTAATAAAATAGTGTAATAAGGGACAGGAATTACTTATTTTATTTAATAGTGGGTGTGCGAGGGGACAGAGTTAAACTGTCACCTCAATACTCACTAAATAAAATACAAAAGTACTTGTAAAAAGGGGGCACAAGTTGTTCTAAAAGAACAACTTGTTAATGAATTAATTTCAATTAATTAATTTCCGTACCTTCAATTACTTAATGAATCAGTCTCAAAATTTAGTGAGTTCTTTTACTGCCGTAACCCAGAAAACATATATAAAACCATTGGAAGTTTTGTACAAACAAGCACTTAAAGTTATGGATAAAAAACCTAGGCATTATCATCATTGTGCAATTTTAAAAAAATACAGTCTTTTAAATTGGGATAGTCTTCATACATTTGCAAATTTAAATTTGATTTATAAAGTACTGCATGATTTGGCTCCAGATCCTTTGGCAGAGTTCATCAGCCAAAGAAACAGCTCTGATCGCGTCACTCGAGGCTCTGTCAGAGGTGACGGTTTCATTCCTCTGAGCAGGAGCACTTTCAGTAAGTCGGCCTGGTCAGTGAGGGGCGCTAGTGAGTGGAACTCAGTACCTGAGGAGGTTAAACTGCTCACAACATTCAAGGCCTTCACAAAAAAATTGAAAATGTGGCTTATAAACACCTACAGCTGCCAACACTAAAAGATAAGTCTGCTGTGATGTTTGATGTTGTGTTTAAATGTACAGTTTGTTATGTATATGTTATTTGTTACATTAGTGCCCTCTTAAATGTCTAACCATGTTTTTTTCTTGTAGATGCATTTTACTGCTTTTTTACATCTTGGCCAGGGGACTACAGATGAAAACTAGCCTTTTGGCTAATTCTGGCTTTTTTAACCATGTGTAATCATGTGTTTTATGAAACTGCATTGTCCCTTTTCAAATAAACTAAACTAATATATGCTGTGGGGAACCCATTCAGTAGTTACTCAGTAGTTTTCCCTCAGACTGAAGTGGCAGATCAAAGGTGGGGAGTGTGGGGAGCGATATGTTAATGCAGCACCCCAGGGAGCAGAGAAGTGTTAGTGCTGTGATATAAAAGAGAGTGCCTGCAACCTGGTGGTGATGGTTTCTGATTCTAGTGAATGTGAGAGAGAGTGGAATAAAGTTTCATCTGCTCGGAAAAATTCGGCCTGGTAATTCTCTCCACACTGGTGACCCTCGACGCACAATGGAACGCGAGGCGAACACCCCGGAGACGACACGGATGGGAAGTGCCAGCAACGTGTGCACCGTTTTGGTCAAACTCCCAGACTTTTGGCTACATGACCCGAAGTCTTGGTTCCTTCACACTAAGGCCCAGTTCGCACTCCGGGAATAACCGCAGATGACACCAGATATTACTACGTGGTCGCAGCGCTGGACAGACGCACAACTCAGCAAGTGGCGAGCCTCCTCCAACAGCCCCCAGCCCATGACAAATACGGGGCTCTCAAAATCGCGCTGACCCGGCACTACACGCTCTCGAACTGTGAGAGAGCGGAGAGGCTCCTGACGCGTTCCGAGTTAGGAGACGGGTCGGCGGTCGAATTGATGGAGAAGATGTTGGCATTGATGGGCACAGATGACGGGCATTTTCTCTTTGCCCACCTTTTCCTCCGGAACTTCCCGACAGTGGCCAGAGCGGTCCTTGCCAATTCGCCGCTGCTGGCCGTGCGCAACTACCGGGCGCTAGCCCAGCAGGCAGATCGTATCATCCTCACTACCAGAGCCCTCACAGTGAACGCAGCGGCGTCGGAACCCAGCGAGACGGCCAGCAGAGGTGAGGAGCCAGCGACAGTGGCTGCGGCAGGGGCCAAGAAGCACCGGAGAGACATGCTCTGTTTCTACCACCGCCGTTTTGGAGAGGACGCACGCCGATGCGTGCCACCGTGCCAATTCAAGCGTTCAGGAAACGCCAGGGCCGGCAGTCGGTAGAAGCTGCGACCGCCGGTGAAGCAAGCAAGCTGCTCTATGTGACAGACTCATGCTCGGGGAGATGCTTCCTCATGGACTCCGGCTCCCAAAAGAGCCTCATCCTGCCGTCCTATGCCGACCGGCTGGCGGGAACTAGCGGCCCCGAGCTGACGGCCGCAAACAGCTCAGACATTAAGACTTTTGGAGAGAGGACACTGACTGTATCCTTGCATGGCCGTACATACCAATGGATATTCGTCATAGCGGCATGCAGCTTCCCCATTTTAGGCGCTGATTTTTTGTGTGCACACGGACTACTAGTCGATGTTGCTAACAGACGCCTGATTAACACAATGTCTTTTGATTCTCTCCCCTGTACAGCTCGAGGAATCGGGCCCACAACACTAGTCAACGTCACAGCTCCAGGGGGTAAGTTTCACACACTACTCAACCATTTCCAGCACTCACGGTTCGGACGTTTTCGGCGACTGTCACTAAACACCGGGTGGAGCACTTCATTAAAACGGCACTTCACTAAAACGGCAGTTATAACCCCGTTTGGTCTGTTTGAGTTTTTATGCATGCCTTTCGGGCTAAAAGGCGTGGCGCAGACATTCCAACGCATGATGGATGCGGTGTTGCGCGATCTGCCGTTTGTGTTCGTTTACCTGGACGACATCCTGATGGCCAGTGCGTCCGAGGACAAACATGTAGCCCACCTCAGGACAGTTTTCCAGAGGTTGGAGGAGCACGGGTTAATAATCAACCTGGCGAAGTGCCAGTTCAGGGTGACGGGGATCAATTTTTTGGGCCACCGCATCTCACCAGAGGGCGCAATACCCTTGCCGGACAAGGTGCGCACCGTGGCGAATTTTCCCTGGCCTCAGACGGTCAGGGTGCTGCAGGAGTTTTTGGGGATGGTTAATTTCTACAATCGTTTCCTCCCCTGCGCAGCCCAGCTCATGCAGCCGTTGTAGGCCGCGCTTAAGAAACGGAAGCCGGTGGACAGAGTCGAATGGACTCCTGAGTGACAGCAGGCGTTTTCCGAGGTTAAAACAGCTCTGGCGAACGCCGCACTACTGGCGCACCCAGACCCAGCGGCTAGGATAACGCTCACTACCGACGCATCAGACGTGGCCATAGGGACCGTCGTGGAGCAGTGCGTCGCCAGTTCTTGGCAGCCGCTCGTCTTTTTTTAGCAGGTCTTTGCGCAACAATGAGTGTAAATACAGTGCGTTTGACAGGGAGTTACTGGCTCTCCACCTGGCCATACGCCACTTCCAGTTCTGGCTGGAAGGGTGCACCTTCACTGCGTTCGTGGACCACAAGCCACTTACGTACGCGATGGTCAAGGTTTCGGAACCATGGTAGGCCCGGTGGCAGAGACAGCTGGCCGAGATCTCGGAGTTTACGACCGACATTTGACATGCGGCTGCTAAACTCAACGTGGTGGCTGACTGCCTCTTGCGTGCATTAGTGGCCCCAGTCTACATGGGGATAGATTACACGGCCATGGCCGCTGCGCAGATCGGCGATGCGGACGTTTGCGCGCTCCAGTCTGGACCAACAGGATTAAGGCTGGAGAGCAGAGTGCTGCAACACGGGGGGCCCCCCAGTCTGTGACGTCTCTACAGGCCGCCCGCGACTGGTGGTCCCATGTGCTTGGCGCAGCCGCGTTTTTGAGTCGGTTCACTCCCCGGCACACCCAGGAGTGCGCGCGTCAGTCAAAATGGTGGGCACAAATTTCGTCTGGCTGAGCCTGCGCAAACAGGTGAAAGAGTGGGCCGCAGCCTGCGTAGCGTGCGTAGCAGCTATGGACGGAGGCTGAAGCCCAAAGGACATGGGGGTTAAGACTCGTCTGAGACTCTGGGGGGGGGGGGGGACCCACTCAGTAGTTACTCAGTAGTTTTCCCTCAGACTGAAGTGGCAGATCAAAGGTGGGGAGTGTGGGGAGTGATATGTTAATGCAGCACCCCAGGTAGCAGAGAAGTGTTAGTGCTGTGATATAAAAGAGAGTGCCTGCAACCTGGTGGTGATGGTTTCTGATTTTGGTGAATGTGAGAGAGAGTGGAATAAAGTTTCATCTGCTAGGAAAAGTTCGGCCTGGTTATTCTCTCTACAATGCAAAGGAAAAACGCTTGCTTCAACTTCTCTCGTTTACAATTTCATTAAATGAAACTCATTCAGGTTACATGACATGGCATTCAAATGATGAATAAACAGATTCAAATGATAAACAGGTGCTCAATATCACATCAACTGTTAGCAGATTCCTGAGCATAAATTCTATAGTTAAACCTTTGTGGAATCAAGAGGAAACCAGATTTTATGTTTCAACTGTAATGCAATGGAAGGCTGAAGTATCTATCAAAATCAGAATGCAATTTTATGGGGAAAAATTCCATAAGCTGATTATCTAAAAAGGAACTTCTGAATTAATCTACAAAAATGAAAGGAGGTTACTTAAAAATGAATAAGAATTTTCCTTCGGTTTATAGCTTTGTACTACAGCTGAGGGACCAATTGTACCATGAAATATTGGTTATGTTCAATTGTAATTGATATTTTAGGACATCTCATTTAAACCCAGCAGATAGGAAAATGGGAGTCTCACTTACGAACAGGTGTAGGTCCAGGTGTTCAGTGGTGGTCAGCACCAGTCAATGGTATAAATTCGGGAAGGCTCAGCGGCTCTTCCAGTCAGTGTTCGGAACACCGGGGAAAAGTGACTGCTGGTTGGCTTTCAGATCGTTCACAGCTGTGAGGAGCGTAGACTCGGCTGGGGACTCTCACGGGGCATGCAGCTAGGAACTGGCGGCAGAGTGAAGGCTGGCCCCAGAGCAGGCGTGGAGTCCTTTGGCAGCCAGTCCAAATTTATTATGTCCCCGGCCCGTAGGACAGATCCAAAGACTGAAGGAAAAATGTTTTTAGTCAGTTTCACCCACGAGCTCTTGGTTCCTTTACGGGGTCAGACGTGGATGAGGCAGGAAAAGAAATGTACAAAAATCTCTATCAGTTCACTTTATAACAAGAAAATTAAAAATCCACTTTAACTGCATGAAAAATCAAAAAGTCCAAGAAAAACATTCAAATAGTATAAGAATGGCTTCTGAGGTGAGGGGAAAAAAGATTTGAGAGTTTAACTCTCTTTAAGGCGAGCTCATAGAAAAAAGATGACTTCTCCTCAGTTAACCAGAAAACAAGTAAAACTTATCAAAAGACGTTTTAGGAAAGTTAACACAGGATTTGACAAGGTTCACACACACACACACACACACACACACACACACACACACACAAAAGACTTCTTAAAACTCACAGAGCAACTTAGACAAAAGAAAACTGCAAAGAAGTACAAAGAACAGAAAAACTCTGAAGAACTCAGAAGAAGTCAAAAACAAAAACTTGAGTATGCAGGGCGGCTCTGATGCATTTAACTGAAGCACGCTGCTGGGTCATAAAATGGGACCACAGCAAGATGGTCCAATCATCTTCCATAAAAAGGAGTTTGAATGGGCTTTTGTCCAATGAGGAAACATTCCTTTGTTTGTGAACAGCTAATCAAATGCAAGGGCATTATCCAACAGAGAGGCAGCCTGGTGATTGGTTATCATGACAGGGAAGACGGACAGAGATTGATAAAACATACAGTTCTTATGGAATTATATACTCAATATAAAATCTAACTAATTTAAGTGACTCAAGGCTAATATTCAGTGACCATGCATTTATACCATTACTAATAATTTTAACATTCATCTGAATAACACTCATGAAAATAAAACATTCCTAAGACATGCACTCACATTTAAATCAAGGATTAATGAATTACTGCAAACCATTGTTGGTGATTATCTTCACAGTGTCCTTAGAATCCTGGGAGATGAAAGCTGGAAGAAAAGCTTATTGTTTAGTCAGAATTAGCAGTCTTGGATTGCGCAATGAAACATATTCTGTAGATGTCCACTAGGAGGTACTGTTGAGCTGTTGATTATTTTTTTTAGGTCTTTGGAATGTGAGCAGGGGAGCCTAGAGGGAAGGAGGGGGCCATATATCTGCCAGCTTAAGAAGTTTATGACTTTTTAAGAGTATCAGTTCCTGGTATGAACGGATACTATCAGCATGAACTGTCCAGTTGGGATTTGATTCCAAGAGTTTATGGTCCACTTAAGCTTTTAAAAGCAAATCCTTATCAGGTCTCTCTACAAAAGTGTGATTGTTTACTCTGGGATCCTGAATGATGAAGACACACAGCATTCTTGACCAGACCTTGAGTGGGAGTTGCTTTAAAATGAAGAAAAGTGAAATTTCTTTAAAATGAAGAAAAGTGATCTCCTGGATTGACCTGAGGAGAAGCTGGTGCTACACAAATGTACAATAAAAATCAGAGTTATGAGACAGAGAAATACAATATTATGAGGAAAAAGTAGCAAATTTATGCAAAAAAGTAAAATTTAGAATAAAGAAGGTAGTACATTTAAAAGGAAAAAAATGCACAATTCTGTCAGAAAAATGTTAATGTTGCTTGTTTGCATTATAATACAGTTAAATCTGTTCATTATAAGTTTAACAATATACCTACCGATAGGTATTTTGAATATTTACCTAATATGGCTAAAAAATGTTTTTTATGCCGCAGATCGTCACAGCTGCCATTTACACACCATTATAGAAAGGCTGTTGTTTGGAACTATTTGGAGCTCCATGAACCACGTGACTGGGCAGCAGCGAGTTCAAAGCATGGCACAACTATCATACTATATGGCCATGGGGCGAAGTATTTGATCTTGGGCAGCAACTAGTAAGCTTTCCGTTTCTCACTTCAAACTCCCTTGCTTCAGCCACTGCCAGCTTTCTGGTCCAGAGATCTCTTCAGTCTGTCTTAGATGTTGTCCATGCATCGCTTTTCCTTCCACCCATCTAGTCTTCCCTTTTCTTGTTCTGCCATTTATGTTATGTTTGCTGGCACATCTCTTCCCTCTTTTATGTAGGTTTTAACTGCTTCCATGATGTTACCCTTCTTCCCATCTACGTACTTGAAAAGGCTCTGCTCCTCATACCTCACAGTCTCCTCTACTCGCATCACTCCTCTACCGCCTTTGACTCTTCGTACAGTCTGTCTACATGTGATTTGGGGTGCAAGCCTCTATACATCGTCAATAGTTTTCTTGCCTTCCTGTCCATGACTTTCAACTCCTCTTGTGCTATGCCTGCAATGTACCTTATGAGAGACATTATTGTTATTATTATTATTTATTTTTTAAAGA